>CM067369.1:250308061-251508061 GCA_034401795.1 Chaetoderma sp. LZ-2023a
ACGACACGACGATGTTCCCAAGATATTTAACAGTACGCTTTATTTTGTTTGGAAAGTTTCTAAGTTACTTCTGATCTGAACTGTACTACGTAGGTGAGAAACCGGCGTCATCCGTTACATCTCACCAGGCAGACATGTTTTCCTGGTGGATCAAATATGAAAGGGCCGTACCAGGATTTTAACCCTGAAAATACCAATGCTTCAATGGACCTTTCCGGTTTTAGCTATGCCCCGCCCATCTCTAGCTAAGCTCCACCCACACCTCGCTCGTGTTGGGATCGATCCATCTCTGAACACCCTGAATTTCAATTTCCAAAAAACTACACAGGTAGGCTGTTGAATATCTTGAAACTAATTTGACTGTGTGCTGTTGCTGCCGCCCAGTCAAATTAGTTTCAAAATATTCAACAGCATGCTTATTAAATAGCAAAAAATTACAAAGACATACAATTCATACAACGTGTCTGACCATTTCAGATGATGTCAGATGATGAATGGATACTCTGGAAAGGTGAATTGCAAGACAACTATACAGAACGGTTTCTTGCTGGTCTCTGATGGTGAAATGGTTAATGGCCAGATATAAACAGACAATGGATAGATCCGGTCTGTCACTCGAGTATATTACGTCATAAACAATAACGCCACATGTAGGCTGACAAATCGAGATCCGTCTGAACAGTGAATATTCTGTCAAGTGTACGAATTGTATGTCTTTAGGTCTTTTTGTTTAAATAAACATTCTGTTGAATATTTTTAAGCCGCACCTAGTCAAATTAGTTTCAAAATATTCGATAACTTACCTGTATAGATGCCTGGAAATTGGGATACTGGGAATTAAGGATTCAAAGCATATAAATTGATTCCATCACAGGGGGGAAAGTGGATGTAGCTTATCTGAAAATTGTCGGAGCATAGCTAAAATGGCAGTTCTGTATTGTTTTCCTTTTCAGGCTAGATAGCAAAAAATAACCGCTCCTAACAATGGAGTTCATTGGACAAACGAAGCGGCAATCAATGGATCTATAAACAGTGATTAGCGGGTATACATATATTAACGCTTAGGTAGCGTCGTAAACCTATATCGAATATTTCTTTAATATTTAAGGCTGGATTTCCATGTGCGAGACAAATTTTCCGCGCGACCCGTCGCACTGCGACATGCGGGTGATCAAAGAGCGACATGTCTGTTTCCATGGGGACGATTATTGTTGAGCGGCTTGGAAATCTGCAGTTTTGCAGTTGGAATGTTTTACCAAGTACATGTATATAGACTATCCATGATTAGAACATTTGTATACATCATTCTGTAAAATGGCTTTATCAAAACAGCTTTCTAAAAGGTTCCTGATGTTACTAAGCATGTACAAAGAAGAATCTGACATACTAGATATTGAGCTAGCCTTACTATTGAGGGAAAAACTTCAGAAGCGAAAGCATAGATTTTGGGTACATAATATTCTAAAGAAGAGAGAGGAACATGGGGCATATTATCATTTGGTCAAGGAGCTGGAATTGGACCGGAGCAGATTCCATGATTACTTTAGAATGTCACCCCAGCAACTGGACATGGTTTTAGGGCATGTCGGCCCTCTCGTACAGAAGAAAAACACTGTCAGGGAGTCGATTGATGCAAGACAAAGACTCGCTATTTGCATAAGGTAAGGAATTATTTTATTACATGAAACATTGTAAAGTATACGCATCTTCCGGCATAACATTCGCTATTCCTTTTTTATTCACTGATTTCCTAGTTTTGCTAAGTAAGAGAATCCCTGAGATGCTGTTTCGTAATCATGTTGTGATGAATGTTGCTGTTGTGGCTGTAATTGATACTGCTGAGGTTGTTGAACCTGATGATGATACTGTGGCATATGGCTTGGCTGAGCTACTGTCATATAGTGGCTTGTTATCTGAGCCGATGGTGGGACAAACATTGACTGAGCAACATTTGACCTTTCCTTCTCTCTCTCCATTTTTCGCGATTGTGTCCATAGTCCCCATATTTGATCTTGCATCCACTCTTGCGTCTCTTGGCTCATTTTACTCATTTTCCTGGAAATTATCAAGTAGAAGTCCTCCTCTTCAGATGCATTATTTTTTGCCGAGGAGAAGAGAAAGGAGGCCATTTGATCAATCTTTTCTGATCTAGCTTTAGACATTTCTATCATTTCAAGAATTGCATCTTTAGGATCTTTTATCTTTGCCGAAACACATTTCTTGCGATTCTGCGCCAGTGAAGTGGATGGTGTGGTCTGCTTAGGTAGGGATGAGCTGGTTGATGGCGATGGAGATGACAGTGATCCAGCCTCGCTACTTCTTTTCCTACTCGCTCCAGTACTAAATCTGTAAAATATTAATATAATACCAGAATTTTCAATCTTTGCCACATCACTGCAAATACCCACGTTTTCAACGCATTGACATATTGACCCCCAGCCCATGATCCAAGTGATGCAAATTTTTTCTCGCAATCCCCAATCTCAAATATAACGTAATAGCCAAATTTGATTTAATTCACCCAATTGTTTTGGAGCTGACTGACAGTTCTTGAATGTTTAAGCTCCAGACCACCCACCCCCTCTGATCACTATTGGGCAAAGCCAATACATGTAATCCGCAATCCTATGGGCAAGCCATATACCAAGTCTGGTTAGATTCGAACAAAGGGAGAGGACAGACAAACGGACGGACGGAAGAGGATTTTAATATCCCAACAGTTTTATTTTCGAAAGGTAGTGATAATAATTATTAATGTTTATATCATAAATACATGAAGGGTACTGGGAAATTACATGGCACCGTCACAGTTATTTACACTTTCACTTTATCTAAACATTTTGAGACAGTGAGACGAACACAGAGAGATGGACGGACGGAGGGACCAACGGACGGCAACATGGACATACGACAAGGCAGACAGACAGACAGACAGACAGACATGACTGTCACTATAGTCTCCCCAAACATCTTTATTCAATAGACGATGCAATTTGGGGGTTAGTTACTTACCAGTTACCCCCTCCATGCCCATCTTTTTGCAATCTTTCTCCAACAGTTTCTGGTCCATTGCTGATCTCTATATTCCTTAAGTGATGGGTTATAGAGGCCAGGATTATCTTTTAGTACTAAGAGAAGTAATTTTTCCAGTTGTTTTCAAATTCATCTTGCTGGCCATGCTGCCTTCCAAATGAAAGGAAAGTGGATTATAACATGCCACAATATGCTGACATGCTGCAATCTGGTTTGTGAATTTGAAAAACTAAACCAACATTCCGAGAAAATACCTACTGGAATTAAAAGAAACGCGTGGACTGTCGCTCTAATTATTTCCATGTGAGCGAGCTGCGCGATATCTGCGGCGACACGCGACCAGAAATTGCTCCAAAGTCAATTTCTGTGTAGCGCGGCAAGGGTGGTCGCGTGCATGGAAACAGATGACTGGACTTATGAAGGATCAATAATTGTCGCACCAATTGAGAGCGACAGTCACGCGCAAAAACACGCACATGGAAATCCAGCCAAAATAGGCAGCTTTTCCATGCCACGCGATTAGTCGCACGCGGCTAGACGCACGGCAGCCGCCTAAAATCGAGATAGTTGTTTACTATCTTGCTATTTCCATACGGGCGACCAACCACGCGGCAAAAGGAGCGCGGCTAGAAAAATCGATCAGTGGTCGATTTTGCACGTGTCGCGCGCGGTTAGGCGCTAGGGAAATCCAGAGGATGACGTCAATTTCGGGAAACCACGGTTTCCAAATTGCTCTGCTCATGCATGTGCATGCGCATGCAACCACCTCTTGGCACTATTCGCCATTCTTTGTGCTGTTGCATTGGCGGCATTGATTAGAACAAGAGGCCCAAGGGCAATGTACACTCATCTGGACCATTAGTATTTGAAACATTTGCATTTAAATATACACAATTCTTTACATTGAAACAGATGGCCACCGGAAAAACTGACCAATCAAAATTCTAAATAGAAGCTCCAGATTCTGCCACTGTAGGATCACCAAAGTCAAATTTGGTTAAAATCGGTCAAGTGGTTAATGAGGAGTAGGGTTTTAAAGCAAAGTTGATGGATGGATGACGGACGGATGATGGATGGACGGACAACGGACGACAGGTGGATGACGGATGGTCGCCACGGCATAAGCTCACTTGACCCATCGGGCCAGGTGAGCAAAAATGTCTGATGCCAAATTAACGACCAAACAGATGGAGATGTTGATCGAAGAGGTGCGGCTAAATCCTGGCATCTATGGCCAGTCTCTGGACAGCTACAGAGACAAGAATGTTTGGACCAAAATTGCCCAGAACCTCAAGACAGACGATGGGGCAGGTAAGAAATACACATACATGTATATCCGTTTATCAAATAATTTATAATCGGTGTTAATTTTGTGAAATATCTGAAATAAACAATTGTCTTAAGCAGGGTAGGTACATCGGCTACCAGTTTGTCACATCAGTAGGCCATGGCGACCTTTTGACTTACAGGCAGATCACCTTCAAAATCTGATCAATTTCCTCGACTTCTGCTTATCTGATTGATAAACGGACATCAAGAGACCAGTAAACCAAATCAGAGAAAACGTTTGTAACGTGCCCATTCACTTTTGACCTATTCGGCTGTAAGTCCATCCGTCCAATCGTTTATCACCCATCCAGGACCGCACCAACCCATCCATCAATCTATCCTCCAATGCATACATCCTCCCTTCCAACCAACCATTCATCCGTACATCCATAGATGAATGGTGTAGTGCGGATCGACCGGACGGGTACCGGCCATACCAGCCAAGCTGGGTACGCGCGCCCGTCCTGGATTCGTTCCCTGAACACGCCCCCCCTGGCTAGAGCCATAAGCGTATATGAGCCTATGGGAGAGATCGCGTTATCAAAACGACTAAGTTCGTTAAAGCACATAATGCGCATGCGCACGCTTAGATACTATTTTTGACAGAGTGCGTAGTTTACGACCAAGATGGGATTACGCTTTTAGTGTACCGAGACGGTACAATGTAATCCTTTTTAATTACGTGTTCCCGCCGAATCTGGCATTAATCTAGACCAAAATTCGACGGACTTTCCAAATCTGTAAACCATTTCAAAATCGGTTAAGAAATTCCTGAGTTATCCACGGGAAAACCCCTTTTGATTGTCTTCAAAATATTGCCGTGACGTCATAACCACGTGGATGCAGAACTTCTACAATGTTCTAGAACATTCGACTGCGTTATTATTAGCTAGGCACTGATTGGCTGTTGCTCGACTGATGATTGGTTGGAGCCTGCGCCTGTGACGTCACGGGTAGTATAAAAGGAGAGTTCGAGAGCATCCTCGGCCAGGGGCCGAATAGGTTGGACCTGTGTCAGCTACCATCAGCACGATAGGCATACGCAGATCACTTCGCTTTCTGTCGGTTTCTCTCCCGTAGCCACCAGGGGCCAGTTACACAAAGGTGCGTAAGTACGATATTGGACGTAAATATGGCGTAAGTACGGTAAGGGGCGTAAATCGGGTTTCACGAAAAGCCTAACTTACACGAGGGTATAATTATGGTCGTAACTTACGCGTGCTGAGACCCACGCGTAAGTTAGACGAAAACGTCTAACTCAAAACATCACATTCAGAACCTCGTTTTCCAGCGTATACGGAGACTATTAGCGAGAGGCTAATTATGTCATCATTTAGGTCAGGAACAAGTTTTTACGTTAGATCTGTTTATTCATATCTATCTCGTTTGTGAACTTCGCATATTTTCCAGAATGCAGTGCTATCGACACAGACCTGATCACTGAAAGGTTTTTCTTTACTATATAATTTAAGCTGTCAAAATGAGTCACCAGTTTTTGAATATCCCTATCGCTGTTCTGACAGAACTCATGCTGTTCCGCCTCGCTTCAAGCGTGTCAAAGTTACAGCTTCGATCTAAAGCTACAGGCAATATTTTGTTGGTTGAAATAATCGCGCCATCGTACTCTAAAAATGACGCTTCAGATCCACGATTTAATTTAATCTATAAAACCTGTCTATTACGACCACACTAGGCGCACAGAGTGAGGGTGACTGTCAGAATAGTGAATCGAGCCGTCTGTGATTATTTTGAAAATTGATTGAGTGCGTTGTTGCTTCCTTCTTTACTGCCAAATTGTTTTCAAAATAATCAGCCAGTTATTTACTTACAGCCATGTTTAATTTGTTTGCCTAAATTGTGTCGTTTGTCATAAATAGCACAAGTTAATTTTCCTTTTCTGGTAAACGAATTTTCGAATACCGGTACACTACAGCGATGTAGTAATTAGAGAAGACTATTTTTTTTTGTAAATCTACCACTGGGATGACTGGCTCATTTATGAAGCAGTCTTAAAGTGGTAAAATTTCAAAAATAGGTGCCACCTCCTGCACACTTTCACAATTATGGTTTAATGAATAATGCTGTTAACCCTTTAACCCACGATTTAAAAATAATCCATGTTTTCATTGAAAATGTTCATTTGCAGACCAAGCGATTACTTCTGAAAATTTAACACCAAGAGCCTATTTTTGAAAATATAACATCGGAACGACTGGTTAGGTTATTGAGCCAGCCATTCCAGTGGTAATTTTCAAAAATAATCCTCTTAGCCTTCTGCTTCTTCTTTTCGATCGCTGGTATCACACTTGGAGAGCCGTTCTCAAGATAACCTCTTAGCCTGCAAATGGGCATTTGGTTGACTTGGGTGCTAAAGATTTAAAACAAGAAAACAAAAATCATTTACCGCGACTTAATTTGCAGTGTTAAAACTAACCCTATGGAGTTGTGGTCGAATAAGGTGGTGGCACGATATACACTCTCTGAATCTGAATTGTTTAAATCTGGTAGCCATATTGGATTTTGAATGCAGGGCAGTTGTCATAGCCAAAATAGATATTGTCAAAAGGAACAAATGATGAAAGTTGCTAAGTTCCATCTTGAAACATGCCACAATTTTTGATAGACAGACAAACAAACTGCCAGACCTGTGTACACACTAGTAAAGTCTTGGAAATGTGATTTTAAGCAAAGCAATTTAATCATACAGATCTGAAAAAAATTAAATCTTTAATTTGAAATTGTTAGCATGGAAGATGTTGTTGCATTCTTTCCAGTCAACTCATTTTAAGGCAATTCTACATTTTTTTCCAGTATGGCTGCCTTGAAATTAACATATTTCTCAAGGGAATGGCTAACCCTTTAATGGCATGGTTCATATACACAAGTACACAGAAAGCCTAGAAAAGTGTGGAATTATAAGAAACCAATGTATTCAGGCCTTGAAAAGTATGGAAAATTTAATATTTTCTCCTACAGGTTTGGAAAATGTATGGGAAATAAAAAAATTGTCATATGTGATTCTCATTTGCAAAATAATATAGATATAATCAAAATATTGATCTTAGCTACTAATTCCATAACTGATTGGAGACATAAAATGGGACTAGAAGTTGATTAATTAGGTCTGGAAAAGGTATAGAAAAAGTATGGAATTTCATTCTGCAGATGTATGAATCCTGTAATGAGAAAATGTAGTCAAGAAAAAAAATTGTCCATAGAAAATATCCATTTGCAGACCATGAGAAGTTTATTTTTGACAACTTATCACTGGAATGACTGCTTGGTGATTGAGCCACTCATTGCAGTGATAAGGTTGCAAAAATAGCATTCTCTTAGTCTGCAAATGGATTGCTCCATAGAAAATTTCCATTTGCAGACCATGAGAAGACTATTTTTGACAACTTATCACAGGAATGACTGGCTTGGTGATTGAGCCAATCATTGCTGTGATAAGATTTCAAGAATATCATTCTCTTGGTCTGTAAATGGATTATACATTGCCCCATAGAAAATTTCCATTTGCAGACCATGAGAAGACTATTTTTGACAACTTACCACTGGAATGACTGGCTTGTTAATTGAGCCTATCATTCCAGTGATAAGGTTTCAAGAATAGCATTCTGTTAATCTGCAAATCCAGGGGGGGGGGGGCCCATCTGGTGAATAATATATTATAATATGATTCAAAAGTACTTCCTTTGGTGTGCAGCCTGTGCCAGTGATTGTGCACCAAATCAATGTCTAACGTAACAGACAGAAGGCTTTGCAATGAGATGCAGTCTATGATTTCTTCATCACTTTTAAATCATTGGATGCAGTAAATGGAATAACATCTGTAATACCGGTACCAGATTCCCAAAAGAAATTCGCAGTCAATTTCAGAATGACAAACACACACCTGTGATGGATGTGACCACTGTGTTTAGACTGTTTTCAAAGCCTCATACATACCTGTTGTTTACAACACACTCTAATAATCACAGTTCACTACATCAATAATCATATTTAGAGCATAATGCTGTATTTAATGAATGAGTTAAAAAATAAAAAAATTAAAAATAAGTATTTCAGTTTTTATTTAACCCTTATGACAATAAAGAACAGTTAAACAAATAATCCTGGCTTAGTGTCTAAATACACATATTGTGTACAGTCACTAATGTACCTGGCCGTACTCAGTTATTTTTGTCAGTAGACACAATGAGTACTGAAAATTGGAATTAAGAATCTAAAATTACACCAGTCTTCAATCTAACAGTTTATACAGAATATGAATTCTGTACTTGATGAATGAGAAATTGTGATTTTCCAACTCAGTCATGAGTATCATTCATCAAATACAGAATTCACATGCTGTATGAACTGATAATTGGAGACTGTTGTAATTTTCAAAAGATAATACCTTTGTCCCTTACAAAATTCTACTATCCTATGCACATTTCCAGCACAGAATTTGTACCTATGACCATAAGTTTCCTACTTCTGGTCAAGTGTTACATTTTTACCCGAGATTTTCATATTTGCTGCTAAAATATATACATCTCTCCAAATGTTTTGGTTTTAATCTAAATTAATACCTCATTTCAAGATAATCCAACCCACCGCACTAAAAGCAATTTTGTAACTCTCGTTGCTTGCGGGAGCATTTTTGGAACTTTTTAGATATTGTTCACGAATATATCAAGCGCTAATTCGGAACACGAACTTGCGGTGAGGCCTTCCCGGCCTGAAAATGTGATTCTACAGATGTAGAGGCAGCGATGTTCTTTGGTGGATGACTCGCCGGATCTGCCGGCCACGCCAAAAAGTGGTTATTTAACCGTCCCTGCACTGATGTCGTGCAGGTTAATCTAAACTTTTCGACCGCAGCAATTAAACTTTTCCCGGTACGTCTTCAGAGCTGGTTGACGTACCCCGGAACGTTAAGCTTAGTTTCGTATCTTCATCCGCATCTAACAACCCCCGCTTATGATCGGGTTGTTGTCAACTTCCATCCGTACCATCGGTGTACGGGAACTTTCGTCACAGCCGCAATGTTATTGTATCCCTTACTGACTACTCGGTAGACATTCTATATTCTGATTACAGTCCTGAGTTTGATCCGTTTCCGTCATGAGCTGCTTTTGGGAATCCTGTTCGCGGAAACCAGCCTGCGGGAACTTTCCAGCTTCCTGAGAATGCATCAACTTGCGTCAACCTAAGAGTGACGTATCAATTTCAGTAACACGATAGCCCAGACTTAAGAATGGTTACCGATTATTCAAGTAACTATACTTAACATTTTAATTATATTTTTGCTAAAAAATATCGTACCCGTATAAACGGTCCCGATGACTAAAAGGCACCATGGCGGTCTTAGGACCGCTAGTTATAATTTCTGTATCTGTTTATAGTTATTTTTATTTTCTGTAAGGTGGTTTCGCTAACCGTACCGTAGTAGGTTTCTTAGCCTGTACTATAGAGATATAATTCTAATCATTTTACACTATATTGATTATTCTGGTTAGTTTATAAATATGGCCAGTCACCATCAGTTCTTATGTTTTGTTTAATTGTAGAAAATATAGGACTGCAGTGCACGTAGGAAACACTATACAGCAACATTTTTCACTGTCCGTGCTATAACTCTGTTGAGCCCGGCATGCTACCGACTAAAACGTTTTCTATTCAGCTCGATAGGATAGGTTTAATATGATTAGAGACAATTTGTTCGTTAGGAAACCCGTAGTGTACGCCTCTTTCCCGGTAGTTGCGATAATTTAGCCCCGCACTCCGGCAAGATTGTGTAAGATTGGGTAAAAATACCTAAAGGGCCTCATATTTCTAAGTTATTGTCTCTCTTCATGTTCCACCATGCCTTATGGCTTCTTAATTGTGTGGATGTCCCTATCCGCACCATGGGCTGATCCGACCCTGGGAAACTATTGTGGTTTCCGAGCGGTGATGGCCAGGGTGTGGTATCACACACATTCCCTCTGTATCCTTGGAAACTTAGTAGTTAGCACCTTTGCCAATGAAGGAAAGCACTGCCCAAACATATCTTGATCATTATTTTCTTTAATCTGCTGAACAATCCTCCCGCACCGCAGTGCAAAGCTGGGCTACTTGTGTTTAAACCTAACGACAGGTTAAACGGTTAGTTCCATAGGACCTGGTGACGGGCGAGATGCGCATCCCCACCGAATTCCGTAAGAATGTCTGGGCATGATATTCAGATCTGACACGCCCTCTCTGGAAGGACATTTACGGTGGGTATTCGTCTCTCTTAACCCCACCATAACGATAGATCAGTTGCCTAAGAAATGCTTTTGTGAAAGTAACCAGTGTCCTGTGACGTTTTATGTGGTTACGGAGCAAGATATCCGGATTCTTATCCAGTTCGGAGGTCTTACTAAGTAACATGTATGTACGCTGTCTTCAGTATTGATGTATTAGGGCATCCGTTCTCAATGACAGCCGTATCTAAAAAGCTAGAGACACCCGCCATTTGCGGCCTAAAATAATTCTTGTCTCTAAAAACTAAAAATCTAGCAGAAGCATAGAAGAAGGCCCGCATAAATAAAAGCGGCAACCACTAATTCAGCATACCAAGAATTACATAAGACGGTGACGTGGGAATCCTGCGGGAATCGTTCATCCAGTCTTCACGTAAAACAGCACGCAACCATATAGTCATAATCTCACTAGGTATGGTCTTTTCTTCCCAGTATTTTGATTAAATATTAGAGTGGGCCCCTTTTTCATTACTACTCTTCTCCCGGTTTAAGCAGTGGCGACATTTTCCCGTAACAGAGGCCCGCGCGAGGCACTTGCCTCCCGCAAGGATTCAGTAATGACGGTCCACGCGAGGATAATACTCCTCAACCAAACTAGCACTAGTAGTGCCCACGTGAGGCACATGATTTTCCGTCAATGCAAAGATAATTTTCTTTCCTTTCAGCGTAGAGGTATAATAGCTTTTATTAAGTTAATTAGTTAATTCTCGTGTACGGGAGCCTCCCTTGCGGGGATACCTCTGCGGACCTACGAGTCTGTGTGGTACCTCCGGGAGCCCCACGTTTAAAAGTTCATCAGGCTGTCTCTATGTCTTGTATTTTGGTATGCTCATATGTTTATCTAGCATACTTGACAGTCTGTTTATGTAGAATTATTCTATAGACTTAGTTTAATTAGGTCACCAATCAAATCTTGTAAGTCCATAGATCACGAAATTGCTATGGACTGGCATACTGGTGACACAAACTCTTGGGATGAGATTGTAGTGTTTAATGTTCGCGACGATGGTCGCACGGCCCCACCGGAACGATTGAGTTTCACTGGCCTTAGGAGCCGGTCTTTGTTACCCGTAGGGCAGTATCGTACAGGATCCGTCACCCCGAGACCGGAAGCTAACCAGCGTCATCATTCGTCGTGCACTTGCGGTGCGGCGAGTCGACATCAGACACTGGAACGGCCCGACACTGCCCCGCGAGCTACAATCTACACGTATCTGCCTGTCTGCCTGCCTGCCTGCCTGCCTGCGCACATGCATACTTGCATGTTTATCGCTTTTCTGAAGCAGTAAATTTACGTAACTTTTAAAATGAAGGGTACAACCCCATGATGTGTAAAACATTGAAATTTAATATAATTATTGTAATGCAAAAGCAGGTATTTCTAACAATAAAAAGCTTAATTAACATTGTAATCTACTGTGCAAAAGGAGTTATACGTATTTGAATATACAGCAAATGAACCTCAATTAAGCTTGCCATATAACATTTTACTAAATCATCACTCTATACAATTCTAAGTAGAAAACCCATAAGAACGATTGTGTCTACCACAACCGGAAAGAAATTTATATAGAAAACACTAGAATTATCTATTAAAGACCTGGTGATACGAGAGAGCAGGAAATTACGTCACTAATAGAATTATTCGCGCGCGGCAGTAGTTTAATAAACGCCTGCAATGGAAATCTTCTAGCCGCTAGGCGGTTAGCCGCGCGCGGCAAATCGCGTGGTATGGAAAAGCTGCCAACAGTTCCTGGCAGTGCAATGGATCTCAACAGTCTCTAACTTATATAGAATATTTCTTAAATGTTTATGAGTTCATGGCAGTGCAATAAACCTACGATTAGATTGTTGAACCAGTATGTTGTTCAAGCCGTTTTATACTCTGTATATCTTCGCTTAAAGTGAATTAAATATTTATGTTTTAATGCTAACTATTACTAACTGAACCATTTAACCTTTAGGCCATAACAATTTATTATTTTGTTTTACAAACCCTCCTAACTTAATGTTTCCATATCTAGAAAAGAAATGATGCAGCAATTTTAAGGCTTTATTTTCAACATTCTTTCCATCGCAGGTGGTAACGAAAACATGTGTTCTCGTAGGCACATCGCAGGTGGTAGAGAAAACAGGTGTTCTTGTGGGCACATCGCAGGTGGTAGAGAAAACAGGTGTTCTTGTGGGCACATCGCAGGTGGTAGAGAAAACAGGTGTTCCTGTGGGCACATCGCAGGTTGTAGAGAAAACAGGTGTTCTCGTAGGCACACTGCGAGTGGTAGAGAAAACAGGTGCTCTTGTGGGCACATCGCAGGTGGTAGAGAAAACAGGTGTTCTCGTAGGCACATCGCAGGTGGTAGAGCAAACAGGTGTTCTTGTGGGCACATCGCAGGTGGTAGAGAAAACAGGTGTTTTCGTAGGCACATTGTAGGTGGTAGAGAAAACAGGTGTTCTTGTGGGCACATCGCAGGTGGTAGAGAAAACAGGTGTTCTCGTGGGCACATTGCAGGTGGTAGAGAAAACAGGTGTTCTTGTGGGCACATCACAGGTGGTAGAGAAAACAGGTGTTCTCGTAGGCACACTGCAGGTGGTAGAGAAAACAGGTGTTCTTGTAGGCACATTGCAGGTGGTAGAGAAAACAGGTGTTCTTGTGGGCACATCGCAGGTGGTAGAGAAAATATGTGTTCTTGTAGGCACATCGCAGGTGGTAGAGAAAACAGGTGCTTTAGTAGGCACACTACATGTGGTAGGGAAAACAAGCGTTCTTATAGGCACGTTACATGTGGTCACAAAGACAAGAGTTCTTGGAGTCGCCTGCTTTGTACAGTGTATACCTTTGTAGGCACGCAAGATAACATTGTCTACGTAGGTCTAACTCTGTTATAAAATACATATAATTATGTCAGAAATACTAAATAGGTATATAGGCTTATGCTGAATGTCGCTGAATGTATCTGTCCGGAAGCGAATCAAATTATCTAGAAACATTCCACAGACCGTGTGGGGTTTTTTCCGTTTTTGAGAAAGTTAGAAAAAATACTGCCTTTATTTTAATATTATGAAGAAATGGATTCCAGTCTCTCAAACAACAACAACATCAACAACAACAACAACAACAACAACATCATCAACAACAACAACAACAACAACAAATAATCAGGTGAGATGGTCGTGCGAGCATATTTGTTTATCTAGTATAATTACAGAAGTCCGGAGTAGAAGGCATTGCAGCAATAATACACATGAATACCTCAGGAAGTGATATGGCGCATGCAATTAACAATACGACGTCAGAATACTTTGTGGAATTAGAAATCACTGTGAATCTATGACGAGTTGTGGGAATCACGATGGTAGTAATGGGAACGGTGGGAAATCTTCTCTGGGTTCTGGTTTTGTTACAAGCGAGCATGTGGAAGATGGCCAGTTCGCAGATGGCATTTGCCGATCTCGTTGTCTTGGCCCGCTTGTTGAAAGGATTCGCGTGACTTTTTATCTCAATTTAAAAACAATAACTGAAGATGCATGCAAGATCCACAGTTTCTGTGTCTTTTTCACCACGGATTTTGCAGTTTGGGTTATCGTTGGCATGACAATAGAACGGTTTGCTTTTATTTGTTACCCGCTTAACACAAAACTTCTCTCGGAGCGACGAAATGGCTACATTTTCATGGGCACAATATTCGTGACTTTATTTCTTCTAAATCTTCACTATCTAATTGGACACGGGACTTATTGCGATCAAAAAGCTATGCATACTTCATGGCTCACGAATGGACAAAAATAGACTTCGCCGTATTTTGTGGTAATCCATTCACAGTAATCATCGCGTGTAACATAGGTATCGCTCTTATCGTGGTCAATTCTAAACGCAAAAGCAAGCTTTCTACATCCATGACTGAGGAAGAAGAGCGCAAACGACTCTCTCAAAGCAAACAGATCACGGCCATACTTCTCACGATCAACACCATGCACTTGATTTTCACCGGCCCTGTAACGTTTTATGATGCCTTCCACCACCTCGCCCTGTCTGAGGACACAAACGCCAGAGACCATGCTGTTTATGAGCTGGGTAGAAGCATTGTGGAACTGCTTATGTATATGTCTACTTGGCTATGGTCAGACCAAATACGTTGCTTTGGTCACTGCGTTCCGCATGCGTCAACGCATAGCATTTCTATTTCATCGCAGACAGGGTAACGGTCACACCAACTATGTGTATATCCACCTAAAGGAATGCGTCCTTAAACTAAAGGTTATGTCTCGCGTCGTTTAAAACCACACTTTCACATTATTGTAGCCTTAATTTCAGCTATAATGATGGATGTAGAAAAAGTAATTATGCATGAATGTGAAAGATGACCTGGACGAAGCTGTGATGACTACGCACATGCTATTAGCTATTCAGCCGACGCGTAGAGAATTCTGGGTTCATCTAATCCTAAAGGAGAGGCAGGAGTGGGGGGGGGGGATTGTTGAGTTTAGTGAGAGATCTAAACGAACACGACGACAGATTTAAAGCGTATTTTAGAATTAGCAGAGGCCAGCTTAATGTTGTCCTAATTTACATAAAAGTGCATATTTCAAAACAAAATACTAATTATATAGACTCCATATCTGCAGAGGAAATACCTGCTATCTGATTGAGGTAAAGCAGCAAAAGACAAAGTAACATTTTAAATAAATTTTTATATAAAATGAGTTCCAAATTCCTTGACGGCCACCTGCCATTCAGGCCAGTGGCCAGCTGTACAAGAGCGTTTCATGTATTGTGATTAGTTACCTATTTTCAGGTTATCATTAAATTTGCTAAAGAAAGTCATTTCACTTCACTATTAGGTCAGAAGACTAGCATCATATGATGCTCTTTAAGAATCAGCCAAAATTGACTGATCTTTACGAAACTTATAACTTTATCACCAAGAAAAATCTTTACCAAATCTGATTTATTGCGCCCTGTGCTTCTTGAGAAGAATTTATTAACAAAGCTGATAACGGATGAACGATGGACAGATGGATGGACGACAAACGACAGAGAGTCAATGCCCAATTCTGTATACATTTCCGGAAACATAATAAGATAGGAAGTTTGCATCCTACTTTCATTGCAATGAGATTAATGTGGAAGAAAGAAATTTGTGTAAAAACTTCTGATCAACGTGTCCAAGCTAATAGACGGATCGACAGGCAGTAAACAAATGTATGGCAAAGTGATGCTGGATGGTGTGTTAGCTGATATAACAACATAACATTTATTGTTCAATTTTAATCACAATTTAAATATCAGAAACTGAAATCCATTTAACACAAATTTAGCAATTTGCTGAGAAACTGAGGAAAGTATAAGTTACATGCAAACACTGAGAGACCTTGCATAACACACAGTTGCTTTACTCGTAGTAATGGTGTTTCTAAACAATGCATACTATAGAATTGAATTGAGGTATCAGTGGCCAGAAAACAGTTTAGATTTGTGAATTAATGTTGAGAAATCTCTCCATATCATCATCATCATCATCATCAGAATCAGATAATACAATATCTCGTTTTCTGTTATGAGTCATCATTAAAAGAATAATTTGATAAACACGGGTAGAAAGCTAGAACACATGTCAACTATTTAGCTTGACTTTGGAGGACGGCAGATAGTAAGGGAAGTAGTAGTGTGTGCGATGCGCAATAAAATGAACAATTTTCATATTCGACGCAACGCACGAGGATAACGCATTCCAGACCAAATGCACTGCACGTAGTGTGACCATGCCCGCCTTATAGCATGTCGCCATTCCAATGCGGCAACGCACATCTAAATCGCACTAGACAGCGCGTGCATAACGCACTTTGTTCTGACCATAGCCTACCCGCTCTAACTTTCTGCTCTACTGCATCAGCACACACCCAATTCCTAGCAGAACTTGCGAAGATTACCGGTAGCCGCAGATTAACGTCCAAGAAAGCTGTACTAAAGTGAATGGAGCGATCCGATCAGTCACACACGTATCCGACGTCATAATAAAAGTAGTAAAAATACATCACATGTTTGCTGACGTTATTTACTCAATTTATCAGATACATTCTCTCGTATAATAATGTATATCTAAACATTCACGAGTTGTGCATTTTGAATGGACACGCTGATGCGTCGCAACGCTATCGGTGTTTAGTCCTTTAGCACTCATATCAGCCAAAAACGGCTTCTGCAATGGTCTTGGGAAATGTCCATTTGAAGACTAAGAGAAGACCATTTTTGAAAATATACCACTGGAATGGCTGGCTCGATAACCGATCCAGTCATTCCAGTGGTCAATCTTAAAAAATAGTCTTCTTTTGGTCTACAAATGAACATTTTCTATGGGAAAATTAAAATTTTCTTGAAGAAATTCGAGCGCTAAATGGTTAAAGGAACATTGTTAACGAGTACTTTATATTGCTAAATACAACCGAGCCGAGCAGAGTAAATTATATAATCATACAGTAGTTATAATATTCCTTAGTAAAACATTCAGCTTTTGAACCCAGCTTCCTAAAGGCCATACAGACACCTTGGAGAATCAGATGTGCAAACCCATGTGTGAGATATGCCAGCTACCGCGAGAAAATGTCACGTGATATGTCATATAGTTTGATCATAATCTGGATAAATCTAGAGACTGGAAGTAAGCATTAGTAAGAGTAAGAATTTCATGTCTATTAAACTTTTAATTCAAACTAGGTAACAGTGTTTGATACGGCTGTGACCAGAGCCGGATTAAGCCCATTTCCGCTCGGTGCTAATTGACTGTGCGGCCCATTAAGGTGGGCATGGGTGGGGGTGGTGTCAACGGGGAATTGCTGCTGCCACTGCTGCTGCTGTTGTTGTTGTTGTTGCTGCTGCTGCTGCTGCTGTTGTTGTTGTTGTTGCTGCTGCTGCTGCTGTTGCTGCTGCTGCTGCTACTAACAAATATAATAAATTCGTTGCGTATATGTCAAAACTGTGTTGAATATTTTGAAACTAATTTTACTGGAAGTTGGCGCTGCCTAATCGACTGTGCGGCCCATTAAGGTGGGCGCGTGTGGGGGTGGTGTCAAGGGGGAATTGCTGCTGCTGTTGTTGTTGTTGTTGTTGTTGTTGTTGCTGCTGCTGCTGCTGCTGTTGTTGCTGCTGCTGCTACTAACAAATATAATAAATTCGTTGCGTATATGTAAAAATTCTGTTGAATATTTTGAAACTAATTGTACTAGAAGCCGGTGCTACCTAAGGCAGCACCAACCTCCAGTCAAATTGGTTTCAAAATAGTCACGCATATATACAGCGTGAATGCATGCACGAACCCGCATATATGTATTCCGAGAGGTCTCCTGGAAGGAGTTTCGATTTCCTCCAGGGAAGATTGGACGTGGGGACGGGAAATAGTAGATCCACTTGGCATATTATTTTTGCTGGGTGGAAAGAAAAATGTTTGATTAAGGCCTATGTAGTCACTATATGACTGGGAATTACAATATTAAAGCTCCCGCGACCTCTGAAGATGAGAATTATAGGAGTTTTCGAAATGAGGCCGTCCATCCACTCATTCGTTTTTACTGAAGCTGGAAATTTTGTATATAACTTTTCTTTTGATTGATCTGTATAGCCAATGCTGTCTTCTGTTAAAATCTGCCAATGTCACCGATGGGCGTTTTGAGAAATTCAAGATGGCGTCCAAGATGGCGATTATTTAATTTCTTTGGCTATAACTTCCTTCACATTAAATCTAGGATAATAATTTTGGTGTCTAGATATAGGTTTTACGGGTCAATGCGTCAGTGGAACAATTTATACGGTCGTTTGGGGGATTACATCAGGGAAATTCGATATTGCCACAAATAGTGGCCATAGTGTCCTGGTTTTAGCTCTATTTGGCTTCATATTAAATCTAGGATGCTAATTATGATGAATAGATGACAGCCAACATGAAACGACAATCATTAGTGCCTGCCATATTGTGTTTGCGACGATGTACTCTCGGGATGACACTTAAAACACACGTAACCACACGCACGCACTCACTGTGTGCGTGCGTGCGTGTGTGCGTGCTTTACGGGCCATTCCAGAAGTACATCGCAATGGATTGTTGTGGCTACAGAACTCCTAGCGCTTTAATAACCACTGACTGGAGAAGTTTCCTTAGAACATCGAGCATTGTGTATGCTTGCTGAGTCCAAAGGCGATTTGATGACGTTCTAGAAGAATTAGCCAAGAGAAGCCGGAATGCCAAGCTGTGAATGGATATATTAGTCAAACCAGTTTGCATAATCATGATGTTTGTGAGGGTGGAACGAGAGTGATTGGCCCTGCATCTAGAAGTATTTCAAAAAATGATTGCGCACTTCTTTGTGGGTGTTCCTGTGCACAATGCGAGCTATGGTATGTGTTACGTGCAGCCCATGGAGCCTGAGGAAAACACTTCCAAAATACGTTCTTGCTTTCTCTTTAAGGGAGAGCATGTTATTACCCAAATTAGCGACCTGTGAAATGATATTTGGAGTCCCCAGGCTTGCAGTCGTTATGAGTTTCCATGCTTGCAGTCGCTATGAGTTTCCATGCTTGCAGTCGTTATGATTTTCCATGCTTGCAGTCTTAATGAGTTTCCATGCCTGCAGTCGTTATGAGTTTCCATGCTTGCAGTCGTTATGAGTTTCCATTCTTGCAGTCGTTATGAGTTTCCATGCTTGCAGTCGTTATGAGTTTCCATGCTTGCAGTCGTTATGAGTTTCCATTCTTGCAGTCGTTATGAGTTTCCATGCTTGCAGTCGCTATGAGTTTCCATGCTTGCAGTCGTTATGAGTTTCCATGTTTGCAGTCGTTATGAGTTTCCATGCTTGCAGTAGTTATGAGTTTCCATGCTTGTGTAGCTTGCGGGGTAGTGTCGGGCCGTTCCGGTGTATCATGTCGACTTGCTGCGCGGCAAGTGCACGACGAATGATGACGCTGGTTAGCATCCGGTCTCAGGGTGACGGACCTTGTACAAGACTGTGGGTAACAAAAACCGGCTCCTAAGGCCGGTGGAACTCAATCGTTCCGGTTGGGCCGTGCGACCATCGTCGCGAACATTAAATACAACTGTCTCATACCAAGAATTTGTGTCACCAGTATGCCTGTCCATAGCAATTTCGTTATTTATGAACTTACAAGATTTGATTTGGTGACCTAAAAATATAAGTCTATACAATGATTTTACCTAAACAATTATAAATATGCTAGATAAAACTAAAATAAGAGCATACGAAAATACGAGACATAGAAACAGGTAGATGAATTTTTAAACATGGGGCTCCCGGAGGTACCACACAGACACGTAGGTCCGCAGAGGTATCCCCGCAAGGGAGGCTCCCGACACGAGACTTAGCTAATCAACTTATTATAAGTTATTATACCTCGAGGCTGAAATGAAGAAGATTATCTCGGACGAAAAGTTATGTGCCTCACGCGGGCACTACTCCTAGTGCTAGCTTGGGTGAGGTGTATTATCCTCGCGTGGACTGTCGTCGCTGAATCCTTGCGAGAGGCAAGTGCCTCGCGCGGGCCTCCATCTCGGGAAGGTGTCGCCACTGCTTAAAGTGGGAGAAGAGTAGTAGGCAAAAATGGGCCCACTCTAATATTTCAACCAAAAATGCTTGAGGAAGAAAAGACCATACCTAGTGAGATTATGACTACATGGTTGCGTGCTGTTTTACGTGAAGACAGGGCGAGCGATTCCCGATGGATTCCCTCGTCACCGTCTTATGTGATTCTTAGTATGCTGAATTAGTAGTCGCCGCTTTATTTCAGCGGACCTTCTGCTTTGCTTAATTAGCTTTTAGTTTTGAGAAACAAGAACAATTTTAGGCCGCAAATGGCTGGTATCTACCTAGCTATTAGACATGGCTGTCATTGAGAACGGATGCCCTAAGACATCAATACTGAAGACAGCGCTCATACATGTTACTTAGTAAGATCTCCGAACTGGATAAGAATCCGAACATCTCGCTCTGTAACCACATAAAACATTACAGGACACAGGTTACTTTTCACGAGAGCATTATTAGACAATTGTCCTATCGTTAGGGTTGGGGCAAGAGAGACGAATACCCACCGTAAATGTCCTTCCCGTAAGGGCGTGGCAGATCTAAATATCATGCCCAGACATTCTTATGGAATTCGGTGGAGATACGCATCACGCCCATCACCAGGTCCTATGGAATTAACCGTTTAACATGTTGTTAGGTTTATATACAAGTTGCCCAGTTTTGCACTGCGGTGCGGGAGGATGGTTCAGTAAATAAAATAATAATTAAGATATGTTTTCACAGTGCTTTCCTACATTGGCAAAAGTGCTAACTACTAAGTATCCACAGATACAAGGGAAATAAATGTATGTGACACAACACCCTGGCCATCACCGCTCAGAAACCCCAATAGTTTCCCAGAGTCGGATCAGCCCATGGTGCGGATAGGGACATCCAAACAATTAAGAAGCCACAAGGCTGAGTGGAGCATGAAGAGAGACAAAATCTTGGAGTTATGAGTCTTACCGTAGTGCGGGGCTAGATTATCGCACTGCCGGAAGAGAAGAGTATACTACAGATTTCTTAACGAAGAAAGTGTCTCTAATCATATTACACCTATCCTATCGAGCTGAATAGAAACGGTTTAGTCGGTAGCATGCCGGGATAAACAGAGTTATGGCACGGACAGCGACCTCAGTGAAAAATTGTTGGTGGCGGGAGAAAGTGCTGCATATATAAGTGTTGCTGTATAGTGTTTACTACGTGCACTGCATTCCTATATTTTCTATAAATAAACAAAACATATGAACTGATGACTACAGGCCATATACATATATAAACCAACCAGAACAAGCAATACAGTGTAATATGATCAGAATTATATCTATTTTAGCACTGGTTAACGAACCTACTACGGTGCGGTTAGTAAAGTACATTACAGAAAATGAGAATAACTATAAACAAATACAGAAATTATAACTAGCGGTCCTAAGATCATTATGGTACCTTTTAGTCATCGGGACCATTCTTATGGATACAATATAATTAGAGAAGTATATATAGCGAAATAATTAAAATGTGAAGCATAGTTACTTGAATACTCGGTAATCATTCTTAAGTTAGGCTACCGTGTTACTGAAATTGATACGTCATTCCGTAGTTGACGTGCGTTGATGCATTCTCAGGAAGCTGGAAAGTTCCTGCAGGTTGGTTCCCGCAAGTTGGTTTCCGCAAACAGGATTCCCACAAGAACACCCATGGAGGGAGTACACCGCTCAGCACTGTAAGCCCAATAGGATGTCTAATGAGCAGTTAGCAAAAGATATGATAGTACTACTGCTGTGAAGAAAGTTCCCATACACAGATGGCATGGATGGAAGTTGTAAACAACCCGATCTCAAGCGGGGAGTGGGTTGTCAGATGCAAATGAAGATACAGAAGAAAGCTTAATGGTGCTGAGTACATCAGCCAGCTCTGAAGAGGCACCGGGCAGAGTTTACTTGCTGCGGTCGAAAGTCAGAAGAACCTACATGATTTTAGTGCGGTGACAGTTGAAATACCACTTTTAGGCGTGGCCGGCAGATCCGGCGAGCCATCTATCAAAGAACATCCTGCCTCTACATCTGTAGACTCACATATTCAGGCTGTAAAGGCCTCACCACAAATTTGTGTTCCGAAGTAGATATTGATATTCGTGAACAGTAATCAGAAAGTTCCAAATTGCTCCCGTAAGTAAGGAGTTTACAAAATTGTTCTTATTGCGGTGGGTTGAAACTGAGGTCATATGCGTAATATCTGTCAATCGCAGATAGTACAGGGCCAACCTGTTCGGCCCCTGGCCGAGGATGCTCCCGATCTCTGGATCGCGTCTCCTTTTATAATCCTCGTGACATCACAGGCGCAGGCTCCAACCAATCATCGTTCGAGCAACAGCCAATCAGCGCGTAGCTAATAATAGCGCAGTCGAATGTTCTAGAACATTCTAGAAGTTCTGCACCCACGTGGTTATGATGCCACGGCAATTTTTTGAAGATAATCAAGCCAGGTTTTCCGTGGATAACTCAGCCATTTCCTAACCGATTTTGAAATGGTTTACAGATTTAAAAAGCCCGTCGAATTCTGGTCTTGATTAATGCCAGATTTAACGGGAACACGTAATCAAAAAGGATTACAGGGTACCATCTCGGTACACTAAAAGCGTCATCCTATCTTGGTCGTAAATCACGTGCTCCATCAAAAATAGCATCTAAGCGTGCATTATGTGCTTTAACAAACTTAGTCGTTTTCGCAACGCGATCTCTCTCATAGACCCATATACGCTTATGGCTCTACCCGGGGGGGGGGGGCATGTTCAGGGAACGAATCCAGGACGGGCGGCGCGTACCCAGCTTAGCTGCTACGGCCGGTACCCGACCGGTCGATCCGAACTAAACCACCCCCTCCCAGTTTAACATCCGTGGAAAACGATCGCGCATGTTGGATCATTGCATGGACTTACGCTAGGCGGGAATTATAGACTTCCCGGGCAGGCGCAGGTTCCGGAGAGGAGTAGTGACGCAATAGACGTGTATTCAAGAGACAGAGCACATAGAGGTGCCAAGAGGAGGGGGGAGGCATACTTTTAGTTTTCAATTTTTGACCTGGAATTATTTTTCCAGGCCTTTTCTTCATTTTGTTTTGTTTTATTAATATTACGGTACGTGCTGTAACTTTATTTAGTAAATGATTCTAAACAATAGCTCGCATGGGTGTTCTCTCCGAGTGCGGATAATCATTATCTCCGCAGAGAATACCCAAGCTCCAACATACCACAATTTAAGTTTTAAATATATAATATAATATAAAAAAACCAATGTATACATATATGAGCCATGTAACATACCCTCATGGGGTATTTAGTGAATCGCTCCGAATTACTTGCGCACCCCGGGTAAATAAAGGGGCACGCAACACGTATCTCTTATTATTTATTAAAAATATATATTTGCGGCCCGCTATAGTGGGCCCGCAACGGGAAGCTCTCGCTGACCCCATATCCGTCCTGACATCTAAGACAGGAAGAAAAATAATAAGAAAAATAGAATATAATAATAATAATAACTTAACAGTTAGTTTATCAAGCAGCTCCATCGTAACTGAGACTGCATGACGGGATTATGACATTATTGCACTGTGGGATGTTGTATTCTTTATGTCGCAAACAACGTTCTTACAACATCGGAGTCCACAGTGCTCATTTCGAGTGGGACACAGCCGGGCACCGAAGTGCGCGGCTGTGTCAGATAACCATAGTTATCCTAGGGACAGGATTCAATTGATCTAACATATATAATAATAAGAAAAGTATTTAAAAAATAAAGTAATAATTAATACATTTACACAAATCGCACCATTGATGTTTCTGCTGTATCACAAATGATCACACCTCTGCTGCAAAATTTCCCCATTGAGTCTGGGTCCCGCGACTGATGGTGGTTGGTCACGGTGGATGCACTATCATTGCTGAGATGCGTTCGCTATTACTGGCACTGTCGGAAATATCTGAAGTGATGGTGGCGAAAATATGCGCGTCCATAATGTTTCTCACAGT
Source organism: Chaetoderma sp. LZ-2023a (assembly GCA_034401795.1). Lineage (NCBI taxonomy): Eukaryota > Metazoa > Mollusca > Caudofoveata > Chaetodermatida > Chaetodermatidae > Chaetoderma > Chaetoderma sp. LZ-2023a. The sequence goes on from CM067369.1 coordinate 250,332,296, forward strand.
TACTGCCGGTTCTAATATATCTGTCCGTAAGGCAGCGGCGGTACTAGTGGTTGCTAATGTCATTGATGCTGTAGTGGTGGTAGTCGGCGTAGGGCTGCTTTAGCTGTCGTGGTGAAGGTGGTGAGTTGTACCGTAGGCTGAGGCCGTGATGCGGGAGTGGATACGGCAGACATCTTCCGAAACTTAGCATATTTTAACAGACGATTTGCAGTGACGTTAGGTACGGGCGAATGTCCTGTGTGTGGGCGATTCGTCTCTTTCCCACGTATGGACGTTCCGGCGTAGTTCCCTTTCTGATAGCTGGGTCAGAAAGGCTAGGAGGCGGATGCTGGGTAACACGGGCCGGAGTTATACTAATCGCTGCAGGCTGCAACGGTCCTGCTCCCTCATCTATGGTCAGTTCTGGCGGAGATGGTAACTGCGGGTAACATGGAATGTTTATTTCCGCAGGTGTCGTGATCACTACCGAAATCGGCTGACTGGCTAACACTGTCTTAGACACCATGGGTGCGGGTGTAGTGACCGTAGCCGGATGGCTAATAACCGATGCGGGTGCTGCCGAACTGGATTCTGCAGGAGACTTTCGCTTCTTACTCCACTTCAGGACCGGTGTAGATGCAGTAACTGGTACCGGCGTAACACTTCCTGACGCGGCTGCGGGCAGGATTTCATGTCTGGCTGTCGGTACGTTGCTTACGGTAGCCGCGGGAAGATGATGACTAACGGGTTATCTACGAGTAGTGTTCTTTGTGCGGGCCATTTTCTCGGCCGGGAGAACTTTGACCGGGAACCGAGATTCGAAACGGGTGGCTAAAACGGCACGATCTTCGTTCTCTTCTCCAGGAACTATTGTTACTTCTAACACACGGTGATGATATCGGAGCAAGTGGGCCACCCATAGCGAGTAGCGGTGTAGAGATACTGGCATGTCACACAGAAGGCTGACTGGAAGAGATGATCCTTATTAACATGAAGGGTGCGGTCGGATCTTCTCGTAAAAGTTCTGGTACAGGGCTCTCCGCTAGCTAATAACGAGCTGCACGGGAACCGTTTTGGAACTGGTACCGATTCTTCTTCAGACGAATCCGATAACGCTAAATCTTCAAGGAATGACATCTCGTTCCCGCATGGTAGTTGGCTGCGGGAACCTTATTCAAAACCTAATGCCTTATCTCTTCATTGTATTTAACTTTCCAGGCCAAGTATAATAATGAAATAATAATGAAACAGCAGAATTTGGTTTGCGACACGAAAGAAGCCTAATGCTATCTGTTCTTCCCTGGTGTCGAGTTTTGACGGGAAGACAAAGTTTCAGAGCTCGCTTCCTCCTTTTATACTATTGGGTAACGTCACAGGCGGCGATTTGACCACACCTAAAAGTTTTAACAGGTGATTCGGTCATTCTTATATGAAAGTTTCCTCTTTTTCTGACCTAGACGTCTAGGGATTAATTCTTCCCGTATAAAGGGAGTACTTTTAATCATAGGAAGAATGGCTCGTTAACCTTGTCTTAATTTCGTGCATTTAACAGCCTTCGATCAACATAGAAATGTGGTACTACTTTTTTTGCGGGCCTCACCTTTTAATTAGCGTGAGGCGGTTCTCCAAACTGGATGTTTAGAAACTTGCCTGTTTTAATTTTAGGCTGGAGCGCTCGATGGGGTGTGTGGGAGCCAGGTGACGTCAGCAGCAATTGCCCTGACTCACCCTCGCCACTCCTCCATCACACTGTGGTAGTCGCGTCTTTGGGCGGCTCTTGTGTTTAAAGCGTTTGATCCAATTTACTGGAAAATAGCGGGTAAATGTCACGTGGCTCTAAAAGGCACGTGTTTGATCAGAAACATATATGCTATTTATGGCGATGGCCAAAGTGCTGTTGCTGGGGTGTAGTCTTGTTGCAGATGCGAGAGATAGAAATATATATATATGTTACATCAAGATCTTTATAATGTTAACTTTTTGCGCGAGTTCTTTAACATGCGTCTTGGTAGGTGTCTGTAATAGGTAGTTCTCAGCCCATGTTGATTATAGACTGGAACGCAAGGAAGAGAATTTTTGAAATTCTCTAACTATACCGTCAGATTTTTTATGCCGCTGAGCAGTTGTGTTCTTAATCAAAAATTTAACAGTAAAATTGTAAGTAATTTGATGTGTGGTTTAAACATCTATTCAGGCGGTAGGTCAACGTTACTGATCCCGTCAAGATAGCTCTGTTTTCTGAGCAGGAGGGTTGGCCAAGCATTATTCTCAATGGGTAGAACTATCTCCGTCCCAGCCTAGACCAGACACATTAATACCATTTAATAATCGTTAAATTACAGTACAACTCGAAAGTGTATGCCTCAGTTATTACAGTTTACAATGCCGTCATTCGGAGATCGTGAATACAGTCAACCTGAGTGTCTGTGTTTCTGACATGTTGGTGGTTTGAATCTGATACGCGTGACTGGTTATCTGTGGATGATACTTGCGCTGGGGTGACGGTCACGCCAGGTCACAGCCGCCAGGTGCGCGAGTGGGGAAGGAGAGGCGGCGTGAATGTCAACTTTATCGAACCCCGAGGGTATTTCACTCTGTAATGGCCGAGCCCATGGGCGGGACAGAGTTATTTTAGAGCACAGATGACCTGTCGGATGCTGTCGTAACTTTGATCAATCCATTGTCGAATTCAATTTTTCGGTAGCAAAGTCCTACTTATGACTGACGACAATGCGGGCATCCTGCTCTCTTAATAATATCGACTGTTATTACGTGTAGATGAAGTGTGTAGATTTAGCTGTTTCCGTACGACGTCGGGAAAAGGGAAAAAGGGAGGATCGTTAGACAAACGTTCCTCCCGTGACGCATAATGTAGATGGCTGTAATGCATTCCTTATATCCAAATGATCAGTTCTCCCGTAACTGGATAAGAAGGTGTGCGGGAGATTTGTCAGCTGTTGTGTGTTGATAATAATGCTGTTGTCGGGATGTCTGGGCTGCTGCATGATGCCGATGTTATAAGCGCAGTGGGCGCATTCCAGTTTTCCATGCTGGTGAATGCCAAGTCTGTTGTTATTTGCGGGAGGTGTGGTCTGCGGGAGATATTATTTCTCCCGCAATTTGTGCGGGAGGAACTGTTGCGGGAATTTTTATGTCTCTATCGGGAATTAATTAATACTGGTAGGTGCTGCCAAATGATGTTGTTGTCGATGTTGAATGTCTCTGTTATGCTGAGTATAACCGAGTAAGTATGTGATGTACGTGCAATGACGAATTGACGTATCCAGTCTTGAAGGCAGGTGTGTTCTGTAGGTGTTGACGTTCTGTCTGTTGTGTGATGTCCTGACTGCTCATGGGGGTGTATGGTAGGCCAAGTGGATGTGGTGGCCTTTGGAGAGGGGGATGTGGTCATCTCCCATTACACGACGGTTGGTGTCTTGTCGCAATTTTTAGACATTGGGAAAATTCGAGCTGAGAGTCTGCTGAACAGGCTGCTTCGCTGCCCACCGCGGAGGGTAATGGTGGTTGGTGCGGTGCGGGATGCCACCTCCTCTGTTGCAGTAGTCTCTCTCATATCTGAAGATTGACGGTCAACAGACGACGAGTGGAGTGTGAAATGGACTGGGCTGGTGATGTCCAAACTTGGTGTATGGATAAGGGACGCCAGTTGGATTTGGGGTGGTGGTGCGGCGACGGATATGGGTGCCGCTTGGTTCGGAATTGGTTTGGCGTTTTCGGGAAGTGGTCAGCTACACCTTGTTGTACGGTTCTGCGGTCCTAGACACGCTAAGGCTTCATCCAGCCTCTTCTCTTCCATGCTATTCACCATATGTTCCACCCCACGGGAAGCATGGCTCGGGTCAGCCTCAGCTTCCGCTTGTTGTAACTCTATGATGGGGTGGGGGGGACATAGCATGAAGTGGGTGGGAATGGGAAGAGATCGGAGGAACAATTTTTCCATCCGGTCCCTTAGACAAAACAAACACAAAATTCTTCAGATACGACTTCCCAGATCGAGTAGAGCAGCGCTGACGAGGGAGTGGGTGAGTACGTATCTCGTCATCATCGTAAGCGCTAGCTGCTTGTTTACCCACGTTCTGGCTTGGTAGAACTGGGGCTGAACTGGCACCGCGGTGCTCTGTGCTAACCATGGGAATACTAATTTCCATAGAAATATCTGTCTGGGTACTGGTGTTATGAGAAACGCCCAGTCCGAGCTCTGGTGCTGGGTTTCACTGACACAAGGTTTAAGTCGATCGAAGTGGATGACTGAGGTCAGGCCATCCGAAGCACGGATACAGTAGGTTACGTCCGACGTCTTACCTACTACCACATTGGGGCCTTTCCACTGGTAACTCAGTTTACTTGGCACGTTTGCAGATCATCGTGAATCGTGTACCCAAACCATCCTTCCTGCTTCATACGGATCTCCATGCACCCTCCGGTCGTGCTATGTCTTTTGCCGCCAGTGTGCAGTGGATAAGATTTCTCTCAATAACTTATAGGCTTGTTCTATCCTGTGCCGCACGAGTTCAACATAGAGAGATGGTGAATTTTTCTCTCCTGGTATTCGACGCATGGCCAGATCCAGGGGTAAGGCTAATTCACGTTCTAACATTAACCGAGCATGGGTGTAGCCCATGCTGGAATGTACTGAAGTGCGGTAAGCCATGCGTACATACGGGAGCTGTAGGTCCCAATCTCTACAATCAAGGCGTGTTTCCTTAGTAAGCATCTCCACGAGAGTTCTATTGAATCTCTCTACCAACCCTTCACTCCGGGGGTGGTATGGAGTTGTCCTTGTTTTGACGATATGGAACAATTTGCAGAGCTCTAATATGAGCCGGCTCTCAAAATTACTTCGTTGATCGGAATGCAACTCATAAGGCATACCAAAGCGGCAGAACACGTTGCTGGCCAAGACCTCTGCTACGGTGGACACCTCTGCTTCAACCCACTTCGTAATATAATCTTGTAATACGAGGATGTATTTATTTCCATCATCCGTCATATTCAAGGTTCCGAGCATGTCCATAGCCACTCGCTCCCACGGTACACCAACAATCTTAATTTGAGATGGTGCGATATGGTGTTTGGCTAACAGCGCGTCTTTGGCATGGGATACATTTGGCAACCCATGCCTTGACACTATCGCGAATCCCGATCCGGTGGAATCTCACTTTGATACAAGCAACAGTCCTTTCCACAGCCAGATGCCCGGAGTTATCATGTAGTTGTTTCAATATAAGTTCACTATAACTTTCCGGGACTACCACACGGTCATTAATATATATAAGGTTACTTATTAATTGACATTCTCCGAACCGTTGGTAATAATATTTTGCCGTGGTGGAAAGTGGTGTTACCGATTCCTTGGGAGGACGTACCCCCTCCTGGATCCACGCGTATATATCTCATGTCTGCACGTCTGTTGTTTGGTGGTGTGCGATTTTCTTCGGATTCCTCTCTGCGCACCACAATTCGGGGAACTCTGGAGATGGCTGTGTTGACTATGTCATGGTGGCGGCCTCTTCGTGTTCAGCTTCCGCGCCGATTCTGTTGAGGGTGTCGGCATTCCCATGCAATTTGCCGGGACGGTGAACAATGTTAAAGTTATATGCCATCTTTAACTCTTAAAAGTCTGACACATAAGAATTGTATGTCTCGACTATTTAATAAACATGCTGTTGAATATTTTGAAACTAATTTGGCTGGGCGCTGTTGCTGCCATAGGTAGCAACTGCACCAAGTCAGCTTAAGCTGTATAGTTTTCTGGAAATTGATAGTCAGGGAGTTCAGACTGATCGATCGATCCCAACACGATCAAGTTGTGGGCGGAGCTTAGCTAGAGAAGGGCGGGGCATGGCTAAAAATGGAAAGGTCAATTGTTGAAATTTCACTACTTCTGAGTCCTAGTTGAATAAACAGCATTTTGGAATTTACCACTCATTTTTGTGTGATGGAGGTGATAGGTTTGGATGCTTCTTGAATGTCGATTGTTCTGGATTCTCTGAAGATCAGATGGCGACGGTGGCATGTTATCACATTATGAAGCCATGTCTGCAGACGCTGCCAATGTTTATCATGTGCTGCTGTAAATCGCTGGAGTATAACCTCTATGTATTCTATATGGCCATCAACTGATAACACATGGTGTGTGCTTTCATGTAGGTCATAAAAAATAATATGAATATGCATCGATACTAAATTGAACAATTTGAAAGCCATAATTTGGGAAACAACAACTTCCTATACTATCAATTATATAAAAATCTTGAATCTTGTTAGCAAAGAATAAGTACAAGCAGGAATTCAAATGTTTATTCAAGCTATGCTGTGGCAAATGTCTCTTGGTCAGATGCTCCTAAATGTAGTCAGTAACACCCATACACTGTACCAGATCAGCCACTTAGCATTGGATCATAAAAGTCATGAATATGCATGAACTTAGCAGCGGGTCATACCATCCATGAATATGCAAGGCTTTCCTCTGTTCATCACACATTGCCTCATACTATTTGCTCAGTCGGTCGTACAATGATATCATGAACCTAGATCAAAGGAAAGAATAAAACTTAGGTTACATATGTATATTAGCATTGTAATTATGTGTCTGTAGTAATTGTGTGTGTGCCATGAGCTGCATATAGGCTCCACATTGAGCTAGGTGCCACCTGAAAGGGCCATTAATGGGACATTGCTTTCGCCTCATTATTTATATAAATAGGGAATGTAAGTGCAATATATCAATCGGTTTATTTGTGTTGGATTTTGGTTCATTTAAAATATAATTAGACTTTCATTGAAACCCGCTACAATCTGGCAACAGCCGGTCGTATGGAGAGGGAATATTGATGTTTTAAGAGATTGACAGTCATCGTGGTATATGTCATGTTTTTGAAGGGGATGGGAAGCTTAACAACAGAAAGGTCAAATTAAGCCCGAAACTAAGCCAATAATTGCACATTATAGGTCAATACCTAGTCACCTCTGCTGTAAGGTGGGTGTATAAATTCAATATATGCTTGACCAGGACATTATTGAGCCAGTGGATGGATCTGTTGAATGGTGTTCTAACCCTGTCATTGTGACACAAAATGATCCTAGTGAAATAAGATTTGTCATAGGTCTCCGTGCTGTAAATAACGCTTTACAGAATACACGCAAGCCAATTCCTACTATTGATACAATAAAGACCAGATTTGCGACAAAGAAAGTCTTCTCAAAAATTGATTTCCGCAGTACGTTCAGGCAAATTGAGATTGATGAAGAGTCACGAAAGTTTCTTGTCTTCCGCATAGATGACAAGCTATTCAGATAAAAGAGAATGACGATGGGTCTTCTTCCTGCTTCAGGGGAATTCATGGACGTGGTTGCTCCTCAATTTAGAGACATCAGCCAAGCAGTTCTCATTCACGACGACGGAACAATTGCTGGACGTGATCAGCAAGATCACGATGATGGCCTAAGATAATTTCTACAACGTGCTTCGGACCTTGGACTAACTTTGAATGAGAAGAAATGTGAGTTCAGTCAGCCAGAAATCCCATTTTTGGGGTGTATTGTAACGGGACAACGCATTAAACCAGATCCTCTCAAGGTCAAGTCTCTTCAGCAAGCAGCAAGGCCACAGACAAAACAAGACTTGATTTCATTTTTGGCAATGGTCCAGACTAGTTCGGACTTCCTTCCTTCATTGGCCAAACAAACATCAGCACTGCGTTACCTTACAAAGAAGAATGTGCGATTTGTTTGGTCAAACGAACATGAAAAGGAGTTCCAATCCCTGAAATCTATGTTCACCAATGAGATGATACTTCAATTGTGTGATCATAGGCTGTCTACATTTCTGCATGTTGATGCCTCACCTGATGGTTTGGTGCCATTCTCTCTCGGGGCTCGTCTGAGGAGACAATTTCTCCAGTAACTGTAGCAAGCAGAAGTACTACTGGAGCAGAATCACGTTACCCACAAATTGATCTAGAAGCTATGGCTGTGGACTTTGGGTTGCGTAGGTTTCGCCAGTTTCTTGTCGGTGGACCAGAGATTACAGTGGCCACTGACCATAAGCCGCTCCTGCCTATCTTTAATGAGACCAGGAGTGGATCCATCAGAGCAGCGTGTATCAAGCTTCGCATTCAAGATATTCAGTTTTGCTTAGTATACAAGAAAGGTACTCAGAATATCAGTGATTACTTTAGTCGACATCTGGTGCCTGTCGAGCAGCTGGTTGACAGTATTCGACGGAAGACAGAGGAGCATGCTAAGTTGTTGTACTGTTTACAGATTTGTCCATATATAATCAGAGGCACTTGCTACAGAAAGCATTGCACTAGCTACATCATCGTACTTACATACGGCCACTCACATAGCTACACTGTTCGAGGCCGTACTTGAAGACCTCTGATTTCTCGCTATGTGAAGTAACATTACTCTAGTGGGCTGGAGGTAGACAAATCAGATTTCTGCCTACTTCATGCGATAGGCGAGACTTCGTCTGGTGACCTAATTTACAATCACAAAAATAACAGCGGTCACGACGCTGTTGAACTGGAAAGAGACATTTGCAAGTTTGTAATAGTTTTGCTCTAAACAAGTTATCTAAGGAACAGAAAATGTGTAGATTGGTTTTCGGTCACAGAAAGCGCTAGTTTCGGTTTACGCACATGTGTAAATTTGTCTACTTCCTGATTTCTTATCGAGCAATCTCAGTGGCGCAAGTTGACTGACCCCTAGCTCATTAATACGTATGAAGCTTCGCGAACTTGGCACAAACATCAAAGGCGTGCAAGCACGGTACTCAATATGGGAACGTAGTGGGAGGGCGAGGGTCGTGCAATAGGATGATTAGCTGCATCGAATGATTCCACATTATGTCACCTTAGACATGCTATTCATCTTGGACTTTGTCCTGATCATGATGATGAGCTTCGTGCATGTTAAAAGACCTTTACTGAATTGACAATCTCGGATGATGGTGTTATTAAGCGAGGAAGCCGCACTGTCTTGCCAGAAGCTCTACATGAACAGTCAATAGATCTTGCAAGGAGGCCATCCTGGTATTGCCCACCTCAAATCATGCATTCATTCCTATTATTGTTTTCCAAAACTTGATCAAAGGTTTGAAGAATGGGTCCAATGCTGTGCATGTCAGCTCTTTACACATGATCATTCAAAGAACCCTATTGTATCTACTCCAACACCTGAGCTTCCATGGCAAGTTCTGTCTCTTTATCTCTTTGGTCCCATGTCAGATAAGGATCATATACTGGTTGTTCAAGATAATCTTTCCCGATTTCCCGCAGCAGATATTGTTAAATTAAAATCGGCACAGTGTGTCATTCCAGCTCTTGAGAACATCTATAACACAAATGGTGTACCACTCACTCATAAAACAGATTCTGGACCACCGTTTAATAGCCATGAATTCAGTTCTTATTCGAAAGCAAAAGTATATCAAACAAAGTTATTCCTCCATTACATCCACAGAGTAATGACGCGGAAACGTTCATGAAGCCACTCGAAAAAAGCAATGAAGTTTGCTTTGCTCACCATAACAGACTGAATACGAAAAGGGAATTGAGCAAGTTCCTAAGGGAGTACAGAGCTACTCCTCATACATCTACTGGAATTGCACCAGGTGACTTGCTGTTTCGAGGAAGGTACGGCATCGTGGAGTCTCGTGCACCACCCCATATGGATATTCTGTCGAAAGCACGGAAGGTAGATGAAAATAGCAAGGCAAGAAACAGGGACAGATATAATAGTGGTCACTTTACTAAGCGACAAGAGTACATCCAAGGTGAAGAAGTATTCCTGCACAATGATAAACAAAGCTAGGAAATTTGATCCGGAGTATGAGATTAAACCATATGTGATTGTTGATATTATGGGTGATCTTCTGGAACTCAAGCGCCTCAGGGAAGTAAAGCGTCATCGTGGAGATCTCAAGAGGTCTCACCAGCATCATACACATCGACTTGGTGATTCCACCAGGCAACATAATGTCCAGACAAGCATTAGATACAGTGGGCCTTCTGATGTTCCTTCTGTTCCCACTATTAATCCATCATTGGAGGTACCTGAGCACAAATTCATTCTTGTTTATCACTCTGACTCCTTCGAAAATTTGGGCGAGGGAGAATCATTCATAATCAGCAACCGACCACAAAGGGCATGCATTTCCACATGTTAGACTATTTATAAGGATTTTGATTTAATGTAGGAAAAATGCTTTGACATTCATTAGAGTAGCGCATGGATACACAACATTTACTTTCTCTTTAAAACAAGAGCTCCGCAAATGGTGCATAATACCCTGCCATGATGACAAACCAATGAATGAGAGCTATCCAAAAATATTTATTTCTTCCTCAGCACTATCAGACCAGTCATCCTTATGAAGTGTCAAAGCGATCCGTTAAATGGCCAAGGAGGTATCGTCTGGAAACCAATTTTCAAGATGGCTGCCGCTGACTGGCGGCCATATTAGATTTCAGATTATCGTAAATTTCCATAAGTTTCTTCACCAGACATATTCCAACCACCCTATGAAGTTTCAAAGGGATCCGATAAACGGTAACGGAGTTATCATTTGGAAACCAATTTTCAAGATGGCCACCAGTGGCTGGCAGCCATCTTGGAGTTCGTATAATTGTCAATCTCGATAGGTTTCTTCCCCAGAGGTAGTTGAACCACCCTGTAAAATTTCATAGCGATCCGATGAATGATAAGAGTTATATCATCTGGAAGCCAATTTCCAAGATGGCCACAAGTGGTTGGCAGCCATCTTGGATTTCGGATCATTGTCAATTTCGATAGCTTTCTTTCTCAAACCTAGTCCAACCACTCTATGAAGTTTCAAAGCGATCCGATAAACGGTAACGGAGTTATCATCTGGAAACCAATTTTCAAGATGGCCGCCCGTGGCTGGCGGCCATCTTGGATTTCGGATCATCATCGATTTCAATATGTTTCTTCCGGAGACCTAGTCCAACCGCTCTATGAAGTTTCAAAGCGATCCGATAAACGGTAACGGAGTTATCATCCAGAAACCAATTTTCAAGATGGCCGCCTGTGGCCATCTTGGATTTCTGATCATTGTCAATTTCGATAGGTTTCTTCCTCAGACCTAGTCCAACCACTCTATGAAGTTTCAAAGCGATCCGATAAACGGTAACAGAGTTATTAACCGGAAACTACTCTGCCGCCTGCCCACCAACCCGGATGGACGGCGCCATTACATAATAACCAGCAAAATTTGTTGGCAGGGTATAAAAATGAAGTGATGTAATATATCAACCGATTTATTTGTGTTGGATTTCGGTTCATTTAAAATGTAATTAGACTTTCATTGAAACCCGGTACAATCGGGCACCAGCCGGTCGTATGGAGAGGGAATATTGAGGGTTTAAGAGACTGACAGTCATCGTGGTCAAATGCGAGGTTTGAACTTTGTAATCGTATAATATACGTAACCCATAAATTGTGTTCTTGATCCGTAAATAAATAATCCTTGTAGTTATCATCACCATCTACTTTTTTATAGTAAGGTAAACGTGCATCTTCGGTTGACTTTGGAAATTAGAGGACATTTACAGTAACAGATGCTCATATTTGCATACGTGGCATGAACTAGTCAATTACTGACTAAACCATGTCATATCAAATTAAAGCCCACTGAAATGCATTGCTGAGAATGTGTCCAGGTCGGAGATTCGACCCAATCTGATAATGTTGCGTGGGGGGTGGGGGGGGGGGGGGGTGGCGGGTGGAGAGATTTACGCTAATGAGCATAAATCGTTAAACGATGCCGTTTATTATTTAAAACTATATTATGCTACATATCAAGATGAAGCTTATCGTTAATTATTTGTTTGCAGTCTGCATACAGTGTTATATGATAAATCTGAATGAAAATGTGTATATGTTGTTAGAAATACAGATTTTTAAAACAAGATTTCCCATTATCTTTTCTGGTAGAACCTACCTTGATAAGAGTCTAATGTCTTATTTCTGTAGTTGATATGGTCACCCTGCATACTAATCCATTTTTGCTTGTTTTGTTTCAAGAGACCTGATGACGTTGCGATGTGAGACCCATTATGAATCAGCAAAATATGAATACAATGAACTGATAGTACTTTCACCAAATACCCACTCACGGTTACTTGAAGCGAAGTCAATTCTAATTGATCACGGTGGCGAAAATGAACACAAGAAACAGGCTACATTTATTCCTGATCACAATAAATTTTTGACTAGAAATTCAATTCATTCAGCAGCAGCTATAGTTGAAGCAGCCCATCAAATTCGGCAACAAATCAAACTAGATTGATCGGTCGATGACGTGTCATCGCAAATCCCCACAATCACCGCTTTGAACTTTTGACACACACACACACCCCACACCACAACCCACACTCTGGGGCAGGGGTGGGGGAGTCAAACGTAAATGTCCTTTTGCACTCCACAATCATATGGGTAACTCGCATAATAAATTTGGTAGAATTCCGTCCAACATTGTCAGAGGAGTTGCAATCAATTTCATGACCCGTTGACCCCATCGCCTAGTCCCGGGGGGGGGGGGGGGGGGCGGGACCAATGTGCTCATCCACTCCATGTTGACATGGGTAACTGACGTACTAAGTTTGGTTGAATTCTGTCCAACAGTGTCAGAGAAGTTGCATTACAATCTATTTTTTGACATTTTGACACATCCACACACACACCGATCCCCACCCACCCCTGGGGGCGGGGCCAAGTGTAAATGTGCGCATGTATTCCACATTGATATGGGTACCTCACATACCAAATTTGGTTCAATTCTGTCCAACAGGTTAGAAGGAGCCGCATTATAATCAATTTCCACAGGTTAAAATTTGACCTTTTGACCCCTCCCCCACCCCCTGGATGCGGAGGCAAATCTAAATGGCCTCATGCACTCCGCAATCATACGGGTAACTCAGATATCAAATTTGGTTGAGTTGCGTCTAACGATCTCAGAGGAGTTGCGCTTTAAGTGATTTGACCTTTTGACCCCTGCCACGGCCCCCTGGGAGCGGGGCCAAATCTAAATATCGTCTTGCAAACCGGAATCATATGAATAACCCATATACCAAATTTTATTTAATTCCACCAACCGATTTGGGAGGAGATAGTGTGACGGATGGACGGACAGACGAACGGAGGCGATTATAATATCCCTGACGTTGTTTTTTTAAACGTGGGGATAATTACTGTATTGCTTAACTTGTAAAACATGCCTCTCTCAGTGTTTATAACTCAATGTGAAGTCACCTGGGAGCGACTAAGATATTATCATATTCACATGGTGTTCCCACCAGCACAGTGGGCTACTCATCAAGATGGTGTTTGCCTGTCAGATCACTTTGTCCCGTATGTACAATTAAACATTTCTCTTTATAATATATTTAAATAAATTAGTTTTGCAAAGCTTAAATAAACTCACAAAAGTGATACAATCCCAATCACAGTATTGTCTTTTTGCGTGCGTGCGAAGGAGTAAGCACACGCACGCACGCACGCTCGCGCTCACACACACGAGGACACACAATGAAATATTGTTAATGATGTCCATATTGGTTTGCTCACATCATGGCCATTACTCACCTGTACATGAGGGGGAGCTCCAAGTACAAACGTCACGATATCAGCAATATCCGCACTCTCCAAAGTCTGTGTAATAGGATAATGACACACGTTAATCCTTTGTACACGAATAATATAAACCATGATTTACCATGTAAGAAACATAATATTTCTACTGCCTATGTCCACAACATTCAACTGATTACTGTGCACTTATCATGGAGTCGATATTTTTCAACTATGCATTTGCGTCTGGGCTCTTTGGCAGCGGCAATGCCGGCAGCCGCGGCGCCGCCGCTGATGCAATGACGACGACGACGACGATGATGATAATGATGATCATTGGTGTTGGGGCCGAGGGCAGCAAATTTCAAACATACGAAAGCTCTCTGTGCATGGGGTTTCTGAAGACATTCGCATAACATGGTCAAACATAGGCCATCTTTGCTTTCACTAACTGTCATACCCTATTGCACATTGTGTATAATGCGTGATTAGCGATTATGATGTCCCAGTGGTGTCGGGTGGTGGGGGTATTGGGGTGAGGGGTGGGTGGGGTGGGGTTGCATGGGGGGAATGGTACTCTACAATTCGGAGGAAATATATGCTTTGTAAGCTCAAGCATAGGCTACCTTAACCGTTTAATGACTAAGTTTGATCAAAAAATCAAAAAATTTGCTTATTGAATGTCCATTTGCAGGCCAAATGAAGACTATTTTTGACAATTTACCACTGGAATGACTGGCTCGGTTATCGAGCCAGTCATTCCTGTGGTAAATTGTCAAAAATAGTCTTCTCTTGGCCTGCATATGGACATTCCTCAAGGCCACTGAATAGGCCGCTTTTGGCCGGACTCGTCAAGAAAGGGTTAAAAAGGGCACATCAGTTAGGTTAGTCACACCTCTGCACGTCTATCCGTTGACGTACATGAATGAAGGTAATGAATCTCAACGCGTGTGGTGAGACTATACATATCTATATGTATACGCCGAAATCTGACGCAGCCCGTCGACGGATAGAATGAAACATGTTTCGTTTTGTTTGCTGCAGATGTAAACCATCTGCGCCAATAGTCATATGCTGATTTTGCGGCTTGTCCCTGATGCCTGACTATGTCACACAAGTAGGTGCCCCTTATAACGCTCTATCAACTTAGAATGCAGGTGAACAAACATGATTGTCTATGGTAAAACGATAGCCAGTCAGACATTTTCCCTTGTACTACTCAGATAGGCTGTGTGCTAGCTAAAAATGCAAAATGCCCAATTTTCTTCCGGTTGATTCTAAGTTCTTTGATAATAAAAAACATTTTCGAGACCTTAACCCCAGAATTGTCAATACTCTTGGATGGTAGTTAAAGACTGTTAGTTTGTACATTTTATCACGTGGTAGTTCCTTGTTTGGCGTGCAGAATAACATTTGCAATTGATCTCAGTGCAATATTGCACTGCGTCTCTTAAATATTGTGCTTTTTTATTCATAGGTTGCTGAAGTAGTCTGTCATGGCAATTGAGCAACGGCAGTGTACCTTAGTCATAATTAGCATGCAAAATGTTGGGTTCATTTTGAATTTATCCGAAAATGATGCAAATGACTGCTGTTTGCTCTCTTTCTGCGACATACTCTTGCATAGACTATGGAATGAGACAACAGATTTTGTAAAGAAATATGTATTGATTGATATGTTATTGGGGGAAAAAAACCACTATTCTGAGGGGCAGCGCACCAGCATTTTGGGAACATCAGTGGAAAGAGTTGCAGAAACATAATAATT
The DNA here is from genome assembly GCA_034401795.1 of Chaetoderma sp. LZ-2023a. Taxonomy (NCBI): domain Eukaryota; kingdom Metazoa; phylum Mollusca; class Caudofoveata; order Chaetodermatida; family Chaetodermatidae; genus Chaetoderma; species Chaetoderma sp. LZ-2023a. The sequence goes on from CM067369.1 coordinate 250,347,660, forward strand.
TGTTTTGTTCTAGTTTGCTTGAAGAGTTTCAAAATATTGAGCCATGCCATTTTTGGTTTGATTTGTTACATTTCCTAACAGCATTAGCTAAATACTCTAACAGCATTTTGATGAGCACTGCATTTTCATGTGTCGCTTTCAACCGTTAAAAGAAATAACAAAATATTTGATTTTCATGTTAACCCCCTTATGCAATCTAAGGTAATAATTAACCTTTACTTTAGTCCAAACGATGTATTGCTAACATCTATCCGGTGAGCTAAGGTAATATATAACCTTCACCTTAGTCCAAACGATGTAGTGCTAACATCTATCTGGTGAGCTAAGATAATAAATAAACGTCACCTTAGTCCAAACGACACATTGCTAACATCTATCTGGTGAGCTAAGATAATAAATAACCTTTACCTTAGTCCAAACGATGTATTGCTAACATCTATCTGGTGAGCTAAGATAATAAATAACCTTTACCTTAGTTCAAACGATCTATTGCTAACATCTATCCGGTGAGCTAAGATAATAAATAACCTTCACTGTAGTCCAAACGATGTATTGCTAACATCTTCCGGTAAGCTAAGATAATAAATAACCTCCACCGTAGTCCAAACGATCTATTGCTAACATCTATCCGGTGAGCCAAGGTAATATATAACCTTCACCTTAGTCCAAACGATGTAGGGCTAACATCTATCCGGTGAGCTAAGATAATAAATAAACGTCACCTTAGTCCAAACAGTACATTGCTAACATCTATCTGGTGAGCTAATATAATAAATAACCTTTACCTTAGTCCAAACGATGTATTGCTAACATCTATCTGGTGAGCTAAGATAATAAATAACCTTCACCTTAGTCCAAACGATGTATTGCTAACATCTATACGGTGCCCTAAGATAATAAATAAACTTCACCTTAGTCCAAACGATACATTGCTAACATCTATCTGGTGAGCCAAGATAATAAATAACCTTTACCTTAGTCCAAACGATGTATTGCTAACATCTATCCGGTGACCTAAGATAATAAATAACCTTCACCTTAGTCCAAACCATGTATTGCTAACATCTATACGGTGCCCTAAGATAATAAATAAACTTCACCTTAGTCCAAACAATACATTGCCAACATCTATCCGGTGAGCTAAGATAATAAATTCACCGTAGTCCAAACGATCTATTGCTAACATCTATCCAGCGAGCTAAGATAATAAATAAACTTCACCTTAGTCCAAACTATGTATTGCTAACATCTATCCGGTGAGCTAAGATAATAAATAAACTTCACCTTAGTCCAAACGATACATTGCTAACATCTATCTGGTGAGCTACGGTAATATATAACCTTCACCGTAGTCCAAACGATGTAGGGCTAACATCTATCCGGTGAGCTAAGATAATAAATAACCTTTACCGTAGTCCAAACGATGTATTGCTAACATCTATCTGGTGAGCTAAGATAATAAATAACCTTCACCTTAGTCCAAACGATGTATTGCTAACATCTATACGGTGCCCTAAGATAATAAATAAACTTCACCTTAGTCCAAACGATACATTGCTAACATCTATCTGGTGAGCCAAGATAATAAATAACCTTTACCTTAGTCCAAACGATGTATTGCTAACATCTATCCAGTGACCTAAGATAATAAATAACCTTCACCTTAGTCCAAACGATGTATTGCTAACATCTATACGGTGCCCTAAGATAATAAATAAACTTCACCTTAGTCCAAACGATACATTGCTAACATCTATCCGGTGAGCTAAGATAATAAATAAACTTCACCGTAGTCCAAACGATCTATTGCTAACATCTATCCAGCGAGCCAAGATAATAAATAAACTTCACCTTAGTCCAAACTATGTATTGCTAACATCTATCCGGTGAGCTAAGATAATAAATAAACTTCACCTTAGTCCAAACGATACATTGCTAACATCTATCTGGTGAGCCAAGATAATAAATAACCGTTACCTTAGTCCAAACGATGTATTGCTAACATCTATCCGGTGAGCTAAGATAATAAATAAACTTCACCTTAGTCCAAGCGATGTATTGCTAACATCTATCCGGTGAGCTAAGGTAATAAATAACCTTCACCGTAGTCCAAGAGATTCATTGCTAACATCTATCCGTTGAGCTAAGATAATAAATAACATTCACCTTAGTCCAAACAATGTATTGCTAACATCTATCCGTTGAGCTACGATAATAAATAATCTTCACCTTAGACCAACCGATGTATTGCTAACATCTATCTGGTGAGCTAAGATAATAAATAACCTTCACCTTAGTCCAAACGATGTATTGCTAACATCTGTCGGGTGAGCTAAGATAATAAATACACTTCACCTTAGTCCACACGATGTATGGGGTAGCTATCTGTGCACGTGTAGGTATCGTTACAAAGCTTATTTCGCGCAAATTATGAATATGCAAATATATTTTCAACTTACTAATTAATAGAAAATAAATAACCTTTATTGATTAATGACCTTATATGGATAGATCTTGAGGCGACGCCGCTAAGGCTAATACAGCGCGACTGGCTAACACCAAAGGACTACTGCGATAGATTATATTCTTCATATTTATCACTGATTTCAAACCAAGGCATACATGCGTGCGTGCGTGCGTGTGTGTGTTTGAGTGTATATTTGTATAGGTGGCGTTTATCATTCGAGCAGGAATTCGTAACATAAATTGTACTATCCGCACTGGGTTATCAAGCATTTTTCACCCAAAGAATAAAAATTGTAATATGAATTCTAAATTACCTGGTGGTCCCCATAAAGGTGCCGTGCATAATCCTGATCCGGTGTCGCTCGATAGGCAAATTCTGTCTCAACCAACCCTGGACTGATGCTCTGTGAGAAAACAGTGTTGTATAGGTAATGTTTCTGGCATCGAAATATAAGCTCTTCGTGATGATGTGTAGTGATATACAGACTCATGGAGTCAATTCACCTTTCCAGAGCATCCACCCATCATCAGACCTCGTATGACGTCATAATCAGCTCAGCGCGTGTATGATGACGTCATAAACAGTACGTCACAAAGGGTTCCATATAGACCGTCAGCAAACCTCAAATGGTCCGACACGTTGTATGAATTGTATGTAATTCTTGGCTAATTAATAAACACGCTGTTGAATATTTTGAAACTAATTTGACTGGGCGCTGTTGCTGCCTTAGGCAGCAACAGCACCCAGTCAAATTAGTTTCAAAATATTCAACAGCTTACCTGTGTATTTTTTTGGAAATTGATAGTCGAGGTGTTCAGAGGTCGATCGATCCCAACACGAGCAAGGTGTGGGTGGAGCTTAGCTAGAGATGGGCGGGGCATAGATAAAACCGGAAAGGTCCATTAGATCCACGTACTTAGACATAATTCGCTAAACAATACCGCCCTACAACTGCATGCTAAGATCTTCTCATTCTCTTCTACTAATAGATCATTACTCTACTGTCGCTAACCCTGTTGTGTCCATCCTGTTGTATCCATCTTCTGCATCTTGTAACAAGCTGTATGGTTAACCACGTGATAATGGCCAGCATAGTTATAATATTGCTGTAACTCGACTTTTCGTCGTTGACTTAAAAAACCGTTCGACAATTCGAATCATACATGCAAAGAAATCGGACAATGCTCAACTTTCATCGGGCATACTAATAGTCCGTGGGCTGGATGGGCCCACCTGGATACCCCCCTCCCCCACCCCCACCCCACCCCCACCCCACCCCCCACTAATTGACGAAACTATATTTTTCTAACAGCTTTCGATGTCCTCTTTAAGATTATGTATGTTAACATGTGATAAACTGGGACTCAATATGGTTTTTGACGGGTTATATTAGAGGTAATACTCACAGTGAAACAGACCGTATTAAGGGGTAGGAGTATTAAAAACTGAGATATCTTTTAATAGAATCATTGTAGATTGCTGATCGACCACTGAAAATGTTGCTAATAGTATCATCTACGATTGCATATGGGTTACATGCAAATCGGTTTCATAATGAGATCGGCAGAGGTCAAAAGGTCACAAATATTCGTCACAGCTTAAAATCTAGCAACTATATGTTGCTATCACTGACCAAGCACCGGTAAAGGAACATTCTAGTTTTAACAGCTTAAGATTGATCAAAAGGTACCATTTGACAAATAAAATGAGTAAAAGTTTACTCATTTAATAGAATATTGTTACTATGACAACTGACAGCAGACAATTTTTGAGAATCGATGAAAGATAAAATCGGTGTAGATTGGTGATCGGCCACTCAAAATATTGCTTATAGTATCGTCCACGATTGCATATGGTTTCCATGCAAATCAGTTTCATAATGAGGTCGGAAGTGGTCAAAAGGTCACAAATCTTTACCACAGCTTAAAATCAAGCAACTGTATGTTGCTATCACTGACTAAGCGCCGCTAAAGGAACAATCTAGTCTTAACAGCTTAAGATTGATTAAAAGGCTCATTTAATAGAATATTGTTACTATGACAAAATAGCCAATTTTTGAGAATCGATGAAAAATGTAATCATTGTAAACTAAACATGAAATGAGCATATCATCGAATCGAAATTGTGTAAAGTAATTGCTTTACATATAGATGGATTTTATATGCTAATTAAGCAACAATTACGGCATCAGGAGTAAAAAATCAAAGAAGTAAGATGTAATTAGAAAGCATTTGATCAATAACAGTATATGCCACTGTAAAAGAGTGTCTAAGAATGTCCAAAAAAGGCATCGGAAGATGTTGGGCAGAAATATGCCACAACGACCTTTGATCTAGGCGTGTGTATGAAAGCTTAGCCTATCATATAGAAAGGCCCAGACTACTATGGCTGGACTGTATAGAGTGAACAGCCAAGTGGTGTGATGGTGAGATACTGCCATCTATGTTGGCTGATATTCTAGAGAAGGAATGTGAAAAGGAAGGGAATAAGCAGGAATACAGTTCCACTGACGAAGATAGCGAAAATTGAGACGACTCAGCAGATAATAGTGACAGTGACGAATTAAGATGAGTTCAAACATAGTGGATTTATAGTCGGTGGGTAAAACAAGCAGCAATAAACACATTTTGAATGCTCTTTTATTACTCTACACAATTTCGATTCGATGATATGCTCATTTCAAATTTAGTTTACAATGATTGCATTTTTCATCGATTCTCAAAAATTGGCTATGCTGTCAGTTGTCATAGTAACACTATTTTATTAAATGAGCAAACCTGTCCTCATTATATTTGTCAAATGGTGCCTTTTAATCAATCCTAGTCTGTTAAAACTAGAATGTTCCTTTACCGGTGCATGGCCAGTGATAGCAACACATAGTTGCTGGATTCTAAGCTGTGGTGAAGATTTGTGACCTTTTGACCTCTGCCGACCTCATTATGAAACTGATTTCCATGTAAATCATATACAATCATAGATGATATTATAAGCAACATTTTGAGCGGTCTATCATCAATCTACAACGATATAGTTTCGTCAATTAGTGGGGGGGGGGTATCCAGGTGGGCCCCTCCAGCCCACGGACTATAAAACATGTTTGATGAAACAGCCAATGAAATATCAGAAGTTGTATCACGTGATTGTGTTGGTATCACGGGTTGGTAGTCTCATCCAATCTGAATGTCCGAGGCTGTATGATAGTGTATAATGAACATGTATGACATACGTACGCATAATCATACATGTTGTCATCTATCACTGGCTTAATGGCGCAGGGACTAAAATCGAATTTGCCGTGCGCATGCTTCATAGCGTTATCAAGTTCAAGTTCACTTTATTACACTCAGGCCTTGTATAGGCATATGAGGTATTACAGTTGATACTATATTACAGGACGGTAGATTTTATATACATAATTATATTCTTTATAGATTTATCGTCAAAATGCGATTCATACACTCGAAAGTAACCCAATGAGAAAGGTCGAAATCGACAGCTATTAGATTGTGACTCAAATCGTGCACTTGAAAATGGCACAAATGGAAGGTAACTTGAGAATGTTTTCTGCCAAATTAGTTTCAAAATATTCTGAAGTCATTAAATTGCTAATTTATAAACGAGGTACAATTCGTAAAAGGCACAAAGAGAAACTCAATTGAACATATTTACAAGTAAAATAAGTTTCAGAATACCAAACAGCTATTAAATTGATCTATCAATAATATACAATTCATAAACACGAAGGTTGTATAAGGATAATTGAGCATTTTCTCCAGTTAATGGTGAGAGGGTGGAAAGGGGCAGTGTCGTATTGATATATCGTGTGGTGAATTGTTAAAGCATACGTTATCATTCTTTAACCCTCTTGTGTCAACTTAACCCTTTAATGATCAACTTGGTCAAAAACGACCGCTGCAGTGATCTTGGAAAATGTCATATCCATCATATTTTAACATTTACACAGGAGAGCGTGCTATGACACCCTAGTACAGGCTACCATACCGTGATACGGATGTGTGATTTGGCTTGTCTCAGTTCATTTCGGGTACCTTCAGTTAAGGCTCTGATCGCAAACTTTGTGGCGGAGTACATTGGTTTATCAATAACCGCATGTCCGGCAATGCTAGGAATAAATAATAATTACTTTGTCATGTTACCATGCCGACACAAGCTATTGTTACTGAATCAGAAAAAGATTAAGACTATCATACTCTCGGAGGAAATATAAACTGCTAAGCGGGCGTTTTTCATCAATCTCAAGCGGCCATTGTGTATAGCATACTTGACATACATTTAACATTGATACACCAAAACACATGCATAAAAAACAAGATGCAGCACAGTCTAATGACATAGAGGGTCTAGTTCTATGTCACACCCATTTCTAGCTAAGCTCCGCCCATATTTTCTCATGTTGAGATCGATCGAATCGTGAATTCCCAGGATCCCAATATCAAGGTAACTATACAGGTAAGCTGTTGAATATTTTGGAACTATTTTAACTGGACGCCGGATGACTAGCCGCAGTACCCTTACCGAGTTTCCTAATCGGTCGCTCTTGAATGTTGTCCCAGCCTAACTCAGGATCGACAATTCAGTTTGGAAACATTCAGAACTCGAGTTTTACCAGATCGTTAGTACCGTATATGTGCTATTGGGCCATTAATCTTATATACCTCATACTCCGGATCGCTATGGGTCGTTAGCTTCATCGGCTCATTAGCCACCACAACAACAGAATAACCCACGTTAAATTCAGCAGCATTGGCTTTTTATTGATAGCCTCGCGATGATGTCCCCGGGAATGCTCAGTATTTGCATGAGCTATCACCAATGCATTGTTTAGGCTAGTGAGACAATCACCCAAATCCTGAAATCCATCCACAGGCATCGCCATCGGCAATCTGCTGCGCCTGCCACATGTAAGATAAAAGGGGGTGTAACCCATTGTTGCGTGATGAGTATTGCGATAAGCCAACAGGGCAGAACCTAATTCATCCTCCCAAGCTCTAGCTTGGTTATTTACCCCTTTCTGAATAAGTTCCTTAAGGGTACGGTTAAACCTCTGTTTTACCGTTGGTCTGGGGGTGGTAGGGACCAGTTCTACGATGATCAATCCCAGTGTCTTGGTACAGGCCTTTGAGCTCACGTTCATTGAACTCGCCCCCCTGATCGGTTATCAGGATCTCAGGCACGCCTTGCCTCATGCAATACTCGTTAAAGAACTTGTCTTTAACCTCCTCTTCTTGCTTCAAAGGAATGGGATAAGCTTCTGCCCACGCAGAGCAATGATCGACAATGGTCAAAATGTACCGATTACCTTTGGTGGACTCGGCAAAGGGTCCTACCAAATCCATGCCAATAATTTGTCCAGGATACTTGGCCATGGGCATCTCTGTATACTTCGGATGAGTGTAAACAGGTCGATTAACCTGGCATCTGGTGCAACAGTCCAACATTTTGATGACATCCTTCCTTACGGATTCCCAGAGAAAAGCATCACAGATTAAACTCAAGGTTTTCTGAAGCCCTTGATGTCCCGCACGACGATGTGCTTCCTCCATTACCAGGGTACGGTATCAGGAAGGTAATACCAAATGAGGATATTCAGCGTCTAATGCTGATGGGGCATGAATACAGTATAGAGCGCCGTTGTGCACTGTATACTCATGAGGAACGTCGATGAACATATCCGGGAATTCAGCTAACTGTTTGTCGCACAATTCTTGGTACGGAATACCATATGCTTCCATTGGAATATAGGGAAGAACTCCATCCTCTACTTCCGGAATAACATAATCACCGGTGTCGAATGTTGCGGCTTCTCGAGGCTGTCTCAGTCGAGACAACATGTCCGCACGGACATTATGGGATCCTTTGATATATTCAATCTTACACCCATACTCGGCTATAAGCACTGCCTAATGTTGGACCTTTGTATTACGGACTTCACCCACAAATAAACTCTAAGAGGTTTGTGGTCCGTATACACCGTGAAATCGGCACCAAAAGTTTCTTCAGGGCATAGACCACAGCGTAAGCTTCCTTCTCAATGACCGGCCAGTTACACTGGGACTCCTTGAGGGTACTGCTTACATACTGGATGACTCGCTCCATGCCATGGTCGTCTTCCTGTACAAGAATTGCACCTATCGCGTAAGAAGACGCGTCAGTGTACACATGATAGGGATTTTTCAGAATAGGATAGACTAGGTTCTTTAACCTCTCAAATGCCACTTGCTGCTCCTTACACCATTTAAATCGTCGCTACTTTTTTGTCAAATCAATTAGGAGTCTAGCTATTTCTGCGTAACCTGGTACCCACGACCTGTAATAAACAGTTGCGCCTAAAATGGTCCTCACTCCTGCTACATCCTGCGGAGGCGCCATCTCACAGATGACTGTAACCTTTTCTATCTGGGGTGAGATACCAGCCACAGAGATGTGATAACCAAGCAGATCTACCGACTTACTTGCGAAATCGCACTTCTTACGCCTTAAGTGGAGATTGTGCTCACGCAATCTCTTCATTACCAAGTCTAGATGATGAGCATGCTCCTCATGACTCCTAGAATATACCACAATGTTGTCAACAAACACATGCATAAACTTACCCACATACCCGCGGAAAACCGCATTCATGGCGCGTTGGAAAACCGTGCCACTATTTCTAAAACCAAAGGGCATATGAAGCCACTCAAATTGCCCAGCTGGGCACACAAACGCCGTCTTCTCAATGTCTTTGGCTGCAGATTTGGAATCTGCCAATACCCAGACTTCAAATCCATTGTAGAAAACAGAGCTGGCCCCAGCATGCTATCAAAAATATCTAAGATATTGGGCAACGGAAAATTGTCTCTAGGTACCGCCTCATTAAGATGACGATAGTCTATACAAATTCGAGTCGTTCCATCCTATTTAGGAACTAGGGTGATGGGAGATGACCAACGAGATGATGAAGGCCTTATCACACCCGCATCCAGCATCTCTTTGACCTGCTCTTCCACAACATGCTGTTTAGTTAACGGTAACCGGTAAGCACATTGTTTAATTGGGCTACAATTGGTAGGGATCGTACACTCTACTAAAGGATTCCTACCCAGTTCTTTCGGAAGAGCCGTATCAAAGATATCGGCGTATTCCTTAAGAACATCATCGAAAACTTTGCTACCGGTTGTCTCAGTGATACTGGCTTCAGCATAGTACTCATTCTGGTGCCTATAGGGAATGTGTAATTTGTATGTTTTTCCAAACCATCCCATTTCTGCCTTTCTGTAATTAATAATGGCTCCACCCACGTGCAAAGTATCAGCCCCATTTAGTCTCTGATGACGCATTTTCCTAACAATCATGACAGGAATTGGCCATGCACCCTGAAACTTGACCTCAGTTTCGCCTAACACGTCAATGGGTGAACCATTTACAGCTAACAAGACCTGCACCTTTCTTAAGGGACGGCCGTCTAACATGGTCTTCCATACATCACTCCGAATAAGTGATGTACTGGCACCAGTATCGATAAGGATATCTATACTATTCTTACCAGTATCAACTGCGTTCCTGCGACCTATCGTCTTGCTTAATAACATTCGGACCAGGAACCGGTCGGTCGCGGGTTCCCTCCGTCACTGTTTAACCATTCACTTCGTGGTCCACCAGATACGGCCTCTGCGTACGAGCGCCTTCTGCTGCTCCCGAATTGATTGCGACATGCACTCTGCGTATTGCGGTCACTGCCATAAACCACTTCTCCATACGTGTTCGTATTGTTTCCCGTCAATACGAAACCATCACGGTCCTCATACGGATCGTCATTCAGTCTGTTCTGGTTGTCCCTTTGTACATTCCTGGACCCCCATGCAGGTGACGTCATGGCATCTATTTCCATTTCTCCCATAGGCAGGTTGTAGTATGGACATTGCGAGTCAATGTGGTCGGATGCACCACACTTCCAACATTTATTGTCGAATGTTCGATCGTGATGATGTGCAGGTCATTTTCTCTGTTCCTGTGGTTCTTCGTCGTTTGAATACTGGCCAGAATTGGGGTGGTCCTCGTCGTTGAACTTGTGGTGGTTGTTGCTGTTGAGGTGGTCGGTTTCGTTGTGCTTGCGCCGGTTGCTGTCGTTTCGGTACATTGTGATCGGGCGTTTGTTTGCATGACATTCCCTGGCCATATGGCCAACTTTTCCGCAATTGTAGCACGTTATCGTCTTTTCGGTCCAGGCTGTCTGTTGCTCATCACATGATTGGCTTGTTGCTGACACTGTCGCTTAATTGTAACACATAACTTTTCTCGGTTGTTTACCTCCTGCTAGGGATGGTACTTGCTGAACAGCTGCACTTAGTCCCATCAGCTTCATCAACATTTCGTCCTGCAGTCCCTTTACCATAGCAAACATGTTATGCATCACCATGTCCTGACATGCAATCATTCTTTTCTCTAACTCATTCAGTTGTCTTCTCCAATCGTTCACCGTCGCTTCGTAATGGGATTGCGATGGGGGATTCAAATGCGTCTATCTCAGATCCAAATTCGTCCACTTCCATGCGTGTATCGCGTCTTTTATTGTCATTCAAATTCATGGCCTCGAGTAGATCACTCGTCGCCTTGTTCTTCTGTGTACTTATTCGCCTTGTCCAGAGTATCATTTCCTTTTGTAATGATGCTACAGGCCAAAGACACATCCGACAGAGCCTTGACATAAGCTCTGACTACTATCCGGCAACTTCCTGATTGTCATCGGGGTAGGCCTTTTTAGCCATGGTGCGGAAACGTCTGTTGAAAGAATTGATTCCTTCACCTTTCCTCTGCCGTATGTTCTCGATCTCACATTTGAGTCGTTCTGACTCATTTGCGGACACAAAGTACCTAATGATGTGATTATGTATCTCCTCCCACTTAACGGTGTTCCTATCTCGGGTGGTGAGATACATCTCTACATCTGCATGCCTCTAGATACTCTCTCACTTCGGCCGGAATATGGCCGTCACATGGCATGATATGCTGTACATGGTCGTGCAGAGTCTCACGCTTTATTCTCTGTTCCTCATGGTCCAAAGATGAAGTAGCAAAGCCACTGAGACTTTCTTTTAAATCCGCCGTCATTTGGTTGAATGCCTGAAAAAGCATATTCAGCGATTCCATTCGGGTCTCCTGGGCTGGCATTCTAGACTGAGCCATTGTTGCTAGTGGAGGTGATACAGCTTTCCTCGTTATAATAGGGCTATTTATTTCTATGGTGCTTATTGCAGGCTTCATACGAAGTAAAGAGATATGTTAATTTGGGCCACAGTTCCCGGTGGATGGTCTGGGTGCTCACTATTGGAGTTGGGTACGTCTAGGGTGATCTTGATGGTACTGTCTGCTTTGTATTCTGTGCGCTGAAAATGTTATGCGGTCTGAATTTATGATGCTTTCTAGGTAGCTATCAATAAGTGTCGCGTAGCGTTGAAGTGAGTTTCTCGCCTCGCGATTTCCTCCATATATTATTACCCACTGTGATGTGTGCTGTTGTCGTCGTAAGATGATCGTCTTGATGATAGGCATCTCGTTGCGGGGTACGTTTAATTTAGTCATCTCCTAGTCACGATTCCTCTGGAGTCGTATATGTAGTTCGGGAAAGGTGGTCTCCCTTTCTCTGGCAAATCTTCTTATAACAAACACAACTAAACACTCTTGCAAATTTGAATAATGTAAGAATAATACTTTATTAATGTATATAACAAAGGCAAAGCCGTATTGCAGGCTAAATATAATTTCAAATGATACTCTTAAACTTGTAATAAATTCAGCTATCTAAACTAATTTCTATTTCCAAAGATTCTACGTATCAAAATTAACGATCAATTGCTGATGTTGGCTCAACTCAAGTAAGATATCCGCTTGAGTGGAGTGCAATCAGAAGATTAAAGATTTGACACCATGCTCGGCAATAAAAGTGGATTTGAGCATGACGTCGTTGTAATGACGTATTTGTAGGGATTCCCTGGTGATTTCGCACATCTAACTACTTTGATTGGTTAACACTCCTCATCCCACGCTCAAAGAACAGTCGGATTCAACCGGGCCAGACCGGTATGCAAGTGATGCATCCTGACAGATTACACATACAAATCCATTTTGACAAGACTCGTCAAGCCTCCATTCCTTGCATACCCTCGTCCCAATTACTCATTGTTCTGTTGTGACAAGAGCATTAACCATCCAAGTACTACTCCATCGGGATTACTTTATCATTAGTGCATTCTATTTGGACACAATAACTAATGGTCATGGGATGTTATGACGTATGCCTAGGTGATCTCTGACCTGTCATGTATATTCTGGGTTATTACCCGAAATACACACACACATCACGTACATCACAGGATTTCCATGCAGTACCGAACCATGGAACTGGATCCGTATACACTGTTTCGGCTATCTGACCTGCTTCTTCGAATCATGTAAATATCCATCTTAATCAACCATCTCGTAAGACCTCGTTGTATTAAGTTCCCGGAAACCATCCTAAGATACCTCCTGATCATAATCCAACAGCGTCTTACCATCCTGGTATCTATAACTTATATTATAGCGATAGAACCAGTTTCTACCTATCGAAGGGTTAAAGATTCAGTTTGATTCCTATAAATGATTATGACCGATTATGACTTTGTGTGGGTTGAATATTCTCTGAATTACACTACCTAAATCCTGATTATGAAAATGACAAAACTAGATTGATTGCATCAACCAATCTTAATCAAACATAAACAAAATATGGTCAAATTAATTTGTCCATCACCAGGGATTATAACTATCAATTTATATTTCCCCTAAACGTTACATAATATATATCATTTAAACCTCCAGTAGGCAACGTGTAGAATAATAACAATAGCAGTGGCGCAATCAGATATCCTGATGCAGATATAAATAAACACTACATACATATTACACCACTCATCTCATGTCATACTAGCCTACTAGAATGTTCCTGTTTGCTCTATCGTCACCAGCGACCTACGTAATCGGTCCTATTGCTGATGACGTATTTACACTCATTCACTGTCCATAGCGACCACTATAGTTGGTCCCATGACAGTGACATAATGTGATGACGATGTTATGAATATTCACGACTAAGGGCGTGACGCAAACATATCCGATGTACACAGTGTCAATAGGCCATCTGAAAACATTTATCCGGGTACCAAAAGGTAGCTGGTGGGGTTTGCGGGTAGCTAATACATAAACCCCATATTCACAACGTATCTCCCATACAAACAAATGCTATATAATAATAAATACACCAAGATAGTGTATAATAAAACATAATTAAATAGTAATGTATGTATAACTAGTTAATTGATAATCTATATCAACTAGCGTGCATATGTGCATGATGATGAGAGAGAGAGAGAGAGAGAGAGAGAGAGAGAGAGAGAGAGAGAATTTTGACAAGAGTGAGAAAGGTAAGGTGGTGAGCGGCTCTTAATGCTGTGTTCACCATGCATGTACATGTAGGGTTGTTTGCATTTAGCACTTATGGTTGTGAATTTAACATATAGGAAGTTACTTAAAGCAGTTGGTATTGACTATATATTGACATACGGTGTTATATCGTAATATTCTTTTCCAAGTTGACATTGTTAATGCCGTATAGAAGTTGATTAGCTGTCAGTGTGGCAAGAGAGATATTGTTTAGGACGAGCTGATTTTGGAGAGAGAGACTCTTTGGTCGTTAAAAAGAGGGCAGTGGAGCAGATAGTGATTTGTGGATTCATCAGTGTGTCCACATGGGAAGCTAGCTGAGTCTGACAGAAAATGTTCAAATAGATGCCAATTTAGATTACTCAGAATTTCACATGCCATCCCGTTCATAATTTTATATAGCATACATAATCAGTGAGATTCCCGACTATGTGAAAGTGTTTCTATTCCTGTTTCCGTGTACAAGTTTTCCGTACATGCACTACATACTGTTCTGAGTGCGTCTTTTTGGATGTCATACAATCGAGTTACAAGATACTGTGGTATGTTATCCGAAGATCATGGTCAATTGTTGCAACCTATGCTTCTAAGTTATCAGACATTACATATAGGCAAGTATCACCAGCAAACAGTCTAAACAGTCTAATATTGTTTAAAATATCGCTGGGCATGTCATTAATAAAGACTAAAAATAACAAGGGACCAAGCACTGAGCCCAGTGGCATTCTAGCGTGTAAGCGAAGTAAGGTAGATTCATTGGCGTTTATAGCTACTCGCTGATAACGGTTTTCGAGATAGCTTTCAAACCATGCCAGTAAATTTCCACACATACCGAAATTTCTTAATTTTTGTAGAAGGCCACGATGCCACACTCGGTCGAATGGTTTAGAAATATCAAAGAACAAGAACAGTATTTCCTTTTGATCGTCGACAGCCTGAGCGATATCAGTGCAGATGTCTAACAGTTGGCTATATCATGTCTAATGTAGTTGTAAAATATGTTTTAAAACAGTTCTCTTCATAACTTTGCTTAGGCAACTCAAGAGATATTGGTCGGTAATTTAAACATAGGTTCTTTTGACCTTTTTTAAAATAGGAGTTAGATTAGCAATTTTCCATGGGGGCGGAAAATGTGCGCTAATAATGGAATGATTAAAGAACTGCGCTAGTATTGGGACCAAAACCTCCTTACTCTCATATAACACTTTCGGGCTTAATCTATCTGGCCAACGGCTTTAGATGTGTCCAGATTAGACAGTACATCTGATACATCGAGATTTGCTATTGTGATTGAGCTTAAAGTATTCTCCGTATACAGAGATAGAGGAGGTAGGTGAGCATTAGTGTCGTCAATTGTGGCGATATTGGAAGAGTAAAGGTTTAGTAGATCTGCCTTTTCAGAAGAATCGTAAGTAAATGAGCCATCTTCACGTTTTAAAGGGGTTCATTAAAATTAGAGTTAGTGTCAGCTAAGAAGGACTTACATATTTTCCACCACTGTTTGGAGCATGTGCGTCCGTTTAATTTTTTCAGCTAATTTATCCTTAAAGTTTTGTTTAGCTGTCCGAACTAGTGTGTTGACCAGGTTTCTCTGTTTCTTAAAGTTGGCTACATCTTGCTCTTGTTTAGTTTTCCTTGATTTCCTAAATGGTTTTTCTATAATTCGCATCTTATTTTATTTTATTGGACATCCAGGCCTTATTATTGGGATTTATAGTAAAGGTTTTATTGGGAATACTAGCATTAGCAGCATCAATAATATTTGTAGTGATTGTCTGGCACCGGATGTCAACACCATTATCATCGGAAATGTTATTCCAGGGTGCGTTGGATAGCTGATCCCTGAATAATTCCCAATCAGCATTTGCATAGTCCCATATACGGCGTGTGTAGGATTTACGCTTAGGTATGGAAGATGTTACAGCCAGATATACTGGAGTGTGATCACTACAAAAGGGTGCAAGTATTCCACTGTGTTTTACTACTCTAGCGCAGTTGATAATAATTGGGTCAAGTAATGTGTTTGCAACAGGCCGAGTTGATTTCGTTATTAGTCCCATAGCGGTAAAACCAGGGTGGTGAGGCGGGGAGGGGGAGCTATAGGTTTGCACTCCGTCTGCCCGTCTGTCTGTCACAGTTGGCTTACCGCACCTTTTTTTCGCAGTCCTTCAAGGTATTCAACAGAGAATTGGTGCATTGCCTTGTTAGGAGAAGTTACAGACCAAGTTCGAGTTCGAGGCGTACGCGCCAATTTTTGATGGAGTTAAGCCCCCACCCAACCCGCCCCCCCCCCCTCCCCCTTTCGTCCTAAGAAATACAAAAAATATCAGCTTTCCGCACTTTTTTTCGCACTCCTTCAAGATAATTAAGCGAAAATCAGTACATCGCTTTAGCATAAGGAGTAACATAGCAAGTTCGAGTTTCAGACATTTTCGTAAATTTCTCATGGAATTATGCCCCCTGTCAACTTATGAGATATGAAAGATATTAGTTTTCCGCACTCTATTCGCAGTCTTTCACGCTATTACACTGAGAATTGGTACATTGCTTTGTCATGAGAAGCTACAGGCCAAGTTTGACTTTCCAACTTATGAAATACGAAAAATATTAGTTTTCCCGGACTTTTTCTCGCAGTGTTTCAAGATATTCAAGTGAGAATTGGTAAGTTACTTTGTTATGAGAAATTACAGACCAAGTTCGAGTTTCAGGAGTTTGCGTCAATTTTGACGGAGTTATGGTTATAAAATACGAAAACTATCCAATTTTCCACACTTTTTTCGCACTCTTTCAAGGGATTCAAATGAAAATTGGTATGTTGGCTTATTATAGGGCGTTATAGAGCAGCTTTTAGTTTCAGACATTTCCGTCAATTTTCCCCCCTTTCGACTTGTGAAATACAAAAAAGTTTTCCACAATTTTTTTTCACAGCCCTTTGAGATATTCAACTGAGAATTGGTGCATGAGAAAGGTTATGAGAAATTATAGAGCAAGTTCGAGTTTCGCACGTTTGCGTCAATTTTTGATGGAGTTATGCCCCATTTCGACTTATGAAATACAAACATATCAGCTTTCAAGACTTTTTCGTTCTCCTTCTCCAAGATCTTCACTGGCTTCCAATAGAACAGAGAATACGCTTCAAAGTCCTCTGCCTAACCTATCAATGTATCATATCTACAGCACCAACCTACCTTTCAGAACTGCTAGAAACGTACACGCCAAGCAGGCCACTTAGATCTGCAAATCTAAACCTGCTTAAAATTCCGAAAGTTAAATAAAAAACCTATGGTCACAGAACATTTGCTTTTGTTGCTTCTACAGAATGGAATGATCTTCCAGCTAGTCTTAAATCTTCATCCACTCTAGCTATATTTAAATCAAATCTTAAAACGTTTTTGTTCCGTCAGGCATATCCAACTGTATGATCATTTTATTTTATTATTGTAAGCGCTTAGAGCACGCAATATTTGCGTGGAATTATAGCGCACTATAAATATCCTATTATTATTATTATTATTATTATTATTATATATAACTGAAACTTAGTTTATTGCTATGTTATAAGAAGTTACAGATCAAGTTCGAGTTTCAGATGCTTCTATCAATTTTAATTGAGTTTTGACTGCCAATCTGTAAAGATTTATATCACCATGTAGGGGACATATATTGCCAAGCAATACTTACATAATGCTTGTTAACTGATAAAAGCCTAGTGTAAAAATAATATCTTGTAAATGATGCTTGGATTTATTTAGCAGATCATCATTATGATCCCCAAGTAGGACTAGAGTTTTGTTTGGATTTAAGTCACAAACTTTCTCTATATTATCAGAAATAGCTTGCCATTTGTCGACATTCGTATTGGGTGGACGATAAATGACACACATTTGCAATTCAGGCCGGTCGTGAATCTCTATACATATCATTTCAATGCTAGGACATTCGTATTCAAAACGACGGGAAGTAGCAAGGTTTTCAGATATGTAGACACATACTTCTCCCCACGCCTGCTGACGGTCCCTCCGATCCGGTTCCTGGAAGCCTGACAGTTTAATGGTATTAGTGTTGATATTTGGCGTGAGGTGACTTTCAGTAAAAGCAATAATATCAAACTGGGACAGATTAGCTTCAATAAGATGGGTTTTATCTTTAAGGCCACATACATTGAGGTGAGCGATAGAAATATCACTACTGTTGGTGGGGCCTGGATTAGTTTCTACATCACCGGCCTGAGAAAGGAGCATGTAGATTATTAACACAGCCGATACATTATTCTGATAGTTGATATGAAATTGTGGTAGCTGGGCTGCTTAGAGTCCTCGAAGGTTCCTAAATATTTCACGGAAGGAAGCGGATGTGCCTCTGTAACTTGTGTATTTAGTAGAATAGCAATGACACAGCCCAATAGCCGCACGGCAACTAGTTATGTCGTTATCCATTGTCAATTAGATAAATCACAGAAGGCCGTGTGCACGTGCGGTGGTATGGTAGAGACACGCATGAACAGCAAACAGACAGAGCTCCAAAAGTGACAGTAAGAAGGTGGTACCAATTAGAGACAGAAGAGAAAGAGAAGAACACGAGACAGAAAAAATAAAGATAAACAAGACATTAAAATGTTCGTGTGAGATAGCTTGGCGTTTTCGGTATTAAATAAGAACAGTTTGTATCTAACATCCAGAATGCTGAGGTGGTATACTGTAAACTAAGGTGGATTTTTTGGCGGTGGCCTAACCTAGGCCCAGAATAATATAATTTCAAGAGGTAAGATGTTGAACATTCTGAAAGGAATTTGGCAGCGGCCTGGTGCTGCCATAAAAAGCAACAGGTTCCAGTCAAATCAGTTGCAAAATAACCAACGTAGTATTTCTTACATTGCATACAGTAGGTATCACTTTTGGTCTTTTGGGATCAGGGGGTTAAGAACTTAGAGCATTTTGGGCAGTGTTTAAAGAAGCAATTGCTAACATACATGAATATAATTCAGGACGGCGTGAGTTTGAATCAGTGCGAGTCTAAACCTTAACATTAACATAGCAGCAGCTCATGAATGAATACATTAGTGATTCCTTATGTGACGTTGTAACAAATAATAACAGGTTGTGGGTGCCATTCATGATTCTGAGTTGGTGTAGGGGGGCCTACTGTAAACTAAAGTGGGTGTTGGTTCGCTAAGACCGGCGGTTGAAGACAAACGGTTTCAACAGTATTATTTATAGCAGTTTTCAAGGCGGTCGCTTATGAAAGGCTTGATCATATTATTTACATCAGCGCGAGCATAAACTACAGTACAGCTCATAAATAGGTTAACACGTCTCCAAAGCAAACATAAAGAAATGTTTGTAAGAAATGTTCTGTTGAATGCTTTGAACATAATTGGACAGGAGGGCACCACTGCCTTAGGCAGCCATATCCACCAATCCAACAATCTAACTACTACTCAACAGTACGTTTTATTTGTTTTGGTAAGATACTAAGTCATTCCTGAGTCGTACTGTATATACACCTCTATACATCTATGTATAAATATATGTATCACATGCGTACATGTATACATTTCAACAGTACTCTTAACGGCAGTTTTAAGGTGGTCGCTCAGGAAAAGCGTAATCATATAATGTACATAAACACGACTGGGTCTGATTCCGGGCGGATACCGAAGTATCGACACAGTATCAGCCCAACACCTGTGTTGTTCCGAAAAAACATACTTTGGACAGCTGGCATATATATAGTCATGACTCCCGCGAATATGGGCGGATCATGCCAAAACAAAATCATGACACTTCGGCTATACGTACCACATCTTTGGAAAAAAAATTGTGAGTGTGGGTTCAAAACTCTTCGAGATTTGGCCCGGACAAGACAATTTGGACGAATTTTAATCTTTCAAGGGAGATAACTCTGGCGAATATGGGCAGATCTTGCCGAACCGAAATCATGACACTTCGCCTATACATAACACATCTTCTGAAAAAATATTATGAGTTTAGGTTCAAAACTCTCCGAGATCTGTCCCGGGACAAGAACATTTCTGCCGAATCGAAATCCTGACACTTCGTCTTTTGGTAATATATCTGCTGAAAAAAATTTGAGATTTGAAATTCTTCAAGATATGCTCCAGACAAAAATCGGACGGACGGACGCACGGACAGACAGACGGCGAGCGCTATCACATAATACGACCCCGCTTTGCGCGGGCGTATAAAAAGTGGAAGCATACCAGTGTTTTATAGTTATGATATAGATCCCCTATCAGGTCTTCAGGCAGCGTTTCACGCTCCAACTATCGTCACAATAGATGAATCCAGTCTATTGATCAATCATATAGCGTCATAATCAACTACGTCACATGTAGGCTGCCGTCATAATCAAATACGCCGTGAATGGCATATCTAAGTCCGTCATAAACGCTTAATAGTCCGTCAAGTTGTATAAATTGTATGTCTTTACTATTTTAAAAGCATGCTGTTGAATATTTTGAAACTAATTTGACTGGGCGCTGTTGCTGCCATGCAGCACCAAGTCAAATTAGTTTAAAAAAAGTAAACAGCTTACCTGTATAGGTTTCTGGAAATTAAGATTCAGTGAGTGGATTGGTCGATCAATCCCAGAACGGGCAAAGGGTGGAGCTTAGCTAGAGATGGGCGTGGCGTGGCTAAGACGGGATTCATCCATTCTTCATTCTACCTGTTTAAATGTATGATATGGCCATCGTCTACATCTCGTGCTTTCATACTCTGATATGATTCCCTGGTGCATATAGCCACAGCCAGGACATTCACCTATTCAAAACAAGGATGCTATTTACAACAACGATAGGTGTGTACACACACGCGCGCTCACACACACACACACACACACACACACACACACACACACACACACACACACACACACACACGCCACCCATCACCATCAGTAGCACTAGCACAACGACTACCATCAACACCACCACGCCGACTACTACCATCAACACCGACGACTACCATCAACACCACCTCGCCGACGACTACCATCAACACCACCACGCCGACGACTACCATTAACATCACCACACCGACGACTACCATCAACACCACCACGCCGACGACTACCATCAACACGACCACGCCGACGACTACCATCAACACGACCACGCCGACGACTACCATCACCACCACCACGCCGACGACCACCATCAACACGACCACGCCGACGACTACCATAAACATGACCACGCCGACGACTACCATCAACACGACCACGCCGACGACTACCATCAACACGACCACGCCGACGACTACCATCACCACCACCACGCCGACGACCACCATCAACACCACGACGCGGACGACTACCATCAACACGACCACGCCGACGACTACTATCAACACCACCACGCCGACGACTACCATCAACACCACCACGCCGACGACTACCATCAACACCACCACGCCGATGACTACCATCAACACGACCACGCCGACGACTACCATCAACACCAGCCACCACAAACCTCCTCCTCCTCCACCGCCGCAACACCAACAACAACGACGAAGACGACGACGACGACGACGACCACGACGACAACAACAACGACCACCACTATCAGGCCCACCACCACTATCAGCCCAATACCATAAACAGCAACAACACCACCAGTACCATCAGCCACATCCACCACCATCACGCAGCAGCCACCAGCACCACCACCGCCATCATTATAAAAAGGTTATAGATTCAGATTCAGATTCTTTACTCCCAGATCACGAAACAATGACAAATGGGGTATAAATATATATAGTTTCTGTGCCAGGCAGGTTAAACATCTTACATTATTATTATTATTATTATTATTATTATTATTATTATTGTTATTACCATCATTAGCACGCACGCACGCACGCACGCACGTACATATAATAAATACATAGATACATAGATTCATAACATTGTTCAAATATAATCACAGGCTTTCGTAACTTATCGCTATCATCAACTTGAGCGATAATAGACGCTAATGTTGTTGACCGGGGATTTTTGTTTGTTTGCCGTTGCCGTTGTTGTTGTTGTTATTGTTATTGTTGTTCTTTGTGTTGTCGTTCTTATTGCCGTTGCTATTGTCGTTGCCGTTGTTGTTGTTGTCGTTGCCGTTGTTGTTGTTGTTGTTATTCTCCTTGTTGTTGTTGGTATTGTCATTGTCAGCGATGTTAATTGTCTTTGTTGTTATTGTCGGTGCCGTTTTTGTCGTTGCCGTTGTTGTTATTGTTATTGTTATTGTTGTTGTTGTTGTTCGTAATTGTCATTGTCATAGGTGTTAATTGCCATTGTTGTCAGTCGTCGTCGTCGTTGTGGTCTTTTTTACTAATTTTCTCTAAAATTTACGTAGTTCTGCTGTTTTGCCGGATGGTAGGGGGGGGGGGGGGGGCTGAGTGTTGAGGGCTATGAGCTATGTGCGCTGAAATTGAGAGGTTATAATTTGGATAAAAGCGCAAAGTTTAATTTGGAGTTTGGAGTTTTTGTTTGAAAACAGTTTGCCAAATTTAAAATAGTTTGGTCGGCTGCAATAATATCTGGGGAGGTGCTCTGTTCTTACTTTCTGGAAATAATGGCAAACTAAGATATAATGGAACTCGTCGACGATGTCATTCTTATCACGCAATGGGCATATCCGTTCTTCTCTGGGTCGCCCCTCCCATCGCCCTTTTCCGATCGGTAAGTAATGATTACTAGTCCTAAATTTAGAAAAAGTGATGCGATGTCTATCCACAAGTTTAAGCATATATGGTTCAATTTCAAAATTTTCTTTAAACGATTTGTAATTTTTTCCTTTCCACGATTCCCCTAATTGACTCATCCAGTTTTGCATGTATTGTCAATTAAGTTTTGTTTTAATTGCCGTTTGACTACATTCAGTCACACGCTACTTACTGCTTGTCTGTCCCATATATATCACATCCCGATTTCTTCAAGTATTTCTTTAATTTTAATTAACCATTTATATTGGGTGGAACGGGAAACATAGTCGTTGTATGTTTATTGATAAATTTGGCTTGATATTTTAGACTGTTTACCGGTGATAAGTCTTAACCAGAAATTTATCATACGTTGTTTTACAGATATTATTAGTGGTAGTTCACCAGTTTCGCCACATAGCATGTACTTTGGTGTACTTGGCCTAGGCTTAAGTAACTGTCCCAAAAATAGTATTTTCACCTTTTCCAGTATATTACAATTTTCTACTCATATAATTTCAGAGCCATATAGTGGTATCGGCTGAATTAGTTTGGTAAATAGCTTTAGATGGCAGTCTATTGGCAAATCTAGTTTTCGTGCACGACGATTTAATGCGTAGGCGACTTTATTGGCTCGCTCAGCAATATGTTTTCCTGCGGTAATAAGTCGGCAGTTGAACATGAAATACACACCAAGAAACTTATAACTATCTACAATATCGATTGCCTGGTCCTTTATCTTGATTCCTAATTTACTATAATATCGCTTCGTGCTTCCAAATACTACTACCTTTGTTTTTTCAATATTTATTTTTAATTTTCATCGGTCAACGTATTCATCAAATGTGTCGAGGGATTTCTGGATGCCAATTGGGCTTTCGCCCATAATTACGGTATCGTCAGCGTAGAGTAAGATGAATAATTTAAGAAAAGTAGTTATTTCATCGTCTGTCGTTTTTAATCTTATTGGCTTACAGTTTTTGTTTTCTAGGTATGCTTCCAGGTCGTTGTGATAGATGGTAAACAGAACCGGTGACAGGTTTTCACCTTGCCTCACACATAAATTGCATATTATTGTATCAGATAATTTATTATTCAATTTTATTCTAGATTTACTATTTTTATACATGTTTTGGATTACATTGAGTACTTTGCCATCTCTTTTGTTATTCATTAGTTTCCACCAAAGACCTGGTCTCCAAACTTTACCAAAAGCTATTTCTAAATCCACTAATGCGCAGAATAATGTTTTTCTTTGTTTCTGTAATAATTCAATTAGTTGATAATAGCGTATATAAATGGTCAGTTGTGGAATAATTCAATTAGTTGCTAGAGCGCGTATATAAATGATCAGTTGTGGAATAATTCAATTAGTTGATAATAGCGTATATAAATGATCAGTTGTGGAATAATTCAATTAGTTGATAATAGCGTATATAAATGGTCAGTTGTGGAATAATTCAATTAGTTGATATAGCGTATATAAATGGTCAGTTGTGGAATAATTCAATTAGTTGATATAGCATATATAAATGGTCAGTTGTGGAATAATTCAATTAGTTGATATAGCGTATATAAATGGTCAGTTGTGGAATAATTCAATTAGTTGATATAGCGTATATAAATGATCAGTTGTGGAATAATTCAATTAGTTGATATAGCGTATATAAATGGTCAGTTGTGGAATAATTCAATTAGTTGACATAGCGTATATAAATGGGCACTTGTGGAATAATTCAATTAGTTGATATAGCGTATATAAATGGTCAGTTGTGGAATAATTCAATTAGTTGATATAGCGTATATAAATGGTCAGTTGTGGAATAATTCAATTAGTTGACATAGCGTATATAAATGGTCACTTGTGGAATAATTCAAGTAGTTGATATAGCGTATATAAATGGTCAGTTGTGGAATAATTCAATTAGTTGATATAGCGTATATAAATGGTCAGTTGTGGAATAATTCAATTAGTTGATATAGCGTATATAAATGGTCAGTTCTGGAATATTCTTGTCTAAAGCCGGCTTGATTTTCCTGTAGTTGTTCTGTATCGCTTAATATTGCATGGATTCGTTTGCTAAGGATTGAGGTGAAAAGTTTTCCCAAAAAGCTTAATAGTGTGATTGACCTATAATTTTTTGGTTCTTTTGGATCGCCTTTCTGTTTATAGATAGGTATAATTAGACCTTCGGTCCACGCTTCAGGAATTACTGCTGTATCTAAGACTTGGTTGACAACATATATGTATATATTCATCATAATGTCCTCAGTTGTTTTAATATATTCATTTGTGATTTTATTTACACCGGCTGCTTTATTGTTCTTTATTATTCTTTAGTAATTTTATAGCTTTAGATATTTCATCGGCAGTAATTCACCTTTCCAGAATACCCACTCGTCATATGACGTCATAATGAACTGCGTGATGTGTACAATGACATCATAATGAATGACGTCATGAATGACGTCGATAAGTACGTCACGAACGCATATTTGATGACGGTCTATGGGCTGTCGTACAAATTGTTTGCTTTTACTAGGCCTATTTAATAAATATTCTGTTGAATATTTTGAAACTAATTTGACTGGGCGCTGTTGCTGCCTATGGCAGCAACAGCACCCAGTCTAATTAGTTACAAAATATTCAACAGCTTCCCTGTATAGTTTTCAGGAAATTGATAGCTAGGGCATTCGGGGATCGATCAATCCAAACACGGCGAGATGTGGGTGGAGCTTAGCTAGTGATGGGCGGGGCATAACTAAAATGGAAAGGTCCATTGGTCGGTTTAATTCTTCATTTTCATCGTTTGTGTTTGTGTGTGTAAAGTCTTGTCCATCCGTCTCTCCGTTATCAGGGTCGTTTAGGTCTCTAAAGAAAGTGTACATCTCCTTTTTATCTACCGGACATCCTTCACGAGCCTGTCTTTCTTTTATAATTTTCCAAAATGCTTTAGGGTTACTTAGGTTTAAATCACGTATTTTCTTTCTAAATTTATGTTTATATTCCATTATAGATTTATTCTTTTTATGTTTATATTCTTTACCAGTCTTAATCATGTCTTCTCTATTTTGTTCAGTTCGCCTTTGCTGGTATTTCTTTCTGGCAGCGCAGTATGATTGTCTTTTGCTTTTACACTCTCGGTTAAACCAAGGATGGTTTGGATGTTTCTAGAATGTCCAAAGGTGTTTATTATTGCGTTTTCAAAAATCGTGGTAATAGTTGAAACAATATCCTTAAGTGCGCTGTCACCAATTGTATTTTCCGTTAGGTTACTCTTCAAGGCTATCAGTAATGGGCGTTCATTTACTTGATTTATAAAATGTTCTTTAAAGTCGTTATTCCATCTGTCAGGGGTTAGCGTATTACTGTTGTTATGTCTAGCAGTTGTAAGTCGCGGTTCATTGTATGTTATATGCGTTTTCAGCGTAACTTCTAGAGCACAATGCTTATCAGACATGAGATTTGAGAAGTCATGAACATAAAAATCTCTGATATATTTTAACAGCTGAGGTGTGGATATGGCGTAATCTACAATACTTTTGTTTTGCCGGTTGGTTAGTTTACCAATTCCAGCATCTCTTCCGATTCTACCATTTAGTAAAACGATGTTATTTAGTTTACATAGCTCTATCAGCCTTTTACCATAAATGCCTGCCTTGTGCGTATCATGAGATGCTCGTTTTGGTAGGTATGTGTAGTCATATGATGGAATATCTATCTCGGCTGTCTCTGCTAGATTCAGGAGGTTGTGATCTTCGTCAAGAATGTCTGTAAGTTGGGATATTGTACCATTAAAATCACCCATTAGCAGGAAATATTTTGTTCTATTTGAGAACCTGACGACGTCTCTCTCTATTTCATCATATGCGTTTATGCTAGTATACCTAGATCCTACTGGGGGAATATAAATGCATCCAAAAATTACTTCAGTGTCAAGGTCTGTCAATTCTTTGTCCATAGATACCTACAGTACATATTCGCATTCCGTTTTTGTTTTGCAGTATTATTTTTGACCATAATGGCAATCCCACCAGATTTCTTGTCCATTTTTCTACGGATTTTGAGGGTTACTGTATAGTCAATTATTTCTGGCTCATCAAGGTCATCTAGATTTATTTCAGCTAATCCTAAAATTTGAAATCCATTTATGAAATCATCCATTTCAGGATATTTTAACTTTTGATTCAATCCGCATATATTAAGAAATCCAATTTTAACTTTATTTTCAGTGCCCCTATTGCTGATATGATGAGCTTCGTTGTTTACCCCCATCATCGTAGCCATCTCCATAGTCGTTGGTACCGTCTAAATTGTCGTTGGTGTCATTATTGTTGTCCTCCGCGTCGTCCGTATTGTTGTTGTTGTTGTTGTTGTTGCTGTCATCGTCGTCGTCGTTCTCACCGACGTTGGTAGTGGTGGTTACGTCTTTGGCAGTGGTAGCGGTCGTAATGGTAGTGCTTGTGGTGGTGTTGATGGTATGAATAGATACTTTATCAACCATTTCGGTACAGATTCCGTCATCTTTGTACTCTTTATAGAACTAAAAAGAAACAATATTTTGTAATGGCTGGTTTGAGCTTGATTTAGCATGAGAAAGCCATTTCAAATATTATTTTGGAGCTTCCATCACATAGTAGGCAATCTAATTTCCGAGATTTGAGATTTGAAGGCATCTCAAATGCGAAATCTATGCCAGACGTCGGTTCAGCGTCCGCAAAGTAGGTGGGAAACGTGTATCATAATAGCATAGTTTCTATAACAAGAGGCCCAAGAGCCTGTGACGCTCACCTGGACCATTAGCATTCCGTGACGCTCACCTGGACCATTAGCATTAGAATAGACATGATGGATAATTTTCGGAAAATCTAAGATGGCCCCCAAAAAGATTCTCATTTGATATGTTGAAGCCCATCGTCATATGATCGTTCCACCCAAGTTCTCTTGAAAGCGCGCCGAACAAACTGACCAAACAAATTCTGTATACACTCTCTGAAGCACACCACTCTAGGGTCATTCCAGCCGCGTTTGCTTGAAATCGTTTCAGCGGTTAATGAGGCGTAGCCTTGTAACTGATTTCCGCAAATTTAAAAGAAGCCCAAGATGGCCGCCGAAAAAATTTGCCAATCAAAATTCTAAATCTTACCAGCCTCGAATCCTTCCAGCCAAGTCTGGTTGAAATTATCCAATCAGTTAATGAGGTGTAGCGTTTTTCAGAAAATTCAAGATGGCCGCCGAACACACTGACCAATCAAAATTCTCTATAAATGATCTGAAGCATACCACTCTAGAGTTCTTCTAACCGAGTTTGCTTGATATCCGTCAAGTGGTTAATGGGGAGTAGGCTTTTAACTGATTTCCAGAAATGTTCAGAATATCCAAGATGGCCGCCAGAAAAATTGATCAATAAAAATTCTGTATACAAGTTCTGAAACCTCCCACCCTAGTATCCTTCCAGCCAAGTATGGCTCAAATTGCCCAAGCAGTTAATGAGAAGTAGCGTTTTAAACGATTTCCCGACATTTTTCGGAAAATTCAAGATGGCCACCGAAAAGAATTGTCCAATCAAAATTCTGTATACAAGTTCTGAAACATACTACTCTAGAGTCCTTCCTACTGAGTTTGATTGAAATCGGCCAAGTGGTTAATGAGGAGTAGGCTTTTAACTGATTTCCAGAAATTTTTGACTTATCAAAATTGTGTATACAGGTTCTGAGACCTACCCCACTATGACCCTCCCAGCCAAGTTTGATTAAAATCAGTCAAGCGGTTAATGAGGAGTACGCATTTAAAGAAAGGGTTGACAGACAGACGACAGACAGGCAGACGCAGACGACAGACAGACGCGACGGACGGCTGCCATGGCAAAAGCTCACTTGGCCCTTCGAGCCTGGTGAGCTAACAAACGGTTCCTGGGATGAGTACCGAAGGCGGTTCCCTTGGACACTGAGATGCAACTGATGCCAGGCTATAGATAAGTTTCCCAAAGGAAATTTCATACCAAACAGAAACTTTGCATCATGATTTGTGAAAACGCGCTTAGCATTTTCTATAGCGCCAACCATTGTTCGTACTTGAGTTGCTACTCGAGTCAACCCACATCAAGGAGTTTAGCTTCGAATACCTACCCGATTAATAACTAAGAGAGTGCCCGCCAAAACTCAGCACAAGTGTTACTTACCTCGATAATACCTTGCTCAGGTGCGTATGTATCCTTACCTCCAGCATTTCTCGCCATTTATCAGTCTCTCCTGACAGCATCGTCCCCTGCTCTTTATAAGCGAGTCCAGCGTTGTTAATACAAACATCGACACCCCCGTATTGTTTCTTGATCTCTGCAAACATCGCCAGAATGTCATCCTCCTTTGTCAAGTCACATTGTATGGCAAGTAAACTTCCTGGCTGGTCACTCAGTTCTTTTGCAAGGGCCTGATTTTAAATATATATATATATATATTGCATGCATGCATATATATACAGTAGCTCATTAAGTTTCCTATCAGAAGAATGTCCGTTCAAATTTAAATGTCCAGCAATTTTATGTGTGATACATATGACATGACTTATGTCTCGTCACACATAAAAGGCGTGCCATGCTATAAATGGTGTTGTTCCCCCAATATGATAGCTTTTTACCAGTATCGTAACTGTAACCTTTGGAATGACCCGGCCAGAAGACAGCAGAACACTCACTTACTAAAGTATAGTTGTATATCAACGAATATGACAAGAATTTGTCACCGTTTCTTCCCTGGTCAATCATATGTTTATAGTAACCATTCACTGGCCGCGAGTGTGAAGGACCGTCATTATGGATTGTGCTTACGCTATTATTAGCTACTAACCGTCATCTTCACACACATATACGGGATTTAATGGAGGGATCTGATCTTATCTGTCACTCGTGTATCTGATGTCACAGTCAAAATATATCACTTGTTAGATGAAGTCACAATCAAATGACGTATGGTCAGACGAGGAAGTGGCAAAGGATAGCGTCCAAATTGTATGTCTTTCGTGACTGAGTTAATAAACATTTCGTCGAATATTTTTTTAACTGACATCGGTAGCAACACCTAGTCCAATTAGTTCACGAATATTTAACAGTTTCCGCTCACCTGTATAGTTCACCCACAACCCGTTTTTTTCTACCAAAACTAAAAAACTAAAATTTGAGTGAATACTATGCTTTATACAGTTTCTCTTTCCACAGTTTAATGTTATTTATTATCTAGATGCTCTCTGATTTTTTATTTGATTTAAACATATTTTATTGTAACAATTGGACAATGGGTTCTTTCAACTTAGATTTGCCCTCTCCCTACAGAATTATTATAAGCAGCCAATGATTGAGAACACTAAACCGAGGTGAGAGAGAAACAATAAATTAAGAGGTGAGAGAGAGAGAGAGAGAGAGAGAGAGAGAGAGAGAGAGAGAGAGAGAGAGAGAGAGAGAGAGAGAGAGAGAGAGAGAGAGAGAGAGAGAGGGAGAGAGAGGGAGAGAGAGAGAGAGATGTAGGGGAGAAAAACGATGTAAACAGATTAAAAACGAATAGGAAAGAAAAGAACAGCTCCTTCAAACACTGTCATTGTCGGATAGCAGTTAGCCATTAATATAATAGATTAAACAATACGAATAATTGAATTAACAGACCATATTCATGGTTATTCCAGACCGTCGTCATTTACCCCCGTTTACCCACCCCAACCCTTCCTCTCAACTCCCACCATGCTTTCACAAGGTCTTCTCTTCTCGTTTCTTACACGAAAAACGAAACAGAAACGAGAAATGAGACCCAGTCACCTCCACCCCAGCCCACCCCACACATTCAAAATGGCTCCACTCCTGTGTATTTAGGTAAAT
This sequence comes from Chaetoderma sp. LZ-2023a, assembly GCA_034401795.1. NCBI lineage: Eukaryota > Metazoa > Mollusca > Caudofoveata > Chaetodermatida > Chaetodermatidae > Chaetoderma > Chaetoderma sp. LZ-2023a. The sequence goes on from CM067369.1 coordinate 250,378,184, forward strand.
CTGAACTTTTAACATCCTCATAACTTGGAACGAAAAGTTTGAGGAGATTAACGGTTTAGCGAGCCTTTATTGCATCCCCATCATCCCCTCTCCTGTCGTCGTCGTCGTCATCGTCGTCTGCGGCATCGCATTATCATGGATGGCCCGAAAAGCAATAGGAGAGTAATACATTAATTGTGAGTACGGGAAGAACTATATACACAGTAACGACAGCGGTCATTTCTATCATAAACATTTAACAGTAACGATAGCCGAAGCAAAAATTTAAAGTATATAGTATATCTATACAGTCATTTGTATCCTAACCATGTAACCATGACAATAAAAATACGGACTATTCTTACAGCATATCAAACGTTTGGAACATATATGAGGTTAAAATCTGCCAGTAGCTTGAATATAATTTTGAACTTGTTTGAAGATGTATTCATTTTCCTGGACGGATAGAGATGTATTTCCTTTGCATAGCAAGTAACTCGTCAAAGGAATATACAGATGTAGTTGTTGTAATAAGTTCTGATGGCCGGTAAACATGTGATGGCAGGTAAACATGTGATGGCCGGTAAACATGTGATGGCAGGTAAACATGTGATGGCAGGTAAACATGTGATGGCAGGTAAACATGGACCATCAATTGGCTGCTAAATTATTCTATTTTTAGCTGTTTTGGCTAATTTCATTTTTTTGCTTACTCAATTTTTTAGGCGATCAATTGTCAAAACGCATCCATCCGGCTAAAAGAATTTAGTAAACCAAAAAACTAAATTAAACTGTCTTAACCCGTCTTGACGGTCCATATTTACCTTTGGAAATGCTGGAGACGCCATGCGAGAGCTATGCACGACAGTAGTTTTGCATTTAAATTAAACATCTTATTAGGTCTACCTGGATCTTGCCAACACTTCTGGCGCATCCAGCAACCCTCATGCCGTGAGAAACCAGTGTCCGTACAATGCCAGCTCCTATGCCTACAGATGCACCGGTAACCAAAGCAACACGACCTTTCCAGCGATCCATACCAGTACCTTGTTGAGCTTGCTGTGGAAATTAGAAACAGCAACACGTTTAACCATTTAATAGGTGAATTTGGTCAAGAAAATCAGAATATGTGCTGATTAAATGTCCATTTGCAGGCCAGTTAAAGCAGTAAATATTCTAAAATAGTCTTCATTGGCCGGCAAATGGACATTTCTAGGATCACTGCAGAGGCCGGTTTTTTGCCGACTCCGCCATGAATGGGTTTAATAAGCAGGATACAACACCTACGATGACGGCGACTATGACGGCGACGATGATGGGGACGATGATGGCGACGATGATGGCATCCGGAACAACAATAACGGCACTGCGGCGACTAAGTTACTAAAATAGCTATTAAGATGGATTCAATGTAGGGAAGGATGCCTGAAAATGTCAACAATGCCAATGTCACGACCAGGAGTAACATCACGAGAAATCAGAGATGGAAACCAGAGAACGTCCGTTTGGTCACATTGTACAATTTTTCGATTTTTCAGAATTTTCGGAGTTTTCAAAATTTTCGCATTTTTCAGAATTTTCAGATTTTTTTGAATTTTCGGATTTTTTAGAATTTTCGGATTTTTTTTAGAATTTTCGGATTTTTTATCATGCCCACAGTTGTGGAATCCTGGTGTACGCTCACCTTTCCAGAGTACCCACCCAACATATGACGTCATAATCACCTACCTGATGTGTAGAATGGCATCATAATGAATGACGTCATGAATGACGTCGATGAGTACGTCACGAACGCATATTTGAAGACGGGCTATGCGTTGTTGTACAAATTGTATACCTTAATATTTAATAAATATTCTGTTGAGGCAGCAACAGCACCCAGTCAAATTAGTTACAAAATATTCAACAGCTCCCCTGTAGTTTTCAGGAAATTGATAGCTAGAGGATTCGGGGATCGATCAATCCCAACACGGCGAGGCGTTGGTGGAGCTTAGCTAGTGATGGGTGGGGCATGGCTAAATGGAAATGTTCATTGGAGTCAAATCGGACCAGTCATTTCCAAGATATCCATGGATGCTGATTTTTTTCCGGAGCGGGAGGGTGAGGTCCATGCAATATTGTCAATTTGGTTACTGTACTCGCACAACTTTTCAAACTACAGACAAGAATTGAAGATTTATGATGTTCAGCGAATTATGACTAGTAGGTCACTGACCGAGCTACTTCTGATATAGGACACCGGCAACCATGCCCTCACCACACACACACACACACACACACCACCATCACCAGGTTTTTCCTCTCCCATATATAGTGGTGTAGGCAGGTTTTCACGTCAGGTGGAGCGAGGTCTAAAAAGGCGCCACCTTGCAGGTACAAATTAGGGTTCGGAATCTGCTTAAATTTCATTAATAAAGAGAAAATAGCATCCCAGCGTCGCCAATTATTTTATTCCACATAGAAAGTAGCGTGTATTCTACTATTGTAAGTATTCTTTGTCTTGATGTAGCGTAATTAAAACAAAAACTCAACATAGCGATGAACAAGCATGACAAGAAGACATTAACAACGTTGTAAATTCAAATAGTTCTAATTTTCAATGTAGATTAACTTGTTAAAGGCGGTTTAGGAGTTGGGACGTCCAGAAACTTGTATCTGTTACGTACATGACTTAGGCGCCACATTTGGGAAGATTGGCTCAGGGGAGCGAGCAAAACCCCTGTTCCCACCCTGGCTACGCTACTGAGTGTAACCCCATAACGCACCCCTAGGTTTTTGCCCCACCCATAGTTTAGCAACCCCTAAGGGTCAAAGTACGTTTCTACACCTGTGTAGTTGTAGGTTATTCCCAAAGGTAGTCACCCACCAAGTCAGAAGTCAATGCATGCTGCTAATATGACGAAATTTAGGCCTATCCTTGAAGAGATAATGTCCACATTGCTTCACATACTATAGAAAAATGTTCGAATACCTTTAGTATTTAAAGTCAGCTTGTTATTCGCAACACAGATATTATACGCCGAATTGAACCGTTTGACTTGGTGTTAATCCGTCCTAAACTAACAAAACGTGCAATCATTGTTTACACCGGACAGACAGACAGACGGACAAAAACCAACTGAGTGATTGCTAAAGCTGGCAAGTCAGCTGAGCTAAATATTCTAGTAGCAAACAGCAAGACGTGTTAGACCCACAACTCTACAACATAGGCCTATTACAAATTCACAAAAATCACACCCAGCCAAACAAACCTAACACCCTCGAGTCTGATGACGATGAAGTACTGTGTATGTGACACTTTATCCAAATGCGTACTCCTACTTCTTACTTACAGTATCCAGAGTTTTCACCGCCAGAACAGGTGACGCGTCACTCACGCGGCTCGGCTAAAAGAACGAATCGCTTGTGTAGAGCATAGCAATCTTATGTCTATAGTGTAGAGGCGTAACTATCAGTAGGCCTCTCCACGTTTATAGAACAGTAATATCAAGCCGCGACCAACACGTAGCCCGCTATCTAGGTCATTTATTACAGCAAGGAAGCAGCAGTTGTGAAGCCATACGCGCAGTGGCGTAGCGTGTGCGCGGCGAGGTGGATGTGGTAGGGTGTGGGTGTGTGAGGTGTGTGTGTGTGTGTGTGTGTGTGTGTGGTGGGTGGGTGGGGGGGGGGGGGGGCGTTGTTGCCGCTCACATGGTAGAAATTATATGCCCAGTCAGAAATTTTTGATCAGTTGTAAAACATCCATTGGCCTCTTATTATTCTCTGCTGTTGAATGTCCGACTTTATGACTCAGATATAGTGGGGTGGCTTAAGTCCAAAATTAAATATCGTGACACGCTAGAACAAAGTACCAAATGAATAATTCTCACTGGAAAAACGACAACTAGCCAGCTTTCAGTTGTGAAGGCCTACTTCTTACAAATTCGAAATTTTTATATTAAAAAGCATATGGAATTTCTATATTTACGAGCTGATTATCAGCCAGAATAGCGTATAATTATGTAGGTTTTAGGCCTATAGAAAGTTAAAATTTAGCAGAGACGTGCAGCTTGCCACCATCTTTCATGCTACTAAATTTCAGCCTAGTCCGATGAGACTGAAAGGGTTAAATCACTCTAATGAAAGTGGTGGACAAGCGCAGTATATATATATAGTTCTTACATTAGTCTGTTTTATGATCCATGTTTTGATTCTGTCTATCAGCTGGCTATCCTACCTTTATGCTTTATAGATGCATGGCATGATGGAAAGGGGGTTTGGGACCCCTATCGCGGACATTATATTGATCGACCCAATCCCAACCAACATACCAGGAAAAATATTACGGGAAAATAAGATGACCAATAAATAAAGAGTTCTGTCACAAGCCTCAATGAATCAAGAGCCAATTTCAAAGAAAACAAGTTTAATGACATTTATACAATTGTACAAAGTTTGAAAATAATATATTATGCACCGGTGCTATCATCAAATATAATAGCTAAAGTCAAATATATCCATAACAGTAATTAAATATCAATATCCTAAAAAAAGGTAAGTGAAACCATTATGTCTGCTAAAGGTTATAATAATCAGAGTCTTTGGTAATAATGAGTACCCCGCCCCGTCAGTTCAATACCAGCCACATTGGAGCGCCACCAACCACTTTGGAGTGCCACCAGTCTCATAGGAACGCCACCAGTCTCATAGGAGCGCCACCAGTCTCATAGGAGCGCCACCAGTCTCATAGGAGATCCACCAGTTATGTATCGTATGAACGCCACCAGTCACGTATGAGCGCCACCAGTCTCATAGGAACGCCACCAGTCTCATATGAGCGTCACCAGTCTCATAGGAGCGCCACCAGTCTCATAGGAGCGCCACCAGTCTCATAGGAGATCCACCAGTCACGTATGAACGCCACCAGTCACGTATGAGCGCCACCAGTCACGTATGAGCGCCACCAGTCACGTATTAGCGCCACCAGACACGACTTCCGGTCCACCCAAGGTTACTTCCGGTCCAAACACGGTCACTTCCGGTTCACCAAGGGTCACTTCCGGTCCAAACACTGCCACTTCCGTTTCATCCATGGTCACTTTCGGTCTAACTAGACTCACTTCCGGGTCAACAGAGTGACTCCTAGTGCCAATACTGAGGATTACAAATACAAAGGAGCCCTGACTAATAGACTTGGATTAACGAATAGGATGAGACTGAACAGAGTTATAAGAATCAATTTAAACAGTAGATATGCCGTAGTTGGTACTCACAACCAACTACCAATATTGGCACTCGCAGGCCAATATTACAATTGTTACATTTACAAATAAAATCTATACATAGCATTTGAAGAACAGTAGGCATTACATTTGAAATTAAAATGACTGAGCTTAATCAGTAAGTATAAGTAGAAAATCCTAAAACAATCAAAGTACCAAGTTTCAAGATGATCTAAGTAATACTATTGAGTTTCTTCTTAAATAGGATAACTGTAAGTGCAAAATCTTGAAATAATCACGCTACCAAGTTTCAAGACAATCTAACGAATACAATAAAAATGATCACCACAAAAACAATCATTCAATCATCATACCTGAGGTGCGATCAGCACACAATATATACAATCATGTCAACAGGTTGCCCACAAGCAGACGGACAGACCAACAACCAGCATATCCACCAGACAGGATAGCAATCACAGGAACAGCAGCATCTGGACAGAGTAAACGATTCTGACCACGATGACCTTTTCAATAGCCCTTAAATACCATATCTGCACGGGATGGTAAGAATATGACATACCTAGCTGCTTGCAGAAATCATGCAGTGCACATCTCGAATGATCACAAAACAATACGTGTTGCACTAAATAATTAACATATAAATACAATAATTAGGCATTTCAGAATATCAATAGTCATTTGCATATGATCAATAGCTATTTACATAACAATTAAATTCAACCAGCGCGAGCTGTAATTGACAAGTGAAATGAACATAATGAAATTGACAAGCGAAATGAACACCTTGTCGGACTTCAATCACACAATAGGCACATAAATTAACAGATGAAAGCGATCTGACATTGACGCGAGAATACTACGGCGACAGTTACTAGTTTAATCCTAGTAAATACAGGGTGGACGATTAAAATAGATCAGAAATGTGACAATGCACTTGTTCTTCACACCCTACTGCCAAAGCACATAGGACGTATTTCGAATTTGTCCTAGAACTACAGAATAGGCAGAAAACCACAGGACATGCGGTGCAAGACAGTTTCCAAATGTTGGCCGTGACCAGTATGCAAGAACCCCAATCTGGATTGGGTCAAATTCTGAATCTGTGGATATCTCGCAAATAACTCTCTCTCTCTCTCTCTCTCTCTCTCTCTTCTCTCTCTCTCTCTCTCTCTCTCTCTCTCTCTCTCTCTCTCTCTCTCTTCTTTCTCTGTCTATTAAGTCTCTCAAGAACCAAGTCCCCTTAGCAAGCATCAGCACTGAAGAAAGCATATGGTGAGATCCTAAAGGGGAGGACTGAGGAAATGTAGTTTAAACACATGGCATCTGTTCTCTGACTTGTCAAACATAGTGGTACACTCAAGCTTGAAATCGGAGCATCGTCTTACAGCTGAGTGTGTTTTTATGTTCAATGTTAATGGCACCATGCATAAGGTCCAGAAAATCCAGCTGCAGGAGAAGCATACTATGAATCAAATTCCAGAACCCCATGTGTACGCGTCTATTGTTGGTATGTGTATCGTCTGGCACCTGGCTGCTCTAGCCACTGAAGATAGAGGGAGAGGGGTGGTCGTAACAAGTACACCCATGGAGATTATGTGGAGAATTTGGTGTGCTTTGTTCTAGCAAGGCACAATGACAAGCATGCAGATCGGATCATGTGCCTGAGCGATCCATATGATCAGAAATACACTTGAAGAAGCACTACAAACCATCAAATGCTTTCGGATAGCATTGCAGTGGATCCCCTCACACTGTGGAGTCCAAGGAAATGAGGAAGCAGACAAGATGGCAAAGGTGGGTGCAGAAGAGAATCAGACAGAAAACATGGTTACACATACAGAGATGAAGACTCTCATCAAGTCACTCTATAGAACACCTCAATCAGAAGATGCCTACCATCATCTCTCGAGGCCAGAGCAAGTGACCATTTTTCGTCTCAGAACTGGACATAACAGACAAAACCAACACATGTACAGGCGGTTCCACCTTACGACATCGCCCGCTTGTCCTTGTGGAGAAGCAGACCAGACCACAGAGCACATACTTCAATGTTGCAGTACGTATCAGCTGCTGAGAGAAGAGCTCTGGCCTTTGTCAACCTCTTTTCTTGAAAAGCTGTATGGGCCTGTAGAAGAACTGCAGAAAACCACAGATTTCATCTTGAGAACGGCTCTCCAAGTGTGATACCAGCGATCGAAAAGAAGAAGATCAGAGATACACTACCAAAGACAGTGAAGGCATGCTACGTCAGATATGCACACTAATCAGCAGCGTCTACATCCAATCAGGCTTCCATGCTCTCGTGGGTAGTCCTGGCAACAATACCCGCCTACAGCCATTTCTACAAACAGCTTTCCAGAGCACTTCAGCTAAAACTAACATTGAGATCATCTACTGTGTAGTGGGCAGTAGTGCAAAGAATCGCATTACTGGCAAGTTTGTGTCAGTGCTCGCATGCTCCCATGCAGAGGCTGACACAGCCTTGTTCACAGTTTATAGCACGCTCCTGTCATAGGGCTAGACACACTTACAGAGGCTGTCATTCCGCCACAGAGGGCACTGATAACTATGTACAAGCTGCTTGTGCAATGAGGAAGTGTCCGCATCCAACATACTGTTGCACATTATCTCAGGATGTGATCAGAACTCTGGCTTCTATGGAGCAAGCAAGAAGGTCATTGCAGCTGCCTCCATGGATACGCGCGATCTGGTAGCAGCATGTGGCAGACAGCTCCAGCCCAGTAAGAGGTCATCGATTATTGGAGCGAGTTATCATTCGATACATCTATTGTGGTACAAAAAGGGGACATATGGAGAAGTGACGGTAGCGAGGGTAGTGGATGACACAGAGGAAAAAACGTGCAATTCAATTCGCACCCGACTCAGACAGTCTCTGCACTCTGGCTGACCTAGAGCCTGCAAACTCTCTCATGTATTTGCAAAATCATGTTGACCTCAAATGTCACCCTCACCGACCCACCATGGCTAGCAGCTCATAGATGGATTCTATATGACTATCCATCACACCAAGCCCTCACCCCCTCATCCATCTCCCTGCCTACAAACCTGCATACAGATGAGAACTGACAGTGGTTTAGAATCATTAGTGTCATCTAGTCACAAGTGGTACCATGTGTGAATGAACTAATGTATCTCTGACTAAGCAGATGTGGACTCCTCATTTAATAACAAGTAATTCCATGTTTTTCTGCATGTAGTTATCGGCAGGTGTACAGTCCTGTCTCCTGGTATGTTCAATGAAGATATCTAAGAATAAAAGTGATAAACAGATTGTCTAAAATTTTGAAATCCCATTTTATTATCATCGAGATTACCCCTACTAGGCTAGATTTGAAATTATATATTCCATAAGGTTTCTGCTGAGATTTTAGTGAGAGAAGACACCGTAATCGAGAGCATAGCTCAAATGATGCTGTAGATATAGAATTTAAGATTTTTTTCAAGATCGTGGATGGCGGTCACGTGCACATGAAGGCTAGACATCGAACCTAAAAATCAACAATTCCAGTCTGTTTCCCATGCTAGAATATGTAGGAAAAGACACCCCATTTGTTCTTGTAGCTCATTTGGCTCCAAAGGCATTGAATCTTATGATTTTCAAGATGGCGGAGAGTTGCCATCTTGGATTTGGAGGTCATGGTTACCACCAGATAAAAAAACAACCATTTGAGCGGATTTGTTATGCTAAAATTAGTGGAAAGGTATACTTCACTTGTACCTCTAGATTATCTGGCCCCAGAGATATTGCATTTTATGTTTTTCAAAATGTCATTGGCGGCCATTTTGAATATCGCGCTCTAGAAGAGTTAGCCGTCATTTTTCAAAAATGCATAGGAGCTTATTTTTCTCTAAAATGCTTCCGGTAGTCAAATCAATCATAAAAAGGTAGGAGCAAAATGGTCACGGATTCCATGGAAATGACCCTACTACTACGATCAAACTCGTGCTAGCGCATCAGACGGTCTTTTACTGAGCAACGGCTGCACAGCAGCGGCATGTAAGAGCATTCATTCCATTGGTTTTCCATTGCTGTGAAGACCCTGCCACGACGGAGCTTCTGCAACAGTGCCACTGTTTAATCAACATTAATTACTATTGTGTCATATTGCACGAATTGGTCTTTTGTATATGTGGTTCTATATCAAACATTTTACTAAACTAAAAACTAAAACTAAAAACTGGGTGGCTGGTCGGCCTCGGGTGTCTAAAGGCGCTATTGACGTTGATGTTGAATGCTGTATTAAGAAAAAAAGTTTAATGCCGTAATTTGACTGGATGTTTTATGGCCGTAGATAGTGAAACTATCGAGTCGAATTATTTTTTCATAATTTGTCGTATCAAACATTAAGGGCTGAAATCGTTAAATGGATAATTAAGTCATTAAGATTATTATCTCCAGTCATGGACTTGTGACTGAAGACAGCGAGGTTTGTGACGATCTAAGGCAAATTCGCATGCAGCGCGTGATGCAGGTCATGTGTTGTTGAATTTTACCATGACATAGCAAACCTACCTCTACGGAGTTCTCGATAATGCATGGCTGCCAATTAATGTTATGATCAAGTCATGTTGCTAACTTGCTATACTCGTCTAGGACCTAAGGTAAGACATGGCTCGCATAAGATAAGTACTTATATAGTATGCCATTGCATGGGTTGACATACGTGGCATGTCTAATTAATATGCACACGTGTCTAGTTTGGCGTGCATGGCCATGACTAATTTCTGACAAGGCCAATATATTGTATAAATAGTCGCGGCCAAGACAACACCTGCCAACTGATCAGACCAAGCGCGGGATGCAGACAGATAGGAAAAATATTCTTCAATTTTTTATAATTAACAAGAACAGGCGCCGTAAGGGTCGCGTTCAAAAAGAAAGAAGAAGTCTTCATCCTGCCATTGATTGAAAATATACAAAGGTAAGCATATATTTACGAAGTGCTAATTACCTGACATTCTACACTATAGCAGAGACTTTGAGCTGGTAAGTGTTTATCTATGATGTTCTAATTTCTGTAATGTGTTAAATAAAAGCAAATTTGCTTTGGGATTTTCAAACTGCCATCCGACTCCAGCTTGGTGAAGAAAAATCATCGTAAGCAGAATCTTGGCTGATAAATTAGAGATCATTTTAGCCATAATGGTACTAAGCAAACAGCGAGAATATTGACGTTATCATCACTGCTGAAAACCCAGACTACATATGGAGAGATCCGATATGTCACTCCAGTATCTGATGTCATAATCAAAATACGGCATTAGTTCACTGACGTCACAATCAAAATGGCGTATAGACCTCTCCGTCATGAAATTCGAAAAGCCCGTCACTATTGCACGAATTGCATGCCTTTGAGGAATTTACAATTTAATAAAGTTTATGTTGAATATTTTGAAACTAATTTGACTGGGAGATGTTGCTGCCATAGGCAGCAGCAACCCCAGTCACATTAGTTTAAACTCGTCAGTATCTTACCTGTATAGTTACCTTGAAATTATTTTTCTGGGAATTCAGTTTTCAAAGTTTTAAATCGATTCTAACGCCTGTAAAAATGGGCGGAGCTTAGCTAGAAATGGGTGTGACGTGGCTAGAGAAGGCTCCTCCCATTGACTCAACATCCGTCTCCTCTGATTATACCCTGCACGCTGAGCCCACACTTTCGTCCGGGTCCGGGGGGGGGGGGGGTGCACTTATATATAGCAATTATCTAGGGAATGTACGGCAGTGACGAGGTTCCGTGGTATATTTAATCTCCTTGTGTATCGGCACCTTTTTAATCGCCATTTCATTTTTTTGTTTCATAAAACCTCTCCCTCATTGACATATTTTTTTTAATACCTTCCCACAATGCATTGCTCACAACACTTCTGCCTGGCAACGCAAGCTCACTTTACGCAGATTATGTGAAGAACTAAGATCCTTACATAATAGTATTGAAGTCATACAGCACAAGAATGATAAGTCGATTTTCTACACATCTAGGCCTATATATAATTTTTTATATTTTTGTACTATTTTATTTAATTAATAATAATTTTAAAATACGTCCATTGTTCGTTTTACGAAATCTAGGTAGGCCTACAACATTATATTTTATACATACAAATAATTCAGTGGAAATTTTACAAAAAAGATAATAAACAATTAAATGCGCTTTCCAATGATGTCTCACTACTACAATAATAATAATAATAATAATAATAATATGGTTTTACCGTAATCAAATGAACTGTTTAAAATGCTATGTATCTGAGTGTAATAATAACTCAATGCGGGCCAGCTACTTGCCTTTCGACTTACCAACCAGAAGACTGAAGACCATCGTACCAACATACGGTCACTCACATCGCTTCGCTGTTCGAGGCCGTACTTGCAAACCCGCGATTTCTCGCTATGTTCGCTGCCGGTTTTCAGGTAGCCAATCAGATTTCTGCCTACTTAAATCTATGTGACTGACAGTATATTAGTAGGATGATAATAACCGAGCCATTTTATTAGACACTAGTTGACTGACCTCATTTATGAAGTTTCGCGGACTTAGCCCAGACATCAAAAGCCTGCAAGCACGCATCGTCCTATTGCACGATCAACACCCTCCCACTACGTTCCCGTATCGAGTACCGTGCTTGCACGCCTTTGATGTTTGCGGTGGCAGGCGTCAAGTTTGTCTAAAGCTGCCTTTGGAGCTGCCCAGCTGTTACAGTTATACATCATCAAGGATACGCAGGTTGCATTGTATAAACGCAGTCTTTTTACCAAGGACATCTTTGATCCACGAATCCATAGCTTTCAGAAGGACTGGACAGCTATGTTCCCCATGATGCAGCGTGCAGCAATGCCAGCAGTACTGCACACCAGTGAGCCCAGGATTTTACTTTTCCTGCATGGTTCGCCGCCACTGAGTGGATCGTCATTTTCTTTAGTTTCATGCTTTGTAGATTGGTATATGTGGGCGAACTCTGTTTTAGTTTCATTCATAGAGAGATTCTCAATTTTTAGTTTGCTTGCAGCTATTGGGAGAAGTTCGTCAAGAGGTTTCTTTTCCTCATCTGTAAAGTTCACATCGTCGGCATATTCCATCTCTAGCGGCATGCCCAGTATTGACAACGGGGTGGGGGGGGGGTGTGTGTGTTGGTCTTGTGGAGATTTCCCGCACGGATTTCAATGCAGCAGCCAGGTAACAGGTGAAGAGCACAGAGGATAGACAATCTCCCTGTTGGGAGCCGATTGATGTCTCAAACTCTACAGACTTCACTGACTTGCCTCGTACGCTCAGCTGGGTGTCTGCAAGCAGTAGTCTCACTAGCCGTAGCTCATCTTCATTGCAACTGGCCTGGCGTAGTACATCCAGGATCGTTGAGCGTTTAATTGTGTCGAAGGCTCGTGACATGTCAATGCCCATTTTATGGAAATCCCAGTGTTTCGACATGACTACCGACACAAGCATGCATTGAGCCCATACAATGTCTGCGCAGATGCGTCCACGTTTGAAGCCACTTTGACATGATCTGGTGAAGTCATCGATCTTGTCTCGGATGCGGCATAGAGTAACATTGGATAGGATTTTCCGTATGCTGTTAAGGAACACAATGGGCCGCAGATTGGCTGGGAGGGTGGGGGTGCAGGTGGCTTCTTGGGCTTGGGTAGTGCGATAAGGATGTCTTGGCCTACAGCGTCGATGGGAAGGTGGTGCATAAAAGCTGAATTGATTATGTGCGTGATCGGTTTTGAGATAATGTCACTTGCATATTTGAATAGTTCATTGCTTATGCCATCAGGTCCAGATGCACGTCCATTTTTCAGGGCTTTAAGTGCCTTCTCAACCTCTGCTGTATTAATTGGTGTTAGTAATGACTTGGGGTCTCATGAGAATGGGTGCAAGGGCTCATCATCGTGGTCAGTGAACTGTTCCTTGAACCATTCTCGAATTGCCTCGGCTTTGCCCTGGTCAGTCCCGATAAAGTGTGCTTCAGAGTTGTGTTCAGTTAGTGGTGGTGTGTAGTCAGCAACTCTCAGGGCTCGGGCTGCGTGAAACATTTTGTGGCAGTCATCCGTGGCAGTGATTTCATCTGCTAGGGCGTCTGCTTGTTGGATTGAAAGATCTTTTAAGCGTTCGCTAATGTGGCGCAGAATGTTATTGCATTCCTGGCGTAGTTTGGTGCGATCTTCACTTTGGCCACTTTGATAGATGCGCAGACGTAACGCTTTCTGTTCTGCTGACAGTTTTACTACGAGAGGGTCGTCAGTATACCTAGTTCTGTTGTTTTTAGAACACATATGGTGCTAGTAGCTGATGATTCCACAGATATCAGTATTTTGGTTAGGGCTTCATTTGGATCGGAGCTGACGTCGATGTCAGCTATCTGCTCCCCGAGGGCCCTTTTGTATGGCATTTGAGTGTCAGTGTCGCTGATGAGCTTGGGTAAGTTGTAGGCGACTCTACCATCTTGCCTGGTATGGCGTTTATACATTAGGCAGAGCTGGTCCATATGTAGGCGTGTAATGACTGGCTTATGGTCAGAATTTAGGTCTGTGCCTCCATAGGAACGCGCATCCCGAAGTAGGGGTTTTGCTGCTGTCTTGCATAGTTTGAAATCTATTTGGTTGAAGACAGCTTCTGTAGCCTTAGAACCTTTTGTGTCCAGTCCATGTTGTCCGGTGATGGCATGGGTGCTTGAAAGCCGTATTCGTGGCAAATAGGCCATTGCAACTAAGAAATGCCGCCAGTGCATCTCCATTGCTGTTGCGTGTGCCCTCTCCATACGATCCCATGCATGAGCCAAGTCCTGACCTTTTGTCTGCAATGCCGAGTATGCCACTAGCGTAATGTTACTTCACATAGCGAGAAATCACAAGTCTGCAAGTACGGCCTGGAACAGCGTAGCTATGTGAGTGGGCGTATGTTAGTACGATGGCAATAGGACGATGCCAGAAGACGTGCTCTGAGCGTTGATTTAGGGGAACCCCTATGTAATGCCGTCATTGTGGAAAATGCGTAGGCTCTATGGATAGATCCGACCTGTTACTCAAGTATATGACGTCATAATCAATTCGTCACACATAGGATGGCGTCACAATCAAAATGCGAAATGAATGACATATATGTTCGTCAGGTGTACGAATTCTATGTATTTACTATTTAATAAACACTCTGTTGAATATTTTGAAACATATTTGACTGGGCGCAGTCCAATGCTGGATTAACCCTTTCCAGGGCCGGGGACAAAGAATACCTGTGGATCGGAGTGGAAGCGAAAGACAAACCAAAAGGGTATTCCGGGGGTCCTCCTGCGTAAAATTCTGAAATCTAGATGCTCGCAGGTGGCATCTCCTGCATTTCCAAAGGAAAATATGAACCATCAGTTGGCTTTTAAATTATACTTTTTAGCCATTTAATTTCATTTGTCTGTTCACTTAATTTTTTTAGCCGTTCAGTTTTGAAAACATGACTTGATAAAAAACTGAATGAACAAAAAAATGAAACTAAGTAGCTAAAATAGAATAATTTAACAGCCAACTGAAGGGCCATATTTACCTCTGGAAGTGGAGGTGGTGCCATCTGAGAGCATCTAGACGATAAATAATACGACTAATCCGCAATAAAATCATGAACCATCTGACTCTGAATCAAAACAAACAAAAATACTCTTTAATATATAATAGAAAAAAGACGAACATTGTAAGTCTGTAATGGAATTTCCAGGCGGATCCAGAAATTATTGAAGGGGTGGCCTTGGGGTAAGTCTGCGAGGGACTCTGGACGTTGGCCCCAACCGTCCCAAAAGGAGGGGGTGGATCACGACGGGGGGGGGGGGGGGGGGGGTTGCTCCCGAGACAAATTTTGTTTCCAGCCTTCTGAGTGGAAATCTTGAGTTTGTTATTTAGAACATTCTTTGAGGTAATCAAGCAACAAACATAACAAATTGACAAGTTTGTGCCAATGAAAAAGGCGTATCTATCGTAAGACAGATAATATGATTGTGAACATGCATTGACCTATCATTATATTCACCTATTAATATTTACAACTTAGTAATACTACATGCCACTACAGATGTGATGTGTCCATTGATGAATCATAATATGATGCAATTTTTAGTTTTAAAATTGCATCAGTTAATGTGTTGTCGTCACTACCTTGGAGAATAAGTCTAATTCTGCAATGTACACTTCATACGTGTATTGGTATTTTGTATTACTTAACGTAATGCGTTACTTATAATAAGACATAAAGGGTGCAACAGCTTCCAGTGAAATTAGTTTTAAAATATTCAACAGCTCACAGACCTGTATGAGTGTCTTGAAATTGAGATTTGATGGCGTTAGGGTTCAAAGGACCATAATCTTCCACGACATCTTCATGACTTATGAGAAAGCGTTTTAGTTAAGAGAGTGGGGCGGAGAGGTGGCCAGGGCCTCTCGGGCCACCCCCATTGGATCCGCCACTGAGTAGTATTGTCCATTTCAAATTATGGAATATACAATTATGTGGGGGTGTATGCCCCACTCTGTGCTAGTGTGTATTATACAAAATAACGTGGAGTGGGGCATACATGACCATAGTTATTTTATTCTACAGAACATAACAAATCGACAAGTTTGTACCATATCCTGTTATGCAGCTTCTCTCTTTACAAACGAAAATATCTCTCTGGGCATCCATGTCCAGACAGCTTTTCTCGATTGTAAAAAGAGAAACAGCATAAAACACATTATTAACTAAGAAAAATATTTTTTGATAGAAAAAATTGGGAGCTGGTCAAGATCTTGGGCCGTTGCCCCCGCTGCCCCTATTATAATCCACTACTGGCGCAGTCGCTGCCGAGGGCAGCAACCGACCGAACCCAGTCAAATTAGTTTTAAGACTTTCAACAGGTTACCTTGAAATTTGCAAGTTTGGAATCAAAGTAGATGCTATAAAAAAGTATTCCCAACACGTACAAACATGGGAGGAGCTTAGCCAGAATTGGATCCATCTATTGATCATGTGGTTACACAACGTTGGTTCTTTAAGTCCGGCTACCTTCGTAATCACGATTTTGTACCACCATCTCTCTGCCACTCCCGCCCCACATCACCCCCACCCTCCCCAACTCGTCCCACCCCACACACACCCATCCCACCCCAACTCACGCCCACGCGCACCCAAAGGTAAACAGATTTGACTGTATCTTGTCATTTCTCTATTTCAGCCATGCCGTTATATCAGAACGAGCAAGATGTTCATTATGAAGAAGATCATCAGGACACGAGCTCAGCCTATCAGAGACAAGATCATGGCAGCTCAACCAATCAAAAACAAGATAATGTGATAATAGAAGCGGAAAGTGACAGAGAAAAGTGTAAGATTTTGGGAAATGTGCAGATATAGTGCAGGGTTTGGGGTGACGTGAGGAGGCTTCTTTGCTTATAATGAAGAATTATCGAGGAAATTATCATTTCCGACATTCTATGTCGGATGCAAACTCTTTGTCAGGCTTGATTACTAATATTATAATTCAGGATAATATAAGTGTATAACATGTTTATTCTTTGTAGCCTGTTCAAAAGCAATGATTAACCCATCAGCTCAGTTAATTATATAAGATATATGATTAACGATGCATGATGTGTTTACAACAGCATGAGATTCCAGCCCAGTTAGCTGCAAAAAGGCAAGCAGCTTGCCCATATGATTGTTTTGAAAATTATATTGAGTTGTTCGTTAAGATTGAATATTTGGACCCAGTCTATGGGACGTAATATGGGCAAAGCTACCCATATCGTATCATATCGTATATACATGTATATATAACTCATAGTGTACACTGGGATGTACGTTCCGTAGGAATTGGATGCCCAAAGTGAGATAGTGGTTGATGTCACTTCATTACGGTGTGAAATGAAGAACATTTTTAGGTAACAATTTTTTCGACACACGTGACCCCTGTAGGGCACAAAAAATCCAAAATGGCCACCATCGCTCATTGATACTACAAAGAATGGCATATCTCTGGAACCACTTGACCAATTTCAATGATGTTGGAGTCCGTTTTATGGTTTTCAAATATGCCCGATCATTTGGAACTAGTTTCAGGTCGACTGGAGGTCAAGGTCATGGTCAACTTCGTTCTTTGCCTCTCGCTGCAGAAATATTGATGTCGCTGGAGTTCGTTGAGCAATTTGTATGATGTTAGCCTCTATTGTTGGGTTTTCAAACATGCCCGATCATTTGGAATGGGTTTTATCTCGATAAGGAATCCAGGTCACAGAGCAAGGTCAAGGTCACAGTCAATTTTGGACTCTCAGTGCAGAAATATGAACACCTGGCGATTTAATTTATCAATTTGCATTGTGTTAGTCTCTATTGCATGGTTTCAGACATGCCTGATTATTTGCAATATGTTTCATGTCGATAGGACGCCAAGGTCATGCAGCAAGGTCAAGGCCATAATAACAATAATCTATGTTAATAATTATCTGAAAGATATTTCAAATAGTCAGGCATGTCTGAAAGTCTACAATAAAGTCTAACATGTATATCGGAGCAGGTACTTTAATAATCGCCAAATTATTATCTCGTTGAGTTTCCTGATTCCATCAAGTCCAGTCAAGTCAAAGCGAAGTACTTGTGCTCAAAACGAGCCAGATTATATATAGAAATCAAACATGTCTGAAACATGTGTGTGCATCGTGTGGAAAAATGACTCTAAAAACCATGTTGCTGATCCCGATATTCAACAGATAGGTGATATATTATACTATGCAAAACGCTTGACAGGGGGAAGCTAATTTGAGACCCCTATCAGATTATCTTTCTAGTTTATCCCGGCATGAGCTAGAAAAATCAGATATCATTCAGATTGTCGTAAGAAAATTTTAAATTATCCCCAGGAAGGGCGTTCATGAGAGGAGTTGAATATCATCTCATGAATGTGCTTGCCTGTTTCATCTCAAGTTTGATGCAGTACTGGGAAAAATATCTCCTGGTGCGCCTCTCCGGGAAAAGTGCAAGCAATTCAAATCCAGCCTTCATCAGAGGAGTGAGCACGTTACAGACTTTGAGATTCCAACAAACTTCCCACCTAATCTACCTCAGTGAAGTTATGGAAACCAATCAGACCGTGACACTTCTCTTTACCAATAGCACTCACACGCTCACGAATCTTGATTGATCGATGTTTCTTGCCTTTCCCAGTAAGGAACCTGATGTTGGTGAATGAACCTAGTCGTCCATGAGCCACTAGGTCCATCAACAAGATCAGTGCGCCAGTGTCAGGCGACCATACATCTATCTCCCTCTGAGTGGAGTCACGTAGGGCATCGATCACATGCAGAGGAATCATGGAGTCTGCCTCCTCATGATAATGAGTAGACATAGATTTGCTAAAGAGTGGGGTTGATTGATCTGAACTGTGGTACCTTTCACAACCACAACCTTCTTCTTCGACCCTTTGTATGCCTCTAGTACAGCATCGGCAAATGTGTAAGAGAGTATCGCCTTGGTCCTGGATGAAGAAAGTAGCTCTTTAAGGGTAAATCTCATTTCCCGGTGTTCGCGTCGCCCTCATCTTTTGCTTCAGTGATTGAACGATGTCAAAGCAGTCAAATATAATGTGCCCCTCATCTTGCGTTTTCACCATCCTTGTCATTCTCTTAACAAATGCTTCTTTGCAGCTTAGGATAATTTTCATGCTTGGACATTTTTTTCATACATTGAGTAACAGCCATGCTGTCAATGATAATAACACGGTCATGGGGTTCAACGGAGTCATTGATGAGAATGCTGAGATGGACAATGTGTGTATCATCATGTGCTGGTGCCTGGATGGTTAATTCTGGTGGTGATATCTGTGTCTCAATCTGAATAGGCTTCGCCTCCTCAACAGCATGTATGATGGATGCTTTGACTGTTGGGATAAGGAGTAATCCATCTGAGGCATATATTGACCTCGGTGTTACCGCCATCTCGTAATCGCCAATGTGTACAGGCAGGCGAGGAACTGGCTCTGGGCGTGATTTTTGAATGACGAGGAAGCGGGCAGGGAGTTGTCTCTCTTCTCGGAGCTTGGTGCCCTTTTCTCCTACACTCACACGCGTCTTCGCCATCCATGTATTCAATGTCTTGAGCTTCATCTTCTTCATTGTGTACCACACAGACATGGGTACAAGACGATTCTGAACAAACTTTCGATAACCCTCCAGTCCCTTCTCATCCCGGCTGAGTATGTCCTCTTTGAAACCTTCCAGAATCAGCACTGATGACATAAGGCTCTTTAGTGATGGCCCCACAATGAAGGGGTTACCTTCGCAGTGGATCTGGTTGGAATCCCTCAGCTTCAGCGGTTTCCTGGTTGATCGTAGGGCGATATCGCCAGAAAGCTGATAATGCTCACCTGAAGAGGGGGAGGCAGCTGAGAAGCAGGGAAATCCATACAGCCAATCACTGACGATAGATGTGATGTGGGGCAATGTGGTGATAACATGGTCAAGTGAGACCTCATCTTGCATAATACCCACACGATGTCCTACCACTTTCTTCTCCTTGATCTTCTGTCCAAGAATCTGATCTGCAAAGAGTGCAGTGAAGGGCGAGTCAGGTTTCTTTACACAGAAGTTACCCTCCTTTAGTGCCTTCCACGTTGTCTGGTCATCGTTTTCAAGCTGGTTCATTTGGGCCAGGTGGATAGGCCGACCAGACGGCATGCACTGATGATGTGCAGTAGACACTGGACTTGTTTCGTGTAGTTTGTCAAGATTCGGGCCAGCTCCCCAGCATCCATACCAATAATCTTAGATTCTGTCTCATGCTCATGTAAAAAGAACAACCTCCCATATACTGCGCTCTGCAAATGTCACAATAGTGATTGCAGAAACCTTTCTGACTACAGGATAATGGAAGATGAAGACGACGATGCACGATTATTGCACAAACAGAGGACTGTTTGGGGATTGTGTGCCCATAATTTACTTCTTATTAAGTATTTCTAGTAACATGCCTTATGATAATCTATACACGGTCCCTGTATGCGTCAATAATCCACCAATAATCTACCTCTTAAAACTACATTACAGCTTACATTTCGTCTTATTCAATGTGCTCCATGGGTATGCGTACCTCAATTTTGGTGTACTTCAGGTTACTTGACATAGGTACATGCACTGCAGTTCTCTGACTGCAGCATTATTAGAATCCCGATTTGTTATTACTTATATTTGCTTATCTGTATTCAGTCTCAGATTTTTAATTGGTTTTGACCTTGAACCTGGGATTCTGCATTTGTTTCCCTGATATTTACCGTTGTATTATATTTTGCTGTAATTGCAATTGCCATATGACAAACTTGTTATAAATTGATCTTTATTGAATGATCATCATATGTTGACGTTTCTTTTGACCTGACCATGTGACTTTGAAGTCCAATCGACCTGAAAGCTGATCAAAATGATCAGACAGGTGTGAAAACCCTGCAATACACACGAATTGATCAATTAGCTCGAGTGGTAGTCGCCGAGAGGTTAAAAATGGCATTGACTATGATACACGACACTGACCCCATATCAAAGTGACACATAATAAAAATGCACAGGCATGTTTGAAAACCATACAATAAAATCTAAGATCATGCAAATTGATCATTTCACTCCAGAAGTGCTCTGATTTCTGTACCGTGAGCTTAAAATGGATATGACCTTAACCTTTCTCTATAATCTTGACCTCATATCGAGATAAAACCTCTTACAAATGATTGGACATGTTTAAAAACCCAACAATAGAGCCTAACATCATGCAAATTGTTCAATTACCTCCAGATGTGCTCATATTTCTGCACCGAGAGGCCAAAATTGACTTTGACCTTGAGATTGGTGCATGATCTTGACTTTCTGTCGACATGAAACCTATTCCAAATGATCAGCCATATTTGAAAACCATGAAAAGGACTCTAACTTTATTGAAATTGGTCAAGTATTTCTATAGATATGGCATTCCCTGTAGTTTCCGCGAGCGACGGTGGCCATCTTGTTTTTGGGGCCCTACAGGGATCACTGGTGTCGAAAAAATTGTTACCTAAAATTTTTCTTCGTTTCACACCATAATTAAAGGTGTATATTCACAGCAGAATGATTGAAAATAAAATTGTTAAAATTGCATACTTTTATAAGCTTAAATTATGTGACTATGTGTAATGAAATGAAATAAATCTTAACATATGATGATTCCATTCCATATAAATTAACATAATTTTTTAAGTTGCGAAATTAAAATAGAGGCCCGTGCATTGGGCATTCAATTTCTACGGGACTGTGTTTTTGATACATGCCTGTCTGCCCTATTAATACATAATGATAAAATCTAATTTAGAATTCATTTATGGCCTAATTCATTTCCAATATTACACAGTACTCGATACAGATACGACTAGCAGAGTTGCCAGATGTTTTCCGTCCGGATTCAAGAAGGAAGAGAAGAGACTGTTATCTCTGACGTGGCCTATTGTAAGCAATACTGATAGCAATGCTAGCATATGTCACGTGATTACCAGGTTTTGTAACACCTTGCATCCTGAATAGTGAATGTGCATCAAATAAAAATCTCTACCAACTTAATATGAATGTTATCACACTAGTGTGATACGGCAAAGAGGTATTTTCATTGGTCAATGGTGTAACATATTACTACGCCGAATTGTTTTACGTATTTATTATTTGTTGATTGATGATATTCGATCGTTACAACTGCTATTGGCAGAGCCGAATCAAGCCAATGTGGGGGTTGAGCTAAAAATTGTGGGGACCTCTTATCAGATGGGTCAAGAAGGGAATGACAGCTGCTGTTGTTGCTACTACTACTACTACTACTACTACTACTACTACTACTACTACTACTACTACTACTACTACTACTACTACTACTACTATTACTACTATTACTACTGCTACTGCTGCTGCCGCCGCCGCCACTACTACTACTACTACTACTACTACTACTACTACTACGGCTGCTGCCGCCTCCGCCGCCGCCGCCGCCGCCGCCGCCGCTACTACTACTACTACTACTACTAATATATTATAAGTGGTTGGAGTACTCGGCTCTCAAACGCTAGGCCAATAGGTGCCATAGAATTGGCTGGGTTCGAACCTCGGTGAGGTCGAAAATTGAAAAATGTGAAAATTACATTCCAATGACGTCTGTGCTATATCCTTAGTGCCAGAGACAGGGGTCATAATAAAAACTACTGCTACTAGTATTAGGTTAAGTATGTGTTAAAATGTAGTTGACTATTTTGAAACTAATGTAGCTGGCAGGACCGGCTTCCAGTCAAATTGTTTTAAAATTATTCAGCAGTTTACGTATATCATGACCGTAACATTTTTATTACTGGGGTTATAGGGGGTCAAATGGGTAAACTGAGATAATTGTTTTTGATTTGGCGGCCCATTTACACGCAACGGAATTGATTATGACGACACATACTTGATTGACGGCTTGGATTCATCCATTACCATTACGATCGTTAACATGCTGTTTCCTTCGCCACAATGTACGTTTCTCAAGCAGTGGTATGTCATGTTTCTGCTTCTTATATTCAGCTTATAAGCACCATTTTGGACCAGCTTCATAATCCAGTGAGCGTGGCTTTTGCAGGACATCTGGGGAAGATGGAGCTTGATGCTGTATCATTAGGAAACTCGGTAAGCTGCTATGCTCTTGGGAATCATCTGTGCAAAAACACACGTGCTGACATGAAGTTATTGTAACATAGGATTGAATACATAGGACAGCATGCACAATTCTGTATCAGATATACTGACTTGAGAAAACTTCCCACAATTCAACCCGCTTACTACTGTTTAGGTTCTGGTTAAAATTAACAGTAGTAAGCCCAGGGAATTATGGGGAGTTGGTTGAAGACCGAATGCCTACACTAATGCACTTCTGAAAATTAGCCAATGACATTGCTTCATTTCTACCATGTGACAGTCCATGACCAATAAAATGTCGTATTGGATTCGACACTCAGGAGTATAAATGGGCACCAGTGTAAAACTGGGGAAGTCACCAATAATAGACTGAAATATAAACCAGACTACATATGGTGTGAATGGGACATGGAATCATGGAATCGATAAACGCTAATCAAACCAATAACTTCTTCGAAACCACTAATACGTTGATTGACATGTTAAATTATATAATATCATTACGAATTGCTAACCTGTACTGCAATATCATTACGCATTGCTAACCTGTACTACAATATCATTATGAATTGCTAACCTGTGCTGCAATATCATTACGCATTGCTAACCTGTACTACAATGTCATTACGAATTGCTAACCTGTACTGCAATATCATTACGAATTTCTAATCTGTACTACTTGTGTTAAACATTTTATCTATTCCCAGTAATTAGTAAAGCCAATAAACACAATGTTAAATTGTATTATTTATCTTCTTATTTTTGCAATTCCCCGTAATTTTTACATTGCTCGTCCACTTACTGTTAAAATCTTCATTGTACCAGTCAATGTGTATCTACTGTCCGTCCTAAACTTCCTTATCCATTACACTTGAACATGACAGTAATAACATTTTGTGTTTGTTCATTTTAAGCTGTCACAAGTTCTGGCATTCAGCACGACACTCGGATTTCTAGGCGTTTGTTCGACATTCTTTGCTCAGGTAAAATACAATTCTAATTTCTGCTTGATGTTCGTGTTAAATGCGAAGCTAACTTATATTGTCTGAGAATACATTGATCACACGAACTATGTTGTTGCTACCTATTCTAGCTTGACTTCCTTATTATCCTCCTCACTAAACCAATTACTGTATTGAATATGGCAATTAATAACATTAAAAAAATCACCAAATTGGTACTAATCACCAAATTGGTACTAATGCAGTTTTCCACTAAACCATCTGGAATTTCACCAATATTGAGATACACTCGACCCCAGGTCGCGCGAACAAGTAGTTCATGTGCCAGAGGAATAGTTTTCAACTACTAGCACTAATCCTATCTGTACAAATTTTAACATGTATTTATATATTATAAACTCCTGGAGAAACCTAACACGAGTCTTTCCAACAGGAAACGGTTGGATAACCCAATGGAAGACTGTTGTCGTCTTCATCTGATGTATCCATGGATACCGGAGGAGACGGCTTGTCAATTAGCATAATATTTACCGATGGCAACTCGTCAAGCATAGAATAATCATCAGACGAAGGTCTGAGACTGACACGTCGCTAAACTAGAACTAACAGGGTCTGCGTTGGCTCCTGAAATTTCAGAGACCAAGACCTCACACCTGTCTACCACTTTAGGGTCCGTCTCAGATTCAGTAAATACCTTGGCATCTACAGACTGACAGGTATGACTAGATGCATTGACAACAGGCTTCCTGCTACAATGTCTCTGTGGTTTTCTCTTCGCTGGACACCTCTGCGGCTTGGCCACAGGACCCGACATCTCAGGGCACCTAACTGAGGTTGGATATTATGGATTGCACATCCTCCATACCAGCTCCAGTAACTGCTCACGCTCCTGGTGCTTGGCGGCCAGGGAACAGACTGGAGGGCTCACGATCATCTGCCATCTGTATTTGCGCCGACGATGTGTCCTCCGATGTCTGGATCCCTTGTCGGATTGACAAGAATCTCTATGATGAGAAGGCTGACGATTAACAGCCGAGAGTTTATGCCTACTTAAAGAGCGGCTAAAATGCTGCTCCTGCCGTCTCCTCAATGTTTGTTGGACAGACTCCAACTTCTGAAAGACATCTAAGGATGTTTGCTGAGCAGTTTCCAGCTTATGGAGAATAGGTTTATGAACTTCCTCCATAGTTCTTATTCGCTGGTTCAACAATGACGGTCCGCTTTAAACTGAACAGCTTGAAGCATCAATCATTCTGCTGGTTAAGTCGTTGTTGCAACAACTCTACTTGTGACACCAAACTGGTGACAGCTTGGCACAGACCAGAATCTGTCCCACATTTGATTCAGATTTGGCCGGAGCCAAAACTTGATCAATAGGAGAGGCCTCAATTGAATTAACTCTACAATATACTTTCTCTAGCCATTCATCTCTGGGAATTATGAATGATTGCTCATAATGCTCAGCTAATTTGGAATTCTTTTCAAATTTGAATTCATCTTGATCATATTTGTGGAGCTCGCTCTCCAAATAGTCCATGTGATGCATATAACCTTTCAAATTTTTATTTCTTTTTTGACGTTCTTCAGATATGAAATCGTTAATTTCCTCAATTTCATCAATAAGCCATGATATATGGGCTTGACCATCAGATTTTAAATCAATCATAATATATTTTGTTAAATTATCCAAAGTATCAGCCATAATATAAATAGCTAGACAAGATAAATTTCAATGTTCTGGACTGGCCAAATCTATATATCTAATTTCACAGTACATATCATAAGCAGAGACTTCTACACTGTAACGGAAAAATAGATATCACAACCCAGATAACATATCCGAGTTATCAAATCATTGATCCCAACGCACACTTTCACTCCTTTAATTATACAATCTATCCTAAACCCAGGTTGAGGACAATGATCAAAATTATTCCCTAGAATCTGTTGGCAAAATGTACCTAGGCATCAAAGCGCTATGAGTGTGTTTACAATAATAGGAAAAGCATTCCAATCTTCAATGTCCTATCCTTTATAGGCTATCTGAGGAAGCAAGAGAGAGGAAAAGATATTTCAGCCATAATCTGTCTATAGTACGTAAGCTAGACACAGTGAAAAATAATTGTACCCTATAAATACAATAATAATAGTAATTAAATAATAATGTCGAGATAATCAAGGGGAAAACGCTGCAGTCAGATCTGTCCAAAAATTACTAGAATAAGGAAAATGAATACAATAACCTGAAGATTGGCTGACTAACTTTACACATACTAAACATAGACCCGTATCTTAAATTTCCTCTCTCGTCAGACTTCAGGGGGAACTTCTATGCACTGGCAACCAGTCTTCAGACACGCCTATCCTATATGATAATGCATCAGAGGTCCTCTAATCTTAAACGGGCAGACATCAGCAACCAGCTATTAATGTTCTTATTCTCCAAAGTCACACCTTCCAATGATAGCGGCCAACCAGACGCCTTATCACACCAATTATCCAACACTGAAAATTTTTAACACATGTATGGGAACAAGTTTTAACACATCTATATTTTAACACATACAACACGTTTAGAAAAATTTGAACACACCTAACACATTTGCAAAAATTATATCACATGGAAATTTTGTTACACATCTAACACGTAAAAAAAATGTAACACGTCTAACACGTTTAGAAAAATGTTAACACATATGACACAATTGGAAATTTTTTACACATCCCACCACTGCCACCAAAATGTAACGGAATAATTCAGGTGTTGAATACTTAGAAACAACTAATTTGATGTTAAAGACAGAAAAGAGAATTTAAAATAGAGACCACAACCGAATTGGGAAATAAATATACATTTGAGAACCGATGATACTAATCTGAATTAAATTTTAATCTGAAAAGATGAATTGCATGTTCATGTGTTCTTTTATGGTTAGGGGTGTGGACAGGTGTCGAGTTTATGAAAACTATATTGGAAGGTACTGAATTAAAACACGAATATAGCTGGTTCCATATTACTTGTTTCCCCATAATCACCGCAATAAGCGAATGCCGGATTACATATATACAAGGATAAAGCTACCCCACACCCTTCCCTTCAAAGAAGAGAATATCACTATAAATATCATAAGTGACTGGTCCTAAGGAACAAATACATTTCTAACTAATTTCCGTAAACAATACAATTTTTCTTTCAATATATGGTCCTAAACCACTAATTCTATGAAAATGTTCACTAATAAATTTAGATCGAGTAGGCTCAGAGTTATAAGATGAAGTTCACTCTACATTTCACACCACGGTCATCCTCATCCCATCCCGAGAAAATTGCCGAAACCGACTTGACTACTTATCCCGTCATCTCCAGCAAATGACAATTCACAGCCAACTCCAAAACAAGGCCATCTCAATTAGGATCTACGGATTCAATTCACCCGACTTCACTTTCCCGTTACTCCATCAATGCACTACTCCATTAAACCTCCATCAATGCACTAATCCATTAAACCTCCATCAATGCACTAACCCATTAAACCTCCATCAATGCACTAATCCATTAAACCTCCATCAATGCACTAATCCATTAAACCTCCATCAATGCACTAATCCATTAAACCTCCATCAATGCACTAATCCATTAAACCTTCATCAAAGCACTAATCCATTAAACCTTCATCAATGCACTAATCCATTAAACCTCCATCAAAGCACTAATCCATTAAACCTCCATCAATGCACTAATCCATTAAACCTCCATCAAAGCACTAATCCATTAAACCTTCATTAATGCACTAAGCCATTAAACCTCCATCGATGCACTAACCCATTAAACCTCCATCAATGCACTAATCCATTAAACCTTCATCAAAGCACTAATCCATTAAACCTCCATCAAAGCACTAATCCATTAAACCTCCATCAAAGCACTAATCCATTAAACCTTCATCAAAGCACTAATCCATTAAACCTCCATCAAAGCACTAATCCATTAAACCTCCATCAATGCACTAATCCATTAAACCTCCATCAATGCACTAATCCATTAAACCTCCATCAATGCACTAATCCATTAAACCTCCATCAAAGCACTAATCCATTAAACCTTCATTAATGCACTAAGCCATTAAACCTCCATCGATGCACTAACCCATTAAACCTCCATCAATGCACTAATCCATTAAACCTTCATCAAAGCACTAATCCATTAAACCTCCATCAATGCACTAATCCATTAAACCTCCATCAAAGCACTAATCCATTAAACCTTCATCAAAGCACTAATCCATTAAACCTCCATCAAAGCACTAATCCATTAAACCTCCATCAATGCACTAATCCATTAAACCTCCATCAATGCACTAATCCATTAAACCTCCATCAATGCACTAATCCATTAAACCTCCATCAATGCACTAATCCATTAAACCTCCATCAAAGCACTAATCCATTAAACCTTCATTAATGCACTAATCCATTAAACCTCCATCAATGCACTAATCCATTAAACCTCCATCAATGCACTAATCCATTAAACCTCCATCAATGCACTAATCCATTAAACCACCATCAAAGTATTAAACCTCCATCAAACTCCCTGATGCAATATCAAGTAACAGAAAAATAAGAGGGAAAAACATACAATTATTTAAAATCACATATTTGGAATACATACCTATTGGGAATAGGAGATAAGGACAACCTAATATCAGTGCTGACACTGAGATCATGCACTCGTGCACATGCACTTGAAAATTATCACGTACCTGCAGATCTCTTCACACCCCTGCCCTCATATGCATGCTACTTTTTCTGTGTCTGCATAATAACAACACCACGTGGGCATGCTAATTTCAATAATGGTACTCAGTTTTAATTATCTGCATGCCTGATGATATTCACCTCAAAATCTTAAGTTACAGCAGTCAGCACCGTAATATGTATACTCGGTCTAAATGGGAAAAGCTATGTTGAATATCTTGGAAATAATCCGCCTGGAAGCCTTCCAGTCAAAATAAGTTTGAATGAGAAAATGTATACTAAAGCAGCTCAACCTATAACAGGTAATGGCTGAAGATCTATTGAATATTATCAATGACTAACCTATAACAGATAAGGTTGAAGATCCGTTGAATATTTTGAAAATAACCGCCTGGAAGCCTCCCAGCGAATTATTTTCAAAATATCCAACAGCTCCATGCTGTTTATACTGAAATTGAGACCAAAGGTCAACAATGTAGCTGAACAGATACTACACCAAACCTTGCAAGTAACACAGAATTCTGGGCTGGACTATAATAATCATACGCTATTGATAAAAACCAGACATTTATCATCAAAATTTCCAAAATATCAAACAGAGAAACAGTTGGCCATTTTGACTCCAATCCAACTCGAATTCCTTACTGTCTTAAGGCAGCAGCAAATTCCAGTCAAACTATTCTCAAAATAACCAAAATTTCTAAACAGTACATTATTTATTATTAGAAATTAGTTATCTGGGTTTCAAATAAAATTATAAAAACATACCTTCATCAAGGTTATAATCTACACCTGTAGCTTACCTTCCGTCTTGTTTCCTCGACCATTCAACCTATGCGTCAGGAGGTCCGTCCCTTAAACGAATAAACCTACATTAAGTCCAAGTTCTCAATTTCTTAAAGTCTCTAAAACACTGCGCTTTAACCTAAATTTCCAATACCCCAAACCAACCAACACCGCTAAGTGCCAGTCCGCCTGCTGTACTCAGAAATCGAGGGAAAAGGCAACACAAGGAGCCACTTCTATCCACATGGTATTTTAACCTAAATTTCTAACCACATCCAGACAAACCAACAGCTGAAAATTGTTGGCACGTTTGTCGTGGGGCGAAATCCAGAAAAATCATATAAACAAATATGGAACCAGCTCAAATATTCAAGTATGTACAAATTATATACATTATCACTATTATTGACAACACACACACATTCGTGGCGTGCACATGTTGACACAGATTCTCAAGAAATTTCCCCAACACTATTAATCCTCATCATGGTCAAATAAATGCACCCTAACCCCTTCAGCTGTGCACTAGTATGCGCATGATGCAACACGACGCACGCACGCACACATACACTCTCGCCGATGTACATAACCGTAAACATACACTTCCTAGCATACAACCAGCCCCTTAGGTTTCAAAATAACCTAAATTTCACATTGAAGGGTTGGAAAATGTTGTTGTTAATGGCAGCAACACGCTGCAGCAAAACACATAAGATTGAATCAATCTTCCTCCCCAATCTCCCAAACGCACGCTACCCGGCTATCTAACAAAACTTGGTTACACTGAACCAACCACCTCAAGCCCACATTATAAACCATTTCAAATCTAACTCACCTCAATCACATCCTGACATCAGCTACCTTTTCATCACGGACATAAATCTCTCCGCCAACCAAAAATAGTGCCCCTTCCATCATACGATGCTAACGCCCCTGTTTCACCCACATCAATACAGATATTACCAAATTATTTTAACAGACATACTAAGCTAAACTAAACTAAAATTGTCCCAAAAAAACAACCCATTTCTATATGTAATAACAACATCACAAAACCAATTTCCTACGCCAAACGGCCGGGCAGGACTTGTTTATGTCCATTGCATTAAGCGCGAAAATCTGTCCGTGCACCATTATCAACAAGACTAAAGTTCCCCATACCAATAAAATGAACCCAGACTTAAAGTTCCCATGTACCAATAAATGGTTAAAACAGGAAAATCTCACAAAACTTCAACTCACACGCAAAGCCCTCAGAGCGAATACTGTGCCACAGGTTCCACTCTGTTACATATTCTACCATCCCTCCTGCCAATCATTTCCTAACGTCAACTTGAGCACCCAGAGGATTGCCATTTTGAGAAAGTCTAGTATGATAAACGCGTGTGTCTTAGCCAAATTATTTATAATTTATGAACTAAAGTGGTAGCTCAATAATAAGAAATGACTTGATATTTATTCAACTTCCAACGAGGATTGGAAATCACGAATATGCCTATTCGATCTCCAGCCAACTTCCCACAATTCATTGAACTTACTGCTGTTTAACGTGGAACCCTGTAACAAGTACGGTTCAGGTTAACGTTAAACTGTAGTAAGCACAATAAATTTGGGAAGTTGGCTGGAGACTGAATTAACACCGATGCAAAGTTTGTAAATCGATTCAAATACGTGCAAAGCATGGGTGGAGCTTAACTAGAAATGGGCGGGGCATATCTAGAAATGTGTGTGGCCTTGCTAGAAATGGGTGGGGCATGGCTAGAAATGGGCAGAGCATAGCTAGAAATGGGGGGGGGGGTGGTGCATAGCTAGAAATAGGCGGGGCATAGATAGAAATGGGTTGGGCATGGCTAGAAATGGGCGGGCATAGCTAGAAATGGGCGAGGCCTGGCTAGAAATGGGAGGGGCATAGCAAGAAATGGGTGGGGCATATATAGAAATAGGTGGGGCATAGCTAGAAATTGGCGGGGCATAGCTAGAAATGGGTGGGGCATAGCTAGAAATGGGCGGACATAGCTAGAAATGGGCGGGGCATAGCTAGAAATTGATTCCTAATTTCCTATCTTGACATACCAACAATAGGGTATAGGATTAATGTGTACGCGTGATCCAGAAAATCTTGATGCCAATGAACTTACTCGTGGGTAGACATACAATTGTCCTCCATGGATAAATTGTGAAAACAAAGTATATATGTTCATGTTATTTTCAGAGCTATGGAAGCGTAAACCAGAAACAAGTGGGAGTATACTTCCAAACAGGTACGCCGCCATACATGGGTTAATTAAGCCATCATACAATTCTTATGAAATATGTTTTAATCTGATTTTCGTGGGTGCCATTCTACCAATCATTTCTTTTGCCACTGTGGCCTATTGATGAAAGTAATTCACATCAATCACGCTCAAAGATGTTCTTCCTCTTCTTCGTCGTCGTCTTCTTCTTCTTCTTCTTCTTCTTCTTCTTATTCTTCTTCTTCTTCTTGTTCTTGTTCTTCTTTTTCTTTTTCTTCTTCTTTTGTTTAGTGAGTTGCAGATTGAGAGAAGACATTTGTTTTCTCCACCCCATTGGATTAATGGGTGAGTGGGTGGGGCCAGAAAGCGGAGTAAGTTGGTGGATGGGTAGTAGAGGGGTGGTGGTGGGGGGGGGGGGATTTGCCGTGTCAGAGGCCAAAATTATTGAAAGCACGAGTATTTGCGAAGGCGTGCCTTCGGCTGCACGTTCTACTTAATTACTATTATGCCATGACAATGGTCTATCGTTCAGCTGGCGTCTGTCCTCGACTTTTCCTTTAAGCATCTTCGTCTCAAGAACCACTGAACTGATTTCAACCAAATCTTTCAGGAAGTGTCCGTGGGTCACAGAGATCTAAGATTGTTCGGATAATGCTGTTGGTCGACTTGGGTGGTGACAATCTCTAATTTTGTGCTATTTTAGAGATCTCCGAAACAGCTTAGCTGACTGATTTGAAACTCAAGACTCTTCATCTAAACCAAGTGCTGCAACAGTTTGATTGAAAGAATCTGATTGGCTGATTTGTCTGTCAGCCATCTTCGATAACCTATTTTTTGCTAAAACAACTTCTCCAGAAGCGTTGATTAATTCTGGACGAAATTTGAGATATACGATTAGGGACCAATGGCAAGTTAATATGTAAGAAACAAAAACTGACAGCCATGCATTTAGCGACCATATTGGGGTTTTTTTATGTGATGGATTTTAATTGTCTTATACTTCTTTATGGGTATGCGATGTCGAGTTTTACACAGCTGATGGACATCATAGATTTTCCGCCATATCTACAAGAATAAAATGATTTCAAGTAAATTTGGCACGAATCGTCCTTCTGGTACTGAGAATCGAGATTGTTCAAACGAAGATGAGTGGTCATTTTTTCCGACGTCCATCTTTGACTTTCCCAAAGTTTTAAAGTAATCCTTTTAAAACGATACTTATCCTTAACCAATTACTCGATTTCAACGAAACTTTGCTGGCATGAACCTATCATGGTATGCCTCCCCTTTTCGAACATGAAATTTGATTGGTCGACTTCTCCGGCGGCCATCTTGGATTTTCCGAAAATGTTCAGAAATGAATTAAAAGACTGCTCCTCGTAACCGTTTGGCTGATTTTAACTAGATTTGGCTGAACCAAGCCTAATGTGGTAACCGGTAGAAAGGTTATAGGCTACAGCAATTTGATTGGTCAATTTGTCTGGAGGCTAACTTGGATCTTCATAAAACTTCTCCGAAAATCAGTTAAAAAGACTGATCATTATTCATTGAGCTAGTTTCAACCAAAGATGACTGACAGAACTTTGTCCTGGTAGGCTTCTGTAGACCTACCGAGAGATTTAACTGGTCAAAATTTCTGGCCACCAGCTTGAATTTTCTAAAATGACCAGAAAGATCGGTTAAAAACATCACTCCTTATAGGTTACTATTGGCCGATTGCAACTAAATTTGGCTGGAAGGACCATTATGGTGGTAGGCTTAATAAGATTCAGAAATCTGATTGGTCTATTTTTTCGGCTGGTGTCTTGGATATTTCAAAGATTATCGGGACATCCATTCAAAAAATCATTATCCGTATCCAATGGCCTGA
This sequence comes from Chaetoderma sp. LZ-2023a, assembly GCA_034401795.1. NCBI lineage: Eukaryota > Metazoa > Mollusca > Caudofoveata > Chaetodermatida > Chaetodermatidae > Chaetoderma > Chaetoderma sp. LZ-2023a. The sequence goes on from CM067369.1 coordinate 250,411,702, forward strand.
TTTAAGCCAAATCTTGCTGACGCATTCTATTACGATAGATCCAGAACTTGTATACATAAAACTGATTAATATGTTTGTGGTGGTCATCCTGAATTTCTAAAAATCATTGCCAGGAAATCATTTCAAACATTCTTCATCTTTCCACAATGGCTCAGTTTCAACCACTTTTGGCTCGATGCCATCTATGTCGATACGCTTCAGAATTTTGCCGAATATGCTATATAATTTCGATTGGTTTATTTTGCCCCGACCATCTTGGTTATGGGAAATTTCTAGCAGCAACAGCACCCAGTTAAATTAGTTTCAAAATATTCAACAGAATGTTCATTAAATATTGTCAACAATTCGTACAACAACGTGTAGTCCATCATAAATTAAGCGTTCGTGACAACCTTAATAAAGCCATGCATGACATAATTGATTAAGACGTCAGCCTACATGTAACGTAGTTGATTATGACCTCATATGATAGACTGAGGAACTGGATTCATCAAGTGTGTGGTCAATGTTCATCTTCATTTATCCACTACATCCAGTCAAATTTTATGCACTGATTTCTAATTAATTTGCGATACAATCACGATTATTGAAATAACTGAGGATCTTTCGTCTTCTTCTTCTTCTTCGTCTTCTTCTTTCTTTCTTTCTTTCTTTCTTTCTCGCTTATGCTTCCTCAAAAGCGTTGTACCGCATCTCCTCCTACAGTATTCATCTGATCAACTCCAAACTTGGTCAACTTCTGTTACTCAGCTTGGAATCGTGTGCTATTGTCTTTACTTTGGGTCCGTCCAATAGTTTTCGAGCTACCCACCTTTGAGTTGGCAAACAAATCCCATCGGAAATGTATGGGGAGTTTTGATCGGACCATTAACATACTTGGTCAAGATGTTACCCGTGGGTTCCTAAAGATGTTTGCCCACCTAAAAGGTGATCCTGACTTTTGACCCCCAATGCATCCAAAATGGCTCCATAGGGAATGAATGTGTATTATCCATATAGATCTGTGAACTGTGACTACACCTAGAGTTTTGATAAGATCACAACCAAACTTGGTTCAGGATCTTATCAGTTGGGTCTTGAAGGTGTTGATTGATCTAGCCGGCACATAGGGGGGGGGGGGGTGTCTACCCAAGGCCATCAAAATTATTAGTTTTAGTTTTTGCTAGGAGTGAACTCTTCTTCATCAGTGAAGGTCAATGGACATATTAGACGGTACCTTGTGACATCCTTTCATGTTTCAACCACCCCTGGGGCATAGGCCCAGGTGGAAATGGGCGCTGCTTGGGCCTCAAGATTACCAGTTTTCGTTTATGCTATAGATTACCTCCCTTTATCCATACAAGCTGATTGAGATTATTAGATTGAGTGAAATGTTTGGTTTTTGGATCCCTAGTAAATTTTGCAGATTTCTAGGTTATTTGCCACGTTAGGGCATTTCCCTTGTGTTTCATGAAAACTTTACGATAGGTATAGCACACATGCCAGATCCAATGGTGATGGTTTCGGAGTGATTCGACCTCAAGGTCAAGGCCACCCAGTAGAGTTGCAAGATACTAGTTTTCGTTTTTGGCATAGATTACCTCGCCTTACCCATACAAGATGATTAAAAGTCTTAGATTGAATGAAATGTTACATTTTGAATCCAAGGCACCCCACACAAACTTTGTTGATTTCTCGACTGTTTGATTGATACTTCAGGGTTCCATAGATTTTCCTGAAAACTTTACTGAAAGTATATTACGCATGCCGGATCCAATGGTCATAGTTTCGGATTGATCCGACCTCAAGCTCAAGGTTACCCAGTAGACTCGCAAGATAGCAGTTTTCGTTTTTGGCATATATTACCTCCCTTTACTCATACACGTTAAATGTTAAATTTTGAATCCAAGGTACAACCTTTGCAGATTTCTCGGTTGTTTGACCTTCTGGACTTTTTCCTTAATTTTACCAAAGGTATATCACACAGGACGGATCCAATGGTGATGGTTTCGGAGTGATCCAATCTCAATGTCAAGGTTACAGCTACTTCAATAAATGTCTAATTATTATTATTATTAATATATATTAATGGTTACTATTTTCATACAGGCCTGTACATGGTGATCCTGACATTTTGTCTGTATTTTGCCGTTTTGCTCAACACTAATTCCCTTCTATTATTACTGGGACAAGAGCCTGAGATCGCAGCGTAAGTGTCACACCACGCTTTCTAATTGTCAGCCTAAGCATATGTTACTTTATTGAAAGTATCACTTATTTAATCGTATTGTAGCGATTTGCTTGATTAAATTGGTCCGGTTCAAATGCATAGACCCGAGAATGTATACACCATCTTCATACATCATCACAGCCACGTGTTACTAATTATAGAATTCGCGTGAGATTAAATTAATTACTTGAAACATTCACTTTCCATGGCAATATCGAGGCTTCTAGAGGATAATTTTTAATTTTTTTGGAAGACTCCCGGACCCCTGCCACATAGTCATTCAAAAGCTTCTTCTCGAGAGTTATGACATTCTGTATTAATATTCCACAAGAGTGTGCAAGAGGCGTTGTATGATGGCATACATTACATTGGTTTCATTTTTCTCATTTTCTATATGCATAATTGGTAGATGATCTGTCAACGATAACAACTGACCAGTGATCGCACTCTAAAATGATTTTGAACAATACTTGCACATGCCAATTGGATAGTGACCATACACATTCATTCATTCATTCATTAATTAATTAATTCATTCATTCATTCATTCATTCATTCATTCATTCATTCATTCATTCATTTATTCATTCATCCATTCATCCGTTTGTTAAGTGTGTTCGTTCGTTCGTTCGTTCCTTCATTCGTCCGTTGGTGCGTGCGTGCGTGCGTGCGTGCGTTCGTTCGTTTGTGCGTTCGTTCATTCGTTCATTCGTTCATTCTTTCTTTCTTTCGTTCCTTTGTTCGTTCGTTCGTTCGTTCATTCTTTCCTTCGTTCGTTCGTTCGCTCATTCATGCGTTTGTTCGTGCGCAGCTCGTTCGTTCGTGATTTCGTTCGTTCATTATGTAGTTATTTATTTACTTCCTTCTTTCTTTCAGGAATGCAGAGTTGTATATGATGATGTTCATGCCATACCTACTTGTAAGTGACAAACTAGTGCATGCTTACTGTAGTACGCGTGTGAACATAGCCGCGGATATTGATATAAATGTGTCTATTTGGAAAAAAGTGTTCGGCATTCTTTAAAAAAGGCACTTTAAATCTTATATTCAAGAATGAAAGTTATGAAAAGAAATATTTATCATTGAATCTAACATACATAGTAGAACATAACTGGGAGAGGGAGAAGGCTTATTTATTCAATCTGCGTATCAACATTTTGGAGAAAAATATTAAATCACTGCTTAAACAAATGTGTCTTAATTACTTTTTAAAACGGAAGCTGGTTGTCCATTTTGAATTTGTGGTGGAAAAGCATTCCAACGTCTCTGTTCTAAGTATGAAAACGATCTCTCCCCATAAATCCGTAATCGGGAACGTGATACTATGATTTTTCTGAGTTTTTAAAGTTTCAGATCTGAGTATATATATACAGTACAATATATACCTACAGTAAAATATATAACTACAGTACAGCTCAGAAATAGCTTAACGTCTCCAAAACAAAATAAAATGTAATGTTGAAGGCTAAGGAAGCAATGTCTTCCAATCCAATTATGCTCAAAATATTCAACAGAACATTTCTTTCATCGTGTTCAAAACTGAATGTACTGACATGTTTCCGGTTGTGTCTTGGGCACATTTGAAATTATTTCTGAGGTTACGGTCGTATAACTTGTATATTTCTGTTTTCAGCTGAGGTGTGTCAGCTTACTGTTACAGCGATATCTCAATGCCCAGGTAAGAACTGATCACATTAACAGCTGCATACCTCTATGTGTGTATGATTATTGTATTCTGCGGCTGTAGTAGTAGAAAGATCCTACAGCTGCAATCAGTCCTTCTTCGCTTTTGCCCATTGTGTCTTGTCCTCCGCCAAAATCTTTAGCTTCCTCGGGTTCATTTGTGATCTGAGTGTACCGAGTCCTGTTTTCTTGAGGTCGCCTCGCAGCACGCTTAGCATATGTATGCAATGGATTTATATTTCCTGGCTCCCGGTAGGGAGAATTACAAGGCTATCTGTGCTGGTGTGTCTTCTCGCATCCTTAGCACATGGTCAAACATGTACCATCTTTGCTGGACGACTTTTACGGACAGGGTCGATGTATTACACATCTTGTATAGTGCATCGTAGGAAATTTTGCTGTCTGGACATCTGTGTCCAATGATGTTAAGGAAGTGTTTGCGGTGGCAGGCATCAAGTTTATCTACAGTTGCCTTTGGAGCGCTCTATCCAATTCTCATTCATTCATTCATTCATTCATTCATTCATTCATTCATTCATTCATTCATTCATTCATTCATTCATTCATTCATTCATCCATCCATCCATCCATCCATCCATACAAACATACATACATACATACATACATACATACATACATACATACATACATACATACATACATACATACATACATACATACATACATACATACATACATCCATCCATCCATCCATCCATCCATCCATCCATCCATCCATCCATCCATCCATCCATCCATCTATCTATCATCCATCCATCCATTCATCCATCCATCTACCCACTCACCCACCCACCCACCCACCCACCCATCAATCCATCCATCTATCCATTCATTTATCCGAATTGCCACAACTACACACGGATTTAATTGTATAATGAAACACTATCTATATTTCTTTATGTTCTTCCATTCCAATAAAAATAGACCCATATTAGATAACTTCTTTACCAGTTCCAGACAGAAACTGTGTGTCGCTGCGCTGTTTAACAGAGGCAGAACAGTCGAATACAATGTCAACTACACCGTATCCTAAATATACAACTAAAATTGCATTCTATATCAATACGATGCGACAACCAGAAACTCTTTGGGATCCAGTTTCCAAATCACTATCATTCACAATCTTACACTAGAGCTGTTATTATTGCATTAAAAATAACGTACTGCCGCTGTGCAGTTAAGTTGCCAATTACATATAATAGACGTATTCCATTACGTGTATCACGGTCATCAGATCCACTGCTTCTATTAGTGGAGATCCTGGAGAACTATGCTCCAGAAGTTCATGTTTGGACTCCCAAAACTAATATAAAGTAAGTCCTTGAGATCCTATTTTTGCATGACACGACAAGCAATGCTTTTCAGCAAATTACATCTATGTAAACAATTTTAAGTTTCCGTGTTTCCTGTTTGGACTTCCAATGCTATTACCGTTTCACAACTCAATTGTATTTTATGTTCCCCCCTCCCAACCTCACCACCCCACCCCACCCCACCCCTACCCCGCCCCCTTATCCACCTCCTCCCACTTCTCGTCCTTCACCTCCTCATCCTTATCCCCATCTCCACCTCCTCCTACACCTACTCCTCCCCCCCCCCCCCATCCTCCTCCGCCTCATTTGGACTAATTCGTGTGACCCCGTATATCGGTACAGTACTTGTCATTTACACGTATGACTTTGCGAAGAGGACTATTTCCTTGAAATCGATAAATGTGTAATTATAATTTCAGAATATCGTGTTTCCTCCCATGGTATTTGGTTTGATCAGTAACCTGGTGCACGCTGGACTGCAGTATCTGTTTGTATACGTATTGGATTGGGGAATTAGGTAAACTACATAATGCTTCTAGGAAATACAAAATCAATCTGTTATCGATCGATTTCTTACGAAAATCGAAAAAATAATAAGTGTTGTCAGATTGATCTTTTCAGAACCAATTTGGATTTTTTCAAGATGGTTAGTGCAATCGTTTTTAAAACAAATGAAATCATAAAACTAACGTTGTCAGGAAGAGAATTAGTCCGCTGTGCATGCATTTGAGAATACCTATTCTCGGATCACATAGGACTATCACTCGAATTATCAAATAATGATCGATATAATTACTCTGGTAATGCAGGTTACAGGACCGGTATTGGCCAATACCGGACATAATTGGGCCGGTATTGGTTCATACTGTCTAGGAACCGTATAAGGGTAGCGACACAGTGCTTACACATTTGAACATATGGTTGCTCAATTGCAATTTTCATAATGCCACTAGTGCTGATTGTCAGATAGACGCATTTCATTGACGCTTTGATCAAGCATCTGTAGTTAATATATTGTGGCACGAAAATTGTTCACAATGTACAATTAGAGGGATGCTAATCTAATCTCAAATGCTGTATTGCATCGATAGATTATGGTTTACAGATTCACAGTCATATCCTGTCACATTCCCTTATCTGTATCACAAATATCTGCTTTGTAATATCGTAGAAATGTTGAATAGTGATCGCCACCATTCTCTCTCTTCGAGCGATAGTGTGTTATGTCATGTAAGTGCCAATGCATTACATTCGTTATTATGTAATGCCCATCCCGTTGAATATTTTGAAACTAATTTGACTCGAAATTGAGTCAAGTAAGTTTCAAAATATTCAACAGCTTTTATAACACATTGCCAAGCTACAACTGGCACCTCTATGACTGAGCTCATAAACCGAGGCAGGCATGCCATGTGTTTCTGATTGGTTGAAAAGATAAGCATGACAGCCATTATAGGCTGTATAAATGTATCAACATTTAGCTACCAAAGCCGGAATATCTTTCGTTGTCGGCATGATAAAAAGCTAAAATGCTAGGGATGGATTATGGGTGGCAAATTCTATCTCATGATTGGTTAGTGTAAGAGACTGTGTGCTTTCGTTTAAACTTGTTGGTATACGTAAATTAATACTTTTGTTATGATTGCAGGGGTTCGGGCGGGGCATTAAGCGTGGCATACGTAGTTAACGTCGGTGGATATCTGGGCTATATACTTATCGCCAAGGTGTACAGAAAAACATGGAATGGTAAGTAACACGACCATCACGAATCATTAGATGCTGCCTCGGGTATATTCTGGATATAGTTAAATAAAAATAAGGTGTCCTGAATTGTGTGTACCATACTGTTTCCAGGAGATAGCATATCATGATAGAACAGGTGTAGCCATATTGTGATATCTGTAGACTGTCAGTGTGTTAAATATTTGAAAGGAAGGGATACAATCGCCATATTATCCAGCAATATATTTGTCTATTAATGTGCTTTATTGACTACTTTCATGCCTCATCCTGAACGCTTATAATGCACTCAGCCTCATATCGCCTCCCTCTGTCACCATTGACGTCACGATAATTATATCGTTGTGACGTAATGAGTTGCCTACTACAAATTAACATCGATAATGTGAGGTTATAATGTGAGAAGCTGTTTTAAGCCACACATTAAAGCAATGGACCGTTCCACTTTATCCATCCATCATATTATGTCATAATCAACTACATGATGTGTATAATGACATCATAATGAATGACGTCATTATGACATCATGAATGACGTAGATAAGTACGTCACGAACACATATTTGAAGACGGACTATGCGTTGTTGTACGAATTGTGTCTACTATTTAATAAATATTATGTTGAATATTTTGAAACTAATTTGACTGGGAGTAGCAACAGCACCCAGTCAAATTAGTTACAAAATATTCAACAGCTTACCTGTATAGATTTCAGGAAATTGATAGTTGGGGCATTCGAGAATCGATCAATCCCAACACGGCGAAGTGTGGGTGGAGCTTAGCTAGAGGTGGGCGGGGCATAGCTAAAACTGGAAAAGTCCATTTGTTGTCATATGTGTTTTCTAGGTTGGAGTCGGAACGCATTATTGGAATGGGCAAATTTCACCAGATTGAGCCTTGCCAATATAATGATGACTGGACTGGAATGGTGGATATTTGAGATTGGGACAATTCTTATTGGTATGTAAAAACAAACTCAGATAACGCATAGCTGTCCCATTTGGGAATTCAGTTGCTATGCATCTCCATAATTCCAATGTTTTCAAAGTATTATCACATTATTCCGAATGACACGACCGAAATAGTTATTAAATCGAATTGTATAATGTTCATAATTTCAGGAATTCTTGGTGACGTGGAACTGGGTACTGTTGCCATCATGTTCCAACTCTGGCCAATGTTTGGAGCAGTGAGTATCATCAATAAGATCTTATTATTTTCTATTATTAAAATCTTGTTCAAATTTTTTTTTCAGTTTTCGTTAGTCGTAATGAAATGTAAGCAGTATTTAATTAGCTTCTCCACCATCAAATATACCGCCCCCTCCCCCTCCCCACTCCCCGCACCCTCTCTCTCTCCGCAACCCCCCTCCCTCAAGTCTCTCTCTCTCTCTCTCTCTCTCTCTCTTCTCTCTCTCTCTCTCTCCCTCCCTCCCTCCCTCCCCCCCCCCCTCCCTCCCTCCCTCCCTCCCTCCTCCCTCCCTCCTTTCGTTCTTTCTCGATCTATGTTGACGTATTCATTTGTAAACTCTTTACTGTCTTTCTCAGTTGGGAAGTGGTCAGCGGGACGCGGTGTCCGTGCGTGTTGGACAACACCTTGGTGCCAAGAAACCAAGAGCTGCTATGACTGTGTGCCGAATTGCATGGCTGAATTCTGGTACGTATTGAATCTATCTATTAGAATTTCTGTTCATATTGTACTGTTCATCGCCCATATCTAGGTGTAGATAGGAAATTCGCGGTTATGCGTGGAGACGTCGTTTATGATCCCCTATATGGCTATCCGTCTCTTCTTCCAATATGGGGGTGGGGGTGGGTGGGTTGGGTTTGGGGTGGGGTGGGGGGCGGGGGTTACTATATGTGTCACCTCAGCCGTTTCAGTGAAGTCTTGGGCTAGAGACGTCCATCCAATTCTGGACATATAGCGAACTATATATTACAACTTTGTGACAACAAAATGGATGGCGTGGGATGGCTGCAATTGGTATTATTATGAGAATGGGTCCATTATGTTGGACTAACCCTCATTGGAGGGGTTTCTATGAACATCTCAAAATTGACCCAACTCCGTACCGAGACACATATCTCACTATTCTTGTAGTAAATCCATTTATCCACAGATCACAATGAAGAAACTATCATTAAATGATGAATGTGAGTCATCCAAAGTATTATAATATGGCATACTTTATTAATTCACATGAACAGTCGCCCGTTGTTTTACAAACTAATGGTCAGTTAAGCGTAGACCATGCTATATCATCTATGCATATGACGTCTATCATACATAGCTTGTCATCGTCTGTCTGTCAATCAACAATTTTTTGTAAATGGCAGCTTCGCATCGGTCCATTTCCTAATGCGTAAACATAAATATGTCAATATGGTTGTTGGCCATCTTGGATTCTTTTATAAATTACAGTATACATGCTTTAAACAATTTTATCTGTTAAATCGATTTACCAATTTTAACCAACTTTTATTTTGAGAATTATTAGTAAGCTTACACGACGGACATAGATCAACAGCGAATCATTTAAAACTACTCTTCTTGGTCAGCTAGGCTGAGTTAAATCTGGCGTTCGATGTTAAATCCAGAAATTGGATTGCTTACTGTAATATGCAGTCATCGTGCCTTATACAACATTTCATGTAAAGTCTCCTTATCCTGCTTATAAAATACTCAGTTGATACTAAACCACTGTGGCAGGAAGAAAGCTACTGTGGTGATTGATCAGCTTCCATTCGTATGGCTGGACATCTGGTTGGAGAGTTTGTTTAGCGTTCATCTTGGAGGTTATAAAACATCACTAAATAAATTAATAGTCTCCTGATCAGCTGGGCTGCTTTGGACAAAAGCTGTATACTTAGTCTACAATGAATTTCTTTTCTTTATGCATTGAGATGTTTGTATTTTAAGAAACGAACCTTGATTGCTATACACCTGGTGGTTTAGTTGAGTAATGCAGGTGACTTTGTTCTCTAGTTTGCATTCTTCATTTACATATTAGAAAACTGCATCTTATACACATTTCCTTTGCACAGCTCCAAGTCTGGCACATCTGTTGATATGTATGCATCTAAATGTCAACCGCAACAAAAATTTCATGGAGACAGTTTTTGTGCTCATAATGCCGATAATATATTTATCGATGTCAGAATCGTGATAATCATAGTATATCGTTATAATGACGCACTAGGCATGCAAGTCTCTAACATAGCATCTTTAGCCAGCATACAGCCAGCCAGTCAAGTAAATATACTATGATATTACCAGACCGTGAGTATTTAATTCTGCTCCTGGGAGACTCTTCTACACTCCAACTGTAGATATCCATAAGTATTTCAGATGATCAAGGTAACAAGATATCTCGTTGAGGTAGCAAGATATCTCAATGAGGTAGGTAGCAAGATATCTCTGTGAGGTAGGTAGCAAGATATCTCAGTGACGTAGGTAGCAAGATATCTTAATGAGGTAGGTAGCAAGATATCTCAGTGAGGTAGGTAGAAAGATATCTCGGTGAGGTAGGTAGCAAGATATCTCAGTGAGGTAGGTAGCAAGATATCTCAGTGAGGTAGCAAGATATCTCTGTGAGGTAGGTAGCAAGATATCTCAGTGAGGTAGGTAGCAAGATATCTCTGTGAGGTAGGTAGCAAGATATCTCAGTGACGTAGGTAGCAAGATATCTTAATGAGGTAGGTAGCAAGATATCTCAGTGAGGTAGGTAGCAAGATATCTCGGTGAGGTAGGTAGCAAGATATCTCAGTGAGGTAGCAAGATATGTCAGTGAGGTAGGTAGCAAGATATCTCTGTGAGGTAGCACGATATCTCTGTGAGGTAGGTAGCAAGATATCTCTGTGAGGTATGTAGCAAGATATCTCAGTGAGGTAGGTAGCAAGATATCTCTGTGAGGTAGGTAGCAAGATATCTCAGTGAGGTAGCAAGATATCTCTGTGAGGTAGGTAGCAAGGTATCTCAGTGAGGTAGGTACCAAGATATCCCAGTGAGGTAGGTAGCAAGATATCTCTGTGAGGTAGCAAGACATCTCTGTGAGGTAGGTAGCAAGATATCCCTGTGAGGTAGGTAGCAAGATATCTCAGTGAGGTAGGTAGCAAGATATCTCGGTGAGGTAGGTAGCAAGATATCTCAGTGAGGTAGCAAGATATCTCGGCGAGGTAGGTAGCACGATATCTCAGTGAGATAGGTAGCAAGGTATCTCAGTGAGGTAGGTAGCAAGATATCTCGGTGAGGTAGGTAGCAAGATATCTCAGTGAGGTAGCAAGATATCCCGGCGAGGTAGGTAGCACGATATCTCAGTGAGATAGGTAGCAAGATATCTCAGTGAGGTAGGTAGCAAGATATCTCAGTGCTGTGGAAATTGTTCATCAGATTCACGCGAGATATTGGTGACTTATTAGTTAGCATTCCATGAGGGTGATATTTTGTATGCAGTTCCGTTCAGAAATTTTCGCAATATAAAGTACATCATGACTATCTGCGATACCATTAAATATCCCGGTTCCTTTTTAGTTTTCAGCTTCTCGACCATAATTAGGTTACATGCATGGTGCCATTTTAGAGATCCCACACACACGAATTTCAAATAAGGATTGTGGTCTTTAGATGATTATGAGAAAATGGGATGAATAGATTTCAGATTCCTGATTAGTGAGAACATTCATGAAAACAAATATTTGGTGTAGCAAATGTAATCTGTAATTCATAAAGATTCAGATCTCCGATTGAAGTCGCCCCAACAATACACGGTTCTCTCATTAATTCTAATTCGTTTTACACATTGATTACAGCTTTAAGAGGTCATGATACATATGAGTCGGTGAAATCTATTAGAATAGTTCAGAATAATTCACCTTTCCGGTTTATCCATCCATCATATGGCGCCATAATCAACTACGTGATGTGTAGAATGGCATATTAATCAATGACCCGTCATTATGACGTCATGAATGACGTAGATAAGTACGTCGCAAGCGCATAATTGAAGACGGACTATGCGTTGTTGTACGACTTGTATGTCTTTACTATTTACTAAAAATTATGTTGAATATTTTAAAACTAATTTGACTAGGCGTTGTTGCCACGATAGGAAGCAACAGCAACCAGTCAAATTAGTTACAAAATGTTCAACAGCTTACCTGTATAGTTTTCAGGAAATTGATAGCCAGGGCATTCGGGAATCGATCGATCCCAACACGTCGAAGTGTGGGTGGAGCTTAGCTAGAGGTGGGCGGGGCTTAGCTAAAACTGGAAAGGTACAATGTGTTTTTGCTAGAGCTGTTTCACCCTCACGCACTAATATTGTATCAATCTGTAAATTGTAATGTTGTTATGGTGTTACATCAATCTCATGGTCTTGTTTTGTTTGATAATGAAAATTGTGGTTGATTATTTTAACTTTATGATACCTAAAAATATATATGCCATTATGTTGATGTCATTTAATTTACCAAATGCGACTATTTTAATTGTTTCAGTGATTGTTGGCCTTGTTGCAGCTATTCTTCTACTCGCCCTTAAGGAGGTCCTACCTTTCATCTTCACAACCGATCCGTAAGTAATCCACGTCACATACAATTAATATTTCTTTATCAGGATATTGTTTAAGTAAATCTAATACAATATTATATAGATTATTACAGAATGGCCAATAGTGCATGTAATGGAATTATGTGGTGTAAAATTAACAATAGAACTTTCTTTGCTATAATATAAGACATTACTTTTAATGAGCAGAGCATAAACATATGATTGCCATGGTGATATCTCTGAAATGTATGTAACGTGCTAATGCTATTTGGGTTATGAAATCTATTAGATACATTATTATTATTATTATTATTATTATTATTATTATTATTATTATTATTATTATTATTATTATTATTATTATTATTATTATTATCTTATCTAAACAATGTATATTGCTCTTCCACATGCATTCTGATTTACAGTCAATCGTAGATCAAATATATTGCTGATTGGTTTGTATGTTATAGAGTAGATGAATTAAAAAAATGACCACTCATTCGTGCTAAGGGTAGACTATGGAGTAAATTACTAGGATATATGCAGGTTGCTATGTATGCTGTTTCGCCCACAGGGATATCGTGGCATTGACGAAACGACAGCTTCCTGTTCTCGCACTGTTCGCATTTCTTGTCATTGTTAAGGTCACTTTCTGCCTCAACGTGTCTTTATAATGGATGGATCCCATCTGCTACTCAAGTATATCTTGTCATAATCAATTACGTGGCATGTAGGTCGAAGTCACGGTTATAATTGACAGAGTATACTCCGCCATTGACGATGGAGAAGTCCGTCAAGTCTACAAATTGTATGTCTTTGATGGATTTACCCTTTAATTAAACATTCTGTTGAATATTTTTGAAAATAATTTGAGTGGGCGCTGTTGCTGCCAGCAGCAAGATCACCCAGTCAAATTAGTTCCAAAGTATTCAACAGCTTACCTGTATGGTTACCTTGAATTTGGGATTCTATGAATTCAGGATACAAAGTATAGAAATCGACTCAGCACGCAGGAAAGCGTGGGCGGAGCTGCTTAACTATAAATGGGCGGGGCAATGCTAGAAATGGATCCGTCTATTTACGCAACAGTAACCAGCCTCGCTATACGTAGATGTAGGCGGCGTATACATGTTGGTTGTGTTTACAGTATTGGTATGTGTAACGTTAAACCTCTGATCAACCATTGTGCAAAGCATAGTTCTATGTTGTTTACTTATTGTTCGTGGTACCTTTGAATTGAACTGATACTTTAAATGCATTCTTAATAGCAAATACATATGATTGTAGACATTGTGTTATACAGTTAGAAGATGTGATAGTACTAAACGCTGATACACATTTTATAATAAAATTGTATTGTCATATGATATATACTTTATTTACATATGATTGGTTAGAAAGAAACATTTTAATAATGCGTCTTTGAGCCATTGTAATGTTAACTACAGATACATGATAATATATAATGGTAGCCAGTTCAGGAAGGCGAATTTTCGGCGAACGTTCGCGTTCTTCGTGTTCAGTAAGGTGTCGTCTACATTACTAAACTGAAGTATATAGTGCGTATACGACACATTATTGAACACTGTTAAGCAACGGAAAAGTTGTTCGCACTCCTGAGCGCACCCCAGATACAACGTCATAAAATATCGACTCTTTGTGCCTGTGTATGTTGTGCCTGTTTATTTTAAGTAGGGGTCCATCTGATTATCGCTTATGCCTTTGGTGGACTCCCTTCCCACTCATGCACAATTATACATGAAAGTAAATTACTTTGAATTTGAATTAGAAGAATCGCTTCATAATCTCTAGTTTCGAGAACTAAATACACCCATGATTTACATCATATAAGCATGTAAACATGAAGAAATTACGAAATAAAGTACTTCTATGTGGTAATTACATAATACCATCGCACCCTCATCTTTACTATACTGGTCTGTATCATAAACATGTTGGTTTGTATTTTACAGTGGACGTATTCAGGTATTATCTTGGGCTGTGGTAAGCAGGTGATTGGTGGATGGGTATCATGTGTTAGTTACCTTCTCATTGCTCTGCCGATAGCAGTACCCCTCATGTTCCTGACAGATCTTAGATCATTTGGTATGTGCAGAACGCTTATCTGTCTGCCTGCTTTAATTTATACGGATTACATTTTCCATAAGGTTTAACTGTGGATTTACTGAACATTTTGAAAACAATTTGACTGAAGGTTGTTGGTGGCTAAATAGGTTTTCAAAATATTCAGCAGGTTCAGAATTATGTCCCATTGAAATTAGTTTTTGTGTTAGTTTTTAACAGTCAGGCAGTTAACAATTAAAGACCATCAAACATTATTATTATTATTATTATTATTATTATTATTATTATTATTATTATTATTATTATTATTATTATTATTTAAAGGTGCATCTTCACACGAAAATGCTTGAAATTAAAATTGTTAAAATTCCATACGTTTAGAGGAATAAATTGTGCTTAAATAAATGGAACGAAATAAGTCTTAACACATGATGATTTAATTCTGCATAAATAAATTTCGTATTTTAGTTGTGAATTTGAATTAGGGACTCGTGTCTCTAATCTAATTCAATCTCACAGCTTAGAAAATTATATTAATTTGTATGGAATGAAATTATCATATACTAAGATTTATTTCGTTTCATTTCGGCGATGCACACAATTTAAGCCTCTAAAAGTATACAATTTTAACTATTTTATTTTCGAGGATTCTGGTGTAAATATACACCTTTAACTATTTAATACCTGGATAATAAAATAATAATAATAATAATAATAATAATAATAATAATAATAATAATAATAAACTGATTCAAAGATACAAACTTTTAAGCCTAGATTTAGGCCTACTGATATTAGAACGATGTACATATACATCGTGCACGGTCTGATGCATTAACTGTATCACGTTTCAATCAGGCGTTTCATAAAACTTGTTTAACACAAATAAGTTGCTTCTTCATTGAAACATCATCATTTTACAATATTTTACATTTTCACTCAATTTCTACAGACCTATGTTGAACACATGTAGATACAGAGAAATCAGTGATTCTTGTTTCACTTTTTGGGCAACTTGAAAATGATATTAAATAATAAATAGTGAGTGATAGTGGAAGTTAAATTCATAATTCCGAAGTCAATTGTTTACTAATTATTTCTTCTCTTATCGAAAGGGGAGACAATTGGTGTTCAACTTATTTCAAAGTATTACTGTAATAATGACAAAGTGGACGGAATTATGCATATTTCTTGTTAGGCATTTATTAAAATATTGCCATGGTTGGAACGTGCATACCTGTATTGATTTGAATCAAATACGGGATATATGGATTTCTTCGAAACTACTGCTGCTCCGATTTGCCTCAAATTTAAAATAAAAATGAGTGTTTACATAAAGTAAGTTTTCTGAACTTTTGCAAACAGTAATCGCGATACTGTCTTTCAAAAAGTAAAGTCATTTTACAAAAGAAATATGTATTCGGTGTTTCAACGTATGCCCTCTCCGTCAAAAATATTTGTTCCCATTTTATGCAGACTGGGTTTAGCCTTTTGGGCATCGCATCCCAGAAACTCGACCCCAATGCAATCATACAGCTAAGCTAGGCAACAACACCGTCCAGTCAAATTAGGATCACAACATAAATTAAATTATTTATTTAAATCTACTTCGTACGTGGACTTTCAAGTTCAATGGGTTGATAGATAGTTTGATTCTATCATTACATGAAATTATTTTGGCCTTTTGTTGGAGATAATAAAGTTGTGTTTCTTTAAAATTGTCTTATCAATTACCTTGACTGCTGGATTTCAACTTTTCTTTCCGCATCCCTATTGCTAAGCGAACAGATGACCTCTGTGGACCTGCATCTTTTCATAAGATCATTAAAGTGCAAAACAATGATGAACTGTTCTCTATTCGGTCTAAAGTACAGAATACACGTGACTTCACCCAAGCAAAGATCTTTTAGTACCAAATTGTTGAAGCGCCCTTGTTCTGGCCGCCTTTTTACTATTGGATGTTCCCAGCATCCACGTTTTGCTTTTTGTACGGACTACATGGGATGCAATGAGGGGAATGAACAGAGCATCGTCCTCCTCTTATGAATTAATGATGAAAACAGGAAAAATCTCAGAACAACGCACAGTTAAACGCACACGTTCAACGCAATTTAAACGCACTCCTAACTCAACGATGTGTACGCGTTCAACGCCTGCGTGTAATGCTTGCGTTATATAGATGCGACGAACCCATGCTTTAGACGCATATGCCTATATGTGTACGTAGCTTTACACCTGGTTTATGTTTACAGGTTACTGGTGGGGTCTTATTGCCGGGGTTAGTTTCTCTGCAGTCGCCTACTTATTTGTCCTTGGTTACGCAGACTGGCAGAAAGAATCGGACATGGTAAGGACTCAAAACACAGAAATGTTGACCATAATACTTGCAACATACATAATGACCTGGTCGGCCTCATATAGGCATGCGCTGATTTACGTTGTAATACTCTCTCTCTCTCTCTCTCTCTCTCCCTCCCTCTCCCTCTCTCTCTCTCTCTCTCTCTGTCTCTCCCCCCTCCCTCCCTCCCTCCCTCCCTCCCTCCATCCCTCCCCCCTCTCTGTCTCTCGCTCGCTCGCTCGCACGCACGCACGCACACGTACGCACGCACGCACGCACGCACGCACGCACGCACCCAATGTCCGACTATTGGAACTGTTCCATCGTATCTTACCCACGTTTATTTGTTCAGAATGATGTTTAGCAGGGATGTAAACCGAGTTAGTTGTTTTGATGAGCATATAATAATGTGTGTGTATGTTACAGGCACAGATCCGGGCAAAGACAGCAAAAAGAAAAGCCAAAGCCAAAGAAGAAGAAAGAAATGGTAAACGCCATAAACCTCAAATTTGTTAGAGAGCTTCTCTTTTCTTATTAAAAATATCCATTAGCAAACCAAGAGAAGACTATTTTTGAAAAAACTTATCAGTGGAATAACTGGTGGTAAATTTTCAAAAATAGTTTTCTCTTCGTCTGCAAGGGCTATTTCTAAATCCCACAGCAGAAGTCGTCTTTTGTCTGAGTTGAGTGTCAAAGGGTTAATGTAGTGGTATAGCCATCATTTGCACACGCACGCACGCACGCACACGCACGCATGCACACCACACGCACGCACACGCACACATGCACGCACGGCTGCACGCACGGCTCATAATGGCAAGCTACAGAACTAGGCTCGCCTAGGAGGTGCTGTTGGATTTTTCCAATGTCAATTCAGCTTTAATATCCTAAATAACCAAGGGCGAATTATTGACACTATAATTACTTGATCCCGAAAACCATAAAAGACAAGTCATTTAATATATAATATAGGCCTATATTATATTGAATATTTTGACCAGTTTCAGTGAACAGGTGATGATTCCGACTTTTACTTAGCTTGTTTAGTCATACGTAAATGCGGTATCTTAAGTACAGTAGATAAATTCAAAGCCGCATTGATGCACTTATCTTCACCATCTATCTGTTGCTTGATTGATTGTTTATCTGACTGATTGATGGATTATCATCATTCTACTTGTCCTCGTCTTTGTGGTCTTATTGTTGTTGAGTTGCTGTTGCTACTGCTGCTGCTGTTCTTGTCGTCGTATTGTTGTTGTTGTTGTTGTTGTTGTTGTTGTTGCTGTTGCTGCTGCTGTTGTTCTTGTCGTTGTATTGTTGTTGTTGTCGTTGTCGTTGTCGTTGTCGTCGTTGTTGTTGTTGTTATTGTTTCTACTATTGTTGTTGTTTCTACTGTTACTGCTCCTGTTACTCCTGCTGTTGTTGTTGTTGTTGTTGTTGTTGTTGTTGTTGTTATAATATTCCAAGAACGTAGTTCCCTGAAACATATTGTATTTGTAAACTTCAAAAAGGGAGGAATTATTTTTTATTATTATTATTATTATTATTATTATTATTATTATTCCACCAGAGTTTCTACAGCATGATCGGATTAGCCAGCTAACCTGTTATACAATAGACAGGTCTTACCAGAGTGGTTCTGTCAGTAGCATTCACAAGATGAACACCAGCACACGTTATGGTGCGCTTCAGGCTTCTAAAGAGGTGAATCAGTCACTATTGATGTCTGCCATGTCGGGAGATATGTCCTTCCATCGATGGACGAGGATTTATATACTCCGCCTGATGAACGTGGCATGTGTTCTCCTCGTGGTATTGGTAGGTGTGCTGTGTCGGTATGTGTTCTTCATACCGCCAATGCCGGAGATGTTTTCTGATGGTAATTCAACACGAGTGACCAATATACATGACGATATGGTTACAGCGAACATTTTCAACAACGCTTCAGAGGCTATGCTGTATTGACCAAAATAACAATAAATGGGGCCCGGTTCCTTATGTAACACTACTTTGATTTAACATTGTTCAAGTTGTTTGAGATGTGTAAAGCTATACATACATGGAAACTTTAAGATCTGAATCAAGATGGCGGATTATAAACACTATTTTACTCCTGACATATCTCGTCTACAAACGGCCACTATGCATATGTTATCAATTTAGAGTAAATATGGAGTATATCGCGTACATGGGTGATATTCAGGTCATGTGAATGTCGTCTTTCCAGGAATTCTAAGAACCCACAAATCAACCTATTAAACATAGGTCATTAACTTAGAACCTAGTGTTAGCAAATACAATGTAGATTTGGTTAAGATAGATTAGCAAGTGCTTTTATCTGAGCCAAAGCCTCACGCCGGTTACCTGAGCTGAACCCCAGGTAGCCGGAACTAACACATAGATGCTCATCTACCTGGCTTCTAGTCTAGGTAATTTAAGTGTGATAACATGATGAAGGTTTCATCATAACATGTATATGTACTACACACCATATCTTTAGCCAAATCTACTTTGCCCACTTATATACATAGAGTATAGTTGGGTTCGTTGCTGCTACTGTAGTTGCAGTACTGCTTCTGGTACTACCACTACTACTACTACTACTACTACTACTACTACTACTACTACTACTACTACTACTACTACTGCTGCTGCTGCTGCTGCTGCTGCTGCTGCTGCTGCTGGTGCTGGTGCTGCTTCTAGTGGTGCTACTACTACTACAACAGCAACAACAACAACTACTACTACTACTACTTCTACTACAACTACTACTACTACTACTACTACTACTACTACTACTACTACTACTACTACTTCTGCTGCTGTTGCTGCTGCTGCTGCTGCTGCTGCTACTGATACTACTGTTAATTAATAAATCACCGAAAATGCTGTATTTTGTTGAGTAGTGTGTTGGTTTGTCAACACCCCCCCCCCCACCCTCACCCCATTGTCAAAGAGCATATGGTAATGACTGTCAATGCGTGTTCACTGTGCCAGTAGTAAAGCGGCCACAGTGACACTCCATTCTTGTCATCATGATATTCTAACCATAGCGATCGTTAAAATCGGTCACACATCATTTCTCGAAAGAACTAAGCATTACCAAATAAACCACGTGGTATTGACATAAAACCAATAATACGCTGGACACAAAAGCTTCAGGCTTCTTTTAATGGATGAATACAATCTATCACCCACGTATTGACGTCAAAATCAACTATGTGACATGTATTATGTTGACGTCGCAATTGTAGCCTCCAGGGGTACGCGTTGCTCTGGAGTATCACTCTCTAGATCTGAGTCGTACACGTGCGGTACGTCCGCCCGATGATGCTGGTTAGCTGGCCTCGGGGGATTGTAAGGGAATACCGCGCATCTCTGGTGTCCATAAACACAGACCTCTAGAGTCTGTGGAACAATCATGTTCCAGTGGGGTCGCGCGACCATTGCCGCAGAAGTTGAACATTACCGTATCATCCCGGCTGTTCGTATTACCAGTGTGATGATTCATTCCATGAATTTAAATTGATGTTGAGGTTAATCCGAAAGAACTATATCAAAGTGTGAAACAATCTTACTCATTTGCTGCTTTATAAGTATGTGTACATAGAAACGAAATGGTATTGTTTGTCCTTATCTCGCCAGAGGTACCTAACCGATCTTTAATTGGAATATTCTGAAAGGTATCCCTATGAGGGAGGGTCATAACGTGGCTACTTAGCTGGTTTAATATAAACTATATCTGCCTCAGGCCGGCCAATAATTATTGGCTGCGAGAGGAAAGTGCCTCGCGCGGGCATCCGTCACAGGAAAATGCCTACAACGCCAAAACAGAGGAGGAGATGTGGCAAAAAGGACCACTCTCCTATTCAAACAATGCTAAAGATGAGAAACTGAAGCAATCCTAGTGTAATTATTTGCATGTAGGATGCACGCTTGTTTACATGAAGATGGTTTTGTTGATATCCAAAGAATTCAACACTTCCACCTTATGTGAGTCAGAAGTACTGAGTTAGTAGTCGCCGCTTTATTTCTGGGGACCTTCTTGAGGAGCTAGACTATCATTTAGTTGTGTAGCGGATCGATTGGATGGGTACCGGCCGTCCCAGCTAAGCTGGGTACGGAACGGCCATTCCGGATTCGCTCCAAGCACCCCCCCACCCTTGTAGGGTAGTACGCATATATAGGCCCTATGAGAGAGGTGTTCGTTAAAAATGGCTAAGTCCGTTAGACCGTGTGATGCACATGAGCGCGCATCAGAGCTTCTCTGACAACACATGTCGGAGTTGGAAGCGAGTGCATGCTTATGGTATACCGAGTAGGTTCCCGTAAATAACTTTAACTGTATCATCTTCGTTGTTCTTGGTACGAATCAGGACCAGAATAAAACGAAGATTTCAGAACCGTTTAAATTATTAAAGTCGGCCCAGAAACGGCTGAGTTATCGTCGAAAGTCCCCCTAAATTATCTTCAAAATATTTCTCTTGACGTCTCAATCGCGTGTATGTATAAATAAATAAGGAATGTGCTGTGTACGTAATAGCCACGTCACCACTTCTGTCTGCACGCTGATTGGCTACTGCTCCTCCGCTATTTGGCTGAGGCCCCTAGCTCTGACATCACGAGTAGTACAAAAGGGGTGAAAAATCGAGAATCAGGAGCATCACCAGCATGGAAGCCAGCCCCCTCTAAATTAGTATGGATAGGCATATCGGTGACACAAAGAGTTGGGATGACACCGTGTGGTTCAACCCTGAGATCCGCAGCTAACCAGCCCTCCCGTACATCGTGCATTTGCGGCGCAATGGATAGGAACATCATGGCGGACCAGCACGTATGCCCACGAGATGCAAGTGGTTCCCGATGTGGGGGCCCGAACGAGAAACGAACCCACGCCAACACTCAACACCCGCGATTTTCAGTCTCCTTCATCCGACAGTCAGCTCCCCATTGACATGGATATAGCATCATATGACAGACGTACTGCTCACGTGCTCACCGTCAATGTCAATAATTTACCTGGTGCAGGATTACCAACACCGCCTCTACACAAGTTTTCACCAATTAGTGAGGGGACATTCCATGATGCCTCACAGGCGGGAACTCAATACATTACCTTATCGGATCTCCTCGATAGGCCACCACCATCTACGCTGGATCACGGACGACCTCGACAAAGACCCCCATGGGGCCAACAACATCCTTCATGACCATTTTGTTCACCAACGTCATTCGTGGGTGACCAGTGGATGGAATCTCATGTACCATACCCTGCATCCCCACCTCTTCATACGTCTTCACCTTACTATCCAACGGGACCAGAGGATGCGGCTACACCTTTTCAGCAATACATCAGGAGATCGACACATCACACACATCATCCGCGTCAGTCACCTGCACCGCCACCATATGAAGAACATCCATCACAACTACCAGCAGAACGTCCACGTTGTCTACATAACACGCCACCACCAGTCTATAGACCTACACCTGTCTATGGACCCGCATCAGGGCAGTATTCGCCAGAACCTACATATCATGCGCAACATCATCAACGAGAATCCCCTTCATGGACGCAGCATCAACAGTATAGACAGGGACATCGACAGGAGACACCACCGCTACCACCACCACCTGCAGGCTGACCACCATCCGCGTTCTCTTGAGCTTCACCAGCACCACCACTGGGTTTCGCGCCCAGTACTTCTCCACGAGGATCTGACCAAATCATTTCCCCCCCCCCCCCCACACTGAATTCAGCGGGGAGACTGATTGGGCCAATTATAAAGTGCAGTTCAAAATCATAAGTAGGAAAAATCAGTGTAATAATCGTCAGATGGGAGAGTACTTAGCCGCAAAGCTGTCTGGGAAAGCTCTACAGGTATTGACAGACTTAGGCACATACTACACGCCATCGTATACGGAATTGGAGAACGCGTTGTCAGAAAGATTCGGTGACACAGCCCTCGAGGAAACGAGTCGATTGCAGCTCAAAAACTTACGTCGACGCATGGAGGAAACATTACCGGAGTTAGCTAGTCGCATCCGTCAGTTAGTTACCCACGCTTATCCCAGCACCAAACTCGAGGGCGTCACCAACCCACAATTGGACACATTCATCGATGCGTTGAGCGGAGAACCCGCCATGAACGAAAAATTGTTTCTCATGGAGCACGACAGCCTTCAACAACTAACGGCCACCGCGGTTCGTATTGAGAACTTCTTGGAATGGGAGAAAAATAATCTCCGCCAATTACACCTTATAAACGAGGTAAATGGTGTTAATGTTGCCACCACCAACACGGAATCCAACACCGCAACTACCTCAGCATCCGACCCACAAGCACAACACGAACAAAACAACAGTCAGAATCACGCATCTAGAGGAAGAGGGTGTGACCAATCCCATTGCGGGGTTCACAACAATGCCCCAGGACATGGGAACCAGCACAACAACAACCGCCAAAACATGCACGATAGGTTAGAAGAGATTACTAAACAGATCTCCGCACTCAGTAATCTAGTTACTACACTCAGAACAACGGTGGTACACAATCCACCACCAGACCACCTATCACTACAGCTTCAGCACCGCCACCAAACACGTGTTTTGGATGTGGTCAGCCGGGCCACTGGAAGGATCGATGCCCTATCCGACCTCCATCAACAACTCCGACCATGGACTGGCGCACTCAGCAGCCTGAGAATTCATCGAACTAGCAAGGGCACCGATTACAGAGTCGCTTCGGTGCCCATTCAGACAACCCTGCTCAACTGCAGCCTCTGAACCACCACACCAGGTGGCCATTACTAACTATCACTCTTCTACTACACCATGCATGCACCAGCACCCGGCTTCCCCTATGTCAGTTCCCATGATGCACACCACATCCACAGTACTGACATCTTCCCTCTCCGGAAAATGTGACCCCGCAAATTCCGCTTCTGCTCAACCTTTTTTTCTATGTAAAACGGCAGTTGTCGGTTGTAGCACCTCCACTGAAACAACGTTTTTGCAAGCACCAAGACCCACCACCAACGCACTTAACGCCCGATGTCCTTGGGTAGTATGCAACTCGCGACCCCTAACAGCATCATCTACAACATATACCAGCAGCAGAAGTGATTCCGAAAGGAGCACTCATTCCACTTCATGGGTCCGTAAGAAGAAGCATCATACAAAGAATGGGAAAACAGCACACCATCATTGTTTCTTCTGCGCTCCGCCTAAACATCCCAGGATGCACAGTCAAAAGTGGCTCACGCAGGTAGCCCTCACCCGCGAGCGCGAAAATCCTATCCACACTGCTGTCTACACCAATTCGGCATACACGGAACCAGCAACAACGCCACCACCATTGCTACCCCAACTCCGGCATTGCCTAAGCAATCGCAGCACCAGCGATGACGGGTTGGCCGTTCCATACTCAGCCACCAGCTGCACTCATGGAAGCCATCTGGAAACAAGCCGACTATATACAGAATGATACCGCACCAACCTTACTTCCGCAATTCGTATCGTTGGAAACTCTCACACAGGTCCACCGTGAAGTAATATATAAGTGCGCCTGCCTGTTTAGCTGTATTTCCACCAGCGCCACGGTGGACACTGGAGCTTCCATCACCGTTTTTAACAAGTGCTTGTATGAGAGCATCACACCTCATAAGAAGCTACCCGTTAAGCCTACAAACATATTTTTGGAAACGGCTATGGACGCTGATATCCCCGTATCTTGTATAGTAAAGCTCGTGATACAAATAGAGGAGATGCAATTCATACAGCGAGTCATTATCGTCTCTATTCAAAATGCTGCACTGATTGGCTCTGATTTCCTCAGTGCCAGCGAATCCATCATACATTGCAGACAACAGGAATTAGACATACACGGACGACGGATATCCCTTGGACTGGAATCATCACTGTACGATACATGTGTGGTGATTTTGGTGTCAACTGCCACAGTTGAGTCGGGACAGGAAAAGATCTTATGGGCCACCGCACCACAGTTAGGAGACAACACTCACACAGCCATGCTGGAACCCGACCCTAAATCTATGCTTGCCTCACAATGCACCAGTCCCCGTATGATCGTGGACACCACCAACAAGGATCATATACCCTATCCAATAACTCTTGAACCCGGAGTCCGTTGTGGCCATTTGGTGGACGTGATCTCACTGGAAACAGCACCCACTGCACCCACACCAGCAACAACTTCTGATGAGTTGCCAGAACATTTACATGACTTATATTTGCGTGCCACATTTGGATTGATGCAATCTCAAAAACATCAAATACGGAAATTACTCTACAAGTACCGTGATAGTTTCTCAGCCAGAGACATGGATCTGGGTGAAACTCATCTTGTACGGCACTCCATCGACACTGGAAACAACAGACACATTCGACAGATGGTATGACGTCTTTCCATACATAAAAAGGCGGAGGCACACCAACAAGTGAACAACATGTTGCAGACGGGCATAATAGAGCCACCAGCATCCCCCTGGCCCAGTCCCATTGTACTAGCAGGTAAAAAGGACGGATCTTTGCAGCTGTGTATAGACTATCGCCACCTTAATGACCTAAGCATCAAAAACGCACATCTGCTTCCTCAGATAGATCAGGCCTTAGATTCCGTGTCCGGAGCCAAGTGGTTTTGTACCCTTGATTTAGCTAGTGGATAATGGCAGGTAGCCATGGATGAGACTGATATGAAGAAGACCGAATTCGTTTGTAGAGACGGTTTTTTCAGTTCCACAAGATGCTCTGCGGCTTGTGCAATGCTCCTGGAATGTTCGAGCATCTCACTGAGCAGGTATTAACTACACTGCAATGGGAAATCTGTCCATGTTACATTGACGACGTAATCGTTTTTGGTCCCTCGTTTGAGCAAACTTTATCTAACGTGGATAGCGTGCTTTCAAGATTCTGCACAGCTAACTTAAAGCTCAATCCATCGGACTTTGACAATACTATCACCATTACATCCTTCACTTCAACGAGATTGCATTACCCCTATTTAGGATCACCGAAATAGATCGACAATTCGAGTGGACGAGTGAGTGTGACGGTTCCTTCAGGGCGCTGAAGGAACTCTTGACGACCACTCCAATTCTTGCTCATCTCAACCCTAACCTCGATTTCATCTTGGACACTGATGCGTTGGCTTACACCATCGGCGCCGTTCTATCTCAGGTCACGGAGGATGGAATGGAGCAGGTACTGGGTTATGGCTTGCGTACGCTTAATAAAACCGAGAAATGCTACGCGACTATTAAACGAGAATTACTTGCGGCGGTACACTTCGTCAAGTATTATAAACACTTTCTGTACAGGGCCCATTTACTCTCCATACAGACGACACCTCACTACGCTGGCTCAGAAACCTAAAAAATCTGAAGGGCCAGGTAGCGAGGTGGCAGGAATCCCTGCAGGCTTTCAACTTCAATGTAGTTCATAGACCCGGCAAACTGCATGGAAATGCCAATGCCTAGAGCAGAATCGGGCTCGAGGATGAACGGGAAGTGGCCACCACCATGACACATGCTACACAGCTATCTCCGGAGTTCCCCAAATTGTGGTGCGCAGAGTGAAACACAGAGGCAATTGCTCATGAAGAAGCAACAGATGCGCAAACATGAAATATATATGTGTGGATCCAGGAGGAGGTACGTCCTCCCAAGGAATCTGTTACAGCATTATCCGGAACAGCAAAATACTACAACCAGCGGTTTGAGGAATGATACATACATGAGGGTGTTCTCTACATCAACAACCGCATAATGATTCCAGAGCGCTATCGAAACATCATCTTGCTACAACTACACGATAACGCGGGACATTTAGCTGTTGAGCGGACATTAAGCTGAATAAAACAAAGATTCCACTGGATCGGGATTCGCGATAGTATGAAGGCATGGGCCGCCAAATGCGTCCCATATCAAAGATGCGCTGTTGGCCAGCACCATTCCACACATCTTCAAATTAGGATAGTTGGTGCACCGTGGGAGCGAGTGGCTATTGATGTGCTCAGACCCTTGACTACGATGGATGAAGGAAACAGGTACATCTTCGTATTGCAAGATTATTTTACGAAGTGAGTGGAAGCATTTGCTTTGCCAGACCAAGAGACATCCACAGTAGGTCTTGGCAAGTAATGTGTTCTGCCGGTTTGGAATGCCCTATGAGCTGACTCCGATCAAGGAAGTAATTTTGAGAGCTGGCTGATTTCCGAGCTCTGCAAATTGTCTCATATTGTCAAAACCCGCACCACCCCATATCATCTGCGAAGCGATGGGATGGTGAAGAGGTTTAACCGCACATTGGCGGAAATGCTGACAGAGGAAACATGCCTTGATTGTCGAGATTGGGATCTATGACTCCCATATGTGCTCATGGCATACCACACTTCAATACATTCCAGCACGGGTTATACCCCTGCGTGATTAATGTTAGGCCGTGAATTAGCCTTACCCCTGGATTTGGCCATGCCCATGATTCCGGGAGAGAAAAATTTACCAGCACTCTATGTAGAGCTCATGCGGCAGCAGATATAATAGGCCCATGAGCTAGTGAGAGCAACTTTATCCACTGCACACTGGCGTCAGAAAACATGGCATGACCGGTGGGTGCATGGAGATCCATATGAAGCTGGAAAGATGGTTTGGGTTCACGATTCGCGATGCTCTGCAAATGTACCAAGTAAACTGAGTTACCAGTGGAAACGCCCCTATGTTGTAGTATGTAAGAAGTCGGACGTGACCTACCGCATCCACGCTTCGGATGGCCTGACCTCAGTCATCCACTTCGATCAACTTAAACCTTGTGTCAGTAATGACCCAGTGCCAGAGCTCGTACTAGGCGCTCCACGTGACATCAGTACCCAGACAGATGTCTCTACGGAAACAAGTATTCCCGACGTTAGTCCAGAGCACCACGGTGCCAGTCCGACCTCTCCTACCAGGCCAGGAGTCTGGTGAACCATTGACTAATGCTGAGGACGATGACGAGATATGTACTCGCCCTCTCCCTCCTCAGTGCGGGTCTACTCGATCTGGGAAGTCGTATTTGAAGACGTTCTCGTTTGTGCTGTCCAAGGGGAAGGACGGAAAAGTTGTTCCGCTGACCTCTTCCCATTCCCACCCACTTCATGCTATTACCCCCAATATAGAGTTACCACAAGTGGAAGCTGAGGCTGTCCCGGGCCATGCTTCTTGTGGGGTGGAACATGTAATAAATAGAATGGAAGTGAAGAGGCCAGATGAGGCCTTGGCTTGTTTTGAAGAACAGCAGAACCGCACAACTCGGTGTACCTGTCCAATTCCCCAAATCGCGCAACCACTCCCTGCCCACGGTGTCGCTCGTCCCATGGCACGCCCACCACCCCATCTCTAACATGCGTGTCTCGTCTATCCACCAAGTTCGGACATCATTCGTCCTGTCCATTTCACACTCCACTCGCCGTCTGTTGACTGTCACTCATCAGATATGGGAGAGTCCGCTGTTACAGAGGAGGTATCCCGCACAGCAGCAACCAATCCCCACCCCCACCCTCTAACCCCCCCCCCCACCCCCACCCAACCCCGCACCCCCGCAGGCGGTGGGCATGGAAGCAGCCTGTTCAGCAGACTCTCGGCTCGAATATTCCAGGTACATAAAAATTATGACAGAGTACCAACCATCGTGTAATGGGAGATGACCATATTCTTCATCCAAAGGGCACGCCCAACCACCACCACCCTACCAAGGACCAACTCACACACACCCCACACAGCCCCCCCCCCACCCCGTGAGCAGTCAGAATATCACAAATGACACACCAATTCAAAAGCATACAGAACACACTAGCCCGCAAGGCTGGATGTGTCAATTCACCGTTACGCGAACAGCAGACACATACTCAGTTATATAAGAGTGTAACTCGGACCTCCAACATCGGCAACAACAAGTGTAGCATTCACCTAGCATCTTTTAATTGAAAAAGTTAGAGACATCATTTTCACAATAATCCCTCCCGCATAGAAACGGAAAGCTCATCACTTTCTGTAGACACGACTTTCCCGCAACCGCAACAGACTCGGCATTCACCAGCATGGAAACCTGGATATACCCAATCCGCAATACACCAGCGTCACACAGCAGCCCCGACTTCCCTAGAACAGATCACTACCACCATCAGCACGAGTCAACTTTTTCCGCAATCACCTTCTTATCCGGTTTATGGAAAACTGATCATACAGAAAAAATCGTCGTACGGAAAAAGCTAAAATCTTACACATCATTCACACGTAATAACAGTCAATAGTTACGTCTGTCTGTCGTCCATCTCAGTAGGCTTTTGCTACCGAAAAGAAGTTCAATAATGGATTAATTCAAGCTACGACAGCACCCTTCTTGGTCATCCACGCTCTAAAGTAACTCTGTTCCGCCACCAGGCTCAGACATTACAGAGCAAAATACTTCATGTCCGATGAAGTTGGAACTTTACTTCAACCACTGCCCCACCCCCGATGGTAATAAAAACGTCACACTTCACGACAGATAAATAGCCACGCGTATAAATCAAAATCATCAACACGACAGAAACACAGACACTCAGGTTGACTGTATTTACAATCTCCATACGACGGAATTGTAACTGTAAAACTGAGACACACATTTTCCGAGCTGTATTGTAATACATTAAGTTTGGTCTATGTAGGGGTGGGACTAGTCCTACTCACAGAGGAGAATGCTTGGCAGTCCACCCACCCGAAAAAACACAGTCCAGCTTGTCGGAATTAGTATGGACACGGGGCTGTTTAAACCAAACGATAATTACAGACAGCTATATTGTCCTAATTTTGATTAAGAACACCACCATTCTACCGTGTACATCAATCATTAACACACAGGCTGGTAAAGCGGCATCAAAATTTCGACACATTTTCCGAGCTGTATTGTAATACATTAAGTTTGGTCTATGTAGGGGTGGGACTAGTCCTACTCACAGAGGAGAATGCTTGGCAGTCCACCCACCCGGAAAAACACAGTCCAGCTTGTCGAAATTAGTATGGACATGGAGCTGTTTAAACCAAACGATAATTACAGACAGCTATATTGTCCTAATTTTGATTAAGAACACCATCATTCTACCGTGTACATCAATCATTAACACACAGGCTGGTAAAGCGGCATCAAAATTTCGACAGTATAATCTCATGGAGAATTTCAAATATTCTCTTACCCACATATTCCAGTCACCAGACCAACATGGGCGGGAATACACCTATTACAGACGACAAGCCGTAAAAGAAGAATTGAAAACATATTTCCGTTTTTCACACTCACTACAAATAATCAGCAGCATCAATACTCCGTCATTACATAAATATTGCCTAAGTATCCGATCAACCACATGCTTTCGCAACAAGAAACCACGTGATCTTCACTTCTATTTCCAGTAAATTGGATCAAAAGGCTCTAGACAAAAGAACCACCCAAACACACATCTACCACAGCGTGATGGAGGAGGTGAGAGGGGGTGAGTCGGGGTAATTGCCGCTGACGTCACCGCGCCCTCTCACACCCCAACGGGTGCTCCGGCCTGAAATTTAAACAGGCGAGTTTATAAGCATACAATCTGAAAAACTGCTTCACGCTAATTAAAAGGTGAGCTTCCACGGGAATAAGTAGTTCCGGATTTTCACGTTGATCGGAGACTTGTTATTCCTTTGAATGGAGACGAAAATGGCAATCCTTCCTTGTTATATTTATATTTACTTCCTTTACACGGGAGGAATATTTCATCGGACTCCAGGAACATTAAAATTAAAACTTTCAATATTGGGCGTGACCGACTCACCATAAACTTTCGGGTGTGGTCATCCACCCTTGTGTGACGTCACCAAAAAGTATAAAAGGAGGAGATCGCATACTGAAACTTTGTCTTCCCGTCAAACTCGACACAAGGGAAGAACAAGCATTACGCTACTTTTGTGTCGCAAACCAAATTCTGCTGTTTTAATTATTATTTCATTACGATTATAATTGGCCGGGAAAGTTATAAAGAGGTAGGACAATTAGAGTAGGTTAGGCGGGTCCGTGCAATCATTATCATGCGGAAATAAGATGTTACTTGCAGAAGACCTCTCTTTGTCCGAGAGCTCTGAGGATTCAGCACTAGCTCATTCCGGGAAGAAGTATCCATGTACAGCTTTACAGCACAATGGAAAGCCGTGTAAGCGTGCGTTCTCCCGTAATTCGGACTTGATGCTTCATGTTAATCATGATCATCTTTTTCAATGCACATTCTGCTTGGACTGCAAGTATTTATATACAGCTACTCATTATAGAGTGATACACGCGTTAACAGAAAAGCATCGTGTATTAGTAGTAACCTTAAAGCCTGGTGAACAAAATGAGTTCTAGCTAGCCGTTTTGAAACTAGACTTCCAATTAATGTACTTCCTATGGGGAAGATGGGCAAGACCAAACGCACCAAGCAGCGACAACCAGACTTTCCGCATTACATCAGACCAGCTGCACCAGCATCCGCCACACAGCCCACACCCAGTCATCACATTGCAACATGCACCACCGCGACGGCAGCACTAGCACGAACAACACCGGCAGCACCTACAGTATCGATATCGACATCGCCTGCAGATTCCACTCTGGCAGCATCTGCAATAACGCCACCGTCCGCATCACATATCAGCGCAACATCAGCATCCGTATTTGGCTGGCCAATATCAGTTGTGATTTCCGCACCAGTGGCCATATCCGAACAGGGGTTACATGACATTTCAGATAGATTCATATCTCTGTGCAGTTTAATAATATATAAGGAGATCTGCCTTACTGAAGCAGTTGCCAGCATCACCGCACCGCAGAGCGGCACATCCATACATCCATGCAGCAATACTCCCAAAGAGCCCACAGTTCGCAAGGTGACTATGCCAGATCGTCCCTATGCCAGAAAGAAGAGGATCGCGCATCCAGACATCCATGCAGTTCCGAGGACGACCACCAGCAAGTTACTGAAAGGAACTAAGATCCGCATGCTTTCTGCCAGCACTGCATCATCATTTGCCGCCATGCACCGACCACTCATCACCTTCATGGCACTCAGCTCATCAGCTGCCCGCACGACAACAACCACCTCCACGACAACCGTGATATCAGCAGTTTCCATGCCACCACCGGTTCGCACTTCACCCGTCATCATCTCCGCCACCACCAGTACTTCGATGGACATTTCCGTGCCTTCCTCCAGCATCAGTATACCTGACCTGGGCATAATTAGTAGTGACATTTCTGCAGTGGAGGATCATCTGCCGTGTCCATTCAATACGAGTCGGGGTACACAGACTCGCTGGGGAGACTTTACAGCGGAGGTTTGTGGACACTATTCCCGAGGTTGAAGCAGGGTTTATAAATAGGTGTGCGGAAAGCGGAATGTTTTTATTATGTTTATCGTGAGAACGGCTCTCCAAGCGTGATACCAGCGATTGAAAAGAAGAAGAAGAATTATGTTTATTTTTGAAATACTTTTCTTATTATTATATATGTTTTTAAAATTGAAACCTCGTCCCTAGGCTGACTACGGTCATCCTACACAGCTCCACAACATTCTTGCGTAGCTGTGTCTCACATAAATAATCGTTGCGGCTCCCTGCATTGTAAACACATCATGTGCGGCGTAAGTACACAATGCACCGTAGCGAATATGTCCTATTACCGTCATGCAGTCTCAGCTATGCTGGGGCTGCCTGATAAACTAACCTTTTTCATTTTTTATTATTATTATTACTATTTTTCTTATTATTTTTCTTCCCACATCAGAATGACGGGATGTATTGTGGGTTAGCGGGAGCTACCCATGCGGATCCACAATAACGGGCCGCATTACTGCTATACATATCTGATGTGCATCCCTTTATTTACCCGAGATGCACATGTAATTATCTGTGATATACTGTGATAAGCGTATATATTATATTTTACCTGTGTAATTATGGTACGTTGGAGCTTGGGTGTTCTCTGCGGAAATTTAATTATCCTCATCCGAGAGAGCACCCATGCGAGCTATTGTTTAGTCTACCAATGTAAGGTTAAATAATAAAAGTAAGAACGCACCACGACAATAAAACAAAACAAAAAAACGAAAAGACCTGGAAAAATAATTCAAAAATCAAAACTAAATGTATGCCTCCCTCCCAAACTCTTTAGCACCTATGTGCTCTTTCTTATGAGCACATGTCTCTCCCATCACTCTCTTCTCGGCTATGCGCCTACTCAGGAAGTCTATAATTCCTGCCCAGCATGCTCCCATGCATTCGATCTGCAATGCCTTAATCGTTTATCACAGGCATCAAACTAGGGGGGGGTAGTGTACCACAGATCGACCAGACGGGATTCGCTCCAAGCACGCCCCCCCCCCCCCTGGGTAGGATAGTACGCGTATATAGGCCCTATGAGACAGGTGTTAATTAAAAACGGCTAAGTCCATTAGACTGTGTGATGAGCGTGAGCACGGATCAGAGCTTCTCTGATAACACATGTCGGAGTTGGAAGCGAGTGCATGCTTATAGCATACCGAGTAGGTTCCCGTAAATAACTTTACCTGTATCATCCTCGTTGTTCTTGGTACCGGTCAAGAACAAAATAAAACGAAGATTTCAGAACCGTTTAAATTATTAAAATCGGCCCGGAAACGGCTGAGTTATCCTTGAAAGTCCCCATAAATTATCTTCAAAATATTTCTCTTGACGTCTTAATTGCGTGTATGTATAAATATATACGGCATGGGCTGTGTGCGTAATAGCCACGTCACCACTTCTGTCTGCACGCTGATTGGCTACTGCTCGGCCGCTGATTGGCTGAGGCCCCTAGCTCTGACGTCACGAGTAGTATAAAAGGGGTGAACAATCGAGAATCAGGAGCATCACCAGCGTGGAAGCCAGCCTGCACAGGACGACTGGGCCATTGGGATAGACGTGTGTAACTGCTTACCTATGGTGATACCTACATCATCCGGTGCCAATCGGATTATAGTTCATCCATGGTGGTAAGGAGTCCTCGGCTTCCACAGTTTTTGTACACCTCCGGACGGCCATCCGGGAGTAATAAACTAACTTAAAGTAATAATCTCCCGCATCCCGACCTTTATAAGGGAGTCTTTCCATCGGAGGGTCATGCGGGCCCAGATGTAGTTCTATGGAATGTAGAGCTGATGGTGATTCTTGGTGGATGACTCGCCAGATCCGCCAACCACGCTGAAAAGTGGACTTCAAGTTCCGCACTGCATGCCGTGTGTGTAATAATTAACTTTTCGACCAGTATGGGTGAACTTTGCTCGGTGCGCCGCAAGAGCTATGCGATGTACATTGCACCATGTGCCAGTTATTGTACATGCATACATTCTATAAGCAGCCCTCCCTGTTAATGGGTTGCTCTGAACTTTTATATTACCGTCGCTGGATGGAAACTTTACAATAAACCGTTTCTATTCTGTATGAGTGAAATGACAATCTAATGGACATCCCTTGAACCATTCCATTATCTGTCCAGAGAATGTTCCATATCCAACCTGCCTGGAGGGGTCAGCTTCCGGAGACCTGCCTGCGGAGTCCTGCCTGTGGATATCTGCCTGCGGATGTCTTCCTGTGGAAATCTTTCCAGCTTTAGAGATTGTGCCATCTCGCGCTTCTCATATATTAGTGCCTCAATTTCAGTAACTCATGAACGTGTTCCATACCGATGACTATTAGATACTCAAGTAGCATAATGGTACTGATGACTAATAGGTACTCAAGTAGCTATACTATTGAACATTTAATTCTTATTTCCGCATAATGGCACTGATGACTAATAGGTACCATACCGGTCTTGGGACCGCATCTATATAATTTATGTTATTGTGAATAGTATCCTCGTTTACTGTGGGTGCTTTCAACTAGCCGCACTGAAGGGTCCAATGACCTGTGATACTTTATAATCATTATATTCGTCAAATTGTCTATTGGTTAGTTGTGTATATGGCAAGTAGCCAGCTAGTTAATATGATTTGTTTAGTTATAAAAACTCTAGACCACAGTACGCTAGGAAATACCATACAGCAACATTTATATCCGCATCACGATTCCCGCCAGCATCAATTTTACACTGAGGTCGCTGATCATGCTCTAAATGTTTGAGCCTGACATGTTACCGACTAAACCTGGCTATTCAGCTCGAAATGATAGGTTTAAAGTGATTAGGGCCAGTTTCTCCATTAGAGACACATAGTGTGCGCCTCTTTTCCGGTTGGTGTGGTAATGTAGCCCCACGCACTGGCAAGGTTATGTAAAATTGGCAAGTTACCTAAAGGGCCTCGTATATTTATTGAGTGATTGTCTCTTTCCATGATCTACCAGCCGTATGGCTTATTAATTGTCTGGATTCCCAATCGACACGTTGACCAGATCCGACCCTGGGAAGGTATTGGAGGTTTCCGAGCAGTGATAAAGTAGGAAGCACTGCGAAATGATAATAATATTAATCTATATGTTGTATTACCGGCCTGCAGTGCATCTCTTGGCATCATGGAAAATAACCCTAACGACATGTCAAATGTTAGCTCCATAGCACACGGTGACGGATGAGACACGGATCTCCATCAAATTCGTTGTAGGGTTTGGATGAGGCCTTAGAGACCACCACGCCCTTACGGGAAGGATGCTCGCAATGGATATCTGTCTCTCCATCTCCACCATAATGACATGTCAGTATCTAAATTTGCTTGTGTGAACTGTGAAAACTTGTCTGGTGAGGTTATATGTGGTTGCGGAGCCGGGTAGCTGGATCGTTATTTGATTCAGAGCTTTGTTCCATGACATGTACGCACACTATCCTTGGAGGTAGATGCTATGCGGGGCAACCTTAGGGAAGCCGGGCATCTGTGGCCAATGGATAAAGGTATCTAAAAGTTAGGTAGTAAACCCTGCCACTTGCGGCCAAAGCTTGTTTCCGTTACTAACAAACAATTGGTAGGTTAGAATGTAGCAGAAGGCCCGCATAAATAAAGCGGCAACTACCAATACAGTATCTTTGGACCTACATAAGATGGTGACCTATGAATTCTTCGGAAATCATCTGACCCGTCTTCACATAAACCAGTGTGTTTCACATTAATTATGGCTTCATTAGGATTGACCAGCACTTAGCTTTTTGTTTGATCAAAAGAGGGGCCCTTTTTGCTAGCTCTTTTCCTCCGATTCAGTGTTGAAGGCATTTTCCTGTGATAGAGGCCCGTGCAAGGCACTTTCCTCTCGCAACAATAATATTTTGTGTGTGTTACGGGTATAATCAGTTTATATTAAACTATTCAAATAACCTCGTCGCGATGCTCCCTTATGGGGATACCTCTGTGGTTTTACGAATCTGTGTGGTACCTTCGACGAGACCACGTGGAAAGGACACCAAGTAGCGCTATGTACTGTATTATTTTGCTCATTTACTATCAGACGAGTAGCATTGTTTGTATAGTTGTTATAGCTTTTTAATTATATCACCATGTCCAGACTTTTAAATTAGTTAATTGATCGACATAACGGTGACATGAACAGTTGGGACGAGACCATGAGGTTTAATCTCGGCGGCAATGGTCGCATGGCCCCACTGGAACGTGATCATTCCACTGGCTCTAGAGGCCAGTCTTTGTACCTTCCGGACTCGCGATACGGGATCCGTAACCCCGAGAACAGTAGTTAACCAGCCCTCCCACGCATCCTGTACATGCAGTGCAATGGAGTGGAGCAACATGACAGACCAGCGCATACCCCCGTGAGCTACATATTCTCCACACGCTAATGCGCTTATTTAGGCTATCTCTCATGGCCACGCATGCGCAATGGTCCATCTTATGGACTCAATGCTGAGCCTCTATTATATAGCTATACACGTTGTGTTTTGGGCTACCCAGGTGAAGGGGGGGGGGGGGCGTGGGGGCGAGCTATGGGCATCCCAGGTTGAGCCATTCCATATCCAGATAGACTGGGCCGGTTTGTACCTGACAGGCCGATTCGCGCTACACAATCATACTTGACAGACAACACTCCATAATGAAACTGGAGAAGTCCGTCAAGTGTACGAATTGTATGCCTTTGATGGATTTACTAGTTAATAAACATTATGTTTAATATTTTAAAACTAATACTAATTTCACTAGGCGCTGTTTCAAAATATGCAACAGCTTACCTGTAGAGAATTATTGAAAGTGGGATGTTGAAAATTCAGGAGTATATAAATCGATCCCAACATGCGCAAAACGTGGGCAGGGCTTAGCTATAGATTGGATCCTTCTATTGGAACTAACCGTTTCAATTCTGAAATCACAGGATCTCAATATTGCAAACATGCATGTATATAAACTGCCTCAAATTTTGAAAGTAATTTGATATGAAGGTGATGCTGATTCTTCACGTTGACTAGGTTCCTTCAACTTGCTGAGGATTCTGCTAGTTTGTGGATGTGCGCACTTGCAGGAGATGGGTCAGAAAGATGATACAAGATATATATCTAGTATTGTCACTTTAAAAACAGGCAGATGAAAGTCTGGCTATGCACATTATTTTATGATTTACAGTTTTCAACACCCTAATCACTTACGCCTGGGCAGACACCTTGGCTTTGAATGTGCCAAAGGTGGTTGCCACAGCAACATTGCGTGGTAGAGTCAAATATAGTACTCTGGAAAAACGACAGTTTGCGTGCCTCTGTATGGCAACGCAGAATCTGGAAGGAATATTTATGTGAGTTTCGAGATCAGTGATTCGGTTTGAGTAGTTTTCCCTCAGTGTTGATTGCTACTTGGTTATGCGAGGTCTTGTACAGCACACAGAGTCTAGCATCTTGTCGTCTTCCTTGCAGAGTTCGCCATTTCAGATGGGTGATCATGTCTGATACCCATGATGTATTGTGTGATCTTTGTCTGACATATCGGGCAGCTCTTCTCTGGACCATTTCAATTTGGTGAATGTTCGCCTGTGTGTATGGGTCCCATACGGTAGTGGTATATTCCACAAAGGGGTGCAGAAGGGTCTTATATGCTTTCTCTTTGATGGTTATTGAGGCGATGTTGCCATTTATCTGCAAAAAAGCAAGAGTTATGTTCACCGTACTACATATGCTTGTGATGTGTAGGTACCATTTAAGAAACGCGGTAATTGCTAGTCCAAGGTATTTCACAGCTGATACAGACTCTGTGATATGGCCATGTAATTTGAGTGTCGATTAGCGTACGTTTGCTGGTGATCGATAGGACAGTGCATTTGTCCAGGTGAAATACCATGCACCAGCGTTTTGCCAACTCACCAATCATGGTTATGTCCCTCTGGAGATCTTTGGAGTCTTTGGGAGATGAGATGCACCAATAGGCTATCGTGTCATCCGCAAAAAGACGAATTCTGGATTTTTGTTTGGCTGGAAGATCGTTGATGTAGTAGAGCAATACATAGCGTCAGAGCACAGAGCTTTGTCGCACGCCAGCTTCGACATTCACATGAGTAGTTATGCCGAGGGGTAGGCGCCCACTTTGATTGGTCGAGAGCTTTGTGATGTCACACATCTTTCCCACGCCCACTTCCATATATGAGCATGGGATGAATCTCATTTAAATATGCTAATGAAGTGACGTCACAAAGCTCTCGACAAATCAAAGATGGGCGCCTACCACTCAGCGTTGGTTAGTATTTTGGGGTAGGGGCAGTCCTGATGTATCTATCCCCACCCCTCCCACGCATATACCTTCCACCATAAAAAATTGTTGGATTTTGGTAACTACAGTTTACTGACATTCTGGGTCAAGTTTCCATTCATAAAATCCAATCGATGGCTGAAAAAAATAACTGAAAGATGAAAACATGAAATAGAATGTAACATGATATGATTAAGACTTTATTCAGTTAAAGATGTATAGTGAAATTCTGTGAAGTAGAATCCTAGTTGAAGAGATATTCGGTAGTGAACTGATATAGCTCTAAACCACGAAGTGTTGACTCTGAGTTCTGATGATCAAGTGATTTGAAAAATCAAAGTCCTCCTTATATACTAGGCTGAGCTGTCAATCAAAGATCATGCCTGAATTTGATTGGACGAGCGGTAAGCGCCCCTAACTATTGGCTAAGGAGAAATGACCTACATTCATGCTTGAATTTGATTGGACGAGCGGTAGGCACCCCTAACGATTGGCTAAGGAGAAATGAGGGGGGAAACTATGATTAATGATCTGGTGTAGATGCACTAAGAAACCTCAGTTGTACTTAAAAGTACACTCGTACTCATGAGTACAGAAATGAGCGGGAAAGCTATGGATTGGCTAAGGAGAAATGAGCAGGAAGGCTATGGATTGGTTAAGGAGAAATGAGCGGGAAGGCTATGGATTGCCTAAGGTGAATTCAGCAGGAGAGCCATGATTAATGACCTAGAAACATGTTTGAATTTGATTGGACGAGCGGTAGGCGCCCCTAACGATTGGCTAAGGAGAAATGACCTACATTCATGCTTGAATTTGATTGGATGAACGGTAGGCGCCCCTAGCGATTGGCTAAGGAGAAATGAGGGGGGAAACTATGATTAATGAGCTGGTGTAGATGCACTAAGAAACCTAAGTTGTCCTTAAAAGTATCCTCACACTCATGAGTACAGAAATGAGCAGGAACGCTATGGATTGGCTAAGAAGAAATGAGCAGGAAGGCTATGGATTGGTTACGGAGAAATGAGTGGGAAAGCTATGGATTGGCTATGGGGAAATGAGCGGGAAAGCTATGATTAATGACCTAGAATCATGTTTGAATTTGATTGGAAGAGTGGTAGGCACCCAAAACGATTGGCTAAGGAGAAATGAGTGGGAAAACTATGATTAATGATGTGGTGTAGATGTACTAAGAAACCTCAGTTGTACTTAAAAGTACACCCGCACTCGTGAGTACAGAGATGAGCGGGAAATCTATGGATTGGCTAAGGGGAAATGAGCTGGAAGGCTATGGATTGGTTAAGGAGAAATGAGCGGGAGAACTATGATTAATGATCTGGTGTAGATGCACTAAGAAACCCCAGTTGTACTTAAAAGTACACCCGCACTCGTGAGTACAGAAATGAGCGGGAAGGATATGGATTGGCTAAGGAGAAATGAGCAGGAGAGCTATGGGTTGGTTAAGGAGAAATGAGCGAGAAAACTATGATTAATGATCTGGTGTAGATGTACTAAAACACCCCAGTTCTTCTTAAAACTTCACTTACACTCATGTTCTTTTACTAAAATTATTGTATTTTGAAAATACCTTGCTCACAGAGAGTGCATTGTGTATCACATGCTCACAGAGAGCGTGCTGCGTATCATGTGCTCATAGAGAGTGCATTCCGTATCAGTCGCTCATAGAGAGCGCGCTCCGTATCATTCGCTCACAGGGAACGCGTTGCATATCATCCGCTCACAGAGAACACGTTGCGTATCATCTGCTCACTGAGAGCACGTTAGATGTTCATGCTTACTGTCTGATCATCATGTATTAACTCTCTGGATGTTAAGTTCTTGTGGCTATTATATTCAATGGGTTATATCGCGTAACTCTCTGAATATTTTGAAAGCGATTTGACTGAAAATTATTCCTAGTTAAGCTATCATTGACTTTCAGTCAAATTATTTTCAGAATATTTGGCTATGTTACAAGTGTTTATTCATTGAAATTATTAGCCGATGGTTCGCACTCGTGAGAGTCAGCCTTCACGATATAATGCTGTATACTGGAAGATAAATACGGTCTAATATATATAGCTGCATACGTTTTTAAAAAAAATGGATGAGAATCAGTCTGTAAGAGGTACTAGACTGGAATATATGTGGCGAGAAAGTACCAAGGAAGAAATTATGTATATAGCACAGGTGGGGCTAATTTACATTGTCATCGTTACATGTATATTAAACCTCAGTTTACATAATAAGGATAAAGGAATTTGGATCTCGCTATGTTCGGGTGTCTGGGATATATTTTACCTGCACCTACTATCAAAGCCATTAAAACTGTTTCAGCCACAGCAGCTGCAACACCCATTTGAAAAAAAAATGGAGAGTAACCATTACTACATTACACTACCAAGTAATTCATCTATGAATTACTTTCCTGGCAACTCAGTTGCCAAGTTTACCACAAAACTTCCTATGAACTTGGATTTATCAGGTTCATGGGAAGTGGGTTTAGTTGGAATTCAGTACCCAAGATCATGGTTAACCCTTGAAAAGGATGCTTACGTGAGATTTACTTCACCAGCCAACAAAAAAGGGAGATTTCTCACAGTACAAAAAGGGTTTTACACAATTAAAGAACTCGTTAATCAGCTTAAGCGTG
Source organism: Chaetoderma sp. LZ-2023a (assembly GCA_034401795.1). Lineage (NCBI taxonomy): Eukaryota > Metazoa > Mollusca > Caudofoveata > Chaetodermatida > Chaetodermatidae > Chaetoderma > Chaetoderma sp. LZ-2023a. The sequence continues at coordinate 250,453,010 of CM067369.1, forward strand.
ATGTGAACGTACAGCTTATTGAATTTTTTGAAAACATTTAGTTCAGGTACAATGAAGAAAAAGTTTTTAGAATTTCTTTAATGATTGGACCTGGATATTCATCTAAGTTTGATCCCAGATTAGCTCAATTGTTCAGATTCAAGACAAAAATGATGAATAGTACAAAACGGCGGGCGTTTTTTGGTTATTCTGGGGAATCAGCTACTAGAGCATTACCTTTTGTTTATTCTGACATCATTCAACCAAACATTATTGGTGACACCATAGCACCCCTATTACGGGTCTTACCACTAGTGAAAAAATCTGCTTTAATAGAGCGCGAGTTTGTAAACGTACATTATCTTCCTGTTGCCAAAACATTAATCGACACCATTAAAATCAAGCTAACCAAATCATATGGTGAAGCTTATTCCATTTAAGAGTGGTAAATCAGTCATAAACCTTCATTTTAGAAAGATTAAAAGTTAGTTTTACTTTAACCATTGAATCGATAACATCAGAAAAATAGCAGATAGAATGAGACCCATCTATAAACCTGATAAAATGGCATTACTTAACTATTACATAAACCAGGCTGGACGAGGGATATCTGTTTTCGTGGGTGGTCATCATCAAAGAGGTCATGGGTTAGGTAACATTTTTGGGAGTTTAATGTGCTCCGCTATACCACTGTTAGGAAAGGTGGGAAGAAGTATAGGTAAACAAGCATTATCCGCAGGTGTTGGTTTAGCGAGTGATATATTAGCAGGAAAAGATTTTAAATCTTTTGCTAAGTCAAGAGCATTATCAGTTAAAAAAGCCTTAATTCCTGAAACAATTACAGGGTTACGCGATTGGCTAGGTGTCGGAAGAGCGGTTAAAAAGACAAAGTCTCGAAGACAGAGCATCAAACCGCTGAAAAGATTGAATAAACACGGACGTGCTAAAAGAGTCAGAAGGAATACAATAACAGGGGCAGCGGATATTTTCTCATAATGGATTCTAGAGCTTGTCTTTGCACAAAATCAGAACTATACTTGTTTACTGTTAAACCTGTTTTAGCCACTATGGAAGAGGGTTCATGGCAGCTTTACCAGTCAGTGAATACCATTTTAAACTCCAACTCAGCCCCATTAGAGTTTTTTTATCTCAGGGAATGGACAAGATTATTTAGATTTATCTCAGAGTTACCTTACTGTAAAAGTTAGAGCATGGAAAGCTGAGGAAGGGCGTGATTGTGATGTTGCTGAGGGGATCAGGTTGCCCCTGTGAATTTACTACTTCATTCATTATTTTCACAAGTAGATATCTTTTTAAATGGCCAGCTTATATCGGATGCACATGATACCTATCCATAAAGAAATTTTATTAAGACGATTTTCTCATACTCGTCTGATGCATTATATTCCCAATTATCTGCAGCTTTATGGGCAAAAGATACAGCAGGTCAGCATGATTCTCTGACAGAAGCAAATGTCGGTTATACTGAATGGAAAGAATGATGCGCTAATAGTAAAACAATTGAATTAGCAGGGAGGGATTGTAGTGAAAAGTTTCACAATTCCTGCAACATCATTATCGTTTAATGCTGATAATACACTAATACACTAATTGGGCCTCTACCTAGTCGTTGTCTTGTTGGAATCGTTAGTAATGCTGCCTATAATGGTGACTATTTAAAAAACCCATATGCCTTCAATCATAATGACATTTCATACTTTGCTTGTTATTTAAATGGTAATCAGGTTTCATCAGAGGCATTAACCCCTGACTTCAGCGCAGGAAATTATATAAGATCATACCTAACATTATTTGATGCCACTGGATCGTTATTGCAGAATACGCGAAAGGCTATTGTTTCTTCGGTCAAGACTTCACAGCTGACTTAGCAGCTGGAGAACATACATATCCAACAAAGCAAGGGAATCTACGTCTACAGTTCAACTTTAAAACGGCATTACCTGAGACTATGAATGTAATTTTATATGCTGAATATGATAATCTGATTGAAATAGATTATGCAAGAAATGTAACAAGAGATGCTGTACACATCAGATTTACGTTTTCTACTAGCTAGAGACAAAGCTGCAAAAACAATGTTCCATGGAGTGTATGCTAAGGACAGAATTCCGAAAAGGGTTAAAAGACCTGGTTTCTTAATCATTAATACAGAAAAACATTCACACTCTGGTGAGCATTGGGTTGTCATGTTCTTACGGGAGAGATCGAGAAAAGTTACAAATGAATTCTTCGACTCATTCGGGTGACCACCATGGAGATAACTTGTAACAGCCACTGTACATAAGAATTGTCTTTATAATGGCGGGATTGTACAGGACATATTCTCGGAAAAGTGTGGTGAATTCTGCATGTTTTATATTATACACCGTTCGAGAGGCGTTTCATTTAAAAACATATTAAAGATGTTAAAAAATACTGAGCTCAATGATGGAATTGTAACGGAATGTTAAAAAAATCTCTTCAAGGAAGATAATTCCACCCACCTATATATATATATATATATATATATATATATATATATATATATATATATATATATATATATATATATATATATATATATATGTCATAACAGAGTTCTCTCCCATATATGTAATCGCCATACCCGGCTAATATAATGTGCTAGGTTACAGTGCTTCGAGTGAGAGCGATAACTAGCCTATTTCTGCTATACAGCTTCTCTTGTCTATTAACCATTCAAGTGTTGAGTTTTTACAGATGACATATTTCAATGGTTATATCTCCGGGTGTGCTGAATATTTTGAAAATAATTTGACTGAGAGTTGTCGGCGGCTAAGCCCGCAGCAACTTTCAATCAAATTGTTTTCAAAATATTCAGCGGATCCAGAGTTATTACCCATTGAAATAATTGTCAGTTGGTTTGTAGCAATGGGACAGTTAAAAAAAGGTCCAGTTGACTGGGATGTAGTGGGAGTAATAGATGATAGAGCAGAAAGCCAGAGTAACTGATATAACTCTATTACTACTGGCTGTCTATAATACTACAATTATCAGATCCGTTACGATAATGAAAAGTTTGTTAAAGCCGAAATGCTGAAAATCACTATATCACACTAGAAAATTCTCCCTCTCCTAATAGAGATTTTCAGCTAAACTTTAATAAACTTTAAATTATCAAAGACTCTTTAGCTGAAAAGGGTGTTGACCTTAAACGGGGGAGTGAAATACATATGTTCCTGCTTGAAGTAAGGGGTTGGGGAGAAACAAAACGAACGAGAACTGTACATTTTCATATTAATATTCTTACTCTGTAAGAAAAGTAAAATTCGCTTTATTAATTCGGTACAGTATATACAGTTTCAAAAATTGTGGACGATTACATTGAATTACATCAAAGTTAAGAAAAGTAAGTTAGGATATCGTAATGAGAGTGTAATGTTTTAAAAATCTAGCATCACAAGAAGTGAAACAGTAGTACGTTCAAGTGAAAACCCTCATGAATTAACCATTTTCAATGTTGTACACAGGGGGGGGAGTTTTTTCTAGACAAGTCTTAAACGTGTCCAGAATACTCTGACCATTAGATAATTTTGAAAACATTTTGACCGAAACTTGTTATGATCTAATTTAACATGAAGCCAGAGTTAAAATGTTTTCAAAAGTCTCTTCAAGTCATAGATATTTATTGTAAACACTTCTCAGTAGAGGAATAGTTAACCACCCGACTGTTAAGGTTTTACAGATGCCATACTTCAATGGTTATATCTCCGGACACGGTGAATATTTTGAAAATAATTTGACCTAACGTTGTTAATGACTAGTTCTGCAACAACATTCAGTCATATTGCTCCAAAATATTTAACGGGTTCAGAGTTATTACCCATTGAAATAATTGTCTGGTGACTTGTAACAGCGAGATAGTTAAGAAGATAGATAGCCAAACGGAAGTGTTTCAAAATTCCCTCTGAGTACTCTTTTATCATAAGTAAACTTAGCTGTTTTAGATAACTTCTTAGACAAAATGCTGTGATTTGGACCTCACGCAATTGAGTTCGGATAATCAATAACCATCTCTAATTCATGATTATCTATTGCTTAACGAATTGTATCAAAGCATATAAAGCTATTTTTAAAGGAAAGTGTTATTCCCTTCATTTTGATTACGACCTTCTCTTCAACACCATTGGATAATTTCAGTGAATATGATTTTGATCCACTACATACATACTCTGTAATTTTATAATCTCTCGGAACCTCATTTGTAAATTTACCTAGTCTATCATGGGTAGTAGGAATTATATCTGGGAGAGTTGAATCTTGATAATATATGATCGAATCCGTGTCGTAATACAAGGTCTGTTTCCCTGTTTTCTGAAGGTTTCGTAAAGTAGTAATCGCGCATAACTAGTCACAAAACTAGCCAGAACGACATTAGATTTATTCCCACATGTTTAATAGTCTTCTGATCAGTCAGTTTGTACTAGTAATACATTCTCGCTAAACAATGTAACATTCTTTATCTTTTGGGTACGGGTCAAACAATAATCTATTTAAAACACTTGGATTTGTAATGTACTCGCATTTACCAAAATTTCTGAGTGCAAAATAACCCCAAAATGCATTCAAAATAAGTTTTCCCAGGGGTCTGAGTGATGGATTAGACTTAACTTCCATCTTTTCGAGTAATATGCCCTCAGCGTTAAAGTATTCCTCAATATACCGGTCTTTATCAGACTCGGTAATGACGTCATCTGGGAAACCACTAGCCGACTGTTTTATTTTCGAAAATTTCGGAAAAAAGACTCTGACTTTTCAGAATAATGCCATATCTCATGAAAAATTATAATTTTATACCCTAGCTGGACTGCTTTTTGTACCTCAACACTAGGCCAAGTACCAATCAAACTACGTTCTGAGTCAGAATGACAACATGGAGTTTGTTGCTGTTTTTCAACACATATTCTACACAATGTAAATACCAGCTTACCATTACATTTCATTGGTAGACATGGAAGGAAAAGGTTTCTAGGTGGTAGAATTTCACATTTAATTAGACCAATGTATTCATTTACTCGATCCGTTGATTTAAAATCCTCTGTTATAATCTCTGGTATCCATATCGGATAAGTAGAAGTTTTACAGACATATGGATAAAGGCTACAAATATCTACATAGGCTATTTTCTTATTAGCGGAAATTTTATGTTATAATTTCGTAGCACCCGTTTGACCACCAAACAAAGCGTCACGTGGTCTTATAGGCGTGAAAAAGTTTACGCTCTCAGTGAATTCTTTAATATACGGATCCGATTCTAAAAGTGTATCATACTCGCAACCCCAAATTTCATGTATAGTATTAACCCATTTTTTCTAAGTCGTGGCTTCTCGATATCGTCTTGTAATATGCTTCCTCATAAGTTAAATTTTCACTGAAAGGTGTTGTTAATAGGGAAATACTTAACACATCCATGTATCTCCCAAGCGTGAAATTCAAATATTTCTAATGTCTCGTGACAGAAGCCATCAACATATTTTCCATGAACTCTGACCTCCCCACCATTTTGACCATGTGTAATGATAATCCCACGATGATGTGTTTCATATGCAAGCCATCTACAGCCCAGTATTGAGAATTTTCGAGCTGCTGTGAAACTTAGAGGTGGTATAACAGCGATTTTGAAATCATTCAGAAATAACTTTCTGTAAACCTTATTACACAGTGAAGCCAAGGAAATATAGAATTCACGAAGGGTTGAATTCCTGTCTCTTTAATTAAACTTGAGTTAAATTTAGCGCATCCTTTCCGCAATAAATCCACATCCGCTGCACAATATTCATATAATGATTTTTGAAAATCAAATTCGTTATTTTTAACACTTTCATACCATTTTTCAAAAGCCACTTTAACATCCATAGGCATATTTTCAATACCATATTTCTCAGCCGGTAACATCGGACCTTTACACAATTGAAATTCAGGTGTGTTTGCGAGATAAGGGAAGTAACCCTTTAATGTTGAACTATCAAACATTTATGTAAGGCCGTTGGTATGAATGATATCGAATCTTTAAACTGAATACCCTTAGCCGAAATGAAAATTACTTTACGACCATTCATGATTATAAATTCTGATTATAATTTCTGAACTTTTATACAACCACTGTAAATTAAAATGCATGTCAAATGCTTTACCATTGTGAGCAATACAAATATGAGCAATATGTTTGAAAATTCGAGTGTTTATTCACATTTCGTTCAGCGCTCGTTAATTTCTAACAGCCAATGCATAAAGCTATCCAATGACGAATAGCTGCCAAAAACGAATTCACCCGTTTCACTATCACAATTTAAACATGGTGAAGTAATTTCTTCGCACAAACAATTTCAACATACTTTATGTGCTACGATGAAATTAACCTCATGAATACCAGAACTCCTGTCCGTTTCGACATCCCAAAAAATATATCTCCGAACTAAGTCATCAGACGCTTTCACAGAATCACCTAACCGACCTTCTTTCAAACTCTCAAGTTGATTTGTGAAATTTTGCATGAAACATATATGAGATTTTTCCACAAAATCAGGGCAATGAACATATTTAATTAACCCACAGTTATGCTCTTTCAAACTCGAACTTGGTAAAATTTTATAGGATTTCTGACATCGCTAGGAAGTCCAAAATTAATCCTAAAGCATTCTTCAGCTACGTAAATTCCAACATCATCAGGTATCGCAGATTTGAAACGTGAAGATGGTACAATCACCAGAACGGATGCAGAAAAGACAGAAGAACTCAACATCTACTTTGCCAGTGTATTTACACGTGAATACCTAACCACAATACCCCAGCTCAACAGTAGAGATCCCAGCAGTACATTAAGCAATTTCATCATCAAGGAAGAGGATATCAAGAAAAGGTTGGATAGCCTGCTAGTGTCAAAGTCACAAGGACCCGATGGGCTTCATCCAAGAGTCCTGAAGGAAATGAGCCATTGTATTGCCCAGCCACTAGCGTTACTGTTCAACATATCTTTACGCGATAGAACTCTCCCACAGGATTGGAAAAATGGTCAAGTAACCCCTATTTTCAAGAAAGGCAGTACATCATCAGCCAGCAATTACAGACCTGTAAGCCTGACTTCAGTTGTATGTAAAGTCATGGAGCGGTTCATTAGAGATAAGCTCATGAATCATATGTCAAACTCTATTTCTGACTGTCAGCATGGCTTCCTAAGTGGACGATCCTGTATCACACAATTGTTAGAAACCTTAGATTATTGTACTGACATCCTAGATCAAGGAGGAGCAGTCGATGTGATATACCTTGACTTCGCTAAAGCGTTTGATACCGTCCCACACCAGAGATTGCGTAGCAAATTAAAGAGCTACGGTGTCAGTGGAGATGCCTTGGGCTGGATTCAAGACTTTTTGAGTAACAGAAGGCAGAAAGTTGTCGTTAATCGCTCTAGCTCAAATTGGGCTCCAGTCCTCAGTGGAATCCCTCAAGGCTGTGTGCTGTGTGCTGGGACCGGCATTATTCGTCTGCTACATTAATGACATGCTCGAAGTAGTAAGCAGTATGATAAAGCTCTTTGCAGATGATACTAAGCTCTACTCAAAGATAGCTTCAGAAGAGGACCATCAGCAGCTACAGACAGATCTCAACAATCTAAAAGACTGGGCAAATACTTGGCAACTACGCTTTAACGCATCCAAGTGCAAAACCATGCACTTGGGTAGATGCAATAAGAAACAGCCTTACAGCATGAATGAAAATGGTCAAAGCATAACACTTGGCGAAACAATTTGTGAAAAAGATCTGGGCGTTTTTGTTGACAATGGACTGAGGTTTAACAGCCATGCAGAGACAGCAGTAAACAAAGCCAATAAAATCGTTGGGATGATTAGAAGGTCGTTCGACTTCCTAGATCCTGTCACATTCGTACTGCTCTTCAAAAGCCGTGTACGACCCCACCTAGAATATGGAAACGTGGTATGGTCTCCACTGTACCAAAAAGAGGTGCTGTTACTTGAAAACGTCCAGCGACGAGCGACAAAGATGATCCCAGGGCTAAGTGATTTACCATATGAAGATAGACTCAGAACACTCAAACTACCAAGTCTAGTATATAGGCGGCTTCGCGGAGACGTTATCGAGGCTTTCAAATACACGCATAATATGTACGACGTCAATCGGGAGCATCTACTGCCATCAGACGCAGGTGATCGCACAAGAGGTAACAGTTACAAGCTCACCAAACAACGCTTCTGCAGTGATACCAGACAGAGGTTCTTTAGCATACGAGTGAACAAGCATTGGAATAGCCTACCTGATCACATAGTGACAGCTCCAACACTCAACGCCTTCAAAGGAAGGATTGATAAGCACTACCGAGAGAACCTCTACACAATTCAGTTCCCGATCTCACCCATCCGCACCCAATCAGTTAAACAGGTTAATGAAACCCAGGTTCAAGAAGAAAGTGAAAATCTGTTACAGGCTTACTAGCCTAACCAGCAGAAGAGGATATGTATATGTATGTATATGTCTTTCTACGATCACAGACCTCAGTTAAATGTCTGTTATAACATGCTGAATTCATAAACCAGCAAAAACATTTCTCGCAGAAAAGGTATTCCTCAAATTTACAATAATTACTACCGCGCAAGAATGGAAAATGTATTTACAATTATGCCCCCAGCGTCTAGAAAACATTTTATCGCAAGCAAAACAGTAATTACGTGACTCTAATAAAGCTGTTAGATTTCTAATATAAGCGAAGTGATTATTAAAAAAATATTTTTGTTCAACCTTCTTGCTGAATCGCATCCACCTCTAAATATACACGCAGAATTATCGGCTTCACTGAAAAATGAAATACCAATGTTATCGGGTAATATATTCTGAAATTGACTGACCTCTTGCAGACCACATGGACCTATTTTCACGTTAGCTTTATGATGTAAATCAGTAGCTTTTTCCAGCTGCTGGTAATTATCTACCAGTCCGTTTAACCCTTTTTTAGGTTGTCTAGTTATTTTTTTGAGTTCAGATGTAGGTAATTCCGGATCGAGATATGCTAATCCTATTACTATTGACCTAGCCAAACAGGTATGATCATAATTTGCGACGGAGATCAGACCTTTCCTTATTCTGACTTTTTCTTCCAAGTCCGATAAATAGTACCTTTTTTAAATCACCAAACCCGATACCTTCGGGTAGAACAACCTGTAAAAAATTTAATATGAAATTTTCATCTAACCTCACACTAGTGTTATTCTGCACCACCCTTGAAAGCTCTTCCAAGATACGCCCGGCGGATATGTCATTAACTTTACTGAATTCTAAAAAAACTGGTACATTCAAAGCCGGGTGTTCCATTGTGATTCTAATATAATCATGGGGCTGGGCTTTCACTGAAATTTTTAATTTGTCTAAAATTCGATTGAAAATCGAATCCAAATACGCGTCGATCAATATCAATTAAATCATGCACTCTGAGGTTCTGAGAGATTCTAACTTCATATTCAGATTCCGTAGTTTTAAATTTACGTGAGTAGTGTGATCTATGTAAATCTATTTTGAAATCGCTATCATCTAATTTGGGCAAGAAATTGTTATCATCATTATCATTAACATTATCATTAACATTATCATTAACATTATCATTAGCATTATCATTATTATTATCAACTTGAACCCCACCCCCTGATTGATCACTATTTTCTTTTGACATTCACTTCTAAATACATGTTCTCATCATTATTTTTCGTCTTCTTAACAATCCTATTAGCGGCTGAATTGGAAATGAGTAACTCGTCTGGTAACAGACGCTCTAAAGCCATGTAATCCGCCTCTGAAAAAGGCTTTCGACTCCCTACTGAATCTGCTGAACCATGGAAGATATCCGTTGAATTACACTGGGAAGATAACGAATCACCACATTCCGTAAATTGATAAATATTTCCACTACCCGACCCATCTAAATCGTAATCCTGTGTGGAAGTAGATTGCATAGATCGATCGAATGTAGATTCTATTCCGTTATTATCCTCCGATCTTGATCTGAATGAGAGGGGTTGCGAGAGTGATGGAAAATCATCTGCTGAGGAAGGTAGCGAAAGTGGGGGTAATTCATCAGTTGAGAGAGGTAGCGAGAGTGACAGTAATCCATTTCCGGAGTGTGATTGCCTCCTATTGAAAGCTGGAATATGGAGATCCAAGGGTGTCTGAAAAAACAATGATTAAGTAAATGTATTCTTGATATAAAAAAAGAAGAAATCCTAGCAGAATATAAGAGTGGTACATTTTTTTTAATGTATTAAACGTAACAGCCATTTCAATAGTGAATTTAGAAAATTCATTATTCAAAACTCAATAAGTTATTACAATGATAAATATTGAAAATTCAATGTTGAATTACCTGATTCAATGATAAATTACTAAATTTACACAATACAATAGATTTTCAATTTAATTAATTAATTAATTGTAATAAAAGTATATTATTTCTATTTACTCACTTACTACAGAAGGATTTTCGAGAGCCATAAGTCCAGTAAGAATTTTCAGAAACAATGCCTGATCAAAGTTTTCATCATGCTTGACATCATCTTTCTTTTATTGCTGCCCGATTCCAGTCTTACAAAGCCCGGTGTCGAGATATTTGTCAATTTCTCATTCAAATTAAAAGAACTCACTGTGTTATTTTCAGTGCAGTCTATCACCGACGATATCACCTCAAAAGTTTCCCAATATTCATATTCTCTTTCTCTCTTCTTATTACTACATTCCCCCGCTTCATCAACACTCCCTATACGCCGTTTCAGTGTTGAGGAAGTAGCGTACACCTCCTCTGTCTCATTGTCCGAGATTTCAATCGGAAAACCATATGTAATACCAGCCATAGTGCTATTTCTCAGAATGGAATCCATTTTTAAATAGTTTTACTTTAAGAGTGATCACCCTACTAGAAATTAGGTTCCTTTTTATACCATCTTTTATGCAATCCAAAAAGGCGCAAATATTTCCCCACCCTGTCATGGAAAAAGCGCCCACCCGTCAGAAGAAAACATTCTCCAATTTCGGCGGGAAATTCTGGCGGGCAAAATTTGTGGCGCAATAACTGTCAAATGAGAAGTGATAATTTATCCTCTTCCAAGTGCAAATGTACTCCTGATAGTATGATGACACTTTGGTTGAATGTATCATATTTACAAAAATAACTAATAATACCTTGATTATGAAACTTTTGTTAATTAGACATCAACCACCGCTCTCTCTTTTCATCCCTCATCTCCTTCCTCTCTTTCTTCCAATCCTCGGTTTTGGCATTCATCTCTATAGACTTCATCTTTTCGACATATAGAAATCTAAAAACGGGGTGGGGGCCAATGCGTAGTCTTTTGTTTACAATACGACAAAATTCGAGACAGGATAGTATATTTCCGAATGTGATGCCGTCTTCTGCGAAGCATTTTAGAAATATACCCTCGCAATGTGTTTATCGCTTAAATGTGCACGCGCCAAATCCTTCAGCGCTTGAATGTAGACATGCGCCAACTCCAAAGCACGCGCCAAAACTGTAGATCTAATTATAAGAATGACATGTACAGCTCTCAGGCGGGGGTGGAGTGGAAAAAGTTATCATATTTTATAACAGAGCAGAGCGCTGCTGGCTAATACATATGCTGTGCGTTAATAGTATTCTATCTGTAACAGTTTGAGTTGAAAAGGTTTGGATGAATGTAGATATATATATTAGATAGCATTTCTCTCCCAGTATACAGCATTATATCGCGAAGACTGACTCTCATGAGTGCGAACCGTAGGCTAATAATTTCAATGAGTAAACACTTGTAACCTAGCCAAATATTCTGAAAATAATTTGACTATGATAGCTCAACTAGGAATGCTTTTCAGTCAAATCGCTTTCAAAATATTCAGACAGTTAAGCGATATAACCCATGGAATATAATAGCCACAAGAGCTTAACATTCAGAGAGTTAATACATGATGATCAACAGTAAGCATGAACATCTAACGTGCTCTCAGTGAGCGGATGATACGCAACGCGTTCTCTGTGAGCGGATGAAACGCAACGCGTTCTCTGTGACCGAATGATATGGAGCGCGCTCTCTATGAGCGAGTGATACGGAACACGTTCTCTATGAGCATTTGATACACAGCGTGCTCTCTGTGAGCGAATGATACGCAACACACTCTCTGTGTGCAAGGTATTTTCAAAATACAATAATTTAAGTAAAAGAACACTTTTAAAGTAGAAGTGGCCGAGTCATAGTTTTCTTAGTAGCTCACTGATCAGGCTTTCCCTGCTTATTTCTGTGCTCATGAGTGTAAGTGAAGTTTTAAGAAGAACTGGGGTTTCGTAGTACATCTACACCAGATCATTAATCATAGTTTTCCCGCTCATTTCTCCTTAACCAACCCATAGCCTTCCCATTCATTTCTCCTTAGCCAATCCATAGCCTTCCCACTCATTTCTGTACTCACGAGTGCGGGTGTAATTTTAGGTACAACTGGGGTTTCTTAGTGCATCTACACCAGATCATTAATCATAGTTCTCCCACTCATTTCTCCTTAACCAATCCATAGCCTTCCCATTCATTTCCCCCTTAGCCAATCCATAGCTTTCCCCCTCATCTCTGTACTCACGAGTGCGGGTGTACTTTTAAGTACAACTGAGGTTTCTTAGTGCATCTACACCAGATCATTAATCATAATTTTCCCCCTCACTTCTCCTTATCCAATCGTTAGGGGTGCCTACCGCTCGTCCAATCAAATTCAAGCATGAATGTATGTCATTTCTCCTTAGTCAATCGTTAGGGGCACCTACCGCTCGTTCAATCAAATTCAAACATGATTCTAGGTCATTAATCATAGCTCTCCCGCTCAATTCCCCTTAGCCAATCCATAGCTTTCCCGCTCATTTCTCCTTAACCAATCCATAGCCTTCCCGCTCAATTCTCCTTAGCCAATCCATAGAATTCCCGCTCATTTCTGTACTCATGAGTGCGAGTGTACTTTGTACAACTGAGGTTTCTTAGTGCATCTACATCAGATCATTAATCATAGTTTCCCCCCTCATTTCTCCTTATCCAATCATTAGGGGCGCTTACCGCTCGCCCAATCAAATTCAAGCATGAATGTAGGTCATTTCTCCTTAGCCAATCGTTAGGGGCGCCTACCGCTCGTCCAATCAAATTCAAGCATGAATGTAGGTCATTTCTCCTTAGCCAATCGTTAGGGGCGCATACCGCTCGTCCAATCAAAATCAAGCATGATTTTTGATTTACAGCTCAGCCTAGTATATAAGGAGGACTTTGCTTTTTCAAATCACTTGATCATCAGAACTCAGAGTGAACACTTCGTGGTTGAGAGCTATACCAGTTCACTACTGAATATCTCTTCAACTAGGATTCTACTTCACAGAATTTCACTATACATCTTTAACTGAATAAAGTCTTAATCATATCATGTTACATTCCATTTCATGTTTTCATCTTTCAGTTATTTTTTTCAGCCATCAATTGGATTTTACGAATGGAAACTTTACCCAGAATGTCGGTAAACTGTAGTTACCAAAAACCATCAATTTTTTATCGTGGAATGTATATGGGCGGGAGGGGTTGGGATAGATACATCAGGGCTGCCCCTACCCCAAAATATTCAGACAGTTCAGCGATACAACGCATGGAATATAATATCTGCAAGAACTTAACATCCGGAGAGTTAACACATTGTGGTGCTGGCGGTATCTCGCAATCCCAGAGTTTGCGTTCGCGGCTGCCGGGCTAGCTGATTCCCGCCATTTCTACGGACACCCGGCAGTCGTACCTTGGAACTTGAAACGCGAGCACCTGCCGGTGGTTCCACGGGCCGATTCCAGACCTCTGTTTGGTGAGTAACCTTTTATATGTAGCTAGGTTACTACAAATGGTGTCAGGAGTACTTTGGTCCCTATAAAAAAAATTATTATTAGTTATTTCTAAATTCTACTCACGATTTTGCTGTAAAAAAAAAAGCCACCATTTTGATTATTTTATAGTGGTTTTTTTTGTTATTATTTAATAATCACGGATGATAGGTGAGTTATAGTAAAATATATATCATTTATTTATACTACAGCATGCAAATGTCGGATGTATAGATCAATATACCTTACATACATATGTCATATACGTCATAAATTCGAGATTTAATGTTATTTATTTTAACTGTAATGAATCGAGGTATATTTTCGTGGTAAGTTTCTATCATCTATGTCAGTATTCCGTGGAATGACAACCCTATAGTTTCTGGATTGTTATTGTTAGTTGTCTTCAGTGTCATATGTAGGAAACCGCGATTCTGAGCTGTAATTTAACCGTTGGTCTTTGGATATTTCTTTATACTTTAATTACAGTTCAATTTCGTTGTTTATTTCAGAATTATTTGAAATAAAGAAGTGATATAAATCACTGTTATTATTATTATTATTATTATTATTATTATTATTATTATTATTATCATTATTATTATTATTAACTTTTTGAACATTAGAGGGTAATCTCCCTTCTAATCAACAAATATGTTTCAATTGTAATATTAGGTTTACTAATTACGCTGAACATTATTTGTTTTTTTGCTTGTTATTATTAATTTAAAAATATCATTATCACATTGCTAGCTACTCCGTTAAAACACTACTCAGCTTATGCCTTCTTTTCAAGTTAAATCTGAGGAGTTTTTGGTTCGCACCCAGTTTTCTGTGGATCAATCCTTTACCCACAAAGCAATCTTGTTGGGTACAAGTAAAGGTTTCATTTTGAAAAGGGCTGATCAAACTGGGTTTGTTGAGTGTTGGTGTACACGCGGTGGTACTACACAAGACCTAGTTAATATTTTGCAGTCGAGAATAGCCAATGCCGTTCAGAAATTTCACCGTATCGTTTTCTATATCTGGGCCGGAACCTGCGACCTTACTGAGAAACGAGGTGACGTTTTGGCTAGTTAAGGACGGCCAATGATGAACTCGCGGTAGACCGCATTTGCCAACACTATCAACGTGCGATAGACATAGTAAGGTGTTACGGCCAAACGGTGAAATTTATCGATATCCCATTGTATTCCCTGGTCCTGTATAATGAGCAACTGCACCATTTGAATTCCTGTTACTTCAAAGACCAAGAGCTGCAGCTGCATGACCAACTCTCTCTTCTCAATGATAGAATTGAGAAAATTAATGCAGATATTGGTGTACACACCATCAAATGCAGTGTAGAGTTAATACTCCATAAAAAATCTAGTGCACGTAAATGCGTCCGTTATCATTATACCTTCGAGTTTCTGAAGGATGGTTTGCATGCAGGTACGCTACTGAATCTGGTTTGGCTTCAGAAGATTCATTTAGACGTTCTCCGGAGTTGAACCACCATCACTACTCAATGGGTTATATTTTTCAGTAAGCATACGCTCACACCTTATTTCAGTAACTGATATTACTTTTTAGCGAATATTAATTTCGCTTCCCTGGCATAAATCAATAGGTGACCCATAATGCTGAAACCTTTGTGTTTTAACATTGCAACCGTGGAGGAACTTAGTGCACTCCATAATATTGGTAAAATTCGAGCTGCTGGCATAGTAAGTTTCTGTGAGTCAAGAGGAGGTTCCATATCTCTAGCCGACATTAAGGCAGATCCTGATCTGCCTGCCACAACTACAGTCCTTGAACGATTGCTCCATGCTGGGGACGTCGTATTTGACATCAACGATGAAGGCGCTGTTGGTGGGGTCGACTCGCACCCAAGGGAAGAATCCCTGGAAGAGCAAGTACCTAGACTGAACATGGAACTGCTAGCTCAAGGTATCAAATGTAAGGCACTCCTTAACTCAACTAGTCGACAAAGGGGTGATCAGACCCTAGTTGATAACCTGGCTCCTAGGGGGGTATATACCCCTAGAGAACCTAAGAGGGAGTCACGATCAGTTTCTCACCATGACACTAGGACGTTATCACCAGTTCTTAGAGCCTACTTGGATAGCTTTTCATACAATGACTCTAGAATGTCATCACCCGGTCATAGAAGCTACTCTGACGGTCCTCCTCCACGTAAAATGTCAACTTTTGATGGAAAATGTGAGTGGAAACCATTTTCCATACATTTTGAGCATACTGCTTCAAGGTACCGTTGGTCTGATACATATAAATTGGACACGCTCATCTCAGCTTTAAGGGATAAGGCATATGCTCACAACTTATTTCAGTTTTACTGCATCTGTTCTTTGCAAGTCCAGAATGATTACTTCAGTTCATGCAACAAATTAAGGTTGCGATTCGGGAAGAAAGATCTGCCCCACATCATTATGAAAAAAATGCAAGACATTCGACAAGAGGGTAACTCTTTAGAAGAATTTGCAGATATCATTCAGGAGCTCACTTTAGATGGCTACCCTGATGCCTTAGAGAGTTGAGCAAGACAATTGCCATTGATGCATACCTACGGGGTGTTGAGCATAAATGAGCTGCTCTGATAGCTATGGATAAAGATCCGAGCACCCTGGAAGAGGCTGTACAAATGGTCAATGCAGCTATCCATAATCAAAGATTGGTCATGGGTTCCAGAAGACCTGAGGTTCGAAAGGTTCATTTTCCGGATGATGCTTCTGGTTTGATGGAGGCAGATAATCCTGAGCAGTTGAGAGGCATAACGGCTCCAGCAGGATAGATAAATTGGAGAAAGATGTCGAAGGACTTAGGAAGGATATGGCGGAGATGAAGGTAGATGTTGCTAAGATTTTGAATCTTATATCTGGTCAATTCGGTCGAGGTCAGTCTCCTCCAAGAGGGAAGGTCGTTCCATCGCGTTCCCCTTCTCCTCCTCTCAGATCGGGGAAGTGCTTTAATTGCAATTTAGAGGGCCATTTTTCACATGAGTGTCCGGAGTCGAGGCATACATGGTCACCATCACCTTCAGCTTCAGCGAGATCTTCGCCTGTGCGATCATATGATGTTCCCATGTATGAGCTTAATCATGACCCTATGAAACTAGTCATTCCCATTAAAGTAAATGGTGTTTCCGTTGATGCAGTGGTGGACACTGCTACCCAAGTGACAGTAAATGGCAATTTCTTTGCAAATAAATTGCCTTAACCTTTAAAGAAGTTGGAGTCTATTTCATTGAAAGGTGCAGGTAGAGAAAATATTATCCCTGCGGAAAGTGTTGAGTCAGTCACAATTACATTAGGCTCTATGATGTTCAACTGGTCAGTCCTTCCTGCCAATATTAATGATCCAATTATATTAGGCCTGGATTTCTTGAAGGCACACAAGGCCACCATTGATCTGACTAGACTGTGTCTGACAATTAATGGATAACCGGTTCAAGCATCAATGTTGAGAGCTCATGGGAAGGAAGCCCAAGTAGCTCGGGTAACATTGAAGCAGAAAGAGGTCATTGGTCCTTTTGAGGCCATGAAGCCCACAGGCATTCTGGATCGGGAGGTACATAATGATGTTGTGCTCCAGCCCTCATCCAAACTGGAGGGTCTGGTAATGCCTCATACAGTGGCCACTGCCAAAGATTCGCAGATTCCTATTTTGTTAAGGAACCAGTCGGTCTAATATATTACTCTGGAACAAGACCACAACCTTGGTATTGTCACAGAAATTGAGGAGGTTTTAGACCCTGGAACAGAATTTCAACTTTCTGGTAACCCCATAAACCAGGATGGTTTACAGACTTCTACAGCCACTGAGGTGGACATCCCTGTGTTCTTACAGGATCTGTATGAGAGGTCGACATCAGGCTTATCAGAGACCCTGTCTTTGCAAGTTAAATCCATGTTAATCGAGTATCAGGATGCATTTGCAAAAGATGATCTTGATTTAGGTTTGTTCAAGGGAATAAGTCATAAGGTTGACACAGGTAATGCACAACCTGTTCGTTCTTAACTTAGACGAACTCCTCTTGGGTTTGAGAATGAGGAAGATAAACACCTTGCGGAAATGTTAGAGAAAGGTATCATAGTTCTGTCAAAATCTGAGTGGTCGTCAGCCCCGGTATTAGTTCGGAAGAAAGATGGTACCGTGCAGTACTGCATTGATTTTTGAGCTCTGAACAGTCTAACTCGCAAAGACCTTTACCCCTGGATGGATGCACTTGGTGGTGCTAAATTCATTAGCACACTTGATATGGCAGCCGGGTATTAGCAGGTCGAGTTTGACCCAGAGGACCGCCACAAGCTCGCATTTATCACAAGATATGGGCTCTTTGAATTTGTCCGGATGCCATTTGGTACGTGCAACAGCCCGGCTACCTTTCAGAGGGTTGATCAGCTGGTGTTGCAAGGTCTTAACTGGTGTGAGTGTATTGCGTATTTAGATGACAGGGACTGACCTTGACAGTCATATAAGCAACTTGAAAGCTGTACTTTCCCGATTCCTGTCGCACAACCTTAAATTAAAACCTAAGAAGTGTAATCTGTTCCGTAGAGAACTCTGGTTCTTAGGTAAGGTGGAGAGTGATAAGTGAATCGCAGTTAAGCCAAACAATAAGAAAAGCATCGCCAATTGGCCTGTTCCTAAGACCAGGAAATAGCTAGAATCTTTCCTGGGGTTCATGAATTACCACCGAGAGCACATACATGGTTTTGCTGGTATTTCTGCTCCTCTCTATGCACTTACCAGTTCCAAAGTAGAGTATGACTGGACTCTAAAGCATCAGGTAGCTTTCGAAATACTTCAGAATGCTATGGCCAATCCTGCAGTGTTAGGTTATCCTACACCGGATGGTACCTTCATACTGGATACTGATGCTTCAGAGGCTGCTATTGGTGCAGACTTATCCCAAATGCAGAATGGGAAAGAGGTGCTTATTGGTTTTGCAAGCCGAACGTTGACACTGGCTCAGCATAAATATTGTGTTACACGCAAAGAGTTGCCTGCAATGGTAGCATTTACTAGGCAGTACCATATGTACTTGCTAGGACGGTCATTTATTGTGCGGACTGATCATCACAGTCTCACGTGGCTGCTCAGTTTCAAGCACGTTGACGGACAACTAGCTAGATGGCTAGAAGAACTGTCCCAATATAATATGACGATGCAGTACAGACCCGGTAAACAGCACACTAATGCTGATGGTCTATCACGAGTTCCAAGTGATTCTTCACCTTGCCACTGTCATAAAGCTGGCCAATCTCTTAGTTCATTACCATGTGGTGGGTGCAAACATTGTACCAAGCTTCAGCAGTAATGGTCTCAATTTGAACAAGATGTTGATGATGTAATTCCTTTGGCTTTTCAAAAATTAAGGGCCCTTCAACTGAGTAATAATGACCTATCAGACGGCAATGATCCAGATGGACTGCTGGATCGTGTCCCCCAAACGGACCAGGTTATCGGAAGGTCAAACCGGTTAGACGCATTCTCTTCGGAAGATCTAAGGGAGCGTCAGTTGGAGGATCCTGATCTGAAGAATGTTGTATCATGGATTCAGCAGTTACACACACATTCTGACAAGGAGCTATATTTAGCTAGTCCAGCTGTCAAGATTTGGTGGGCTTGTTGTGATCAATTGATTTTCGTCGATAGCATTTTGCACTATCTCTGGGTAGAAGCATATATCACACAGAATCTACTGGTAGTCCCAAAGTCTCTCCAGAAGCTGGTTTTGGAAAATTGTCATGATTCCAAACTTGCCAGTCACATGGGTGAGCAGAAGTCATTAGAGAGAGTGGAGGCTAAATATATCTGGCACGGATACTCTCGTGATGTGGTGGCATATGTGAAATCCTGTCGGATTTGTAGCTGTAGCAAAAAAGCTTCCATCCGACCTAGAGTTGCTCTGGGCGAGTTCCATGCTGGTTTTCCCTTGGAACGGATACATATGGACATTTTGGGCCCCATTATCACATCTGCACTGGGAAATAGATGTGTTGATGATCATAGATCAGTTCACTAAATGGGTTGAGTGCTATGCGTTCCCTGAACAAGAGGCAGAACTGGTAGCCAAAACGTATGTGGAGCGTTTTGGCAACACATTTGGCTGTTCATATTTCTTATACACCGACCAGGGTCGTAACTTTGAGAGCAACCTATTTAAGGAACTGTGCCATCTACTGGAGATTTCAAAAACATGCACCACAGCTTATAGACCATGTTCGAATGGACAGATTGAACGTATAAACCATCCTGTCTTGCAGTGTACACGGTGTTACCTGCAAGATCATGACAGACAGAAAGATTGGGACAAGTGTATTCCTTTCATCGCTGGGGCTATGCGATCTACTGTAAGCCGACAGACGGGTTATACTCCCAACATGATGATGCTTGGTCGAGAAGTGCTACAGCCTATTGACATAATGTGCAAATGCCCCGTGTCTGTGACTACAGAGGATGCCTCTTCAGATGCCAGTGACTTCATCCAACAGTTACAGCAAACGTTGCGCGAAACTCATGAGATAGCATGGGATAACCTTAAAATAGCTCAGAAGCGCGAGAAAAAAGGGTATGATCTACGTTTGCATGAGCGTGCCTATCATGTTGGTGATGTAGTTTATCTTGCTAATTCTGCAACTAAAATAGGTCAGTCCAGTAAACTACAACCTCCATGGACTGGTCCATTTATTATTTATAAAAAGTTGTCAGAAGCACTGTTTGGTATCAAAAACCAACGCCGGGAACAGTTGTTCACCATGATAGATTAAAGCTGTGCAGAGATCGTGATTTACCTCTTTGGATATTGTGAATGAGATGTGCTATAAGCTCTGAAGATCATGGCGATGATGATGACTTATTATGCCCCGTTAATGGCCGTAGGTTATCTGATGATAACCATGTATCCATTTTTAAAGAGGATTTGGATGAAACCATTCCATATGGTATTGATCCATCCTCATCAATTCTGCATAATGATCTAGGTGCTGTTCTGATAGATGACCTGGATATCGACTCTGTTTTACCCGTCCCACAAACACAGCATCACTCTCCTAGGCGCATGAGGTGTCAGGTCCGAGGAGAAACGCATTACACTTCCCCCAGGTGCATGAGGTGTCAGGTCCGAGGGGAACCGCATCACACCTTTTCCCCTAGGCGCATGAGGTGTCAGGTCCGAGGGGAAATACATCACACATCTCCTAGAGATGACCAACTCCAGACTCACACCATTCAGAGTCGAACAGGAAGGCAGTGCCGTCTTCCCAACAGGTTCCTAGATTATGCACTGTATTAGAATGCTCTTTAAGCATTCGTGAATTATACTATGTAAGTCTTCATGGAGCCTACTTGTCCACCTGCATAAATGTTCCTCTGGTTTCGTCTTATTTCAGATTCATTTGGTCATGGTGCTGTTGCGGGCCGCAGTTAGCTTTTCGGTCATAGTACAGTACTGTAATGGTAGTGCGATAATGTACAATGGTAACAGTAATTCAACATTGAAAGAATTACTATAATCCAGATGATCTGAAATTATAATTTCAAATTTTAACATTCTGCATGACACTGAAGAGATTCAACTTGTCTGGAAAACATTTATAATCATTGGCTTATGTTTCGTTTCCATCTTAGCTTTAGTTTCAGCAACAGGACAATCGTGATGTTCTATTCTTTGTAAGTTTTAGGGAAACTAAATTAGTTGGACACATAAGCACATAGTGGCTTTTTCCAGCAATAATACTCCTTGAGATACCAAAAACCAACAGGGGTCCATCTCTGTATGACCCACAGAACACGTTATTATAATTACGCGTTTATCAAATGACGCGTGAATAATTGCGCGTAGTAATGCGTGGTTATATTTACGCATTTCTTGATCACGCATTACAAATATACGTTGTCAAATGATGTGTAAATTGTTACGCATTAATCATACGCATTGTATTGTTAAGTGTATTTATTGTCCGTCATGGCGTGTAGTCATAATAATGCTCTCTGTTTATGTGTATATGGATTAAATCCATGTGCATGCTTTTTATAAGGATATGCATCATATGTTATGAAGCAAACTCATCTATGTATAGTGAACTTCAGCTTAGGTTAGCTATTCAATGCCAGTTCTACATTTGTCAGCTCAGATATTTTATATGGTAGCTCAAATATATTATATATAGTTTTATTAGGTCAGCACAGATATTTTATAGGATAGCCCAGATATATTAATTCTATATCAGGTCAGTTCAGATATTTTATATTAGGTCAACATTATATATATATATATATATAATATATATATTTATTTATATATATGCCATATCTCTATATTTTCTCTATTAAATGTGTAACAATTACATGTTAATTTGATGCAATGATGGATTATTACTCTATAATGCATGACTCATGCATATTTATAATGTGCATTACTCTATAATGCAGAAGTCTGTATATGACAGCATATTCATAATATGCATTTAGCAAAGACAGCATAAATCGTGCAGATGCATTTCTTGCGCTTACCACTTTATAATGCGCAAAGTAATTCACATGTTAGTCATAACGCAAAAGCATGTTTATTTCTTCTGCTGTATTATCCGTTCCATTTTAGCTTCACTCAGATATATTTATTGTGATAGGGATAGTGGTTTTCCGGATTTCCTAAATTTGTGGATTCAGATCCGTTCAATTATATAAGAGGTATATCATAAATGTTACGGTTAAAAATGTTCACTAAAATTGAAAATATGCAATATTCATAGGTTTTCCTCGAATCTCACATATGTTAATTTCAGATAACACTTCCACTAAACTCATGTGAGATTATGTTTATTACTTCTTTATCAATTCGGCAATTCCGGCAATTCTGTCAGTTTTCTGCTGTGGTGGAAAACCACTGTCCTTTGTTTAAATTAAGGATGCTATGCTATTTTAAAATCTGTAATGATGGCCCTCGTCCGGCAGCTGTTGATCTATCCATCTGTCTTATGCTGTTATGTCTGGTCAGATGGACATCTATCATGGTCAAAACTTTGGCGTTTTCTTTGTACTATTTTTGAGAATTATTTTTTAAAATATTATTATCCTTCCTTTAGCAGTTGAGCGTCAATGCCGGTGGTTTTTTATGGTGCGTGAATTTTTAAAGATTTGAGATTTTTAGATAAAATCTTGAATTATATAACTATGTTTTTATAAATGGGGTAGAGTGTGGTGCTGGCGGTATCCCGCAATCCCGGAGTTCGCGTTTCCCGGCTGCTGGGCTAGCTGATTCCCGCCGGTTCTACGGACGCCCGGCAGTCGTACCTTGGAACTTGAAACGCGAGCACCTGCCGCTGGTTCCACGGGCCGATTCAAGACCTCTGTTGGGTGAGTAACCTTTTATAGGTAGCTAGGTTACTACAACATAATGATCAGACAGTAAGCATGAACATCCACCGTACTCTCAATGAGTGTTGATACACAACGCGCTCTCTGTGAGCGGATGACATGCAACGAGCTCTTTGTGAGCAAAGTATTTTCAAAATACAATAATTTAAGTAAAAGTACACTTTTAAAGTAGAAGTGTCCGAGTCATAGTTTTCTTAATAGTGCATTGATCAGGGTTTCCCTGCTCATTTCTGTACTCATGAGTGTAAGTAAAGTTTTAAGAAGAACTGAACTTTCTTACCACATCTACACTAGATCAGTAATCATAGTTTTCCCGCTCACTTCTCCTTAACCAATCCATAGCCTTCCCGCTCATTTCCCCTCAGCCAATACATAGCTTTCCCACTCATTTCTGTACTCACGAGTGCGAGTGTACTTTTAAGTACAACTGAGGTTTCTTAGTGCCTCCACACCAGATCATTAATCATAGTTTCCCCCCCCCCTCATTTCTCCTTAGCCAATCATTAGGGGCGCCTACCACTCATCCAATCAAATTCAAGCATGAATGTAGGTCATTTCGCCTTAGCCAATCATTATGGGCGCTTACCGCTCGTCCAATCAAATTCAAGCATGATTTTTGATTGACAACTCAGCCTAGTATATAAGGAGGACTTTACTTTTTCAAATCACTTGAGCATCAGATCCCAGCGTGAACACTTCGTGGTTTAGAGCTAGATCAGTTCACTACTGAATATCTCTTCAACTATGATTCTACTTCACAGAATTTCACTATACATCTTTTACTGAATAAAGTCTTAATCATATCATGTTACATTTCTATTTCATGTTTTCATCTTTCAGTTATTCTTTTCAGCCATCGATTGGATTTCATGAATTGAAACATTACCCAGAATGTCGGTAAGCTGTAGTTACCAAAAACCATCAATTTTGTTATGGTGGAAGGTATATGGGCTGGAGGGTGGGGATAGATACATCAGGACTGCCCCTACCGCAAAATACTAACCAACGCCGAGTGGTAAGCGCTCATCTTTGATTGGTTGAGAGCTTTGTGACGTCACTTCATTAGCATACTTAAATGAGATTCATCCCATGCCCATATATGGAAGTGGGCGTGGGAAAGCTGTGGGACGTCACAAAGCTCTCGACCAATCAAAGTGGGCGCCTACCGCTCGGCATAACTACTCACATGGTCAGATACCTCTCCATCTACAACAGCCCCTTCGTTGATTGTTTTAAGCCAATTACTGATCCAGGTTTTAACACGTCCACAAATGCCATAGTGTTGCAGTTTTAGTAAACTGTGGCTGACTTTGTAAAATGCTTTTGCGAAATCCAGGACGGTTAGCTGAGCCATCTTTTGAGAATGCATCATGGAATTGGTTGTTAAGGATATTGGCCTTATCCACAGAGTTAGAGTAGAGCCTACCATCCAGTTTCAGTGAAGGAATCCCAACATGAGCTTTGCACTTGTGCTTGATATAGGTCCAAAACCTTTTCATGCCAGAGAACTGATTTTCATTGGTCTCTTCACTGAGAACCTTCCAGATATATGCCCAGTAATCTCGACGTAGACTTTTTTGCACCATACTTTTAAGATTAGAGTATACTACAGCGGGTTTTTTCTTCTTGACAATGCAGTCTGTGTTGTTGTTTAATGAGCTTCATTTCAGTGTTTATCCTGGGATACCCATCTTTCTTTGCCGCTACTTTGTGGGGTGTGTGTTTCTAGATGCTGTCCTCTATGGTGGTTTAGAACTGCTCCCACATATTGCGTTCATTACAGAGTTATTTCCCTTAAATATCTTAAAAACTGATATATAAACTGCATTGCCAATCGTTTCTTGTCAACGCAAGTCCTAGGTTTTAGCTCCGATTCTTTTGAAACTTGCTCAGTATTACCATTACCACATGAAGATGTGCATGTGCTATCCGTATATACATGTACGTCCATCAGTCTGTCCAAAATATATGTATGTCCGTCTGTCAATCCATCCATCTCTTGACAATCATTTCTTGTCAACGCAACTTCTCCTAGAGGGCTCAATGGATAAACTTAAAATTTCGTCCACATTATCAGTGTCATATGCAGATGTGCGTGTGCGTTATTACCATCTGAAAATGTGCATGTGCTTTTTTCGCGGCCAGAAAATTATCCATTACAGAATTATCCCCCTTCAAATACCTTTAAGCCGATACATGAACTGCAGTAGCAATCATTTCTTGACAACACAACTACAATTTAGCTAAGATTCTTTTGAAACTTGGTACGGGTTCTCATTACCACTTGAAGATGCGCATGTGCTGTATAGAATGTGTGTATGTCTGTCTGTCGGTCTGTCCATCTCTGACATTCATTTCAAGATGTCAACACAACTCCTACAGTTTAGCTACGATTCCAGAAGTATCTGTTTGATTGGCAATAAGGTAGCTTACTCCGTCCAAAAACCTGGACTAGAGTAGACAGTTATGGTTCTTTCATTAGACGGCATTAAATGCAAGATTAGAAATCTTTTTCTGGCGCTAAATGTAAGTAGATTTATGTAACAAGTAGTGATTGAACGATACGTATGTTTATGTGGTTAATAAAACAGCAGACCAACCCTAGGGGGTGTCTGTGGTCGTTATCTCCTTTGATATACTTAAAATTCATCAAAATTGTCTTGTTCGTGACAGATCTTGAAGAATTTTGAACCTATACTCTCAATTCCTTTGTGACTGAATATATTACTTGAAGAAGCAGTGCTATGATTCCATTTTGAAGAGATTCATCCGTATTTTCCTGAGCTATCTCCCTTGAAAAACTTTAAATTCACCAAAATTCTCTTGTCCGGGTATAATAGTTGAACGAAATTCAACCTACACTTACAAATCTATCTTTCTTTAAGGCGAGATGCAGTGTCAGGATTTCATTTTTTATTGATTAGTTCTAAAATATTGTCCTTTACAATTAACGTTACACGTATGTGCACTCTTGAGGTGTGTTTGGTAATTGCCGTTCCACTGTATCCAACCATCATATCATGTCATCATCACCTAAGTGACGTGTAGGCTGACGTCATAATCATTACGTCATAAATGATTCATTTTGGCCCGTCTTTAACTCTTAATCGGCTGACACGTTGTACGAATTGTATGTCTCTACTATTTCATAAACATGCTGTTGAATATTTTGAAACTAATTTGACTGGACGCTGTTAGGCAACAACAGCGTCCAGTCAAATTAGTTCGAAAATATTCAATAGCGTATCTATATATTTTTCTGGAAATTGATAGTCAGAGAGTTCAGAGATCGATCGATCCCAACACGAGCGAGGTGTGGGTGGAGCTTAGCTAAAGATGGGTGGGGCATAGCTAAAACTGGAAAGGTCCATTAAGTTACAGCATAGTGAACGTAATCTTTGCTAGGTTATGGAGATCTAGTTGCATCTGATCTGTTATGCGTTGGGGTTAGCTGGTGTTGTGTGGTTACAAGCATGGTGGCGAGTCATGTAAACCTATGGTAGACAACTCAGTAACTCTACAATTATCCCGGTTTTTAAAACAGTCACCTCCCTTTAGCACAGGATTAGTAATAGTACTCCGCTTGGGCACATGCTTTCGTTGAGGCTTTAATGCAAAATTATGGCTGCTCAATGTTTAGATTTTGCATTTATTTTCAGGCTATGTATCAGTGTTTGACTGCATGTATGGCAATATTATTGATCTTAATGCGAAAAAGGGAAATCTGGAAAAGATGCGAAAAATCTGGACAAAAATAACTGTTAAAGCTACTGGTTCAGGCAAATACACTATCTCAGATTGGTCTCTAAGCTATATAACTCGTTTCACTATCTAAATACAAGACTATCTGAGTATTTAACAACCAATGAAACGATGTGCTATCACCGTTCCAGCGATCGTCAAATACCGCATTTCAGCTAATTTTAGAAATTTAGAAATTAATTTGAATGAGAGCAGCCTATGGCAGCGACAACTAGTGAAATGACTTTTTAAAATATTGGACAGAATGTTAATTAAATTGGAATTAAGTTCACTAAAGAATGCAATAGAGGGACCCATTTCTAGCTATTCCCCGCCCATTTCTAGATACGCCCTAGCCATTTCTATCTATACCACGCCCATTTCTAGCTATGCCCTGCCCATTTCTAGCTATAGCCCACCCATTGTTAGCTATGTCCTGCCCATTTCTAGCTATGTCCAGTCAATTTCTAGCTATACCCCCGCACATTTCTAGCTATGCCCCTCACATTTCTAGCTAGCCCAGCACATTCCTAGCTATGCCGCACCCATTTCTATCTATACCACGCCCATTTCTAGCTGAGCTCCACCATGCTTCGACCGTATTGGGATCGATCGAACCCCGAATTCCCGGAGGCCAAAGCATCAAGATAACTATTCAAGCTGTGAAATATTTTGAAACTAATTTGACTGGTTGCTGTTGCTACATATGCCAGCAAAAGCACCCAGTCAAATTAGTTTCAAAATATTCAGGAATCATGTGAGAAAAATCAGTCAGAATTTTATGCCCGATGAAATCTTATTTTGCACATATTTCCTTACATCGTTTCGGTGATTGATGTTCCATATGTTAGTTGCCTTCTGATGTGTATTTCTATACGGCATATGTGTAATTTAGAATAATGTTCAAATAAGATATCCTCCAAAATTACGGGTATTCGTGCATCTTCTTATTTAGTAGATCCCTCACACTGGGTGGTGCGCCATAGCATACTTATAATTTTCATGTCAACGAAGCATATACGTTATCACAGACGTCCACGACTTTCAAATATGTTAAACAACGCTATTGTAAGGTTTAATTGTGTCATGTGAGAGATGAAGAAAATTTGCCCCGCTGATTCCCAATTTCCAGAAAACTATACAGGTAAGCTGTTGAATATTTTGAAAATAATTTGACTGGGTGCTGTTACAGCCTATGGCTGTCAAAAGAACTCTAGGTAGAGAATGAAAGCCAGTCTTCTAAACAATTTCCTGAACATTTTGGAAAATCAAAGATGGTCCCAAAAATTAACTAATCCAATTTGTGTATTAAATGAAGAATTTGAAGATCTGAAGCCTACAACCCCATGGTCCTTCCATTCCATCCATGTCTGTTTGAAATAGGCCAAGCTATAAATAACGAGTAGTCTTTGATTTCCAGTTTTTTAAATCGAAGATGGGCGATAAACAAGTTAGTCATTCCAGTGGTAAATTTTCAATAAGTCTCTTAGCCTGCAAATGAACAATAATTGGGTAAATATTTTGATTAATGTTCAAGCCTGCTGAAAACGGCATCTGCAATGGCGACAATATATATCAATTTGCAGTTTACATGACAACAGAAAGCTTGTTTTTTTTAAAGCAAGTGGTAAGTTTACAGTCTTCTCATGACCTGCAAATGGGCATTCACTGAGCAAACCATTCAATTTTCCAGAAATGTTTTGACCAATAAATGGTTAATTGATATGAGCAGCATGTTGGGCCCTATGGCGACACAAATGATGTTAATAATTTTGATATATGGGAATTATTTCTAGGATTTAGGTATCGAGGGAGAGCGAGAAACCGCGAGATTATGACGTCAACGACATGCCAGCAAAATATTGCCAGTGCTTTAGATTTACCTGTTTACTTCGCGTTATGAAGGCCGAATATTAATTAACCATTTAATGACCAAATTCTGTCAGGAAAATCAGAATATTTCCTTATTGTATGTCCATTTGCAGGCCAAGCTAAGACTATTTTTGAAAATTGACCATAGGAATGGCTGGTTAGATTACTGAGACAGTCGTTTTAATTGTAAATTCTCAAAAATAGTTTTCTCTTGACCTGCGTCCTCAACTTGACGATGCAGAGGCCAGTGCTGGCATGAGATGGTTAAATCGCAACATGTCCGCATGTCAAGCATGGGCTTGCAGTAATAGAAACGATCATGGAAAGGGTACAGCAATTCACATTTTCAAATACCGGATCCACAGAAGCATTCGCATAAAAAGGGGATAACTGAAAGATGTCTTCATAACATCGGCACTTGATGGATATCTTCCACATTAAAATTTGGAAGACACGAGTTTAGAACATATAGTCTGTATAATTGTAAAATAATGTGTCATGCATTTCAAAACAAAAGGCACGGTACTTAATTTTAATATAACAGAATCAAGCTCGACAATTAACATCAGTATTTGCTTGCATCAATTGTAAAATGGAATTTGCAAACCAAAATGAAACGATGTCGCTGATTGTCCGGTCGGTCAATTATAAACAATCACTTAGCGACTTACTTCAGACAATAGTAGGTGACAGCTATTAAATAATGACAAGTGCACGCCAGACATAATTAGTAATTTAGTGCGTTCACACTATTGAAATCCAGCGTTATTAATCATTTACAATGTTTACTCCCAGTTTTAAAATAACTGCAGACTGCTTAATATTCTGAATTAAATTTGCCTGGAATTATGTTGCAGTAGCTTCCAAACTAATTAGTTTCACACAATATGCAGGGTAAATTTTAAGCTTTCTCTTTTTCTGTCCTTGAAAGAGTTAACTAATTGATCCCAAATTTTAAAATGTTTACCCATATTTACTGCCTGTTGAATATTTAATTGACTGGAAGCAGAAGTTGCAATAGGCAGCATCAGCTTTCAGAGAAATGACTCAACATTTATTCAACTAACCTATTTTTTACGAGATTTCAAGAATTTGTTCTGACAGGTTGATTGCAAACATGCTCCTTGCATAACCCTTCACTGCTTTTTTAAAAATAGAATGTGCCCATTTGCCGACCAAGAAGACCTTTTGACAATTTAGCACTGCAATGACTGGCGCAATCATCTGGACACTAACTGCACTTTAATTTCCTCCAAACACTGGCAAAGTGTCAGTTGTTTAAACTATACGCTAATTATCCACGATATGCTAGATCTACCTCCCCTGGTTACGGCTATCCTCGATCGGACGAAGAGAGTTGGTGTGTCGGTGATGTCAGCCGCTTGTCCAAAATGGCGCCTCTCTCTACTGGTTACTTTAGCAATTTAAATTGAGGAAATCTTTTTTATTTGTTGGCATAAAATTGTGCTCTTGGTCTCAAATTGATACAGAGAATTAGTACTTTACGCCAGATGCACAAAATCCCCCAGTGGAATGTCCCTTTATTAAGCTTATTTTATGCTGATTTGAATATCTGTTCCCCTTTTATTCGCTAATGATTTATGTGAAAATGAAGGCAAAAGCAGGGGTTGATATTAAAATTAACACTAACACAATATTTGGTGTTAACACCAAGCACTAACACGGTGTTAGCACTAAATCTGGTGTTAACACTGTGGTGCTGGCGGTATCCCGCAATTCCGTAGTTCGTGTTTCGCGGCTGCCGGACTAGCTGATTCCCGCCATTTATACGGACGCCCGGCAGTCGTACCTTGGAACGTGAACTGCGCACACCTGCCGCTGGTTCCACGGGCCGATTCGAGACCTGTGCTGGGTGAGTAACCTTTTGTACGTAGCTAAGTTACTATAAATGGTGTCAGGAGTACTTTGGGCCCTAAATTAAAAATTGTTATTAGTTATTTCTAAATTCTACTCACGATTTTGCTGTTAAAAAAGATAGAATTCTCGGAAATATAAAGACTACTCTAGTAGTCCTGCCCGAACGTAAATTTTACAGACTTTGGCCGCCATTTTGATTATTTTATAGTTATTTTTGTATTATTTAATAATCACAGATGATAGGTGAGTTATAGTTAAATATATATTATTTATTTATACTATAGCATGCAAATGTCGGGTATATAGATTAATATACCTTACATACATACCGGCATCATAAATACGTCATATATTCAAGATTCAATGGTATTTATCTGAACTGTAATGAATCGAGGTATATTTTCGTGCTAAGTTTCTATCATCTATTCTATGTCAGCATTCCGTGGAATGACAACCCTATAGTTTCTGGATTGTTATTGTTAGTTGTCTTCAGTGTCATATGTAGGAAACCGCGATTCTGAGCTGTAATTTAACCGTCGGTTTTTGGATATTCCTTTATACTTTAATTACAGTTCAATTTCTTTGTTTATTTCAGAATTATTTGAAATAAAGAAGTGATATAAATCACTGTTATTATTATTATTATTATTATTATTATTATTATTATTATTATTATTATTATTATTAACTTTTTGAACATTAGAGGGTAATCTCCCTTCGAATCAGCAAATATGTTTCAATTGCAATATTAGATTTACTAATTACGCTGAACATTATTTGTTTTTTCTTGTTATTATTAATTCAAAAAGTTCATTATCACATTGCTAGTTACTCCGTTAAAACACTACTCAGCTTATGCCTTCTTTTCAAGTTAAATCTGAGGAGTTTTTGCCTCGCACCCAGTTTTCATTGGATCAATCCTTTACCCACAAAGCAATTTTGTTGGGTACAAGTAAAGGTTTCATTTTGAAAACGGGCTGATCAAACTGGGTTTGTTGAGTATTGGTGTAAAAGCGGTGGTACTACACAAGACCTGGTTAATATTTTGCAGTCGAGAATAGCCAACGCCGTTCAGAAGTTTCACCGTATCGTTTTCTATATCTGGGCCGGAACGTGCGACCTTACCGAGAAACAAGGCGACGGTTTTGTCTATTTAAGGACGGCCGATGATGAACTCGCGGTAGACCGCATTTGCCAACACTATCAACGTGTGATAGACATAGTAAGGCATTATGGCCAAACGGTGAAATTTATCGATATCCCGGCGGTTTCTCTGGTCCTGTATAATGAGCAACTTCACCATTTGAATCCCTGTTCCTTAAAAGACCAAGAGCTGCAACTGCATGACCAACTCTCTCTTCTCAATGATAGAATTGAAAAAATTAATGCAGATATTGGTGTACACACCATCAAATGGAACAGGGATTCGATTGTTTTAAGGAACAGGGATTCGACAAGAGTTAATACTCCATAAAAAATCTAGTGCACGTAAACGTGTCCATTATCATTATACTTTCGAGTTTCTGAGGGATGGTTTGCATGCAGGTAGGCTACTGAATCTGGTTTGGCTTCGGAAGATTCATTTAGACGTTCTACGGAGTTGCACCACCATCACTACTCAGTGAGTTATACTTTTCAGTAAGCATATGCTTACAACTTATTTCAGTAAGTGATATTACTTTTTTAGCGAATATTAATTTCGCTTCCTTGGTATAAATCAACAGGTGACCCACAATGACGAAACCTTTGTGTATTAACACTGCAACCGTGTTTGAACTTAGTGCACTCCATAATATTGGTAAAATTCGAGATGCTGGCATAGTAAGTTTTCGTGAGTCCAGAGGAGGTTCCATATCTCTGGCCGACATTAAGGCAGATCCTGATCTGCCTGCCGCAGCTACAGTCCTTGCACGATTGCTCCATGCTAAGGAGGTTGTATTCGACATCAATGATGAAGGCGCTGTTGGTGGGGTCGACTCACACCCAAGGGAAGAATCCCTGGAAGAGCAAGTAGCTAGACTGAACATGGAACTGCTAGCTCAAGGTATCAAATACAAGGCACTCCTTAACTCAACTAGTCAACAAAGGGATGATCAGACCCTAGTTGATAACCTGGCTCCTAGGGGGGTATATACCCCTAGAGAACCTAAGAGGGAGTCGCGATCAGTTTCTCACCATGACACTAGGATGTCATCACCAGTTCGTAGAGCTTACCTGGATGGCTCTTCGTACAAAGACTCTAGAATGGCATCATCCGGTCCTCGAAGCAACTCTGATGGTACTCCTCCACCTAAAATGTCAACTTCTGATGGAAAATGTGAGTGGAAACCATTTTTCATACAGTTTGAGCATACTGCTTCAAGGTACCATTGGTCCGATACATATAAATAAGACATGCTCATCTCAGCTTTAAGGGACAAGGCCTTAAAGTTTTACTGCATCTGTTCTGTGCAAGTCCAGAATGATTACTTTAGTCTATGTGACAAATTAAGGTTGCGATATGGGAAGAAAGATCTGCCCCACATCATCAGAAAAAAAATGCAAGATATTCGACAAGAGGGTAACTCTTTAGAAGAATTTGCAGATATCATTCAGGAGCTCACTTTAGATGGCTACCCTGATGCCTCAGAGAGTTTGGGCGAGACAATTGCCATTGATGCATTCCTATGGGGTGTTGAGCATAAACGAGCCGCTCTGATAGCTATGGATAAAGATCCGACCACCCTGGAGGCTGTACAAATGGTCAATGCAGCTATCCATAATCAAAGATTGATCATGGGTTCCAGAAGACCTGAGGTTCGAAAGGTCCGGTTTCCGGGCGATGCTTCTGGTTTGATGGAGGCAGATAATCCTGAGCAGTTGAGAGGCATAATGGCTCCAAGCAGGATAGATAAATTGGAGAAAGATGTCGAAGGACTTAGGAAGGATATGGCGGAGATGAAGGTAGATGTTGCTAAGATTTTGAATCTTATATCTGGTCAATTCGGTCGAGGTCAGTCTCCTCCAAGAGGGAAGGTTGTTCCATCGCGTTCCCCTTCTCCTCCTCTCAGATCGGGGAAGTGCTTTAATTGCAATTTAGAGGGGCATTTTCCTGTGAGTGTCCAGAGCCGAGGCATACACGGTCACCATCACCTTCTGCTTCTCCGAGATCTTCGCCTGTGCGATCATATGATGTTCGCATGTATGAGTTTAATCGTGACCCTATGACACTAGTCATTCCCATTAAAGTAAATGGTGTGTCCGTTGATGCAGTGGTGGACACTGCAGCACAAGTGACAGTAATTGGCAATTTCTTTGCAAATAAATTACCTTACCCTTTAAAGAAGTTGGAGTTTATTTCATTGAAAGGTGCAGGTAGAGACAATATTATCCCTGCGGAAAGTGTTGAGCCAGTCACAATTGCATTAGGCTCTATGATGTTCAGCTGGCCAGTCCTTCTTGCCAATATTAATGATCCGATTATATTAGGTCTGGATTTCTTGAAGGCACAAGGCCACCATTGATCGGACTAGACTGTGTCTGACAATTAATGGAGAACCGGTTCAAGCATCAATGTTGAGAGCTCATGGGAAGGAAGCCCAAGTAGCTCGGGTAACATTGAAGCAGAAAGTAGTCGTTGGTCCTTTTGAGGCCGTGAAGACCACGGGCATTCTGGATCGGGAGGTACAGAATGATGTTGTGCTCCAGTCCTCATCTAAACTGGAGGGTGTGGTAACACCTTATACAGTGGCCACTGCCAAAGATTCGCAGATTCCTATTTTGTTAAGGAACCTGTCGGCCCAATATATTACTCTGGAACAATACCACAACCTTGGTATTGTCACAGAAATTGAGGAGGTTTTAGACCCTAGAACAAAATTTCAACTTGCTGGTAATCCCTAAACCAGGACGGTTGACAGACTTCTACAGCCACTGAGGTGGACATCCCTGTGTTCTTACAGGATCTGTATGAGAGGTCGACATCGGGTGTATCGCAGATGCAGTCTTTGCAAGTTAAATCCACGTTAATCGAGTATCAGGATGCATTTGCAAAAGATGATCTTGATTTGGGTTTCTTCAAGGGGATAAGACATATGGTTGACACAGGTAATGCACAACCTGTTCGTTCTAAACTTAGACGAACTCCTCTTGGGTTTGAGAATGAGGAAGAGAAACACCGTGCGGAAATGTTAGAGAAAGGTATCATAGTTCCGTCAAAATCTGAGTGGTCATCAGCCCCGGTATTAGTTCGGAAGAAAGATGGTACCGTGCGGTACTGCGTCGATTTCGAGCTCTGAACAGTCTAACTCGCAAAGACATTTACCCCCTACCAAACATTGAGACATGTCTGGATGCACTTGGTGGTGCTAAGTTCATCAGCACACTTGATATGGCAGCCGGGTATTGGCAGGTCGAGGTTGACCCAGAGGACCGCCACAAGCTTGCATTTATCACAAGATATGGGCTCTTTGAATTTGTCCGGATGCCATTTGGTACGTGCAACAGCCCGGCTACCTTTCAGAGGGTTGTTCAGCTGGTGTTGCAAGGTCTTAACTGGTGCGAGTGTCTTGCGTATTTAGATGACGTGGTAGTGACAGGGACTGACTTTGACAGTCATATGACCAACTTGAAAGCTGTCCTTTCCCGATTCCTATCGCACAACCTTAAATTAAAACCTAAGAAGTGTAATTTGTTCCATACAGAACTCTGTTTCTTAGGTAAGTTGGGGAGTGATAAGGGAATTGCTGTTAAGCCAAACAATATGGAAAGCGTCGTTAATTGGCCTGTTCCTAAGACCAGGAAAGAGCTGGAATCTTTCCTAGGGTTCATGTATTACCACCGAGAGCACATACAGGGTTTTGCCTGTATTTCTGCTCCTCTCTCTGCACTTACCAGTTCCAAAGTAGAGTATGACTGGACTCTAAAGCATCAGGTAGCTTTCGAAACACTTCAGGGTGCTATGGCCAACCCTGCAGTGTTAGGTTATCCAACTCCGGATGGTACCATCATATTGGATACTGATGCTTCAGAGGGTGCTATTGGTGCAGAGCTATCCCAAATTCAGAATGGGAAAGAGGTGCTTATTGGTTTTGTGAGCCGAACTTTGACACCGGCTCAGCGTAAATATTGTGTTACACGCAAAGAGTTGCTAACCGTGGTAGCATTTACTAGGCAGTACCATATGTACTTGCTAGGACGGTCATTTATTGTGCGGACTGACCATCACAGTCTCACGTGGCTCCTCAGTTTCAAGCACATCGAAGGACAACTAGCTAGATGGCTAGAAGAACTGTCCCAATATAATATGACGATGCAGTACAGACCCGGTAAACAGCATTCTAATGCTGATGGTCTATCACGAGTTCCAAGTGATTCTTCATCTTGCCACTGTTATAAAGCTGGCCAATCTCTTAGTTATTTACCATGTGGTGGGTGCAAATATTGTACCTAGCTTCAGCAGCAAGGGTCTCAATTTGAACAAGATGTTGATGATGTAAGTCCTTTGGCTTTTCAAACCATAAGGGCCCTTCAACTGAGTAATAATGACCTATCAGACAGCGACACAGACAGCGACGATCCAGATGGACTGCTGAATGGTGTCCCCCAAACAGACCAGGTTATCAGAAGGTCAAACTGGTTAGACGCATTCTCTTCGGAAGATCTAAGGGAGCGTCAGTTGGAGGATCCTGATCTGAAGACAGTTGTATCATGGATTGAGCAGTCACACACACCTCTTCTGATGCGGAGCTATATTTAGCTAGTCTAGCTGTCAGGTTTTGGTGGGCTCGTTGTGATCAATTGATTTTTGTCGATAGCATTTTGCACTATCTCTGGGTAGAAGCAAATACCACACGGAATCTGCTGGTAGTCCCAATGTCTCTCCAGAAGCTGGTTTTGGGAAATTGTCATGATTCCAAGCTTGCCAGTCACATGGGTGAGCAGAAGACATTAGAGAGAGTGAAGGCTAAATATATCTGACACGGATACTCTCGTGACGTGGTGGTGTATGTGAAATCCTGTCGGATTTGTAGCTGTAGCAAAAAAGCTTCCATCCGACCTAGAGATGCTCTGGGCGAGTTCCATGCCGGTTTTTCCTTGGAACGGGTACATATGGACATTTTGGGCCCCTTTATCACATCTGCACTGGGAAATAGATATGTTTTGATGATCATAGATCAGTTCACTAAATGGGTTGAGTGCTATGCGCTCCCTGAACAAGGGGCAGAACTGGTAGCCAAAACGTATGTGGAGCGTTTTGTCACCACATTTGGCTGTGCCATCTACTGGAGATTTCAAAGACACGCACCATAGCTTATAGACCATGTTCAAATTGACAGATTGAACATATAAACCGTATTGTCTTGCAGTGTATACGGTGTTACCTGCAAGAGCATGTCAGACAGAAAGATTGGGACAAGTGTATTCCTTTCATCGCCGGAGCTATACGATCTACTGTAAGCCGACAGATGGGGTATACTACCAACATGATGATGCTTGGTCGAGAAGTGCTACAGCCTATTGACATAATGTGCAAATGCCCTGTGTCTGCGACTGCAGAGGATGCCCCTTCAGATGCCAGTGACTTCGTCCAACAGTTACAGAAAACGTTGCATGAAACTCATGAGATAGCACGGGATAACCTTAAAATGGCTCAGAAGCGCCAGAAAAAAGAGTACGATCTACGTTTGCATGAGCGTGCCTATCATGTTGGTGATGTAGTTTATCTTGCTAATTCTGCAACTAAAATGGGTCAGTCCAGTAAACTACAACATCCTTGGCCTGGTCCATTTATTATTTATAAAAAGTTGTCAGAAGCACTGTTTGGTATCAAAAACCAACGCCGGGAACTAGTTGTTCACCATGATAGATTAAAGCTATGCAGAGATCGTGATTTACCTCTCTGGATATTGCGAATGAGACATGCTATAAGCTCTGAAGATCATGGCGATGATGATGACTTATTATCCCCCGATGATATCTGATGATAACCGTGTTTCCATTTTTGAAGAGGATTTGGATGAAACCATTCCATCTGGTATTAATCCATCCTCATCAATTCTGCATAATGATCTAGATGCTGTTTTGACAGATGACCTGGGTATCGACTCTGTTTTACCCGTCCCACAAACACAGCATCACTCTCCTAGGCGCATGTGGTGTCAGGCCCGAGGAGAAACGCATAACACTTCCCCTAGGCGCATGAGGTGTCAGGACGAGGGGAACCGCATCACACTTTTTCCCCTAGGCGCATGAGGTGTCAGGTCCGAGGGGAAATACATCACACATCTCCTAGTGATGACCAACTCCAAACTCACACCATTCAGAGTCGAACAGGAAGGCAGTGCCGTCTTCCCAACAGGTTCCTAGATTATGAAATGTATTAGAATGATATTTAAGCATTCGTGAATTAGACTGTAAGTCTTCATGGACCCTACTTGTCCACCTGAATAAATGTTCCTCTGGTTTCGTCTTATTTCGGATTCATTTGGTCATGGTATTGTTGCGGACTGCAGTTAGCTTATCGGTTGTAGTACAGTACTACAATAGTAATGCGATAATGTACAATGGTAACAGTAATTCAACATTAAAAGAATTACTGTAATCCAGATGATATGAAATTATGACTTCAAATTTTAACATTTTGCATGACACTGAAGACATTCAACTTGTCCGGAAAACATTTATAATCAGTGGCTTATGTTTCGTTTCCATCTTAGCTTTAGTTTCAGCAACAGCAAAATCGTGATGTTCTATTCTTTGTAAGTTTTTGGGAAACTAAATTAGTTGGACACATAAGCACATAGTGGGGATTTTTCCGGCAATAATACTCCTTGAGATACCAAAAACCAACAGGGGTCCATCGCTGTATGACTCACAGAACGCGTTATTATAATTACGCGTTTTTTTCAAATGACGCGTGAATAATTGCGCGTAGTAATGCGTGGTTATATTTACGCATTTCTTGATCACGCATTACAAATATGCGTTGTCAAATGATGTGTAAATTGTTACGCATTAATCATACGCATTGTATTGTTAACTGTATTTATTGTCCGTCATGACGTGTAGTCATAATAATGCTCTCTGTTTATGTGTATGGGGATTAAATCCAT
This sequence comes from Chaetoderma sp. LZ-2023a, assembly GCA_034401795.1. Classification (NCBI taxonomy): domain Eukaryota; kingdom Metazoa; phylum Mollusca; class Caudofoveata; order Chaetodermatida; family Chaetodermatidae; genus Chaetoderma; species Chaetoderma sp. LZ-2023a. The sequence continues at coordinate 250,491,875 of CM067369.1, forward strand.
GTGCACGCTTTTTATAAGTATATGCATCATATGTTATGATGCAAACTCATCTATGTATAGTGAACTTCAGCTTAGGTTGGCTATTCAATGCCAGTTCTACATTTGTCAGCTCAGATATTTTATAGGGTAGCTCAAATATATTATATTTAGTTTTATTAGGTCAGCACAGATATTTTATAGGATAGCCCAGATATATTAATTCTATATCAGGTCAGTTCAGATATTTTATATTATGTCAACATTATATATATATATATATATATTTATATATATATATATGCCATATCTCTATATTTTCTCTATTAAACGTGTTGCACTTACATGTTAAAATGATGCAATGATGCATTATTACTCTATAATGCATAACTCATGCATATTTATAATGTGCATTAATCTATAATGCAGAAGTCTTGCATATGACAGCATATTTATAATATGCATTTAGACAGCATAAATCATACAGATGCATTTCTTGCGCGAAGTAATGGTGCGCACCGCTGCAACAGCCGCCAGGCGGCGTTGGTGCGTTGTGAGGCATCCTCTCTAATGCGGTCATGTTTGCCATTACGCGAGTTTGTACTTTTGTTATTCGTATCTTGTCTATTTAAGTAGTTATAGTTCGTATATACGCTGATTGTAGTTGCTTTGTTTAATACCGTATCATTATTGGCAATTTATATTTAACAATGACTTTAATAGTGTCCAAACTCGACATTTTCAAACGTCGTTCTACGTTTCCGTGATTTAAGGCATCACCTTCGGACCGAGACATAAATGTCGCCGCTGTCAAGTAATCACTAATCAGACATCGGTGCGTTTTTAATCCACTTGTGAATGATGCGCTAGTGTAAATTGACAAGCAGGAGCGTCTCCATGATTAGGTGGCGGGGGCAAAAATTTGACGGTGTATCCATCTCTACCAGTATTAGCGTTAGAGAGGGAGGCTATGGTAGGCCTATATGCCAGGCAAAGATAAAAAAAAAACTGTTTGAGTTAATTGTATCGCAGCAGGTTGTAGTGCCCATACATGTATGCATAGACCACGTTATGTATAACTTTTTATAAGGCCTACCAAATATATACAATCCAATCCATTACATGCATGCTTTGCTAGAAGTGTATTAAATGTGTTACAATTTCTGAACTGAGCTATTGAGGGTGAAAGTCTATGAGGAGATTTTAGTAGTGGTAACTTTCATTAATCAAGCAAGAAAGGTCGTTGTGGCCTACTAAATACAACAAAAGTTTCTACTCCCCCCCCCCCCACCCCGACACCCACACCAGCCCTGTGTATGACCAATCTTATTCTCATGGTGGCACATCATGTATTGCAGTAGCAACCATTTACGTCATAGTAGCGATTAGCTATCTATCTAGCCTATACATAGCCTCACTTCCCTATTGCTTACTTCCCTATTGCTTGCTGGTAGAGATGGATACTCTCTATCTTTCTATCTATCTACCTTCCTGTCTGTCTGCCTGCCTGCTTGCCTGCTTGCCTACATGCTTGCATGCCTTTCAACAGTTTACTGGTCAGGGCAAAAACCAGCCTCTGGAGTGGTCTTGAGAAATGCTCACTTGCAGGACAAGCGAACAGAACCTTTGGAAATGTACCACTGGAATGCCTTGCTTGATAACCGAAACAGTCATTTCAATGGCACATTTTCAAAAATTCTCTTCTCTTGGCCCGAAAATGGACATTCAATAAGCAAATGTTTTGATATTAAGGTCTTGACTAAATTTAGCCATTAAAGGGTTAAATAGATGCATCCTATGATCAACATACAATTAAATTTAACCTTATAACATACAGAGCTGAAACATTGGAATAATGAATATAGGCCTATACTCTTTATGTATATAATGAAATGCCAGTATCCCCAAGTTTTTAAAACCAATAGGATTTCCTAAATTTTTTCACACTTTCTGGATTTCTTTAGATCATGCCCGGCCAACATTGGCGACATCTAGTATAAGATCACACTCTTTGTTGTGGTAAAATTTTAGAAAATCAGACAAGCAGTTTCTGAGATATGGCTCATAGATCCATAATTGATTAAATACCATCATTCACAAGTCTCAATTGATTAATTATCACCTTTCACAAGTCTCAATTGGTTAAATACCATCATTCACAAGTCTCAATTGATTAAATATCATCATTCACAAGACTCACTTGATTAAATATCATCATTCACAAGTCTCAATTGATTAAATATCATTATTCACATGTCTCAATTGATTAAATATCATTATTCACAAGTCTCAATTGATTAAATACCATCATTCACAAGTCTCAATTGATTAAATATCATTATTCACAAGACTCAAATTGATTAATTATCACCATTCACAAGTCTCAATTGATTAAATACCATCATTCACAAGACTCAATTGATTAAATTTCATCATTCACAAGTCTCAATTGATTAAATATCATTATTCACAAGTCTCAATTGATTAAATACCATCATTCACAAGTCTCAATTGATTAAATATCATTATTCACAAGACTCAATTGATTAATTATCACCATTCACAAGTCTCAATTGATTAAATACCATCATTCACAAGTCTCAATTAATTAATTAATTATCACCTTTCACAAGTCTCAATTGGTTAAATACCATCATTCACAAGTCTCAATTGATTAAATATCATCATTCACAAGTCTCAATTGATTAAATACCATTATTCACAAGACTCAATTGATTAAATATCATTATTCACAAGACTCAATTGATTAAATATCATCATTCACAAGTCTCAATTGATTAAATACCATCATTCACAAGTCTCAATTGATTAAATATCATTCACAAGTCTCAATTGATTAAATATCATTATTCACAAGTCTCAATTGATTAAATACCATCATTCACAAGTCTCAATTGATTAAATATCATCATTCACAAGTCTCAATTGATTAAATATCATTATTCACAAGACTCAATTGATTAAATATCATTATTCACAAGACTCAATTGATTAAATATCATCATTCATAAGTCTCAATTGATTAAATATCATTCTCAAGTCATACCTGAGCAAATATTATCATTCATATGTGACAATTTGGAAAATTTCATCACTTCTAGCTCACAGTTGTGAAAATTTCATCACTTATAAATCACACCTGAGCAAATTTCATCACTAATATGTCACAATTAAGTCAATTTCATCACTCATAAGTCACAATTGAGCAACTATTATCATTCACAAGTTATAATTGAGCAAATATTATCATTCACAAGTCATAACTGAGCAGATATTATCATTCACAAGTCATAACTGAGCAAATATTATTATTCACAAGTCATAACTGAGCAAATATTATTATTGAAAAGTCACAATTGGGCAAATTTCATCATGTCTAGCTCACAGTTGAGAAAATTTCTCTAATATGTCACATGTAAGTAAATTTCATCACTCATACGTCTTAATTGAGCAAATACATGTATTATCATTCACAAGTCATAATTGAGCAAATATTATCATTCACAAGTCTTAACTGCGCATAAAATGGTCATAATTATCAAAGCCTGTATTAAATTTGATTGCATGAAGAATGTCGTGAAATCTCTCTATCGAATACAAACTCTGTCTGAAAGTAGGTCATACTTGACAGCTAACCACACAGGAAGTGATTGTCATTGATAGATGAAGTACTTTCACCGCCCTCCATTGTCTCCCTGAGGACTTCATTTCCAATATCTAGACTGGCACCCATCACATCCGTAACTAGTTTCCTATTTCTTTGTGTACTTTCTTGTCTTCCCTTGGCATATGGTATAGATGGAGTGTCAAAGTTGAACAAATTTGAAACAGTACCTTACAGGTGCTTACAGGTGGTACGTGTAAAATAATTAGAAAACAGATCAGACACATTATTAGCTGAACTGTCCAGAAGGGGTGGGGCGGGCTGAGCTTATGCGGTGGTCACTTTCCATCTGTCAACTTTTTCTTTTAACCCTTTAACATATGTAATGCCCATGTCTCAATTTCTAGACATATATACATGAAAGCTCTTGAATAACTTCAAACTAATAGGGCATAGGAAGCAACAATAACTCACAGTCAAGTTGGTCTCCAAATATTTAACAGGGCATTGCATACATCATATATAAAACATCTTGTTTTCTGGCATATAGAGGTTAATGTGTTAAAAGACTACTACTCATTATCTGGTTGGCCAAATTTAATTTTTTTAAACAAGACAACAGTAAGGTAAGTTTATGATAATTTTGGAACTAATTTGCTTGGATCCTACTGGCCAACAATGGAGCATCTCAATAGGGCTAGAAATAACCACTGATTCTGTAATCTGAAGGCCTTTTTCACATACAGATCACTGCTTTAATGCTATAATGGCTAAATTTGATAAAAATGTAAATATTTGCTTAATTAAATGTTCATTTGCAGGTGAAGAGAAAACCAAATATGAAAATTTACAACTGGAATGATTGGCATGCGAGCAAGTCATTCGTGTGATAAATTTACAAAAATTACTTTTCTATTGAGCTGCAAATAACCATTCCTCAATACCACTGCAGGGGTTGATTTTGCAGTTCTGTTGAGAAATGTCCATTTGCCAGTCAAGAGAAGAATATGTTAGAAAACTTAGCCAGTCAGTCCAGTAGAAATTTTTTTTAAAGAGTCTCTTAACCTGCAAATGGACATTGACTATGCAAGCATTCTTATTTGCTTAATCAAGTGATCTTGAAAAATGTTTATTTGAAAATGGATGACATTAGTGCTAACAAACCAAATTGATGACATACTTTCAAACCTGCATTGAGAGACCTCCCATGGGAGAATTAAAAGGTGGTCTCTTAAGGCAGATGGTCTCTTAATAGAGATTCAAATACATTGCTTAAATGGATTTAGAAATTAATCTGTGTAAGTCTTGACAATGAAAAATTGGGGTAACACCTCCTATGATGTATACATTTTGCTGTACCTGTGATTAATGTCTGATGTTAAATGTTATAACATATGTAACGGTCCACCTGCAGCGAGCCATTCCCTTGAAAATTTTCTAAAACAATTTTCTTTGTAGGCCTACCATACCGGATATTTTCTATGAGAAAATATAATTTTTCTGGAACTAATTTTAGCATTAAACGGTTAAAACAGGTTTACTGATAGACCATTGGTTTTTAAAGAAACTCTGGTATTCATGACATATTTATTGACTTGTCTTAAGCGACCACCCTTTAATAGCCACAACCAGGGATGATAACTGGCGATCGCAAGAACGTGTCCGATATAGATGCCATTTGTTCATGTATTTGACAATGTGGACAATAAAATATCACAATATAAATTTATTTAAGCATACATGTTAGAGTTTCTTTGAACCACTCCGGTGGTATATGTAATATATGTATGTAGGCCTATATGATCACTGTAAACAAGTTCAGTCGATCTCGACATCCACAGTTTGCGCGTCACCGTATCGATTCTTTCACTGATATTCGCAACTTACATAACATATCTGCTTCTTTCGGGAATCTATTTCCACCTCTTTTAACTTTACAGCCAGGAACACAACAATATAACGGCATTTTGTTACCTAAAACGGCTTTGCGTTACGCAATGATATGGTACTCTGACGTTGTTACTATACACGCCATTGATAAACGCGGAAGTATATTTATGCCTCACAACGCACGCACGCCCTCTGGGGAGATAACTCTTCGCGGCGCGCCCCATTGGCGCGTTAGTCATAGCGCAAATTCATGTATCTTTCTTCTGCTGTATTATCCGTTCCGTTTTAGCTTCATTCAGATATCTTTATTATGATAGGGATAGTGGTTTTCCGGATTTCCTAAATTTGTGGATTCAGATCCGTTTCAATTATATAAGAGGTATTTCATAAATGTTAAGGTTAAAAATGTTCACTAAATTTAAAAATATGCAATATTCATAGGTTTTCCTAGAATCTCACATATGTTAATTTCAGATAACACTTCCACTAAATTCATGTGAGATTATTTTTATTACTTCTTTATCAATTCGGCAATTCCGTCAATTCTGTCAGTTTTCTGCTGTGGTGGAAAACCACTGTCCTTTATTTAAATTAAGGATGCTATGCTATTTTAAAATCTGTAACGATGGCCCTCGTCCGGCAGCTGTTGATCTATCCATCTGGTTTATTATTAACAGCTCATTCTTTCTGGATGGATCGACACCTATGGGGAAATTTTTTTTTTTAATTGGTAAATTCAAATTCTACCTTTAGCAGTTGAGCGTCAATGCCTGTGTGTGTTTTTATGGTGTGTACATTTTTAAAGATTAGATTTTTAGATAAAATCTTTAATTGAATAACCATGTTTTTATAAACGGGGGAGAGTGTGGTGCTGGCGGTATCCCGCACAGAGTTCAATGTACTGCACAGAGCAATGTACTACACAGCGCCGTTTACTACACAGAGCAATGCACTACACAGAGCAATGTACGTACACAGAGCAACTGTACTGCGCACAATGTACTGCCATAGCAATGGTACTCCACAGGGCCGATTCGAGACCTACTGTTGGGTGAGTAACCTTTTACTACACAGTAGCTAATGTTATTACACAGAGCTAACACTGAACGTCGAGGTCAATGTACTGCACAGAGCAATGTTATCTACACAGTGTTAGCAATGTTGCACTAACACTAGAGCAATGTACTAACACCCAGAGCAATGTACCTGCACCCAGAGCAATGTACTGCACAGAGCAATGTACTGCACATAGCAATGTACTACAGCTATGAGCGATGTACTACACAGAGCTTGGATGTACTGCACATAGCAATGCACTACACAGAGCAATGTACTACACAGTAGCAATGTACTGCACAGTTTAGCAATGTACTACACAGAGCAATGTACTACACAGAGCAATGTACTGCACAGAGAAATGTACTGCACATAGCAATGTACTACACAGAGCAATGTACTACACAGAGCAATGTACTACACAGAGCAATGTACTACACAGAGTAATGTACTACACAGAGCAATGTACTACACAGAGCAATGTACTACACAGAGCAATGTACTGCACAGAGCAATGTACTACACAGAGCAATGTACTGCACAGAGCAATGTACTGCACATAGCAATGTACTGCACAGAGCAATGTACTGCACAGAGCAATGTACTACACAGAGCGATGTACTACACAGAGCGATGTACTACACAGAGCGATGTACTGCACATAGCGATGTACTATACAGAGCAATGTACTACACAGAGCAATGTATTGCACAGAGCAATGTACTACACAGAGCAATGTACTACACAGAGCAATGCACTACACAGAGCAATGCACTGCACAGAGCAATGCACTACACAGAGCAATGTACTACACAGAGCGATGTACTACACAGAGCGATGTACTACACAGAGCGATGTACTGCACATAGCGATGTACTACACAGAGCGATGTACTACACAGAGCGATGTACTACACAGAGCGATGTACTACACAGAGCGATGTACTACACAGAGCGATGTACTACACAGAGCAATGTACTACACAGAGCGATGTACTACACAGAGCGATGTACTGCACATAGCGATGTACTACACAGAGCGATGTACTACACAGAGCGATGTACTACACAGAGCAATGTACTACACAGAGCAATGTACTACACAGAGCAATGTACTACACAGAGCAATGTACTACACAGAGCGATGTACTGCACATAGCAATGTACTACACAGAGCAATGTACTACACAGAGCAATGGACTACACAGAGCAATGTACTACACAGAGTAATGTACTACACAGAGCAATGTACTGCACAGAGCAATGTACTACACAGAGCAATGTGCTACACAGAGCGATGTACTACACAGAGCGATGTACTGCACATAGCGATGTACTACACAGAGCAATGTACTACACAGAGCAATGTATTGCACAGAGCAATGTAATGTACTACACAGAGCGATGTACTGCACATAGCAATGCACTACACAGAGCAATGTACCACACAGAGCAATGTACTGCACAGAGCAATGTACTACACAGAGCAATGTGCTGCACAGAGCAATGTACTGCACATAGCAATGTACTGCACAGAGCAATGTACTGCACAGAGCGATGTACTACACAGAGCGATGTACTACACAGAGCGATGTACTACACAGAGCGATGTACTGCACATAGCGATGTACTACATAGAGCAATGTACTACACAGAGCAATGTATTGCACAGAGCAATGTACTACACAGAGCAATGCACTACACAGAGCAATGCACTGCACAGAGCAATGCACTACACAGAGCAATGCACTGCACAGAGCGATGTACTACACAGAGCAATGCACTGCACAGAGCGATGTACTGCACAGAGCAATGTACTACACAGAGCGATGTACTACACAGAGCGATGTACTACACAGAGCGATGTACTGCACATAGCGATGTACTACACAGAGCAATGTACTACACAGAGCAATGTACTACACAGAGCAATGTACTACACAGAGCAATGTACTACACAGAGCAATGTACTACACAGAGCAATGTACTGCACAGAGCAATGCACTACACAGTGCAATCTACTGCACAGAGCAATGTACTGCACAGAGCAATGTACTACACAGCGCAATTTACTACACAGAGCAATGTACTACACAGAGCAATGTACTACACAGAGCAATGTACTACACAGAGCAATGTACTACACAGAGCAATGCACTACACAGAGTAATGTACTACACAGAGCAATGTGCTACACAGAGCAATGTACTGCACAGAGCAATTTACTACACAGAGCAATGTACTACACAGAGCAATGTACTACACAGAGCAATGTACTACACAGAGCAATGCACTACACAGAGCAATGTACTGCACAGAGAATGTACTACACAGAGCTATGCGGTTTGTTTATTCTAGACTATTTTAAAATCAAATTTAAACTGTGTAGTCTAGAATAAAATTATTTTCTGTGGGCCTATATTATTTCCCTTTAAACTTTTACGTCTGAAATTGTATTTGCGTGACCCCGTGACGATTAGAAGTTGTGTGGACTCTTATTGACGCCAATGGCAGATGTTTATCTTGCATGAACTGTTACTGATACTTATATGACCTAGTGGCATGAACTGGTACTGACACTTATATGACCTAGTGGCATGGGATACTAGCCTTATCAAAGCTAAACTCCTTATATCCACATAGCAAACAAACACACAGGCATGTTTAATATTTCTGGATTAGTTTACCGAGAAGCTGAGGTTGTCTTAGGATGCAACAGCGTCAAGACAAATTCACATTTCCAGAGTACCCACCCATAATATGACGTCATAATGAACTGAGTGATGTGTAGAATGACATCATAATGAATGACGTCATGAATGACGTCGACAAGTACGTCACGAACGCATATTTGAAGACGGTCTATGTGTTGTACACATTGTTTGCTTTTACTATTTAATAAATATTCTGTTGAATATTTTGAAACTAATTTGACTGGGCGCTGTTGCCAACAGCACCCAGTCAAATTAGTTACAAAATATTCAACAGCTTCCCTATATAGTTTTCAGGAAATAATTAGTTAGGGTATTTCGGGATCGATCAATCCCAACACGGTGAGGTGTGGGTGGAGCTTAGCTAGTGATGGGCGGGGCATAGTTAAAAATGGAAAGGTCAATTACCATGATAACAAGTTACCGGGCCGGTACTGAGCCAATACCTGTCCAATATGGCCCGGTATTCGGCCAGTATTGGCCCGGTAACCTACGTTATCATGGTAGATTCTAAATATATTTAAGATATGTGTTGCGTTACAATTCCACGTAGCTGGCTAATTGTAATGCTGAAAGACCTAACTCTCTCGCTTTATTTTTGTATTTCCAGAAATACGTTTATAAATTTTTTAATTTGAATTTTTGTAAGTGAGGGCAAAGTCTTGAAAGTTGATTGTGCATGACTCCGCAACACCTGTTCTCACAATAGCGCGTCTGTTTATGACTATACAACGGAGCACATACCCAGATAGCGCAGCGTACTGGGCCGATAACACGCCAGTAACGGCCCGGTATCGGCCCACCGTCTGCCCAGTAAGCTGCATTATCAGGGTAGGAGTACAACGAAAAATTAAATGTGTAATTAATCAGATTTAAAAAGACATTATAAGACTGTTCCATGTATAGCTAGGGTTCGTCCATTTCTAACCCTCGCGCACATTTTACATGTGTTTGAGTCAATTTAAGGCCTTTAACACTAAATTGTCGCATTCTAAATGTCAAGGTAGCTATAATAAATTTTTGAAACTAAATTTACTGGGCCATGTTGCTGCATAGGTCGTCATTTTGATTGTGACGTCATCTATCAAGTGGCGTATTTTAGTAATGGCGCCATATACTTGAGTGACAGTTTGGATCCCTCCATTGCTCTAGCCTATGCATGCCCTTCTGTCACGGTGTGTAAAGTATTGCTTAGGATGTATGTCAATATAACATGCTTTGGGTATGTGGATTAACCTATACCCTAAGCAATACTTTGCACAGCGTAGCAGCAGGGCATACATAGGCTAGAGAAACAGAATCTCGGTAGGTGGGGTGAAGCGTGAAATGTAGGTCACACTGACGTCACAATTACCTACTTTTGATTTGTTAAAATTTTAATACTTTTAGAGGCTTAAATTTTGTGCATAGATATAATGAAACGAATTAAATCTTAACATATGATTTCACTACGTCTAAATTAATATAATTTTTCAAGTTGTGAAATTGAATTCGAGACACGAGTCCCTAATTCAACTTCGATAGTCTGGCAGCCATGAGTTGTAACCCACAGTTCCCGGACACAGTTTTTTTTTCTTTGCTGCTTATCTATGTTTAGATGGATAGATATAGATATAATGATATCCAGACGGATGTTGAACTGTCACGCTTGAGCAATTCGCGAAATCCAAGATGGCCGCAGTCACACTACAAAATCAGAGAACAAAGAGAAATTATCGTATCTCAAAAACCAGCCAGCTTATAAACATGCGAAGAATGCCATTTTTAAATGTTTTACGAGATGTACAATTGATTGGAACCACGATTTAATTGCTAAAATGTATATAAATTAGGATGTGGCCATGTTTACGCCACATTTAAATGCCTATATCAGGTACTCATTGGTAGTATAAACACGGCTCTCATCTTAATTTCGTTACCACTTTGCTCTTATTTCTGAAGTTGCATATTATATATGGGCTTATGCAAAACATACGTGTTTTTGTATGATTCACTTTTATTAATTAACCAAGCTATTATTGCATTTCCGGTATGGCCCATTCTAGAGGTAGTTCGTCCGATTCCTCATCTTTACGATCTGCCTGGTCGACTTGCTTAGTCTGCTCGTTAAAGCATTCTTATCCCCCCCCACCCCCACCCCCACCCCCACCCACCCACCCACCCCCGACACGAACAGAAGACAATACATACACACTTGGAGCGGCCGTAACCGTCCTTTGTGTATTACACGATAGGTCACTGTCACATGAACATGTTATCATTGTGAACAAATCCACTGGAGCGATAAGGGTATCGTCTGGCACTGTAATTGGGTTAGATAATGGAGCCCCATCTTGTAGTAATTAGGCGTATACAGTTTTATCCCGCTTTAGTGGGCCGTGTTCTAGGGTATGCTGCCATACAGCAACTTGAACATATGTTCCCTGCAGACTTCATTAGTGGGAGACTGAATTAAACTTTGGATCACAAGCCGTACCCCGACATACTTTCGATGACTATATTTTCTGACGTGCCTCTGTCGTGGAATGACACCGAGACCGTCCATAGTATGTGAATATGAATGGTGTAGCTTGGAGTCTGACGTCCGATACATATATTGCCTAAGTAGCTGAGAGAATGATGACAACTTTTAACTGCGACACCTTTGTTAATATCAATACATGCATCATGCGCATGACCCTGAGCTGGTGAAACCGCCATGAAATATCTAGAAATATCACCACGATAACAAAAACTTACAAAAGGACAAATATGGCTCTTTCATCATACAAGCAAAGTGCGAGCTCCTACACATAAAACTTTTTGTACAATGGGGGTATCTCCTTCCTCATAATGCCATATCATGATTCCTGATAAGTGTACTGCGGTTTGGCCCAACTGACCCATCGTCCCTTCCAGTGACATTAAGCTTATGATTCAGGAAGTCGTCCTTGCGTGATGAGATATCTTCGCATATGAGGTAGAGCATATGTACGTTCTTGGCAAAGTGAAGGTAAAGAATTTGTTTTGCGTAACGTGTATATTTTGCTGGCTCACTTGTCTCGGCCTTGTCGAGTAGATTCATTGGTACTTCCCTCATCGTATCGGTCAAACACAAGGCAGACATTATTTTCTTCAAATGATGGCAAATGTAGCCACTGAACCTGCCACGATAGTCCTACGCACTGTACCAGCTGTTGACCAGGACATAGCCCAGAGGACCATACACCCATCTAGAAATGTTGCCTCTCTATCAGTTTCTGCAAGCTGGCTTAACGATTCCACTTTGAGTCCATTCATCAGACTGGACTTTGTTTTGTTTGGCTTCACGCATTTACCGATTTGCTTCGAAGATAGACACAGGGCAAGGTGTTAGCTCACGAGCCATGAGTTTATCTGTGTCACAGCAACGAGAACAGGATTGTAGGCCCATATCCAGCACGTGGATGATTTCTATGTCGAATGTTCTCGGATCACTCACATTGATGTACTTACCCGAGAATGGCATGGTGCTTACTCCATTCTGGTATTGTGTCATGAAATTTTTCCCGGCAGCTTTTCACCATCTGCGTCCCATTAGAAACTTAACTATCAACATTTAGAGAAGAGTGAATGACAACTCCACCAGTATTAACATTAACTAGGCACAACCTGATGTTGAGTGGGATCCAGTGGATCTATACAAAACCGCAATTTGTCTCGCAATTCACCTTTCCAGAGTATGTACCCATCATATGACGTCATAATCATCTACGCGGTGTGTAGAATGACGTCATAATGGATGACGTCATGAATGATGTCGATAAGTACGTCACGAACGCATATTTGAAGACGGTCTATGCCTTGTTGTACAAATTGTTTGCTTTTACCATTTAATAAATATTCTGTTGAATTTTTTAAATCTAATTTGACTAGGCGCTGTTGCTGCCATAGGCAGCAACAGCACCCAGTCAAATTGGTTACAAAATATTCAACAGCTTCCATGTATAGTTTTCAGGAAATTGATAGCTAGGGCATTCGGGGATCGATCAATCCAACCACGGCGAGGTGTGGGTGGAGCTTAGCTAGTGATGGGCTGGGCATGGCTAAAAATGGAAAGGTCCATTGATTCATGTCCGGTGTATCAGCCTTGAATCCGGCTGTTATTTCCTCTATGTGATAGGTTTGAGTACGAGGTTGCTCATTTTCCCTCACCTGATTTAAGTCATGTATGAAGCTACTTTAGATATGTAAACTGTAGGCCTATGTCTTGAGGGTGTTTGACTTGAGTATGACTCCGACTGCCGCGGTACAACCATGACGGTTGTCTCAATGGGCCTTTCCATTTTAGCTATGCCCCGCCCATCTCTAGCTAAGCTCCACCCACACCTCGCTCGTGTTGGGATCGATCGATCTCTGAACTCCCTGACTATCAATTTCCATAAAACTATACAGGTAAGCTGTTGCATATTTTGAAACTAATTTGTCTGGATGATGTTGCTCCCTATGGCAGATAACAGCGCCCAGTCAAAATAGTTTCAAAATATTCAACAGCATGTTTATTAAATAGTAGAGACATACAATTCGTACAAAGTGTCGGACTATTAAGAGTTAAAGACGGGCCTAATAGAGTCAGTTATGGCGTAATAATTATCACGTCATCCTACACGCCGCTTAGCTGAGTATGACGTCATATGACGCCAAATCATCGCTGGATACTCTGGAAAAGTGAATTGTTATGCCACTCACTATGCAATTGCACTTTGTTATGCCACTCACTATGCAATTGCACAATCCAGCACTATGGTGCATTGTATAATTCCCTTGCATAAAATGATTGCAAACCTTTTCAAGAAAGTTTCCATTGAGCGTAGGTAGTATTGGGTATATCGTTAATAGTGGGTATACCCCGTGGTGAAGAAGATTGGCATCATTTCCATAACAGTCGCGAGGTGGAGCGCCCCGCCTGATTCTTTCTCAGTATGATTATATTTCATTATGGTGATTCATGAGACATTCTACCCATAGCTTTGTGGTCCTGCTATTCGATGAAACAGCATCCGGGTAAATTGGAGATCTTGCATGTTCTATAAATCATGTTTTTCAAAAACAGGCCTTAAGAGTTCTTCTTCCAGCATCGAGAGATCTCAGACATTCTATGGAAACTTCACAACACTGACTGATAACGCCAAGCAACTGTAACAAGCTTCCAAATGTGGCACTTACATTTTCTACGATACCAGTCTCAGGCATGAGTGTGCCAATACGACCCTGGTAATCCATTATGAGGTACATACCGTCATCTCAAATACAAGTCAGCGAACGTGTCCGGGATCTCCAAGAGGACGTGTTATGCCACTCGATACAGTTGCTGGTCAGTTATGAAGTGTACATAAACTTGTGCTACCCACTCGGATATGACTTTGACCTTTGACATTGCAGTCATCATGATTGCTGGGTTAACGTGTGGCTTTTCTATTAACGGACGGTAAACAACCGTGGTTCTTTATTTCAAAGAATAAGTTTGTTCACGACACAACTTGATGTTATATCCATTGAATTCTGAGCAATAATCCGTGCAAAGAATATACTTGAAAGAATGCAAAATCAGTCTTTTCAGGTCCCCCTTCGTGACACATCCTTGGGAACTGAGAACTTGGGATATACTGGTAGTGATGAAGAAACAATGCACTTGCGACATCTTTCGTTTCTTTTTACCAATGTAGTATGCAATGTCATCATCCTGCCAATAAGTTATCAGCTGAGTGCCTGAGACAATTGATCTTTGCTGAGTCATCTGTTGGTGTTCTCTTTGAGAATATTGTAGTCATGAGTTGGTTGTGTAATAATCGTAGCAAGGGAATGTATTGATAAGTTTCCATTTGGCGACCATACGTCCGCATCACAGTTATCCGTGACTACCTGAACCAAACCGCGCTTTGCACCTGCTATTTCTTGTTTACAGGTATCGACAGCGACTGTAACTGTCGCGGATATTTTTAAGTGTAGTATTTGTTAACACCGCTTTTGCTATTGTCATCACTATCACTTTTTACAAATTACAGGAATACTAAAATGTTAGAATAACCTGGCGATGATATAACGAGAAGTTCACAAGTAAAGTGACTTTAATGCATGAATCAATTGTGGATATGTTAATGCATGGTCATAATGGTGTTGGTAGTACTGGAACAATTCGATGGGGTTCTATATGTGATTGTTTTCGTCACAAATGGTATTTAATACATGTTTCAGAGCTTTATCTGGTTGCTGTGCTGATAAGGCGCCGTTCTCCTCATCTTCGAGATTCCTATTGCTAAGAAAGCGATATTAGGCACTCCATCTTTCGGCATTGTTTGAGTCATTATTTTATTTGCACAGCCCTCCACAATAAAGGCAATGATGCATGAAGTTAAACAGTGTATATGAACCATGTAGTTTTTTGTTGGTTGAGAAGTGTGAACGTCAGATTTAAATCTCGCCAGACAATTTTCTGATGCTACTAATATCCCGACAATCGAAGCCATTTTCAGGCATACATATTGTCATATCAGGATTTCTCTACATTTTAGAAATTGAATAGTGTTTCCAATGAGCTCTGGATGTCTAAGACATCGAAACCAATACTTCAGTCATGTTTATAAGTTATTTGGATTTTGAGATATGAGAATTTCTCAATTTTCAATGATTTTCTATGGTCACGGCAGCCATCTTGGATTTCTCGAATTGCTCAAGCGTGATAATTGCACACTCGCCGGATATCATTATATACATCCAAAAGTTAAATAACCCGCAAAGAAAAAATCTTTATCTGGGGAATTTTTGGTTAGGCAAAATTTGGCGTTGTAATTGAAATCATCATATGTTAGGATTTACTTCGTTTCATGGCATTTATGCACACAGTTTAAGCCTCTAAAAGCATACAATGTTAGCAATTTTATTGGCAAACATTTTGGTGTGAATGTGCACGTTTATGTCTACAATCTATGCAGAAAGGTTGATCACTGAACACGAAAAACTGTTGAAATGACAGCCGGAAATAAGCTTTTGTGGCTGGCTGGCTGGCTGGCTGACTGAGTGAGGACCATAGAGGTTTAATAAGCTGCTACCTGAGTGAATAAAGTGAACTTGAACTTGCAACTCAAAATAGATATTCATTCTCCACATAATGATTATATCGCTAGTTCTGGCGATATTTGCGCACGGTAATGGAATCCTAGCTTACGGGTAAATGCCTAGTACCGAGATATAAAACAAAGGTATTATATAGCCATGTCTTTTCACGAGTTGATTAGCCCTTTCATGACGAAGCAGGCGATCACTGTTCTCTACAGTGGTCGTGAGGAATGTTCATTTGCAGGACAAGCGAAGAGTAGTTTTGAAATTTTAACATTGGGATGAATGGCCCGATAACCGAGCTAGTCATTCCAGTGATAACTTTTAAAAGAATAGTTTTCTCGTGGCTTGAAAATGGCCGCTCGATTAGCAAATATGTTGGGGCTTTTTACCCAATTTAGTCATGATAGCCAGCTAACATTGCATCGCCTTTTATACTCATATTGTCGAAATCCGAAAGTTAGAAAAAACCCATTAATCAAAGATAAATAACGTCACTGATATTAAGTTTACAACGGTCGGTGCCAACAAGAGCTTTTGGACACACTATTTTTTTCTCAAAATGAACGCCTATAGTCCTTTACCAGATTGATATATCGAAAACGTACAAGAAATCGATTTGCAAAACGACCAATTTAGCCTTGAGTCACGTTTGAACAATGTCTCGCGTAATTGCGATAGATTAATGACTCAGCAAGAGACGCTCCTGGCCACACTCAGAGCGAGAAACGTATTGGAGAACCGTAAAGTTATAACACCATCGTTACTACCTAACTGCTTCGCTGTCGCAAGCCACCAGTTAATAATTTCAATGAGCAAAATCTTTTGACTTGCTGAATACTTTAAAAACAGTTTGACTGAAAGTTGTTGGTGGCTTAGCCACCAACAACTTTCAGTCAAATTGTTTTCAAAATATTTAGCTGGTCTAGAGATTTAACGCATTGAATATATCGTCTGCAAAAACTCAGCCATTAAGACAGTTGGCAATTGCAAACTTATAAGATTGTTATTTACAAGGTAATGAGACAAATCCCCTGTACGCCATGCTATTACAATGATCGCATCTTCAGGGAGTTCCTGGAAATAATGAAAGTGGTTTTGTCATACAAGGTTATTGTCGTCATCTGCTCCGATATACGTTTTGTTACAATGTTGAGGTATCGTTCGTGCGCGCTAGCGTCCACATTTTAATATGATGCTGCGATGCCTCTAGTGTATTATGGCCTCTGCAACGCTCCCACACAGCACCCCACCCACACACCCGTCCGGTCATTAAGGGAATAGGCGAAAAGATGGCCGAATGAAGATGTATCGATATGTAAGCCTAGCAGTTGTGCTATGTAATCCAGAATTAACAGACACATTGACAATCGTTTAGTACACGCTGTGTTCAAGTGCTATTACAGGCTATGCGCGCCAGTGTGTACAAGTTTACACGTTTTGCTATGATGCTGAGATGACGCTCGAGTGCGCGTCAATGTAAACGTCTTGATAGATGTTGAGATGACGCTCGAGTGCGCGCCATTGTAAACGTTCTGATATGATGTTGAGATGTCGCTAGTGTGCGTGCCAGTGTAAACGTTTGGATATGATGTTTAGATGTCGCTCGTGTGCGTCAGGGATGTCTTGGTATGATGTTTGGACTTGGGATCATCGATGTGATATAGTTTCTAACACAGAATAAACTGTAGGCCTACCTGTCTTCAGAAAGGGGATTGATCCTTGCAAAGCCAAATAGCTATCGGCATGCATTTGTTATAAACTATTTGAACACATTATCGTGTATCTAATATCATGGACCAATCCGACGGGCTGTACAACAAACTCCCCACCCCACACCCACCCGACCACCCACACACACACCCCCACCCCGTCTCCAGCAGGGGTTAAAGCCGTACACGCATTTGTGAATCGTGATACTATGTTACCATTACTGATATTGTCCTACGGAAAGTTCTAGACAATTTCATTACTGTAGCTCTAGAGGCCAAGCCGTGAAAATAAAAATAAAACTCGACTGGTCCACTCGTGTAAATAAGATCACTACAAGGAGTATGTGGAGTGAGCGAAAGTAGCATAAGTAATCCAGTTGTCACCCACAAATTTAGTGAAGTCAGGTTGGGTGCCGACAAATGCACTGGGATGGACAGACAAGAGTTCTCGTTGTGTAATTTTTTTATGAATATATTGTAACTTCTACGGACTACAATCTATAGCCCTATTTACAGACGATTCAAGTGACGTTTTAATAGTAGTAAGTTCCCAAGCAGAATCAAGAAAAACCTCCATGCATTCTCACTCCAAACACGCTATCGCCTCCTGGTAAACCGACCCCTTCATTCATTCATAAGTCAACGCCCAGCCGTAGGTACACGCTGTCAACTTGTCAAGTGCTAATTATTATCCACATGCATCATGCAATCTACAGTTACCCGACCAGTGACAAACACCTGTAGGCAATTATATCCATTCATAACTTCACATAACTATATTAACCCTTTAATACTACATTCACACATTCTCATGAATTGAATCCACAACAGAGTAGTCGGCCTCTAAACTTAAAATCATGCCAGAAAAATTATCAAAGGCAGAGCCTACACCGCGATGGTATGAACCATTTTAGAATACATATCTGTGGTCTGGGATCCACCATCAAGGATTACATGCAGACAGCCTAGAGGCGGCGCAAAAGGTGCGGCATGACTCGTTGTTATAAATCAGCCATACGGACGAAATAGTCCAGCCACTAGGACTGCCTCTGCCCCAAACATGGTGAAGGACCATGGATGGGACTCTTCCTCGTATTACTCTACAAGGTCTCCGCAATCATGATGTTAGGAGTACTTTTGGCATTTTGGGTATTTGCCACGCTAGCCCCAGGGGCTAAGTTTGCCAAAAATAAACAACAAACAAAATGGTCATCGGTTAGTGAATTTTCACGGTGTACTCTGCAATCTGTTTGTGGTATGCACAAATTGCGCACTTAATATATGGATAACTGTGTTTGATGACACCTGTAAACCTCTAATAATGCAGAAAATGGTCTTGTCCGTATTTTGAACAATATGTAGAGTCTATAGCATCCATTTTGGATTCCAAGATGGCCATCATGAGCCAAACTATCGTTCATATATTTACATTTCTAAGCAACGTCGGTCCTGAAAATGCAAAATAGTAGGCCGGTACTCAGCCTAATTCTCGGTAGTCTTGGCCCGATATTGTTCCAGCACCGGCCTAGTAACCTGCAGTGACAGTGGATGTGTCGTGTTTATCATAAAGAAATAGGGATACTGGTGTAGACAGGTGACATGTATGCTTAGTCAGCACTATATATCATAGCAGTAATTGAAACGGTCTCCTGTAAATCGAGAGGCTGTAATGGATAGATCCGATCTATCACTCAAGTTTATGACGCAATAATCAATTGTGTCGCATGTACGCTGGTGCGACAATCAAACTGTGTAACGAATTGCGTAACTAGATCCGTCGTGAACATTGAATAGTCCGCCATTTATGTATTAAATAACTTAATTAGCACGTGAGAACATGCATTTAATAGTAGACAATTGATACAATCTATTTTGCAACTGTAAAATCTGAAAGGGGACAATTGTTGACATATTAGGAATCTTTAATTCCTAATATGAAAGTTGAAAGTCAAGATTGAAAGAGTACTCAGATATCTTGTATTCCTGTATATAACATAACTTAATTTCTGACCTGCTTCTAGTTTTCGCTCCCAAACATTAAAAATTTGATGCCAATGTCAAGAGTGTGAGATGCCCTTCTCACACACGCTTGACAGTGATATCCCTCAGAAAAATTAACTACTGGATAAATGATAATACCAAGTCAACCATACGACACAGTGTTTACTATGTGTAATATCGTTAATCTAATTAAACATAGACACAACAGCAGTGTACAGCCATGTGGACCTTTCCAGTTTTAACTATGCCCCGCCCATCTCTAGCTAAGCTCCACCCACGCTTCGCCCGGGTTGTGGTCGATCGATCCCTGATCTCACTGACTATAAATTTCCAGAAAACACCACAGGTAAGCTTTCGAATATTTTAAAACTAATTTGACTGCGTGCTGTTGCTGCCTATTGCAACAACAGCACCAACCCAGTCACATTAGTTTCAAAATATTCAACATAATGTTAATTAAACTGCAATGACATACAATTCGTAAAATCACCGCTTATTTCATCTTCAATTATGCGTTCGTAACGTACTTATCTACGTCATTCATGACGTCATTGATTATGAGTCATGCTCTACGTCACGTAGTTGATTATGTCGTCATATGATGGATGGATAAACAGGAAAGGTCCATTATATCTACATGTGATTAGGGAATGTGCTGATTGACCTTATTGTCCATCTCTGGTGGAATATACCCAGATAACATGACTGTGTTGACCTAATATTGGTCACCATGCATCAGCCGAAATTGGTTTTAGCGACAGTGCCGGCAACATAGGCGTAACTTTTGGTAACATTCTTTCAATGGAAGCACATGTGACATCTGTCTCTCGTTCCATCTTCGTCAATATGAGAAACATCAGCAAAATTCGAAATCTGCTTGACACCGACGCAGTTAAAACACTTGTTCATGCCACCATAACATCCCGGTTGGACTATGGCAATGCATTACTGACTGGCATAACATCAGCCCAGTTGGAGCGTCTGCAGAGAGCCCAGAACACAGCAGCTCGGTTGATCACCCGCACGAGAATGCATGAACACATCACGCCTGTTCTCCGCGAACTACACTGGCTGCCAGTTAGAGAACGGATCAGCTATAAGGTCGGACTCTTAGTGTTCAAATGCCTTCATGATCTTGCACCACCTTACCTAAATTCACTGATCGTACGAAGAACATCAGCAAGGTCCCTTCGATCAAATTCACAATTACTATGTGTCGTACCACGTTCGAATTTAACCATCGGTGAACGCGCCTTCTCGAGAGCAGGACCAAAATTTTGGAACAATCTAACATCTGACATTCAAAATTGTAACAAAATTGAGCCATTTAAATCTATGTTAAAAACTCACCTTTTCACAAGAGCATATTTTTAAATTTTGTAAAGCGCCTTTGAGCGGTTTAGTCCGGAATCGGCGCTATAGAAATTTACATACATACATACATAATATAGGTCTAACATTGGCTTCTAGGTTGGTCCAATAAATCATTCTTCTTATTGGCATAATGTTGACTTAACATCGTATGCGCCCAAACTATCAACCCGATGTTTCAGGCAACATGTCAAGATAATGAAATGAAGGTCAATCATATATAATAATAAATTGTGAACTTTAGAAACAAACAGCTATATAACAGAATAGCTTTATTGCAGAAGATATTCGATATGAGATCCATAAGTACGATATATCGTGTTATAGTACCTAGGCCAAGAAGAAAGGGCTTGATTGATCATGTCTGGATTAGTGTCTGGCTTTCTCTTTTAGAGCGCATTTTAAACTCCTGGGACTAATAATTTCCTCTTTTTAGACGGAGAGTCTGCCAAGTGCTAAAGTCATCAGATAACTTAGGCATCCACGCATCTCGCCAGCTCCTCGCCCACATATAATTGTAATGTTCTGAGTCTCGGCTTATCAGCGACGCTAACCTAGGGCATCAGTGATATTGTCATGCAGTCACATGCCAGCTGCGAGGAAGTGTATCGGGCTAATCGACATTATTACCAACGGCCAGAGTATAACTTAGACCGTTTTATAAGTCGAACTTTCTGTCGCACCGCGCTAATGACGACTGGTTGATTTTTATAGTGGACTCTGTCATTTTCACGCAAATTTAGTTGGCACGGCACAAAATAAGATCAACTTATAAATCAGGCCTTACTGACGTGCTCCAACATCTGATCCGAAATGGATTGATGTGAAATGTCATGCAATGGTAGCTTCTACACAGGGCCGGATTACCCACTATAGCCTAGGGTCTCGCGCTTAAGGGGTGTATGTGGGGAGGGCGGATGGGGTTGGGTGGGAGTTCTGAGGAATGTCCATTTGCAGGACGACAGAATGCTATTTTCGTAAAATTTCACTCGTAAATTTACAAAAATTCTTTTGTCTTGACCTTCAACAATTATTATTCTCTTGAAAAATCTTGACCAATTAATAATTAATACAATTATGCCAAATAGGCCTCAGATTACATCTCAGAGCATCTAGATATAAACATCGAACCCTTATGGGTTCCAGCGCAGGGCCTCGCACCAGCTTAAGCCGTCACTGCTTCTACAAATTGAGGAAATAGGTCTACATCAAACTTGTACTCGAATTGAATCTAGAGAAACTAGAGAATTGTGAAATCTGAGAAATATTGATTCTGAGCCATTTTAGTTTTAATAGCGCTATAAACCTCTGAATGGCCATAAAATGCCACAGCATCCACTTCTGAGTATTTAATTGACTGTAAATCAGTTAATTAGTGTCCATAGCAACCAGTAGGATTTTAATTTGGGTTCACTAATATGGACAGATTTCTCCCTCCTCCCTCTCTCCCTCCCTCCCTTAAGACAAAACTATTTTTGAAAATATACGGAGCCAGCCAATCCATTGTTACATTCTCAAAAACAGTTTTGTCTTGGCCTACAAATGGCCAATCAATAAGGAAATATTTTGCTTTTCCCACAAAGATGTGGACATTAAAGTGTTAATATCGAGTTCATAATACAACCCCCTTTTGTAGCCATGGAGCGTGGCATCTGAAGCAGCTGCTTGTTACATGCTTACAGCAGCGGCGGATACTGCGGCGTTAGATGAACGATGATTAAAACATTGTATATATCAATCAGTAAGCAGGTGATTATTTCTCCTGATAACGAGCTGTCATCGCAGACCTGGCGTCACACGCGCGTTATTCCTGCAATCACCAATTTGCTCTTTACCAGCCAATTTCCCAGGGCTATGTGAAATGCGTGACATTACCAACTGATTTATAGGCGAATGACGTCAATTGACAGTGTTCGATCCTCCCAGGATCACAACGGGTTATATTAGTTATTTAGTCGACATAATAATAGGTAATAGCTGCCACGTAGGAGAGGGGATGGATGAATCCGACATGTCGATCAAGTATTTGACGTCATAATCAATTCTATTACGCAACATGTAGGCTGACGTCACAATTTTAATTGAAAGAAACACACTGTTAAGTTGGAATCGTCCGTCAAATGTACGAAATGTATGTCTTTTAACGAGTTACTATTTATTAAACATTCTGTTGAAAATTTTGAAACTAAATTGACTGGGCGATGCTGCTGCCATAGGCAGCAACAGCGCCCAGTCAAATTAGTTTCAATATATACAACAACTTACCTGTATAGTTATCTTGACATTGGGGTTATGAGAATTCAGGGTTCGATCGATCCCAACACAGGCAAAATGTGGGCGGAGCTTAGCTAGAAATGGGCAGGGCATAGCTAGAAATGGATTCCTCTATTGGAGACTAGGAGAAAGCACTACCCTGAGGATGAGAACAGGAAGATATACATTTTCTGTTGACATTTATATGATTACGATACTAAATGCATATGAAACGATTTTGTCTTGAATTGAAATGACTCGATTGAAATTAACTAGATTGCCTCTTTGAAATATGATTAATTACGTAATCATTACTCATGCCGAATTGGTGTGGATATTGCGGTCAGCGTCGTCTATCTGCCTGTCTGTCTGTTCCTCTGTCTGTTTGTCTATTTATCCACATCAGGAATACAAGAACGTAAATCACAAAAAGGGAACATACATTGTATACTAGGGCGACAGTCCATGTAACCTGTGTGAAAAATTGTGCCTTTTCTCATAAAAGCAAATAAAACAATAGGAACAGTATAGATATGGTAAGGTTAGCTATGGAGACATATTGCTGATGATTTGGGTACATTAATATTGCCAGTCGTGCTAGAAAGTGTGCTTAACTTTATGCGCACATGGGACGTTTCCGTAGTCGTTATAGTTTCCTCCACAATTACACAGAGATATGTATTACAGTGTTGCTTGCCAAACTTGCATCTACCTGTGCTGACCTTTATACAGCAGCCGCATAAAATATCTCTTGGGGATTGGCTCGCTTGCGCAGTGAATACCTTGATGGACAGAGCTCCCGGTTGACGTGGTGTGCCGGTGGATCTTCAGTGGGAGGGATTTCTTTCATTATACGCCCTCACAAAATTCTCGTAGCGGGCCTGATCCATGTCCTCTTAACTGCTGGTCGGTCGTACAGTAGAACTGTGAAGCGTTCGAGGACTGCATGGCTCACAAGCTGTGTGGCTCCTAACAATGCTAGAAATGTGGGGTAGCCTTGTTATAGCCTTTCCAGGCCTCCCATGTTGTCTTCTTTCCCCTGTTTGCGATTGATTACAGTCTGTAAATGCATGAAACAGGATAATGGCATCATTCTTTGCTGTCCTGAGGAATGGGACAATTTCATCGGCAGGTATGTGTCGGAAATGCTGTCAAGTCCCAACTAATAACAACAACTCTTTGATCTTAAGCCTTGGGACACATGACACAGCTATAACAATCACATCTGTGTCCACCGCACACATAGTAAACTGCTCAAAACCTGGTCAAGACACCAGCTGTGTGTCGAAGCATACCACTGTCTACTTCTTCGTGATTGCGAGGAACAAGCTGATGTATGTCTTGTGGTCGAACGCATAGAGTAGTCGGCCCAGATGTTTTAACTACCTGGCGTGTGTCTTGTGGTCGAGTGCATAGAGCAGTGGGCCCAGCTGTTTAACTACCTGCTTGTCTGTTGCAGTCTGTGCGTCACAGATGTTTTAGTTACCTGCTTGTCTGCTACAGTCTGTGCGTCACACCTTTCATTCTAATGCGCTTGTCACCCTTTTGTCTTGTCTGTGATTTAAGGTTGTTGTAGCCTCCGGGAGTACGTGCTGCTCCATTATTCCCTCGTATTCTGCGGCACCACAAGTACACGTGCATTGGAGTGTGGACGCTGGTTAGCTGATCTCAAGGTAACGGATCAGAACTCGCGTCTCTCCGAGTCGTGCACAGACCGACCTCTAGAGTCGGTGAACGTTCACGTTCTAGTGGGGGCCATGTGCCCATCATTGCGGAAGTTGAACCATATCGTATCATCCCAGCTGGTACTTCCCCTGTAGGTGGGGCTTAGAATACACCTTCCGTATCCTCTGCGTGTCGTAAGAGGCGATTAAAGGAGGTAAGGGTGAGGTAACCCTGACAGAAACCTCGAGTGCTGAAGACGGAGGTTCCAGGCCGCACGGCGCACTTTAATAAACCATGGATCCACGCACTTAACGCTTATGATCATGTCGATAGTCACTTACAGGACTGGTGGTATGATCAGCGAACGAAAAGAAGAAGAAGAAGATCCCAGCTGGTAGTGTCACCAGTATGCTGGTCCATTTGTAGAATTTAGATGTGAGACATTAAAATATATTAGTGCGAACAATGGTACTCGTTTGCGACTAATGGAGTTAACAAGTATGTAAGATCGGAATGGTGTTATTGTTTCAACTGATCCTCGCCAGAGGTACCTCACAGATCTATGATCTGTATATTCTGTGAGGTATCCCGCCAAAGGAGAGTCCTAGCGGGGTCACTTTAGTAAACTTAATATAAGCTATATGATCTCAGGCCGGCCAAACCTTTTGGCTGTGAGAGGAAAGTGCCTCATGTGGGTCACAGGGAAATGCCTACAACGCCGAAGCGTAGGAGGGGAGATGGGAAAAAGGGCCAATCTCCTATTCAAACTATGCTAAAAATGAGAAAGTGATGCGACCTAGTGTAATTAAAAGTTATTGGGATGCACACTGGCTTACGTGAAGGCGGGGTGGATGGTTTCCATAGAATTCAACACCGTCACCTTATGTGAGTTAAAGATATTATTTTGTAGTTGCCGCTTTATTTATACAGGCCTTCTTGCTAGAACCTACCCTATCAGTTAGTTTTTTAGGTCTACAAATATCAAGTTTAGGCCGCAAGTGGCTATGTGTCTTTCCTATCTTTAACATATAGGTCTGTCTTGGCGAGAATCCTCGGTGTCCGTTATGGTCGCCACCACGGAGCATCCCCCTCAGACTGACAGCGTGCAAACATGTCACCTGGTGGTAGTTTCGGAATCAAATGATGATCCTGGCACATACCGCATCATGACCACAAATAACAACACGGGACAAGTCACATTACATAAGCATTTAGAAAGCACAATATCCAACTCTGGTGACCTTCCTGTGAAGGTATGGGGGCTCCAGGGCCGCACCCAGTCACCATAGAGTTAGATGGCGATCTGTGTCATTATCTGTCACTTAGCGTTTCGAGTACGGACCATGTGAGATCCGCACCCTGGAACTTAACATTTACCTGCATTTAGGATTGAGTAAGATTGCCCAAAGAATGCACTGCTGGGTTTAATGATATAATATATTTTCGCAGTGATTCCTACTTTGGCATGGAAACTAGCTTATAGGTATCCGAAGATACAAGGGGGGGGGGTGTATGCGGTCATCGATACTTTGCTCAGAAACCAAAGTCAATTCTAACCAACGTGGCGGAGGGAGTCCAGACAATTAATAGGCCCTGAGGCCGGAGGAGCGTAGAAAGAGACAACTACTCATATTCTATCAATTTAGAAGGCACAATCGTAAGTGGCCAATTTATGCAAACTTGCCTGTGAGCGGTGTATAACTTATCCACAGCTCCCAGAAAAGAGGCTTACACAAATGTCTCCTAAAGAGTAGTCGTCCCTAGTTACGTTTAAACCTATCCTGCCAGGTTTAGTCGCCCGCATGTCCGGTTCGCGCATTGAAAACATGAACAGCGACCTCAGTGAAAAATGTATGCTGTGGGGGGACAAGGTGATGTGTTTCTTGTTGCTGTACGTGAACGAAGTGCGGCACAAGTATTTTTGTACAGAATAAACAAAAAGATATAACCTGGATGGCTCCTGCCATATTACTAACTTATACAGTACAGTAAGTATGTGAGGTCACACGACCTTGCGGTGCTTATTAGTCATCAGCACATAAATGAAAATAAAT
This sequence comes from Chaetoderma sp. LZ-2023a, assembly GCA_034401795.1. Classification (NCBI taxonomy): domain Eukaryota; kingdom Metazoa; phylum Mollusca; class Caudofoveata; order Chaetodermatida; family Chaetodermatidae; genus Chaetoderma; species Chaetoderma sp. LZ-2023a. Next base: position 250,519,262 of record CM067369.1, read on the forward strand.
ATATACAAATAAATATACAAACTATAAAAATAAGGTCTCACATGACCTTGCGGTACCTACATATATCGGTACCTATTATAAATATTACTATAAAATGGTTACAGAGTACCTACGAGTGTATTAGTCATCGGTACCAAATTTTTCCTAAAATCACTGTAGTTGAAGCGTCACATATCTGAGGCGCGAGATGGCACGATACTGAGTTGCTGCTAAGGAATATCCCCAGACGAATATTCTGATTCGGCACATACTCAGGAACTTATGCGGATGACCAGTAGATAGTCATGTACGAACACATATGAAGAATTATGCGGACGTGAAGAGAATTCCGTACTTAAGCGGATTTGAAGATGCCCCGTATTTAGTTAAGGGGTAGGTGAAAGTTAAGTTGATGCAAGAACATCTTTGCGGATCACAAGACGAGATGCAACGCATAGCTCTTGTGGTGCATTAAGCAATGTCCCAATCTGGACTGCCGTCAAAATGTTAATAATTTGAACAATACATGTGCAGTGTTTGATTTACCACTTCTTCAACATGGCTCGTCAGATCTGGCGAGATATCTGTAAACACGGCCTACATACTGTTTACCATATTGGCCAAAAGGCCCATCCATATGGAAGGTGTTAGTAGTGGGGGAACATTCTTTATAATTTAGTGATTGCCCCCAGGTGATATCCTCCGGGAGCTTCCAAAAACTTATATTTCGGATGTGGTGGGCATGCTCCAGAGACGAGGCTCAAATCCGAAATGCACTGTTGCGGGCTATATGTCACCGGTGCTAACAGTAAGCATTTGCCCCCACAACTCGGTCTGCTTTGGCATACACACCACCACGGGTCTGATGATTTTCGATTTCGCTGCTCCTTTTATACTAAGTAATGACCTCATAACTACGCATCTTAACCAGTCAGCGCACGCGTCATGACAAGGTATGGTTATCGGCCACGTGCCTTGCTGGCCTTCACCTATTACCAAATACACACGTGCTTATGACGCTGGTTATTTTGAAATTATTTTAGCGGGAGCAACGTGGATATAGCGGCCATTTCTGAACCGATTATAAATCTGTAAAAAGATCCAGAATCCTCGTGCCATTCAATGACCCTTACCAAGAACCACGAGGAGGGTCTATTGTTAAGGAATTACGAATACAGACCGGGAATATCCATAAGATGCCATTCTCCCACACGCTAACGCGCGTTGGTAGGCAATCTCTGACGCCCGCGCATGCGCGCTAGGCGATCTTTCGGTTATTGTGAGCCTCTATTATATGCTTTATATACGGGTGGGGGGCGGGGGGGGGGGGGCATGCGTGGAACATACCCGGTCCGGCCGTTCCATACCCAGGTATACTGTGACGGTTCGTACCTGACCGGTCGATCCGCGCTACACCGTTCTCAATGTATGTGTCCCACACAATATCTAGACGACTAGCCTCAGAGATCTTATAATATATAAGAAAGGAATTGACTCACCCAAGGAGACAATCACCAAAAATTATACTTCACTTTCTGTCAAAATAATGTCGTGCCCGTCATAGAAAGATAGTGAATAATTTATTAGGCATCAACTGTATTTAGTACTATCTTCTTAATGGGTGAGTTGGTGTTGGTGACCGACATATGTATTTAACATGTTGGTCCACATGTGATTGTTTTTTAGCATCTTCTTAGTTGAAAAGTTGGAACACGTCCAAAAATGTCCTCTCCGACAGATATGGGTAAGAATTTTGGGGTATTCAAACTCCAATGGCTCCAAATGGCCTACAAAGCATACACTAAGGATTTTTGTTATACTTCATGTTTATTTTGGATAGTACTTTACTTTAAAAGTAGGGTAAAAAATGTTCTCTCCGTCATGTGTCTGTCTCTGAAATTTTAACGGCATGTTTAAGCAACAATGGAGTATCTGAGCATAAAGTAACTACAGAGTATGTTGAATTGTATTGATGTAAGTCAGTTAAGTTTAGTTTTAACTGATTTAATCCATGTGCAGATTATGGCAAGAATGTTATCATGAAAACTATGCAATTATGGGCCAATTGATTACTAAAATGTATCATTTCAATGAAATTAGTAATATTCAGAAGTGGTTTTCATTAAAAATTTTGAACTAAGCAATCATCAAATGTGTATAAATGGAAATTAGTGTGAATAGCTCTTAGTTGATTACTTTTATTAGATTTTATTTAATGTTGGACCAAAAGGAAAATTCTATGCTATTCTAACTTGCAGAAGTGATATTTACGAAACCGCTGAATTTCTTATCTTCTAGTTCGCCCCCGCCGCCCCCGCCGCCCCCTAAATAATTAACATGGTTGTCTAACTTTTTAGAGAAATTAGAGCATATATTTAGAATTCTAAATTTTGGTCCCTCTGAGACACTTCTGTTCAAACGAGTATAAAACAGCCCATATGCGGTATAAAAACATTACATAATCACCAAAGGTCTTGACGACAGCAGTGGATTTCAGAATATTGGCAATGGCAGATCCGTCAAGGATTATGACCTCGGTTTCCAGAACATCAGTTGGTGTGTGACTACAGTTTTCGAGAGAGCTGAGGTCTGACACTTTCCACGAGAGAACATCATTTGGTGTGTGACTACAGTTTTCGAGAGAGCTGAGGTCTGATACATTCCTCGGGATGTCGATTACAATGAACGGAGTGTGTGACCACAGTTTTCGAGAGAGCTGAGATCTGACACTTTCCTCGAGAGAACATCAGTTGGAGTGTGACTACAGTTTTCGAGAGAGCCGAGGTCTGACACTTTCCCCGAGATGTTGATTACCATGAACGGAGTGTGTGGCCACAGTTTTCGAGAGAGCTGAGGTCTGACACTTTCCTCGAGAGAACATCAGTTAGTGTGTTACTACAGTTTTCTGGCTTTTTCTCAAATCAGAGATTACCATGAAATGTAATAGATTGTGGGTACGCCTCGTTCTCATACTTGAAGAAATCGTTTGATTACCATCCTGTGTCTGGCAGGCAATATATAGGCACGAGAACGAAGCGCAGCAATTATTCAATGACGGAACCCGAAGCTATGTCTTGGAGCACTTGATAGGATCGGAAATGCGTTTCTGACCAATCAGTCGCTCCGCAATATAAGCACAATGCTGGCTCGTGCCGGTCAGTCTTCTCCACCTTGCGAGCGTCATCGACCACAGCTAGGACAGCGAGTTCTTTTGTATCCGATTTGAGCAGGTCCTTACTGCCCTCTGTATAATACTTCGGTCATTGCTTTCCCTTGGTCGGCAAATGTCATATGTTTGCTTGCCGAGTCCTTTTGATCGACCAATGCTTTCCCTTGGTCGGCAAATGTCATATGTATGCTTACAGAGTCCTCCTGATGACGCGTCGCCTGGTCAGCCGTATGCATGAAGTTCATTGCTGTTGGGAACTGGGATCATGCGAGCCAGTTCTGGTGCATCAACTGTCCACCGCCACAGAAGGTCTGGGCTTTGTGTCAAACCAACAACCCCACCATTCCTGTGCTGTTCGTGGGCGTAACAAGTGACATTTCTGAGGCCATTTGCGGCGTCTTATGGACTTTGAACTTGCCTTTGTAGAATTCATCAGAGATATCACGATGTGTTTCATTGGCACTGGCCATGTCTCGCTCAAGAACATGGAGTCAGTGTGCATAATTAGTGTGGTCTATGCTGCAGAACCATAGTGTAAGTTTCACTAGACATAATATTTTGATCGTAGAAAGTGTAAGACGAGAAGGTATAGATGTAATGGAGCATACCAGAACAGAAACTTTCTTTCTTCCTTTTCTCTTCTCGCTCCAGTGTCCAATGATATCAGCCCCTCACACACACACGCACGCACGATGGATGGGTGGCGGTGGGTGGATGGATGAGTGGGTTAGTGGTTTGGTGTATGGATGGATGGATTGACGAGTGGGTGGACGGATGGATGGGTGGCGTGTGGAGGGATATATAGATAGATGGACTGACGGGTGGATTGTTGGATGGATAGCGGGTGGGTGGATGGGTGAGTGGGTGGATTGATGGATGGCAGGTGGGTGGATCTTTTGATGACCCCTAATGGAGGGATCCATTTCTAGCTAAGCCACACAGATTTCTAGCTATGCCACACAGATTTCTAGCTAAGCCACACAGATTTCTAGCTAAGCCACACAGATGTCTAGCTAAGCCACGCAGGATTCTAGCTAAGCCACATAGATTACTAGCTAAGCCACACAGATTTCTAGCTATGCCACACAGATTTCTAGCTAAGCCACACAGATTTCTAGCTAAGCCACACAGATGTCTAGCTAAGCCACGCAGGATTCTAGCTAAGCCACATAGATTACTAGCTAAGCCACACAGATTTCTAGCTATGCCACACAGATTTCTAGCTATGCCACACAGATTTCTAGCTATGTCACGCAGATGTTTAGCGAAACTCCGCCCATATTTTACGTGTGTTGGGATCGATTTATATACTTTGAATACTGAATTCACAGAATCACAATTTCAAGGTAACTATAAAGGTAACCTGTTGAATATTTTGAAACTAACTTAACTGGGTGCTGTTGCTGCCTATGGCTATATAATATTCAACATAATGTTTAATAAACAGTAGCGCCCTACAATTGCTCCACCTGATGGACTGTTCAATGTTCATGACGGACCTAGATACGCCATTCATTGCGCATTTTGAGTCTGACGCCGGCCTACATGTGACGTAATTGTTCATGACGTCGAATACTTGAGTGACAGATCGGAACTTTCCATTACCTTACACAGTATTAACAGATCGTCCACACCTATTCTTCATAAGCTTCCTTTAGAACTGATGACGCATGTACATAACCATGTATATAAATTTCTACGTACATATAATTTATTATGTGAATCTCAATCTGGCTTCAGGCCAAAGCATTCCTACGAAACCGCGCTGTTAAAATTGATAGAAAAGTGGCGATTCGCCGTCGATAGTGCGAGCTCGTCGGGGCTATTATGATAGATTTCAGGAAAGCTTTTGATCTTGTTAATCATGACATACTTCTACAAGAATTAGGCATTTATAAATTTGACTCACTTTCGCTTTAATGGTTTGGATCGTATTTAGAAAACAGGCAGCAATACGTATCCATTTCTGACAAGAAATCTGGTCTTTTACCGACGACAGTAGGTGTACCGCCAGGTTCTGTGTTAGGACCTCTGCTTTTTATCATATTTGTAATTGCCCTCCACATGAATATAAACGGTAATGTTGATATGTATTGTGAAAATTCAACAATGCATTATAATTTTGACAATGTACCAACAATAATAGAACAGCTGACTGGTGATATGGCTTCCGTTCAAAGCGTTTCCCGTTATGTGATAACATTATAAAGCTTCGGCACGGAACATTCTGTCATTGTAGCTGTAATACTTATTTTAATATGGGATGATGAATCCTTGAATTTTTGTTTGAAGAGTGTATCTTTTGAACCACTAGCCCGATTCTAACATCTCTATCATTGGATAAATCTTCGAATTTTCCGCTTTTTGAATGCCCATTTGCGGGACGAGGGACGACTGGTTTTGGGAGTTTGCGACTAGAAGGACTGGTCCGGTTATCGGGTCCAAATGATCCAGGTGAGCAACACTGGCCCTTGGGCGTTTTGTTATGGTGGTCATCATGAAAATATAATTATTAGCCTCACTATCCTCTCTGGATCTCTCTTCACTATACTTCTCTCTCTCTCTCTCTCTCTCTCTCTCTCTCTCTCTCTCTCTCTCTCTCTCTCTCTCTCTCTCTCTCTCTCTCGCGTGCGCGCGCGCGCGATCATATAAATACTCAATATGATGCACATGTATTATAATATTTAATCTGTTTATACGTTTACTTTGTTATTTTGTGTATATGCATGTTTATGTTTGCCGCCTACAAATCTTTTCTGTATAGGGAGAGGGCTTTTCTAAGTTTCGAACAACTTGTGCCCAATCCCATTGTAATATATACAATAAAATATGTTTAAAAAAAAAGATTACAGGTAGCTATCAGAATTATTACAATCGGCTCTGTGGTTCCAGCAATATTTTCATATGTTTTCTCAGAATATATATATATATATATGTACACTTCCCGCGTTATAACAGTATCTTGAGTCGGCTGCGTAATTTGACAATACGCACGTGTCAAGTGTGCCACTTCATTTAACCCGTATCGCATGGTGTAAAATGCGTAATAGCTTACTTACAGAGATAGTGCTGGGGTACATTTTGAAAAAAATTGTTGCTGAATCGTGTTGCTGTCGTGCACAGCAATGCCTTACAGCAGCGTCGTTACCAAAATTAACACATTCTGATAGAACAGAGAAAATAGAATCTATGCTTCAGCGGGCTAGGGGTTAACGATTCCCCACCGACTTCGGATACTAGAATTATTTGAAAAACGTACTAGATTAACTGGACAATGTCCTAACGATCACCAATTAGCACATGTTAGGCCTCCATGCATATAAATATTTACTTACAGCCTTCGTGCTCGCAAAGATAGCGTTGGTGCGGGGATGACGTCAGGATCTCGTGAAATCTCGCTCTCGTTGCAAGAAAATGGCGCCTCCCGGGAGGCAAAATAATCCCATGTTTACAATGGTATAATTCCCCTTATTATTTGTCTATTGTTGTTATTTAGGATCCAATATTATAGTCATATAATAGTCTTTCAAATAAAGTAGACTTTTAGCAATCCCGGAATTGTCCTTTAACGACAATCTGTCATGGCAACATCACGTAAGCAAAATCTGCAGTAAAAAAGCTTCCCTTATTTATATATTGAAGAAAAACAAACAGTACATGATTGTTGATCAACGGAACCTGTTTTACAAGGCATATATACGTTCACATATAGATTACTACGGTCTTGTTTATTAGGCCGGTACTCCGACGGTAACAAATAAGCTCGAAAAATTACAAAAGCGAACAGCAAGAATTATCTTAGACGTCCCCCATAGAACTCCATCAAAACAATTATATGACACCTTGAAGTGGACACCGATAAGTCAAAGAATGTCTATTAAAACAAATATCATGACATACAAAGCACTAAACAACCTTACATCTAAATATATTATTAAGGATATGTTTACAACCATAGACGAAGCACATACATTAAATTTGCGGTCCAAAACCGTTGGCCACTTAAAGGCTCCAAAAATACGCACAGACCACGGCAAAAACAGCTTTGCATGTACAGCAACACACTTGTGGAATTCTCTACCTATAAGCATTACACATTCACCATCGCTTTCATCCTTCAAATTCAACATATACACTCATCTAAACGTGAAATGATCACGAGACCCGATTTTGCGGACGAGCATAGGTGTAAGTTCGTATGCAAGTGAAAGTGATATCATGTCTGAGCGAGAGTGCGTGCGTGCGTGCGTGCGTGCGTGCGTGCGTGCGTGCGTGCGTGCGTGCGTGCGTGCGTGCGTGCGTGCGTGCGTGCGTGCGTGCGTGCGTGCGTGCGTGCGTGCGTGCGTGAGTGCGTGCGTGCGTGCGTGCGTGCGTGCGTGCGTGCGTGCGTGCGTGCGTGCGTGCGTGCGTGAGTGCGTGCGTGCGTGCGTGAGTGAGTGAGTGCGTGCGTGCATACGTGCGTGAGTGAGTGTGTGGATGGGCGGACGAGCGAGCGAGTGAACGAGCGAGTGTAAGTTAAAAGAAAAACAGTATGGAAGGCAACTACAAAATTATGTTGCATTATTTATATTGATATCGAATGATGATGATGATTGCATAATAATAATAATAATAATAATAATAATAATAATAATAATAATAATAATAATAATAATTCACATCTTGACCTCGTGACCTTGATATTGATTACGTATCCGGAAACTCATAGAACTCTAGCCTAATAATAATAATGGATGTGCCGAGTATGGTGGTTCTACCTACTTGACTTCCCGATTTGTACCTAGATAATTCGCACTTGGTGACCCTTTGATCTAGATATTTGACTGTTTTACCTCAAACTCACTTAGTATCCGTAGCCATCTAAAATGTGAATCTATGTACCAAATTTGATGATTCTAACTTCCTAGTCTTTAGAGATATTGATCTGATAAACAGACAGACTTATAACAAAACAGTTTGAACCAACCACAATACTCCCACCTAGGACCGCCGCGCATTAGTAATAAAAGAATTATTATTATGGCCATGGCAATAATGAAAATAATATTAATATTAATAATACTAATTAAATTGATTGTTTAGTGCTATTAATTTGTCCATAGTGTAATTAGCTTCTCATGTCTGTACATTGTGTAGTTATCATATCGTGATTGTACATAATATAAATAGCTGTTCTGTGAGGGCCATAGGGTAGATCAGGCCACTGGCGATGTACCCTCCTTAAATAGAGATTAATATTATTATTGCTTTATCTCGTTGAACCGCCGATTCCTAATATCTCAATTCCAATATCGCTTTACAGGAGGCGTGGTTTCGTACCCAGAATACTTTTCTCGATGGCGTATTGATGGAGATCCCACGAGACAGTTTCAGTGGCAATTCTAGGGTTTTTAGGGATGGGCAGGGAAAATTCCCCAAATTGTGTAAATGTGCCGCGATCTGGGTACAATTTTAGGGAAATGATTATCTCTAGAAGATATTTTGAAAGTCAGATGTTCTAAGAGGCCATTTCCTGCACTCCAAGCGAAAAGAATTTTGGCTAAATAATCTGGGTAAATGTGTATTTCCTCAAAATATTTTCCACCAATGTTTTTCAGGTGTGGTAGTCTGCCGCTGCTACATTCCCACCCACCCACCAGTAGCTACGCCACTATTTGTAAGTTATAATTGTTTTCGCCTATGCACTCCTCGAGTATCGCTATTATGGCCAATAGGGCCATTCTCTCCCGGATGCGGGTTGCTATGCTTAGACGACAACAACTTGATTACACTATATAGGATGATGCGAAATGCGGTCACTATCGTAAATGAACTCTATGACCGCTTGATTAGACAACCTGTGACGTAAGCAATGCACATGGGATTGTAACGAGGTCCGATCAATGTCAGACGTTTTCCTCTAGATAATATCTGGCTTCTGGACCCGGTACTACTGCAGCGTTCCTCCATTATGGTCGCTTATTTCTGGAATCGCTATTCAGTGGCGATTCCAGGATTCTTTCAGAGGGACGACGACGATGATGATGATGATGATGATGATAATGATGATGATGATGATGATGATGATGAAAACCTCGCCAATCGAGCGAGCATCTCCAAAAGTATCGGAATGTATTCCAAGCTCATTGGAGTTAGGTTATTATTAGGTGAGATATGGCCATATTGTGGTTTTGCCTATATCGACAGTGGCTATTCTGGATTTATGCTAATTAAGGGGCGTTAACGAATCGTGTCCAATATCAGGATTTGGTTAGTACCTACTAAAGGTCATATGTGGCAAATTTGGTGATTTCTTCCAAAAGTGAACATATCATACCTCTAAGACACCAACCAGATTAGGATGTATACAAACCCACCAAGCCGTATTGGGTAGGTAATAACGAGCAAATTTTCACAGGCCTCAAAATGTCACACACATTTTTGTCTTAATGTTTGGGCCCCCTATGTAACTTACACGCATAGATGCCACGCCTTTATATAAGTCAATTTCAATTTCAATTTCAAGTTTATTTGGCAACTTCTTCAAATGTTGCTAAATCCCGCAGCGCACAAAATAAACCATTTCATTTCATTTCAAACATCGGGCCCCGAGCCCAATGGTATTGCGGTTGGAACATGAATATCTTTCGCGTGATCCTAACGGCAGTTTCTAGGGTCACGGCTAAGCATTTCAGATACATTGCACAGGGCCCCTGAGTCCAAATTCCGGGCCTGTGCGTGGGCACGCCTGTCACCTACCTTTGTGTAATAGGGAAACCGAGCGTAGACTCAATATTTAGCACATCCTATGATGTAATCATCAATAGGCTCGTGACTCTATATCGTACATTCTTTGATTGAAAGTGTGTGGAGTGAGAGTTATTGAGTGTATTGCGACAAAACCTGTGAATCAATCGCCATTCTATATGTTCTATAGCATCAGCAGGTAGGCACAGACATATTCCTAGTAGCTACAGCACGGCTCAGACATAACTTTAAATGTTTCCAAAACTAAATAAAACGTGCTAATTGGAGTTAATGTAATAGGACGCCATTGCTGCCTATGGCAATCAAATTAACTCCAAAACATTCAACAGAAAATGTCGTGCATCGTGTTTCCAAATTCACCTTTCCAGAGTACCCACCCATCATATGACGTCATAATGAACTGCGTGATGTGTACAATGACATCATAATGAATGACGTCATGAATGACGTCGATAAGTACGTCACGAACGCATATTTGAAGACGGTCTATGCGTTGTTGTACAAATTGTTTGCTTTTACTATTTAATAAATATTATGTTGAATATTTTGAAACTAATTTGACTGAGCACTCAGTCAAATTAGTTACAAAATATTCAACAGCTTCCCCGTATAGTGTTCAGGAAATTGATAGCTAGGGCATTTGGGGATCGATCAATCCCAACACGGCGAGGTGTGGGTGGAGCTTAGCTAGTGATGGGCGGGGCATAGCTAAAAATGGAAAGGTCCATTGCACTAACTAACATGTTTCTGTTTTTGTTTTGAAAACACGTTAACTTGTTTTGCGCTGTACTGTATCATAAACTACAATGGATAGATGAGCGCCACATGAAACGCGCTCTATTAAGCACTGCATAGAGACGGCCATATATGACGTCAAGTCTAACCTAGAAACCTGCGCTCCTTTTGATAGATAACTAGAACGAACGGATGAACGACATTATTTTTAAAGTGTGCAGTAGGTATAAATTATATTATGAATTATTGATTACCTGCCGCCATTCTTTCTACTCAAACTTTACAATGTTAAGTGAAACTTATTATTTTTCACGACTAATCAACTAAAGTGCTAGCAGCTCTTGCACTATACATGATAGCAGACTATACTAGGATTTTTTTTTCTTTCCACTTCATGACTTAATCACTGTAGGGGGAGGATGGGAGATACCCCGAGCGCTGACGTGATTGCATACTTGATTGATCGGTATGGTATATTATGACGTCAAGGTCCTTTTCATGCTACGTCTTCAAAGCAGACGACAGTTCAAAGAAAATCACGAGACACTCGCTCTATACAGATCCATTGAGCGGTACAGAAATTATTAAAGGAGAACTATCATTTTACTAGCGGTTTTGCTCATTTTCAATTTACTTAATCTGTGCTGTTTGTATTCTAAAACTGCTTCTTCCTTCCAAAACCAGGTTGTTATATTACTTAAATTTACTTTACATTTCGTATTGGAAGAGAAAATGTCAACTTCGTACAACGAAACACACTGAAATCAGCTTAGGCCTACCATTTCTCAATCTAAAAATCAGGATGTTTGCTAAATTATAAAAATGAAATCTCACCATTATTTAGAAAACAATTTGTCCGCAGGTTATTTCTTGGGCCGGCAAAACATTTCAATCATCTGCATGTAGGCTTAGGGGTTTTTTTATCGTAGGCTAATGATGAACGTCCTAAAGTTATGGCATGCGTCCAGATAACGCGTGTTACTGGGCCGGTATCTGACCCACTACCGGCCCAGTAATCTACGCTATCAGGACGGTGTGCATATCTTCTGCCAGAGATGTGATGGAACTGGCTGAAGACTAATCCATTTTCGTGGAAAGATACAATATTGGTACGCGTACCTAGTTCGCTATACCGCTTTCTACCGGATGCCAACAGAGACCACACGCATTCCTCAGACAATTAAATTATTGTTTTTCCGAAGAAGTGATGGAATTTGTACATCTACACGCGCGCTCACGATCGTCAGATCGAAAATATTCATCCGTTAAGGTTTTTTCAAATGATGGATGAGGTATTAACATCTGACTGCCGTTGACGTCATTCGGCCGTCCTTTGCCGCTCTTCTTTATTGATCCGCTGTGAATCGCGTGTTCTTCTAAATAGCGTTCTGTCGTCTGCTCACTTGTTTCAAAAGCTCGAGACACGGAATGACGCGCGCTGAGATAGAATAGCTCTCATCTTCAATTGAATGATTTGAAAGACGACATTAGTTTAACCCTTTCACCGACAAGAACAGGCCACACCTGTTTTGTTTTGAACATATTGTATTGTCAATGAATAACAATGGGATTGAGTCACACGTCAGACTGACTTAAATTCGACTCTTTCCCTACAAGACTATAAAAGGCGGTATGTTACAATTTCACACAATAATTTTACAATAAAATGCAATTTGATATTTACATATAAACATTAACAATGCAATTTTTCAATGGTAATACTACTAGGAATAGTGAAACTAATAATTGAAAATTCAAACGTCCGTCAAGTTGATCAACTGTATGTCGTTGATAGATTTACAATTTAGTAAACATGCTGTTAAATATTTTGAAACTAACCCGACCGGGAGTCATTGCTGCAAAAATGAGCAACGACACCCAGTCAAACTAGCCTCACCATATTCAATAACGCTCGCGGATAGTTACCTCGAAATTGGGATTCTGGGAATTCATGATTCCGATTCCAACACGCGGAAATGCGGGCTGTGCTTATTTAGAAACGTGCGGGACATAACTTGAGATCAATAATAACAACAATAACAATAATCGATTGCTTTCCATCCACCAAATGAGTCAGTCAAACATATGTGTGTTATTAATGTAATTCTGTACTTTCTAAAATATGAAACAGTTTTCTTCAAAGCCTAGGTCTGGGTTGCCATATAGTAATATGCCCTCTGAATTAACAAAATGTAATAGATCTCTAGATAGCTGTTGTCGGTGTTCTGTACATTTGGCACACTCGAGTAAATAATGTTTGTTATCTTCTATGATGCCCATGGAATGTGGACGATTAGGATTGTCGCTAGGATGAAAATAATGAAGATGAGCGTTAAGTTGACCACATTTATTTCGTAATTTAATGTGTATAATATCGGGAAGTCGTTCCCCAGTGCTATAATATGCAGGTACCGTGGTTGTGATTAATGTTTTATTTGAATATGGAGACAGATGCATTGAACGGAACCATCTAGTTTGTGCCAAAGGTTGATTGTACTAGGAAAGAACGATTTTATAGCTCTCAAGACGAATATTTTCTTCTACTAGGTTATTTCTATTTCTTAGATTATAATTTATAACTTCGTCTAACCGTCTTGGGATTAGTTCAGAAATATAATCTGAACCTTTTAGCATTTTATACATTAAAATAAGTTTTTAGTTTTTTTCTTCTGCTACTTAGCATGACTAATCCAAGTTCTTTGTATAATCTTTTTAGAGGCTGTCACACCTGTCTAACGAGGCCATTCCAAATTTGGTGTTATAAACAAAAACATAAAAATAAATTACTTTTGAATTTTGGTGGAAGGGCCACCAGGTACGCACGGCTCAACTAAAGGACGGTGATCCTGGCTTTTTCCAAGGAAAAGAACTGGAAGATTGGTCATGGCTACATCTGAACCTTTCTGCCTACAGAGCGTCAGACCGCTAAAATGTTACCAGAAATCACCCGGATAACGCAGCTTACTGGACAGATACTTTCAGTATCGGCACGTGATCGTCACAGCATCGGCCCTGTAAGCTGCGTTATCTGGGCATGATACTGATATTGATTAAATCTTTATATTAATTTGCTAATTTTCCGAGTGTGTGCAATGGAAAGTGCGTGCGTGCGTGCGTACGTGCGTACGTATGGCGTGTGCATGTGGGGAGTGTGGTGGGTGGTGGGGTGAGGGCACCCTGTCCTAAAATACAGTACAACTTGCCAATAACTTATAATTTTTTCCAAAGCAAAATAGAACGTACTGTTGAATATTTTTTGCACAATTGGGTTGAAAGACCTTGCTGCCTTATGGCAGCAACAGCGCCCAGTCAAATTAGTTTCGAATTACTCAGTAGACTGTTTATTAGATAGTAAAAACATATGATTCGTACACTTGACGGAGTTCATGACAGAGCTCGAAATGTCATTCATTATGAAACGTTCATGACGGAGCTAGATACGTCATTCATTACGCATTTCGATTGTGGCATTAGCCTACATGTAGCGTAATTGATTATGATGTCATATACTTGAGTGACAGATCGGATCTATCCATCCAAGAACTACCTTATATAACCTCGCTATATAACTACCTACCATCATATTGACCGTCACCTTGGTCAGTTCCAAGGCCCTTCCTTTTATATTCGCCAGTTCCAAGACCCTCTTATATTCGTCAAGTTCAAGAATTCATAACATATTGTCTAACTGGCAAGACTGTCGTTGTTGGTGGTGGATTTGTTTGAGCAATGTGAGTTTAGAAGTGACAATATGACCATGTCCTAGGACATGTTGGAAGTGCAAGTAACCCACACACGAGGAAGCAGACAGTCGCGCGGCAGCTACTGCACTCAATACACAGCAATGTCAACACAATGTCAGAGCCAGGAATCCTGAGAAACTCATTTCAATCCATGCACTAACTGGCTTTAGCGTATCATCGTTTACCCCAGATCACGAAAGACATTATTAAAAGACCCCATGACCCTCTCCGTGTCATATTGGTAGAGATTCCCATACAGGACGCTGCTGTCTCACCTGCGAAATGTATGTGCCATTAATTAAGTGCTGTGGGCACAGTCAACCATAGATTCCAGATGGTCATATATGCTTTTTCCTCTGCATGAAGATTTCAGATTTCATGAACAAAAAATAGCAAATAGCATCAACGCCGCCGCCGCCGCCGCCGCCGCCGACGACGACGACGACGACGACGACGACGACGACGACGACGACGACGTCGACGACGATGACGACGACGACGTTGACGACGACGACGACGACGACGTTGTCGTCGTCGTCGCCGCCGTCGGTGGTCAACGACGACGACACAGGCGCTCAATGAATACAATCGGTCGGCATTTTGAATGATAGAACCGCATCAAATATAGTACAAGTTTGTCTGGTTGTTATTTAAGTAGTTTTCTTTTACTTTGCGGCCCTAAATATCCGTTATCCGAATACGTTATTTATAAATATCAACGATATGATAATACATGCGCGATGGTCTGCAGGCGCAAAATGATAAAATAGCTGGCAAGTAGTGAAAAATCAAATTTAGCAATATTGACTTCCCATATTGCCACATGCATGGCCTTCCATGTAATGGGCCTGTCTAAGTTTATTCATCGATCATATGACGTTATATGACGTCATAACCAACTAAGTGACGTGTATGCTGACATCCTTCATAATCGTATGTCTTTACTATTTAATAAACATACTGCCATATGCAGCAACAGCACTCAGATAAATTAGTTTCAAAATATTTAACAGCTTTCACGTATAGGTTTCTGGAAATTGATAGTCAAACGGTTCAGAGATCGATCGATCCCAACACGAACGTGATGTGGGTGGAGCTTAGATTGAGATGGGCGGGGCGTAGCTAAAAGTGGAGAGCTCCGTTGTTAGGCCAGTAATTTCACCAGGGCAAATGTTCTGGAGCAAATGTACCTAGCAATCATTATAATTATACTTCATAGTTCAAATAGAAAATTGCGCACTATGGCAATTTTATTGCTATCGTCCATAATTTATTGATTATAAAATTATCTCCATATATTCAACGTCTATGACATCAATGGAAATTTACGCCATCGTGCTTATTGCTTAATGCTATCATAGACATATATAAAATAGACAACGATTTCTTTTTACGATATTTTCGAATGCTCTCACAAGCCGCGATATCATTCGGGATTACGGCAAGTTGCCAATCTCTATATTGATCGGCTCTATTTCCCTAATATCATCAAACATGACATTCTTGTGAAATTGCTCGTCTCAAACAAATACACCTTTCCCACATTGACGGCACCGGCAGCAAACGTGGCCATTCAAATTGCTTTCAAAATAGTCAACAGAATGTTTATTAAATAGTAAATCCATCAAAGACATACAATTCGTACAGTTAACGGACGTCTCCAGCTTGATGACGGAGCATTCTGTCACTTATGATTGCGACGTCATAATTGATTATGACATCATATACATGAGGTCTAAACCGCATCCATCCATTGCTGACATAGCAGGTCTGATTATTGGCCCGTTGTTTTATGGTAGTTGGCTACGGTCCTCTGCAGTAACATTCATCTGCATGCATTTTGATATACCACAGATTAAAGGAATGGAAAAGGGAAATAACAAATTATGTTTACTGGTAATTACATACAATATTAAATGAACTACCATCGGTAGAAAATGGAAATGAATCGGGAATATTTGAGAAAAAGCATTTACTAAATCTAGGAGCGCTTAACTTGGAGCCAATTAGTGACGTAGCTGGTACTTCGCACTCCGCCGTGTGTCAACTGTGTAAGCTGGTATACCGCATAGGCCTATCTGAATATAACGATTCAAGTCAATTACAATTTCGATTTATTACGTTAAAAGTACATTACACTTATGGTGTCCGCACACAAAACAATAAAGATAAAGATAAAAGATAATGTAAAACATAAAATATAAGTTTATATACATTGTAGCATATGTAAACAAATACATCCAAAGATACGAGGCAGGTCAGATAGATTTGTGGAGGCATGCCCCAGTGGATGGACTTAGAAGTATTACCGTTATCTGTACTGCATGCTGATGGAATGTCGTTAGCCTGACATTTTTCGACACATACTATAACGTAGTTAGAGATTTCTGTGTCGCCATCATTGTAGGACATTAGGAAATACAATTTTTGTTCATCCCCAAAAGATGACAAAGCAGTGAGTGTATCTAAGGTACTAAATAATGTTTGCCTTTCAGTATCATATGCTTGACAGTAAAGAAAATATGTTTTTCATCTTCAATACTGTCGGTTTTGCAAATTCCACTGGCTCTTTATTCGATAGGTACTTTTGGGTTGTGGTCAGCTAACGAAAGCACACCTGAATAAATTTTTGTAAGCGGTATGAAAAGTATTCTCTATAGGCGCCGATGTGAAGCGATTAACTCACTACTAATAATTCACTATTGATCTTCGGAAAACTTTTATATTTGAAAGTCACTTTTTCTGATTGAAGCACCTCGTTTCGGTCAAAATGATTGCAAAATACACTGCTGCTTTCCAAGGTCGCAATATGATGCCTACTGAATATTTTTACATTCGTGTGACTGAATGTAGACCCTGTTTCTGGAAACAACGGCTTTCAGCCAAAGATTTTTAAAAACTAGACAGTATTTTACCTGTAGGATGTAGTGGCTAATCAACTTAGTGCGAATTTAACTGAGCTCATATGACCGGCGATAGAGTGTATTATTTATTCATTCAGCATAAACCAGAGTGCACAGGTCTATCTTCGTCACTAATTGGTTCCCGCCAGTATGACAAATGGTATTTTACGAAAGCCCAGAAGGCTCTTTCGAAATTCAAAATTCAAAATTCAAAACTCAACTTCGAAATTCAAAACACGATTTCAAAATTCAAAACCAGACTTCGAAATTCAAACCTTTAATCAGCCCTCAGATTTTATGTGTGTACATGGATATTCTGCACATAGTGAATTCCTGGAAACAGATCACGCCTGAGTAAGCCTACTCCTATTGCTGATGTGCGTATGGGCCGAAATGAGAGCCATGACAATGGATTAATGGTCAACATGTTCTCGATTTTGATTGGCTATTCACTGCGCAAGCGTACTAATCTCCTATCAGACTTCGAAAAACTGAGAACTTTAGCTTCCTTACGTTATCACTGCTTTACGATGTTGGCATATTTACTTTTCACTCGGTTTTGACAATATAATGGTAAACTCAAGCAATAATTGCGTAATGAAAAGTTTTACGATATACATTTTCACAAGTAAAAGCACAAGTTTCTGTGACAGCAAAAACACGTTACCATCCTAAATTAACTCTGGTGGACATGGCTTTTAGTGCATGATGATAAATGGAAAGGGGGCAAGACTGAAATCTGGGGTCTTTTGTCACAACCTATATCACCATGTGCTTGTATGACTATATGTTCCTATGGATGCTGCACATGTTTTGAAATGTTACCCCAACCACCATAACTACCGCACCAATATAGCCATGCTACCCCACCTATACCTATCCAAAGCAATATACACACCTATTTCTATCCCTAATCGCTATCCCTTACACACACACGCACGCACGCACGCACGCACGTACGTACGCACGCACGCACGCACGCACGCACGCACGCACGCACGCACGCACGCGCACATACCAATTACTACTCTAGCCATACACGCAACGCGACTATACGATACCTCTGCTTATAACCACATATATATACATACCCACAAATTCACCTTTCCAGAGTACCCACCCATCATATGACGGCATAATGAACTGCGTGATGTGTACAATGACATCATAATGAATGACGTCATGAATGATGTCGATAAGTACGTCACGAACGGATATTTGAAGACAGTCTATGCGTTGTTGTACAAATTGTTTGCTTTTACTATTTAATAAATATTATGTTGAATATTTTGAAACTAATTTGACTGGGCGCTGTTGCTGCCATAGGCAGCAACAGCACCCAGTCAAATTAGTTACAAAATATTCAACAGCTTCCCTGTATAGTTTTCAGGAAATTGATAGCTAGGGAATTTGGGGATCGATCAATCCGAACACAGCGAGGTGTGGGTGGAGCTTAGCTAGTGATGGGCGGGGCATAGCTAAAAATGGAAAGGTCCATTATACACACACAGCTACCCGACCCACACACTCATAGATATCATATAACCATCGCTACCGCTATTCCTACGCCCGTTGTTGTTGCCCATACACCAATAGCCATCCTACCATATTATAACAAAGCTAGCTCTGCCCATGCAACCATAGCTAGACAATCCCATATACACATAACAACCCAAGCTCATATGTACCCATACCAATACACCCCCCCCCACCCCCATTAACCATACACCAATCACTACCATACCATAACTATGCACAACCACTACCCATAACAATACGTTCAACACTACCTTAGAGTAGCCTGTTGTCCTAGCTAGGCCAGTCCGTTAGTAGGCTATGCTAGTAGGATAGGCTAGGCTAGTCTAGTCTAGTAGGGTAGGTTATGATAGCAGGCTATGGTAGTAGGCTATGGTAGTAGGCTCTACAAATGAAGCCATAGTTGTGACCCAGCCAATGTATGACAAGAGCTTGGCAGCTAGACATGAGCTGGACAGCTAGACAGACTGCTATGGACTGTTGGATTAACTTGGTTTGCAGAAAGTTCTGTTTCATAGATCTCAAGTCAGTTCTATTGTTCCTATTGGCGTGCGTGCGCGCATACGTGAAGGATTTATTTATAGAGACTCATTTTGCAATCCACTATTTACATTGAGTGGAAGGGGTTGTTGGTGGGAATTACAAAGCATTTAAAAATCGTTGAATAAATGTCAGACACATATTTTTTCACAGGTTTAGAGCTTGCCATTATTATAAATTGTTCATTCTGAAAATGATTGCTGTTGTTACCTTTGCTGTCTCGACACTAACGACTTCACAAATACTGTTTTCAATATCCGTAATAGATTTAGGAAAAATTATTAAAATTAGGCTTCAACATTATAGTTGTTACCTGTTAAATCATTGGCTGTAGTTGATTAAATAGACATCTATTCGATAACTTCCTCTCTGACTCTGCCAGCTGCGCCTTCGGCCATCCTGATGAATCTGTTAAACATTACCTTTTTTACTGTCCACTTTTTAATGAACAAAGAACCACCTTTGAAAATGAGGTTGCCTCCAACCAAATCTCCTCAACAACCCTAACCACCCAGCAACTTCGATATTGCCGCACTGACGTTGATGTAGAATTAAACATCACGGTTTCCACCATTCTATGTCAATATATTACTGACACCTGTCGGTTTAAATGACCTATAGTAATTTCAAACACCACTCATGGACTGTGTCGACAAATCCATAGCCGCGGAGGTTTCTGGATGGCCATGCAGTGTGGACCAGCGCCGGTGACTACAGCGCATCGAGCTCCTTTCTCCTAATACCGCCTTGTGATTCGTCAAACTATGCTTTTCTCCTTCTCCCGAAGATTTATTTCTGTCATCATTAGGCTACCTACAACATCTCTTCTCCTCCTCCTCCTCCTCCTTCTTCTTCTTCTTCTTCCTCTTCCTCTTCCTCTTCCTCTAACTCATCTTCTTCTTCTTCTTCTTCTCCTCCTTCTTCTTCTTCTTCTTCTTCTTCTTCTTATTACTATTATTATTATTATTATTAATAATGTTATTATTGTTGTTATTACTGTTGTGACAGTTGGCAATATTATTATTCGCCTCTTGATTTATTTAATGTAATATATTTATATGTAAGTGGGAGACACGCTCATAAGACATGTCTTATTGTGCTCCCACATAGACTAAAAAATAAACCTTCTTTAAAACAAATCATTCGCGGGTCACTTAATAACTGCACTTTGCCTAAGCTTTGGGCTTAGGGATATACTTATATAATCTCATAGCCTATACCAGCTTATTATACATCATATTAGACATCAGAAAACATCTATACTTGCTGGAGCAACCATCTGCCATTTAGGCCAATAACATGGTGGTTCGTTAAGACAGTGGTCTCTTGACCACGTGTGTTAAAACCCCATTGCTTGCCTCCAACCGAGACACCATATAGCAGCTTATTTATTTTAAGCATCGCTGTCTAGATAGTGGTTAATTGTATGTGCTCCATAGGGTGGTCCCCACTATATCTATGCAATTTCCACTCTGTGATATTCGTATACTATGTCAGTGTGTTATGTTATTAGTATGATAAGTCAGTAGTCCAGACCTGTCTAGCAGAGTATAGGTGTATGTTAGACCACTAGACTATGCTAGTATGTAGGGCAGGAGGCCAGGTCAGGCCAGGCTAGTAGGCTAGATAAGACATTAGACGAGAAGGCTATGCTAGTAGGTTACCACACACACACCCGCCAACTCACCCCACCCCCACCACCCACCAACCCACCCCGCTCCACCCCACCCCAATAAACAAGACCAGTAGGCTATGATGTGCCAAGGTAGTCGCATATGCCAATAGACGGCTAGGCCAGTAGGTTAGAAGGTTATGCCAGTAAGCTTGTCGATTTGGCTAATAGGCTAGACCACTAGGCTAGGCTAGTAAGTGGGGTGTGGCTATCCAGTATGTTAGTAGGCTATACAATTAGGTTAGCTCAGTAGGCTAGGCTGGTAGGCCAGATCAGGATATGATGTTTAGCCAGTTATATAGTATGCTAAACATGTCGGTTAGTTAGATCGGTAGATAGGCCGGTAGGCAATGGCAGGCTATGCGCATAAGCAAGCGAGTAGATTAGGCAGCCTCGTCTAGTAGGCTATGCTGGTAGCCTAGGACAGTAAATGAGTAGGCTACGACACTATATTATTATGTAGGTTAGTAGGTTAGGCTGGTAGGCTAGCTAATGGTAGTCTAGTATGCTGAACTATGCTAGTCGGCTTTGCTAGTAGGCTATGCTAGTAGGCTAGGCGAGTAGGCTGGGCTAAAAGTCGTTGTGGCTGTCTAGGCTAGTAGACTAGGCTAATGTAGTCCTGTTATTGATATCTGTAGCAGTGGTGTATTGGTATAGTATGGTAGCAGTGGTGAATGGGTAAGCGTTGGTGTTATGGGTGTATTGGTATGGGTATAGATATGGGTATGTGCATATGGCATTGGCTAGAACTGTTTGTTTGTGGTAGAGTTAGCTATGTTGTGATATGGTAAAGGTGTATATGGGTGTATAGGTAAGACCAGTGGGTGTATGGATATAATTTAGATCATTGTAATGTGGCTATGAGTGTGTGTATTGGGATAGCTAGTGGTGTATCGGTGGTGACGAATCGGTGGTTAAGAGTATCGATGTGGGATGGTATCAGTTTATACATAGGGGTAACAATTTTCAATATATAAGACTGTTTATAAGAGACTGATTTAAGATTTGAGTTTTGAAGTCTAGTTTTGAATTTCGAAATCGAGTTTTGAATTTCGAAGTCGTGTTTTGAATTTTGAATTTCGAATTAGCCTTCTTGGCTTTTGTAGTATTTAGCCTCTTTTTTCTAATTGTTCTGATTTATTTATGTTTTTCATTGGTGGCTATAGGTTGATTATTCTATAAAGCTGCCATTCAAGAGCATATGTTAGTTCCCTGATCCTTTCCTTTAAGTTATAAGTGGCGTAAACTCGGGAGAGGGCGAGTTGGAAGGGGGCCGGTGGGGGTGGTATGTATACTTTTTGCCCATCTATGGAACCACCCTTGCGTGTCAGAGCTTCCATATAATATTAAAAGTTACTATATCCAAACATACTAAATGTATGTATTTGCTTACTCCGAATGCAGGAATGTGCTTCTCAGCTCCATATAACGTAAGTCGGCGGGCCCGTACTGTAGAAGTACCGGGCCAATACGTCTCATTATTGACTTAGTACAAGCCCAGTAACCTGCATCATCTGGCGCACCTTTAACTCTTACAGTGCTGCTGTTAAAAATTTTAATTTTCAAATTAAATTAAAAGATGAACTGGTGTTCATTTTTCAACAAATTTGGTGGAA
Source organism: Chaetoderma sp. LZ-2023a (assembly GCA_034401795.1). Taxonomy (NCBI): domain Eukaryota; kingdom Metazoa; phylum Mollusca; class Caudofoveata; order Chaetodermatida; family Chaetodermatidae; genus Chaetoderma; species Chaetoderma sp. LZ-2023a. Next base: position 250,541,902 of record CM067369.1, read on the forward strand.
TATGGTGTTGTCATAGACAGCAACATCATCCATCAAAATTGTAGAAAAATGTACACCAGTTTTGTTGCTGTTGACACAATTATTGACATCAGAGTGCTAAGGTTTAACCTGGCCAAATATCGGCAGGTAGACCAGTGTCCAGACACACTGTCACGTGGTATTTCGATGCATCGCCCGCAGAATCATACACCGACGTTTTACAACAAACCGTGCATTATTACATATGTATTATGTACAGTGGACCATGTGCAACATGAGTGAATTACCGGAGGTAAAGTGTAATTTCATTTCCACCCACCTTACCTCACATGTCCGACTTATTCAAAGCTTATATTACTTGCATAGCATTAGCTAAGAATATGCACAGCTGTGATTAGCAGAAAAAGTTAATATCTCAACTCTTGAACAAACGCTGTCTCTGGAGTTTGGCAACACGTATAAAAGTCACTCAATGTGTATACAAGGTTCACCTCTCTAACGAAAGGTCGTGCATGCGGGCCTAACGACATTAATAACGAACTCATTAACTCCTCTGGTGGCAAGTTGTCGTAATAATGGTAACACCACTTCTGCAGTAGTCTTGAGATCTGTCTATTTGCAGGTCAAGATAAAACTATTTTTGAAAATTTACCACTGGAATGACTGGCTCGGTTACCGAGCCAGTCATTCCAGTGGTAAATTTTCTAAAATAGTCTTCTGTTGGCCTGCAAATGGACACAGACTAAGGAAGTTTAGATTTCCTGGACTATTAACCGTATAATCGCCAAGCCGGTCAATAGAACAACTCTTTAAAAAATATTTTCCCAAATTCCACTGGTATATTTACAAAGAACATGTTTCTTGGTCAGCAAATGGTCATTCACTGAGCAAATGTTTGAATTTTCTTTTAAAATCATGAGAAATAGCTGGGTTAATTGATTAAAGTAGCATTGTGAGAGCTTCGAGGCGCCGTTGACACAAGAGGGTTAAATATGCAGATAATATGACACAAACCGTATATGGTATGATAACCTGGCTACATTTAATATGTGATTCTGATACACATGGCAGCAACTCTGGCCTTGAACAACACATCCCTATCGCTGCTCTGTGAGAAGATACACTCATATTGCACTCACAAAGCCTAAGACACCCGGACCACTTTCCAAACAGTGAACAATAGTGCTTTAGAGCAGCATCCGAAAAACTGTGACATTATCTCGTATCAGAGATAAGATTGACAAATTTACTGGAAACCTGCAGAGTGGTTTTAAGAGAGGGCGTAGCTGCACTGACATAGTATGATCACAACTACAATGTTGATATGAGTTGTACTGTCAAAGCTCTACTGACATTGGAACGCGCTGTGTAACAGGAAATATCGCCTTCCATTCCTTTTGGAAGGTGTAGATTCGTGGCTCTAAAAGCCCCATGAAAGTCCAGATTCAAGTATATTGGCATGCTCTAAAGCCCTCTTGAACAAACGTGATGCATGTTACCACAAACGTCTGCCAGCCATTAGAAATCATCCCACGTCATAGTCTAATATCCAATGCAGCACTCTACAAACTGTCTTTAAGGGTAGCGCGACAGAGCTCGAATGGCAGATAATGAACATGCTCAGAAAGCACAAGACTTTCCAATCGTAGGTGTCAACAGGTATCAGTGCGTCACAACATCAACTTACTAAGCGTTTTGCGATCCGACCTCACAGAACGTTATCTAGGCCCACTAAAGACTAGAAAGAACATAAGAGCTAAAGACGCGCGTAGTGTACAAAACACAGTAGAGAATTCACCTTTCCAGAGTACCCACCCATCATATGACATCATAATGAACTGCGTGATGTGTACGATGACATCATAATGAATGGACGCCATGAATGGCGTCGATAAGTACGTCACGAACGCGTTGCTGTACAAATTGTTTGCTTTTAGTATTTAATAAATATTCTGTTGAATATTTTGAAACTAATTTGACTGGGCGCTGTTGCTGCCATAGGCAGCAACAGCACCCAGTCAAATTAGTTACAAAATATTCAACAGCTTGCCTGTAAAGACGCTCGTAGTGTACAAAACACAGTGGAACTTGGAGATGAAAGAAAGTTTTCACCTCTTCAGCTGCGAAACACAGTCACACTAATCATCATCATCTTCATCATCATCATCATCATCATCACATCGTCGCGTTTTGCTTTAAAACCGATATGATGTTCTTATTCAGAGGATCCAAGGCCTTGCCTACGGATATTACGTTTAAAGAGCTCCACATTGGCTACCGCTGCTTAGTCATGATAGATCCGCAGAAACATCTGTGCATTTAATTGTCTGGCTACTGCATTTTAAGGCTACCGGTACGTTTCCTATGGGGGTTTAATTTTGGATTTGATGAATATTTTGAAAACAATTTGACTGAAAGTTGTTGATGGCTAACCCACCAACAACTTTCAGTCAAATTGTTTTCAAAACATTCAGCCTGTCCAGAGTTAGTGCGGTTGAAAGTATTGTCTGGCGGCTTGCAGCAGCCCGACGGTTAATAGATGAGATACTGTGAGATAACAATAACCACAAACGAATTTTACACGCGTTTTGAACAGTATTTACAGGACTACACTGGTATAAGGGATTGCAGAACACTCGAACTTAGTTAGAGGTCGCGTGACGTTATTTCCCGCGATAATATTTACGATAACGATGAATGTGTGCGCCGTAAAAGAACATAAGCGCAGTAGTAGGCAGGCAAGCAAGCGTAGACGCTTTCTTATATTTATCACAATAAAGAAAACGATCGTTGCTATATCATAACACTGGATACGTATATAAAAACACAGATCATGCGTGTGTGCTAGTAAGCCTATGTAGACACGCGTTCTCGTAATAGTCTAACATTTACACTTTCTAGGACATTCCTCCACGCGCAGCCAATTCCATTCAAGTGTTTCCCATGAGTAAACCGTTTTCGGGTGACTGAACCGTTTTCGGATGAGTAAACCGTTTTCGGATGAGTAATCATTTTTCCGATGGATAATATGGGAGCAACACGTTTACATCAATGGGTAGATATGATAACGGTGTAGAGCGTTTGCGTAAGTTAGCTTAATTACGCCGATTTTGGATATACGGTATGTAGCATTTCTAGGATAATAGTTCAGGTACAGCTTTGTTTAGTAGCGGTATATTATGATAACCTGTCTACCATTAATAGGGCATATGCGATTGTGATACACCTGAGTTGCCTCCCTATACAAAATTTAGTTACTGTACGTGGAAATGTACGAAAACTACAGTCCAGAAAAGAATCAGGAATGGTCCGGTGGATAGCTGGCCACAGACAGACATCCATGTGTACACGGACACGATGTGGGGATTCGCTGTCTCTGGCAGATGGCTGGGGTCAGCATCCCAGCCATCGTTGACCTTGTCGTCCTAGTGGGCATCACAAGGTGTATGTGTAAAGGGTGCCACAGCCAAAGCCTGATCTTGCGTTGTCAGTTTGGGAGGGATGTCGATTCGCGGCGTCATTCACACGATCGCCCGTGAGGAGAAGCATGGTCGCCTCTGGGATCAACTCATAGCGCCTGTAAATCGCTGTCTACGCATGGCCCTGCACTGATGTCTGCTTGGTTTCATTCGCGCTGGTTATCCACCTTCCGATGACTGTTGTAGTTAGCATCGTCATGGCAATCGCAGTTGTCGTCGCTGTTTCGTTTTGAGAAGCTTAATACAGGAATGTGCACTGGGCGATCTATGGAGCGTAACAAGGACTACTCAAGTGTAAGATCCCCGTTATCACGGTCCGAAGGAATATGAGAAGCGGCGTTAAACGTGGGAGGTAAATTTCATAAACGACTCTCTGGCCGTTGATCTTCCACATCCAGGCACTACTTTGCTTCTGATTAAATGCCTCAGATATTTCACGATTTACCTTCAGAAGCATTGGTGACAGGGGACGTCTTCGCTTAGCAGCTAGTGGGTTTCAGGAACCCTTGGCTCAGCTACTATTTTTATAATTATGCTGATAGCTATATAACTTCTATTGTTTTGCGGCTTGCCATTATAATTGCTTGCGATGAAACGGTAATCCCTAAACATTTATTATTTCTATTGTTGACATAGATGATTTCTGTTAGTGTCATATCCTTGTCCCAAGAACTCCACCTACTCTTACCCTCTCCCGAAGAATGGCACCAATAGATGGTGTGTGGCGCAGTTACAGTGAGTTACCGTTTCCATTCAGTACACTGTTCACTGATACCTTGCGGACTCTGTAGATGGAAAGCAGTGTGATGTTGTCTCACCATGTGTTGATGCCATTATATCACCGATAGCCTACGCCTAATATTATTATCTAAAGATAGTACCCAGTATCGGAATATAATTGGGGAAGATGGGGTCATTACCACAGCCCCAGATCTTGACCACCTACACGCCATTTCTTTTATGATAAAATAGTTTGGGTGAATAATATAATTTATGCAGTTTCTCATTTTGCAAACGACAAAAAGCTGCCAGGACATAATGGTTAGTGGTCTATTATAGAGTAATAGCCTATTATATTTATTAGCCTCTATGTGCTCTCAGACATCAACGCCTGCATTTGATGACGATGATGATGGCACGGGCAGTTGAAGGAGTGAAAACGTCTTTCAGCTGCAATCAATTGTTCTTTAACCTCCTCCACTGTGTCTTGTCTACTACGAGCGTCCTGCCCTCATTTAGGGTCTTTCTACTCTTTAGTGGTCCTAGATTGCGTTCTTTGAGGTTTGATCGCAAAACACTTAGCAGGTTGAAGTTGTGGCATCATTTGAGTGTTTGATACCTGGTGATACCTACCAGTGCAAATTCTAGTGTTTTCTTAGCAGGCGTATTTTCTGGCATTCGAAGAGCGTGTCTGGATATAGACCATTGTTGTTGCCCTACCCTCACAAATATGTACCAGCGGTGATTTGTAATGGCTCGCAGATGTTTGCGATGACATACATCCAGTTTGTTAAAAGGGATATCGGCGCTGCCCAGCTGGTATAATGGACATTTCCAGTTTTACCTATGCCACGCCCATCTTTATCTAAGCTCCACCCACACATCGCTCGTGTTAGGATCGATCGATCTCTGAACTTCCTGACTATCAATTTCCAGAAGGCAATATCCAGGTAAACTGTTGAATATTTTGAAACTAACTTGACTGGGCGCTGTTGCTGCCAGTCAAATTAGTTTCAAAATATTCATCAGAATGTTTATTCAATGGTAAAGACATACAATTCGCACAACGTGTCGGACTATTAAGAGCTAAAGACGCCCATGATTATTACATCATCCTACACGTCACGTTGTTGATTATGACGTCATATGATAGATGGATAAACCTGGAAAGGTTCATTATAGCGATATGGAAACTCACGTGGCATCATATAGCTGCATCTTGACTTCCATGGGTGTTTTAGAAACACGAATTGACGACTTCCAAAAGAGGCGGAAAACAATGTATCGTGTTACGCGGCGAGTTCCAATCTCGGTAGAGCTGCAATGAATGGAACCCAAGATTCTGCGCTTCCTCCACTTCTTAGTGCACTTGTTTAGCCGCGCAAGTCTTGACCGGCTAAATAATGAGGTACGAAAAATGAAATGGTAAAATAGAGTAATTTAACAGCCGACTAATGGTCCATGTCTTTACTACTGGGAATGCAGGAGATGTCACCTGAGAGCATCCAGAAGATTTCAAAATCTCCCAAGGAGGGATTACCGGACACCCCCTCCCCCCTCCACCCACTCCTCCACCCACCCATGCACCCCACCCCCACAAACACACAGATTTTGAATGCTATGAGAAATGTAGGCCCATTCTGAATTTCTGAGTACCGCCACGACCATGATGTGACGCCCCAATGAGAAAAGCATCACCCTTAACACCTCACACATTTTAAAACTATAATCAAATGGATAAAAATTTAATAATTCAACAGCCAACTAACTGAGGGTCCATATTTACCTCTGGAAATGTGGGAGAGGCCATCTCACAGCACCTAGATTTCAGAGTTTCCTGGTGATGGTGGGGGTTTCGGGCGACCACCAGACACCCGTCTGGTTTGGCTACCACTGATCCGGGTGTTTGACAGGTGCTCTTTTTCATGCACGCCTGCCATAAAATATTCCTAAATCAGCCCCTACACCCACTTCTCGTTTGACTTTCACTTACCGGTATGCTGATTTCAAATTTACCACTTTCGAAGACGTCGGATAAACGGTTTGACGACGATCTTGGACCGTGTTCCAGTTAGAAACGCCCAAACTCAACAGGAAAATTAAAAAGTCTTCTCGAGAACTAATTGGCGATTTCAATCATATTTGGCAGGAGACTTCCTTTAGGAATAGTGATCCAAGTTTGTTCAAAGGAAGCCGATCGGCCAATTTGGGCGGCGACCATCTTGGATTTTGAGCGAGTTTTAGACACGTCTTTAACAATCTTCTCCGAAAACGCTCGATTTCAAACTCATGAAACATCATCTAGGGTAACAGCTGTACCAAGTTTGCTCGAGGAAACTTGACTGGGCAAATGCTTCGGCGACCATCTTGAATTACATAGTTTTCTCAAAAACAGCGTCTCCAGAACCACTGAACGGATCGGGCCAAAACGTGGGAGCTACGATTGGTGACGAAGGGTCATTAAAGTGTGTTCAAGGGAAGCTAATAATGTCAAAAACATGGCTACCGTGGACCAACTAAAATGTAGCGTTCTTGCCGCCATATTTGATTTCTTATTATTTGATGGATTTTGAAGCCGAAAATGGTTTTCTGTAGTTTTTGGAGTGTGCTAATTTCAAATTTGTCACGGTCGAAACTGTCATATAAACGGTTTGGCCGTCATCTTGGCAAAACCCTCCCGTACTAAAGAATTAGGAAATCGAAAATGTCTTCCCAAGAACCATGCGCATGCGCACGCCAGGACGCTGTTTATATGGAGCGTGTAGTTACGACCTAGATAGGATGGCACTTTTAGTGTACCGAGATGGTACCCTGTAATCCTTATTGATTGCCTGTTCCCGTTAAATCTGGCATTAATCAAGAATTCAAAGGGCTTTCCAAATCTGTAAACCATTTCAAAATCGGTTGAGAAATGGCTGAGTTATCCAGGGAAAACTCTTTTTGATTATCTTCAAAATATTGCCGTGACGTCATAACCACGTGGACGCAAAAACGTCTAGAATGTTCTAGAACGTTCGACTACGCTAATATTAGCTGCTCGCTGATTGGCTGTTGATCGAACGATGAGTGGATGAAGCCTGCGCCTGTGACGTCGCGAGGAGTATAAAAGGAAAAGCGATCCAGTGATCGAGAGCATCCTCGGCCAGGGGCCGAACAGGTTGGAGCTGTACTAGCTACGATCGACAGATACTACGCATATGACTTCAGTTTCCGTCGCATTTCCGTAGCTACCAGTAGCCAACCCACCGCAGTAAAGACAATTTTGTAAACGCCCTACTTACGGGAGCAATTTCGGAACTTTCTATTTACTGTTCACGAATATCAACATCTCCTTCGGAACACAAATTTGTAGTGAGGCCTTTACGGCCTGAATATGTGAGTCTACAGATGTAGAGGCAGGATGTTCTTTGATGGATGACTCGCCGGATCTGCCGGCCATGCCTAAAAGTGGTATTTCAATCGCCGCCGCACACATCGTGTCGGTTCTTTCGACTTTCGACCGCAGCAAGTAAACTCTGCCCGGTGCATCATCAGAGCTGGTTTACGTACCCAGCACCGTAAGCGTTGTTTTGTATCCTCATTTGCCTTTGACAAACCCCGCTATTGACGGGTTGTTTTCACCTTCCATCCATGCCATCGGTGTATGGGAACTATGACTAAAAGGAACCGTAAGGGTCTTAGGACCGATAGTTATAATTTCTGTATTTGTTGATAATTATTCTCATTTTCCTCAATGTGTTGCTAACCGCACTATAGTAGATTCGTTAACCTGTACTAATATATATATATCTTAATCATTTGACACCGTATTGTTTGTTCTGGTTAGATTATGTATATATATATATGGCCAGTGGCCATCCGTTCATATGTTTTGCTTATTCATCGAAAATATAGGACTGCAGTGCACGTAGGAAATACAGCAACACTTATATATGCAGCACTTTCTCCCGCCACCAACAATTTTTCACTGAGGTCGCTGTCCGTGCTATAACTCTGTTTAGCCCGGCATGCTACCGACTAACCTTTTCTATTCAGCTCGATAGGATAGGTTCAAAACGATTAAAGACACTGTCTTCATTACATACTGTGTAATATATTCTTCTTCTCCTCCGGTAGTGCGATAATCTAGCCCCGCACTCCGGTAAGACGCATAAGTAAGATTTTGTCTCTCTTCGTATTCCACTCAGCCTTGTGGTTTCTTAATTGTTTGGATGTCCCCATCCGCACCATGGGCTGATCCAACTCTGGGAAACTATTGAGGTTTCTGAGCGCTGATGGCCAGTGTATCTTCGGATACTTAGTAGTTAGCACTTTAAGCCAATGTAGGAAAGCACTGCGAATACATATGTATTAATTATTATTTTATTTCCTGAACAATCCGAATTCCGTTAAAATGTCTGGGCATGATGTTTAGATCTGCCATGACCTTGCGGGAAGGACATATACGGTGGGTATTCGTCTCTCTTATCCCCACCACAACGATAGAACAATGGTCTAATAATGCTTTCGTGAAATGTAACCCATGTCTTGTAATGTTTTATGTGGTTACGGGGCGGAATGTCCAGTTCGGAGATCTTGCTACGTAACATGTATGAGCGCTGTCTTTAGTATTGATGTCTTAGGGCATCTGTTCTCCATGACAGTCGTGTCTAATAGCTAGGTAGATATCAGCCAGTTGCGGCCTAAATAATTCTTGTTCTGAAAACAACCAACAGGAATTAAGCAAAGCAGAAGGCCCGCATAAATAAAGTGTCAACTACTAATTCAGCACACCAAGAATCACATAAGACTGTAACGAGGGAATCCATCGGGAATCTTCTGTTCCGTCTTCACGTAAAACAGTACGCACCCCTATAGTCATAATCTCACTAGGTATGGTCTTTTCTTTCTACAGCATTTTTGATTGAAATATTGGAGTGGGCCCATTTTTGCCTACTATTCTTCTCCCACTTTAAGCCTTGGCGACACCTTCCCGAGACGGAGGCCCGCGCGAGGCACTTGCCTCTCACAAGCATTCAGCGACGATGGCCCATGCCAGGATAATACTCCTCACCCAAGCTAGTACTAGGAGTAGGGCCCACGTGAGGCTCATCACATTTTATGTCTGAGATAACCTTCCTCCTTTCAGCTTAGAGGTATAATAACTTTTATTATGTTAAATAGCTACATGTATGTCTCGTGTACGGGAGCCTCCCTTGCGGGGATATCTCTGTGGACCTACGGGCCTGTGTGGTACCTCTGGGAGCCCCATGTTTAGAGGTTCATCTACCTGTCTCTATGTCTCGTATTTCCGTATGCTCTTATTGTAGTTTTATCTAGCATATTTTTAATTGTTTAGGTAAACTCATTGTATAGACTTATATTTTTAGGTCACCAAATCAAATCTTGTAAGTCCATAGATCACGAAATTGCTGTAGACAGGCATACTGGTGACACAAACTCGTGGGATGAGACAGTTGTGTTAACTGTTCGCAACAATGGTCGCACGGCCCCGCCGGAACGATTGAGTTCCACCGGCTTTAGGAGCCGGTTTTTGTTTCCCGCAGGGCAGTCTCGTACAAGCTTCATCACCCCGAGACCGGATGCTAACCAGCGTCATCACTCGTCGTGCACATGCGGCGTGGCGAGTCGACATGATACATCAGAATGTCCCGACACTACCCGACGAGCTACAGAAGCATCCTTAGCGCATACAAAGCAAGCTTGTTCGAAGTAAGCCGATCGAACAATTTGACTGGCGGCCATCTTGGATTTTGGTCAGTTTTTATAAACGAATTTAAAAATATTCTCCGAACCCACCTGGGAAATGATTCCAAAGTCACGAAGCATCATTGATGAACCAAGTTTGATCAAGCGAACGGGATTGACCAAATGCTTCAATAGCCATCTTGGATGACCTAATTTTCAGACAAATGACTGCTTCCGAACTGCTGAAGGGATCGGGCCGAAATTTGGGGAATACGATTAATGACTAATGGCCATTCAAATTTATTCAAGCGAATTTAGTACGTTAAAAACATGGACGCCATTGACCAATCAGAATTCAGCATCTTGGTGATCATATTGGAATTTCTGATGGATTTTGAAGCCGAAATTGTTTTTTATTTATGCATTTGAGTATGCTGATTTGAAATTTGCAACTTTCGAAACTGTCGGACAAACGCGCTGGTAGCCCTCTTGGATTATTTTGGCGTTTTTGCAGTATGGCGGTTCGATCCCCCGACCGGGAGATTAAACTAATGGGTGTATGACTGTCGGCTGGTTAGCACATGGAAATTGAAGCCGCACGTTGCCAGTGCGTCAATAAAATAAAAATACATATAGTGCCAGAGCCTAAATGCCAAGGATTGAACCGTGGCAGGTGCATCCACAGATAGTCCCATATGAATCGTCAGTGTGTCAGTATATCAGACATGTGAAAGCTGGTCTGCTAACCCGAGCCTTTGTCTTGGCGCGGTGGTCCAGTGGAAAGATGTCTGGTTGCTGATGCTATGCGGAGTTGCTGTATGGCGCTTCGATCCCCCGACCGGGAGATGGCGATCAACAAATTGAACTAATGGGTGCATGACTGTCTGTCGTCTGGTTAGCACATGGAAATTGAAGCCGCACGTTGCCTGTGCGTCAATAAAATAAAAATACATATACTGCCAGAGCCGTGATGGAGTCAGAGTACAATAGGCTTAAATGCCAAGGATTGAACCGTGGCAGGTGCATCCACAGATAGTCTCATATGAATTGTCAGTATACTGTATATCAGACATGTGAAAGCTGGTTTGCTAACCCGAGACTTTGTCTTGGCGCGGTGGTGGAAATTGAAGCCAGTGCGTCAATAAAATAAAAATACATACATGCACGCACGCACGCACGCACGCACGCACGCACGCGCATTAATTACGTATATTACAGTAGTATTGTGCCGTACATTATTTTTTCTAGTTTGTTCAATTTCCTGATCTGTAGTTTTTCGCTTAACAAACGAAAATTAGTACGCTGGTCATATCGTCCAGACAGCTGGAGAGAAGAAAAAAACTGCATAAAATATATTATTCATTCCAATTGTTTTTGATAGAAAATAATTGGAGGCATGGTCAATATCTTGAGCCGGAGGCAAATGCCCTGTTGCCCCTATTATAATCCGCCACTGCGCTCAAGTTGTCATAACATTTTCCTCGTTCATTTACCATAGACGTATTACGTAGGCCTATTCGAAAATGTTTACTCATCCGAAACCGTTTTACTTGGATGATCAGCGAGATTTATTTCAATTTCACGATACGATATTGTAAATGAAAATTGACAGCATTCCATGATTCGAAAACGAATATCCATCTGTAATCATACGCGCGGGCGCATTTATAAATTCTTTTCGTATTGTGAATAAGCTAAGCAAACACAGATTATTCCGTTATTCTCAGGGACGGCGTACCAAGTTTGTTACGCATTTGTTTGGTGGTTAAGTTCCTGATAAACGGTAATCAGCGTAATTGTTTGTATTGTTGGATCCAGACGTTTTTGCATTTATTATGGCGCATGTATTGTGCGTACATGCGTGTTAGCTCCCGCGACGTACGCTAGTGACGTGTATCCGCTTCCCTGGGTGAATTAGAGCAGTTAGCAGTTGCGCGGTGCATATGGTAAGTTCATTGATGCTGAGAATTCTTGGATAGTTGCACGGATTTCCGAGCGAGCGGTGAAAATCTGATCAATGACAAAGATCAATTTGTGTACTACGTTTGTCTTCCCGGCAAGGACAGGTTCTGTATCTCAGAGACCACTCCAGCCTTACAGGTTGTGAAGCCTACGCGCGTGCATTAAGCGCTATTGTTCAACGTCTGAGGATTATAGTATTAAAGATGATTTGACTGAATATTGTTGAGGTCACGAGCAGCGACAATATTGAGTTAAATGATCAAAATATACTCAGAAAATTTCACGTTTGCTGTTCTTGCATAAACATGTGTATTTCGCGAATGAAATCTTATAGACATGGATTATAGGTGGTCGTATGGTAGAATGAAAGTTGACAGCAACTACTTGCGTGCCACTAGTAGGAGTATAGCAATGCGTGTTGTCTCTTTATAACAGCAGCGTTCGGGCGAGAGTCGGCGCGGGAGACTGAGACGGCGGAATCAGCAACATTGATGACGTCCTAGGACAATGGAGTGAGTGATTCCTGTGTATTGGTGATCACTGAATAGACAGTCCTCACCTGAGCGAGTCTCGGAAAGGAAGCAATGATCAACTCTAATGCCAAATAAGCGTTATATGCCAGTACTAAGTGAAGTTGTTGTTGTTGGGAAGAAGTTAAGATGCATCGGCTAGCTACGGAAGTACCTTTTATTTTACTTGATTGCTAGGCCTCTTTAGTTTGTGCATACTGAATGCACTATGGCTATAAGCGCCACTATGGCTATAAGCGCTACTACGGCAGCTAATTAAGTCTTAATTACCTGTGTGCAAGTATTGTGGAACAGATGCGGAGATGAGAGCGCGATAATTTCATTGTACTATTGCTAATTTTATTATTGTACTATTGTGTCTGTTAGTGAGTGTGCCCAGTTAGTGCGTGTCATCCAGCACGGTGCCATGGTGGCTATGGAAGTGTGCCGAGAAGACACGGTGCCACCCATGTTCCCACTACCGTTGGACAGAGTAGTGCCCAGTCACATTCTAGCCAGAAGATTTGGAATATCTTTCAGCTCTGGAAGTAACTACTATTCGCTACCAAGACTTGAGGTATGTCGTACACCTGACTGAGTTGTAGTAACTACATTATAGCATGCAACCTCCTCCTCCTTCTCCTCCTCCTCCACCCCCTCCTCCTGCTCCTCCTCCTCCTCTTCTTCCTCCTCCTCCTCCTCTTCCTCCTCCTCCAGCTCCTCCTCCTCCTCCTGCTCCTCCTCATCCTCCTCTTCTTCCTCCTCCTCCTCCTCCCTCTGCTCCTCCTCCTCATCCTGTTCCTCCTCCCTCTGCGCCTCCTCCTCATCCTCCTCTTCCTTCTGCTCCTCCTCCTCCTCTTCCTCCTCCTGCTCCTCCTCATCCGCCTCCTCCTCCTCGTCCTCCTCCCCTTCTTCCTTCCCCTCCTCCTGCTCCTCTTCCTCCTGCTCCTCCTCGTCTTCCGCCTCCTCCTCCTCTTCCTCCTCCTCCTGCTCCTCATCCTACTCCTCCTCCTGCTCATCCTCCTCCTCCTCCTGCTCCTCCTCCTCGTCCTTCTCCCCCTCCTCCTGCTCCTCCTCCTCCTCTTCTTCCTCCTCCTCCTGCTGCTCCTCCTTCTCATCTTGCTCATCCTCCGCCTCCTCCTCTTCCTCCATCTCCTGCTGCTCCTCCGCCTCCTCCTCCTCCTCCTCGTCCTCATCTCCTCCTCCTCCTCGTCCTCATCTCCTCCTCCTCCTGCACCTCATCGTCTTCCTCCTCCTTCTTCTTTTATGCCTCCTCCTTCTCCTGCCCCTCCTCCTCATACTCCTCCTCCTCCACCTCCTGCTCCTCCTCCTCCTCCTCTTCTTCCTCCCATCCTCCTGCCCCTCCTCCTCCTCCTGCTCCTCCTACTCCTCCTGCTCCTCATCCTCCTGCTCCTCCTACTCCTGCTCCTCCTCTTCCTCCTCATGTTCCTCCTCCTCCCCCTCCTCCTCATCCTCCTCCGCTACCACCGCTACTACTACTACTACTACTACTACTACTACTACTACTACTACTACTACTACTACTACTACTACTACTACTACTACCGCTACCACTACCGCTACCACTACCACTACCACCACTCTGCTATATCCTAGTGCAAGTGCGTCGTCAATCACAGGGTTCCTAAAACTAATGCTTGACAATAATAAAAACTACTACTACTACTACTACTACTACTACTACTACTACTACTACTACTACTACTACTACTACTACTACTACTACTACTACTACTGTTGCTGCTGCTGCTGCTGCTGTTGCTGCTGCGTACGTGAGTGAGTGAGTGAGTGAGTGAGTGAGTGAGTGAGTGAGTGAGTGAGTGAGTGGGTCCCGAGTCTCGACCAATTCATTTATGTATCCATCCATCCATCCATCCATCCATCCACAAATCCGTCCATCCATCCATCTATCCTTCATCCACCCACCCATCCATCCATCCATCCATCCATCCATCCATCCATCCGTCCATCCATCCATCCATCCATGTATCCTTCCTTCGTCCATCCATGCACTCATCCATTCATTCATCCATCTATCCATCCATCCATCGATTCATCCATCCAATTCATCATTCATTTCATGCCATTCCATCCGTTCATTCATTCGTTCATTCATATGCTCATTCATTCATATGCTTACGCATTCATGCTTTCTTTTCAAAGTAGGCTACATCAATGTAGCCTGTAACACGGGAGTAGTTGGCGTAATATTACCACCTTTAATCAACGGGGACTCTGCTCGGTACGTGATTGTCAAGCATTAGTATCCCACCCCATGATAATGAACTGTATACAACTGAATATTGAATTCCATGGCCCTTTGTTTGATTAAACTACGCTACATATGTCCATCATACGCGGTGGGCGCATACATGTATGCTTTTACGCGGTAACAGAACGCGTCATGTAAATAACTACCTGCTTCATTTCATCAGGCCCTGTCGCTGACGGCGTGTTATATTGATCTGTGCCTCCTAACATGCAGTGACACGCATTAATGAAAGCATCACCCTCACCCACCCACGACACACCGCAAAGTCCAGCTTATTAAGGCTGGATTATCACTTGTGTACGATTGAGAGGAAAATTAATTAACTGGCGAACACTTCCTTGTTAACACAAATCGCACTATCTGTAGTGGCATAGCCAGGAAGTAGCCATGTGGTGGCGTTGGTGTGGGGTGGATGTATCAGGCGATGTGTTTTAAAAGGTGAGACATCATTTCACATCAATATTGCTACAGGAATACATCACATATTTTGGGGCACGAAGGATGTGCCTAGGATCCTCCCCCAGCATCACCACCCCACCCCATGCTTGCCCATAGATGCCAGTTTGTGCAATGTCTTGTATTTACAGATTTACTTCCAGACCCTCTTCTGACTGTTATATACCCTCTTCTGTCAGCTCTGGCTTTCCTACTACATATCTATTACGTCGCATCGGACATAATATCACCTATTAGTCGAAGATACGCAAGTGCTAGCGGGTTTATCAGCTGAGTATTTCTTCGTATGTACATTCTTGTAGATGCTACTTTTGTCGCCCTCTGCTGGACATTTTACAGAGCTATCATATGTCTTCTGGGGGGTGGGGGTTCATACTCGGTTATTCGAGGTGGGGACGCACACGTGCTGTATATAAATAAGATCCCTGTCTCTATCTAGAAATTACACCCGTCTTCTGATTTTTTATGTTATATATGGGCATCCTACTGGGGCGTTCAATACCATAGTTATTAGTTTTCACGGACCTTGCTGCTACGCACAAGCGCAGATCATAAATTATAAGTTAATGGTCCCAAAACAACAACAACAGACACATGTTAGTTACTAAAAAATGTTGTATTGAATATTTTATACCACAGTTGACCTTTCCAATTTATCCATCCATCATATGACGTCATAATCAACTAAGCGACGTGTAGGATAACGTCATAATCAATTACAGCATGAATTACTCGATTTAGTCTTTCTTAAACGCTTAATAGTCCGACACGTTGTACGAATTGTATGTCTGTGCTACTTAATAAACGTGCTGTTGAATATTTTGAAACTAATTTGACTGAGCGCTGTTGATAGGCAGCAACGGCACCCACTCAAATTAGTTTCGAAATATTCAACAGCTTATCCGTATAGTTTTCTAAAAATTGATAGTGAGTGAGTTCATTGATCGACCGATCCTAACACGCACGTGGTGTGGGTGAAGGTTAACTATAAATGGGCGGGCATAGCTAAAACTGGAGAGGGCCGTTGTTCTGGCTTAGGCAACGATGTGTTCCAATCCAATTATGTTCAACATATTCAACAGTACGATTTAATTAGTTTTGGAAATATGTTAACTTATTTCTTATCTGGTGTGTGCAGAGAAACAGCTTCGATCAACGCCGTGTTAGAGCCTAGCATATGTTCGATTGACGAAGTATCGTCAAGCGAAAATATTGCGTTCGAGTGTAAAACATAGTACACCAGCCCTATGAGAGTTATTTGAATAGAGCTGGCGGGTGGCTACCCGGCCCATCAGTTGGTCGAAGTATAGATCTACCATTGGTAATAGAGTCAGTGGAGACTTGGAATACCGTACTATATTCTGCTATGGGATTATTTTTAGGCTAGTCTTTTTAGACCCTATTGTTTTAAACTATTGTCTTTATATTATGCAGTTAGAAAACAAAATCTAAGTTGGTTTCATTTTTCAACCCGTCATTATGTCTGCCTCGTGGACAGGCTGGTACGTGCCGATAACTACACTGATACCTGGGTCAGAGGGTGGCTCACACGCAGCTGGACAACACCTTGACAGCTGCCTTGTTTCCAGCAGTTGTGTAGTCTGGATGATTATCGAGTATTGACTGATCAGCAATTGTGTATGCCTAAAACTACATCGCAGGCTCGCTATTATAATCAAATACGTTAGTTAGTCCCTTGATGGCTGCCCTTGTGGGTTAATGCTGTGATTATATGCGGTGTTGGCTATATGCTTGTGGGTTAATGCTGTGATTATATGCGGTGTTGGCTGTATGCTTGTGGGTTAATGCTGTGATTATATGCGGTGTTGGCTGTATGCTTGTGGGGTTAATGCTGTGATTATATGCGGTGTTGGCTGTATGCTTGTGGGTTAATGCTGCGATTATATGCGGTGTTGGCTGTATGCTTGTGGGGTTAATGCTGTGATTATATGCGGTGTTGGATGTATGCTTGTGGGTTAATGCTGTGATTATATGCGGTGTTGGCTGTATGCTTGTGGGTTAATGCTGTGATTATATGCGGTGTTGGCTGTATGCTTGTGGGTTAATGCTGTGATTATATGCGGTGTTGGCTGTATGCTTGTGGGGTTAATGCTGTGATTATATGCGGTGTTGGCTGTATGCTTGTGGGTTAATGCTGCGATTATATGCGGTGTTGGCTGTATGATTGTGGGGTTAATGCTGTGATTATATGCGGTGTTGGCTGTATGCTTGTGGGTTAATGCTGTGATTATATGCGGTGTTGGCTGTATGCTTGTGGGTTAATGCTGTGATTATATGCGGTGTTGCCTGTATGCTTGTGGGTTAATGCTGCGATTATATGCGGTGTTGGCTGTATGATTGTGGGTTAATTCTGTGATTATATGCGGTGTTGGCTGTATGCTTGTGGGTTAATGCTGTGACTATATGCGGTGTTGACTGTATGCTTGTGGGTTAATGCTGTGATTATATGCGGTGTTGGCTGTATGCTTGTGGGTTAATGCTGTGATTATATGCGGTGTTGGCTGTATGCTTGTGGGTTAATGCTGTGATTATATGCGGTGTTGCCTGTATGCTTGTGGGTTAATGCTGCGATTATATGCGGTGTTGGCTGTATGATTGTGGGTTAATTCTGTGATTATATGCGGTGTTGGCTGTATGCTTGTGGGTTAATGCTGTGACTATATGCGGTGTTGACTGTATGCTTGTGGGTTAATGCTGTGATTATATGCGGTGTTGGCTGTAGGCTTGTGGGTTAATGCTGTGATTATATGCGGTGTTGGCTGTATGCTTGTGGGTTAATGCTGTGACTATATGCGGTGTTGACTGTATGCTTGTGGGTTAATGCTGTGACTATATGCGGTGTTGGCTGTATGCTTGTGGGTTAATGCTGTGATTATATGCGGTGTTGGCTGTATGCTTGTGGGTTAATGCTGTGATTATATGCGGTGTTGGCTGTATGCGTGTGGGTTAATGCTATGATTATATGCGGTGTTGGCTGTATGCTTGTGGGTTAATGCTGTGATTATATGCGGTGTTGGCTGTATGCGTGTGGGTTAATGCTATGATTATATACGGTGTTGGCTGTATGCTTGTGGGTTAATGCTGTGATTATATGCGGTGTTGGCTGTATGCTTGTGGGTTAATGCTATGATTATATGCGGTGTTGGCTGTATGCTTGTGGGTTAATGCTGTGATTATATGCGGTGTTGGATGTATGCTTGTGGGTTAATGCTGTGATTATATGCGGTGTTGGCTGTAAGCTTGTGAGTTAATGCTGTGATTATATGCGGTGTTGGCTGTATGCTTGTGGGTTAATGCTGTGATTATATGCGGTGTTGGCTGTATGCTTGTGGGTTAATGCTGTGATTATATGCGGTGTTGATATGTTTGTGGGTTAATGCTATGATTATATGCGGTGTTGGCTGTATGCGTGTGGGTTAATGCTGTGATTATATGCGGTGTTGATATGTTTGTGGGTTAATGCTATGATTATATGCGGTGTTGGCTGTATGCGTGTGGGTTAATGCTGTGATTATATGCGGTGTTGATATGTTTGTGGGTTAATGCTATGATTATATGCGGTGTTGGCTGTATGCGTGTGGGTTAATGCTGTGATTATATGCGGTGTTGACTGTATGCTTGTGGGGTTAATGCTGTGATTATATGCGGTGTTGGCTGTATGCTTGTGGGTTAATGCTGCGATTATATGCGGTGTTGGCTGTATGATTGTGGGGTTAATGCTGTGATTATATGCGGTGTTGGCTGTATGCTTGTGGGTTAATGCTGTGATTATATGCGGTGTTGGCTGTATGCTTGTGGGTTAATGCTGTGATTATATGCGGTGTTGCCTGTATGCTTGTGGGTTAATGCTGCGATTATATGCGGTGTTGGCTGTATGATTGTGGGTTAATTCTGTGATTATATGCGGTGTTGGCTGTATGCTTGTGGGTTAATGCTGTGATTATATGCGGTGTTGGCTGTATGCTTGTGGGTTAATGCTGTGACTATATGCGGTGTTGACTGTATGCTTGTGGGTTAATGCTGTGATTATATGCGGTGTTGGCTGTAGGCTTGTGGGTTAATGCTGTGATTATATGCGGTGTTGGCTGTATGCTTGTGGGTTAATGCTGTGACTATATGCGGTGTTGGCTGTATGCGTGTGGGTTAATGCTATGATTATATGCGGTGTTGGCTGTATGCTTGTGGGTTAATGCTGTGATTATATGCGGTGTTGGCTGTATGCGTGTGGGTTAATGCTGTGATTATATACGGTGTTGGCTGTATGCTTGTGGGTTAATGCTGTGATTATATGCGGTGTTGGCTGTATGCTTGTGGGTTAATGCTATGATTATATGCGGTGTTGGCTGTATGCTTGTGGGTTAATGCTGTGATTATATGCGGTGTTGGATGTATGCTTGTGGGTTAATGCTGTGATTATATGCGGTGTTGGCTGTAAGCTTGTGAGTTAATGCTGTGATTATATGCGGTGTTGGCTGTATGCTTGTGGGTTAATGCTGTGATTATATGCGGTGTTGGCTGTATGCTTGTGGGTTAATGCTGTGATTATATGCGGTGTTGATATGTTTGTGGGTTAATGCTATGATTATATCCGGTGTTGGCTGTATGCGTGTGGGTTAATGCTGTGATTATATGCGGTGTTGGCTGTATGCGTGTTGGTTAATGCTGTGACTATATGCGCTGTTGGCTGTATGCGTGTGGGTTAATGCTGTTATTATATGCGGTGTTGGCTGTATGCTTGATCACTTATACGTTAATCATTTCGTGGTGAAGCCGTCCAATAATGGCCTCTACAGTGGTCTTGGGAAATATCGCCAAGAGAAAAATATCTTTGAAAATTCTACCAATGGAATACGGCTTGTTCGATAAACGTGCCAGTCATTCCAGTGGCAACCTTTCCAAAATCGTCGTCTCTTGGCCTGCAAATGGACATTCAATAAGCAACTGGGTTTTTTTAATTTTCTTGACCAAATTTATTTAATCTCTCAATATTTGTATGTATGGGCGGATTCATCATTAATGAATGGTGGTTGAATTTGTCCTGGTCTACGAAAGTACAGATGCAGGAATGGTCAGGGAAGTGAATGGGTAAATTAATATCTACACAATTGGATGGATTTACGAGTGAATATATAGGCGGACGGACGCGGGAAGGAGTGAATGAAAGAAGCAACTAACGCATGCAGGAATTATCGCAGATGTGTACTGAAGGAGTTACTAAGCCCACCCAAATGCCACCCAATATTACTCCAATAAATGATATGCATGTATCAAAGTGTATCGAGGACTGTGTAGACATGCATAGCTGTTGTCCTTGCTGTCACAGTTTTGGATAACTAAAATAACTTTTGGAATATTGGCACCCTATTTGAGCATATATGTAGCTGAACATCTGACCATAGACATTGAATCTATAGCCTAGATAGTGATGCGGATAATTTCCTGAAATTTATGTTAGTGGATTTGCGCTCCAGGCCAGTTGCAATGAAGATGAGCTGCGACTAGTGAGACTACAACTTGCAGACACCAAGCTGAGAGTACATGAATGAGTCAAGACAGTACAGTCTGCCGAGTTTGAGACATCAATCGTACCCCCACAGGCAGATGGTCTGTCCACTGTGCGCTTCAACTATTGTGTTGCTGCACCATTGAAATCTATGCTCCTCAAGACCGAACATCGCACCCCACCCGTGTCTATACTAGGTAAGCCGCTAGAGATGGAATATGCCGCCGACGTGGACCTTATAGACAAGGAAAGAACCCCCTCGACGAACCTCTCCCAATAGCTATATGCAAACTAAAAGACGAGAATCTTTTTACGAATGAATCCAAAGTATAGTTCACCCACATAAACTTATAGACAAAGCATGACGCTAAAGAAAATGACGACCCATTTCGTGGCGGCGAACCATGGAGTCAAAGTACAATCCTGGGCTTACTGCTCTGCAATACTGCTGACATTGCTGTGCGCTGCGTCGTGTGAAATATTGCTTTCCAATTCTTCTAGAAGTTGTGGATTTGTAGCGCATAGATGCCCTTGACAAAAAACTACGTTGGTACAATGCAACCTGCGTATCCTTGATGGCGTATAACTGTAATAGCTGGGAAGCTCCAAAGGTAGTTCGAGACAAACACCTCCGCACCAGCACTGGACACCGATGGCCAGACAGCATAATTTCCAACGATGCACTATACAAGATGAATATTACATCGCTGCTGTCCGTAAATGTCACCCAACAAATAGTGTCCATATTTGGCCATGAACTAAGGGTGACAGAAGACACACCCGCACGGAGAGCCTTGAAATTCGTCCTACTGTAAGCCAATAAATATAAAGCTAGGAGAGGACATCATTTCATAAATCTGTTAAGTGTACTGCGAGCTGGCCTCAAGAAAGCAGGACTCGGTACACTCAAATCAAGAATTGACTGAGGAAGCTAAAGATTTTAGCTGAATACAAGACACAGTGGTCGAAAGAGAAGAAAGACTGATTGCTACTGTAGGGTGCTCATTTTGGGCCGGGTTGTGGGCGGGTTATGGACTTTATGATAAAAGCATGAATCTTGGAACGCATAAACTGCACACCTTAGGAAACATTTAAAAGATTTAGAATTTCGAGGTCCTCTGGAATCTGGATTTGCCATTTGTCAACTTGCAGATCTTCCGGCACGAATAGAAAGACAACATTATTCCAAGAAACATTTTATTGCCATTTTAATAGTTTTTAACTCAACCGAGCCCTTCATATTATGAAAAGCAAAATCAATGCCCCTACTTCGGGATGCTCGTTCCTATGGCCGATGTGCAGACCTCAATTCTGACCATAAGCCAGTCGTTGCATGCCTTTAAATGAAAGACACCATACCACGCAAGAGGGTAGAGTTACCTACGACCCTCATTTGTGAGACTGACATTCAGATGTCAGACAAAAAGCCCTCGAGAAGCAGATAGCTAACATCGGCATCTGTGTCAGCTCCAATCCAAACGAATCCCAAATGTATGGAATCATCAGCTACCAGCACCATATGAGTTCTCAAATCAGCACCAGAACTAAGTACATCGATGACCATGTAGTAGTAAAACTTTAAACAGAGCAAAAAGCAATACGGTTGCGCAGCTATCAAAGTGGCCAAAGTGAAGACCCCGCCATACTGCGCAAGAACGCAATAACATCCAACACCACAATAGTGAATGCTTAAAAGATCTCGCTATGCAATAAGCAGACTGTCTAGCAGATAAAATCGCTGCCACGGATGACTATAGCAAAATGTTTCGGACAGCGCGAGCCCTGAGAGTTGCTGACTCGGCTCTACCACGCATTGCACCCAACTCTGAATGATATTTTATCAGGACTGACCAGGGAAAAGCAGAAGCATTTCGAGAGTGGTTCAAAGAATAGTTCATTGATCATGATGATGAGCGCTTGTATCCATTTCCAGGTGACACCAAGATATTACTAGCACCAATTGAAACAGATGAGGTTGATATGGCACTCAAAGCCCTAAGAAGTGGACGTGCATCCGGAATTGATGGCATGGGCAATGAACCTTTTAAATACGTAACTGACATTATCTCAAAACCCTTCAGGCACATAATAAATTCACCTTTTGTGCACCATCTTCCCATCGATGCAGTAGACCAAGACAGAATTATCGTGGTATCCAAGCCCAAGACGCCACCCCAACCAATCTACGTCCTGCGCACCTCTTATGCAGAAAATCCTATTCATTGTTACTCTATGCCGCATACGATACCAGCTCGATAACTTTGAGTGGCTTTAAGTGCGGACGCAGATGGGCAAACAGTGTATAGGCGCAACGCATGCTCGTGTCAGTAGCCATGTCCAAACATTGGGATCTCCATAAAATGGGCATTGACATGTCACACGCCCTAGGACAATTAAACGCTCAAAGACCCTAAATGCACTGCTCCAAGCCAGTTGCAATGAAGATGACCCATATGAACTGCGACTAGTGAGACTACTACCTGCAGACACCAAGATGATCGTCAAGACAGTGAAATCCGCATGGTTTGAGACATCAATCGGCTCCCAAAAGCGAGATGGTCTATCCCCTGTGCTTTTCACCTGCTACCTTGCTGCAGCCTTGAAACATTTGCTGGAAAATTTCACATGACCAAATACCCCAGTGTCCATACTGTGTATGCCGCTAGATATGGAATATGCCGACGATGTGGACTTCATGGACGCGGAAAAGAAGCCCATTAACAAGCTACTCCCGAAAGCTACAAACAAACTAAGAAATGAGAATCCCTTTATGAATGAATCCAAAACAAAGTTCACCCACATATATCGATCGACAAAGCACGAGGCTAAAGAAAACTACGATCCACTGCGCGGATGCGAACTATGGAGGAGAAGCAAACTCCTGGGCTCACTGCTCTGTCGTACTGGTGGCATTGCGCCACGCTGCGGTATTGGAAACCTAGCCTTCCAGTTCTTCTGGAAGTTGAGGATTCGTAGATCACAAATGTCCCTGAAAAAATACTGCGTTCGTACAACGTGACCTGCATTACTACACTACATTCCGTAAAAGTAGCCCAGCAAAGATGGTCCATGGTTGCCTTGTGCTAAGGATGACAGGAGACACACCAGCGCAGAGTGTCTTAGAATTCGCCATACTGGGTGAAAATAAATACAAAAGCAGGAGGGTATGTCATGCATAAATCTGTTAACCTCAAGTAGGCAAGACTCGTTACACTCATATCAGGAACAAACTTGAGGAAGCTAAGGAGTTTGGCCGAGGACACGACCAGTGTTTCTTATGACCTCTGAAAGTTCCAGTAGCCCCACACCATGAAATCTGGGGGTCCCTAGCTGAAGTCTGAGGGTCCATAGCTGATGTCTGGGGTCGATAGCTGATGTCTGGGGGTCCATAGATGATGTCTGGGGGTCCAGCCTGGGGACCATAGATGATGTCTGGGGTCCATAGCTTATGTCTGGGGGTCCATAGCTGATGTCTGGTGGTCCATAGCTGATGGCTGGGGTCCATATATGATGTCTGGGGTCCATATCTGATGTATGGGGTCCATAGCTGATGTCTGGGGTCCATAACTGATGTCTGGGGTCCATAGCTGATGTCTGGGGTCCATGGCTGATGTCTGAAGGTCCCAAAGGGAATCTACTATTCCCTCCAAATGGAATCTACCATTCCCTATCAGTTATTTCACGTTCCTGCTAAATTGGATGGTTCCATAGACTCACAACTATGAATTATGGGGTCCCATGCTAGATTTTGTATGTATTTTGTGCAAAAACCTATAAAATTACTTAGTATTGCACAAATAAAACTCGTTGGCGATAAGATGTGGCCTCCGGGTCTAATGTCAATGGTTATTATCTAGGACTGGTGGTCTTAATGCCACAGCTCTTAAAGTACCGCCATCATGTGGTCCTCAAATGCAGGTTACGTTATAGACAGGTTTGCCGATATTATGCTGCAAAATAAATGCATTGCTTTCTGTCAAATGCATTACTGCTCCTGGTCGAACTAACCCGTTTGCTTTTATATCTGATTGATACTTGCCAATGCTGAAAGCTTTTAAACTTGTGCACGGTTGCATGACGATGCATACAGCGCATATGGACGTGAACAAATGTCCTTTTGCTAAACAAACCGTAGCGGAGAATTCAAGCTCCCAGATGACTTCACTGTATAGATTTCATGGAGTTTGCTAACGGTCCATCGCTCAAACGGCAACATTAAATGATCTCGGTTGCTTGCCGCCAAAATCGAAACGCATCTCCGCCTACAGTTTTCATCCGATCAACTCCAAACTTGGTCAACTTCTGCTAGCCAGTCTGGAATCGCGTGCTTGTACTCTTATTTTTAAATTGCCCTATGGTTTTCGAGCTGCCCTCATTGAGTTGGCAAAAAGGTCCGAGAGGAAATGTAACGAGATTTTCATTATTGATCTTTGAAGCGTGACTACATCTAGAGATTTGATCGGATCACTGCCATACATGGGTAGGATGTTACCCTTGGGGTCCTGAAGATGTATGCCCACCAAAAAAATGAATGGGAATTCTCAGGATGGATATTTGAACTGTGACTACACCTAGAGTTTTGATCAGATCATTGCCATACTTGCCTAAGATGTTACCATTGGACTTTTTTTTTCAAAATTGCCTCAAGGTCTCACATTTTGCTCAAAAATACAATTTTCAGGACTTTTGGCAGAAATTAGCTCAGGATGACAAACGGTAAAAAAATTAACGATTTTCAATTTTTTGTTCAAAATGGCCGCCGAAATCTATTTACTCCGATCAACTTTGTATGGGCTCAACGCATGCCCGTGTTAATTTGGTAAACTTCTAGGTCCTATATAGACTTGATGATGTAATATAAATTCTTAAGAGGCGTAATCCAACAACAGTTCTCGCGAAATTTGCTTTTCTGTACCTATAGTAAATCTGAGAATGTCAGCGAATAAGCGAATAGAAGTAGTAAGACTAGCAAAGCCACCGTCTCAATTTCCTCCCAGAATTCCTAGCTAATTTTGTTAAAAGGCTCTAATTACTTCCGGTTAGTTTTTCTCTACACGTTCAATTACAGCAGTCGTGTCGTCTACGCCGATAGATACGTAGATCAGCCTCACTATGATTATTTGTCGTTTCCATACCTCATTAAGAGCAATGCCGTTTTTATGCAAATCACTCGTTAAGCATTTCAATGCTAAAAGCAGAAAATTTAAAACTTAATGTTATTATTTTTAATTTATTAAATATTTTGGAAATAATTTGACAGAAAGTTGTTGCCGCAGCAACGTTCAGTCATATTGTTTCGAAAACTATTGCTTCTCTTCGTCTGATAACGACCGCTTTTTGCACAACTGGTAAGCAAAGTGTTAATTAGTGGCGAGAGATGGGCGCGTGGATGAATGCTTTGTCATGAATAATTGCTGTATAAAGCTGGTCTATATTAACCACTTAACCTTACAAAGCAGAAGGGGCACATTATTTATTATAATCAAAGGAATATTCCGTTGAATATTTTGAAACTAATTTGACTGGGCGCTGATGCTGCCATAGGCAGCAACAGCACTCAGTCAAATTAATTTCAAGATATTCAACAGGTTACCTGTATAGTTACCTTGAAATTGGGATTCTGGGAATTCGAGATTCTAAATCGACACCGACATGCGCAAAAATGTGGGCGCGGCTTAGCTAAACTAGGCGAGACATGGGTATACATGGATCCTTGTATTGAGACAGTGACGTTTCAAGTGTTATTATCTTTGCACTAAAACGATGCTTTCCGGAGGTGTGGGGGTGGGGAAGGGGTGGGTGGGGGTGGGCGGGGGGGGGGGGGGTATCCAGAACAGTGGCACCACATTCCTCAAGACCCAGCCTACTCTCCTCAACATGTACAGAAACCAAGTCTGTAAACATTAGTTTTCGCATGGCAGAGTTCAGTAATCTGGTGATTGATTTGTTAACAGATAACGAAATCCAAATGATGGAGGAATATTTTCAATAGCATCTTCCCGTCTAGAAGACATAGTAAAAACTCATCAAAATATATAACTGGTTTTACGACCCATTATGTAAGGTGGGTGTTAAACGCAATCAGTGAGATCCACCTGGCGATTCCCATTGCGCGCTTGATGCAGTTACGCACCCAACTACACCCCACCCCCACCCACCCACCCCACCCCACTGGCTGCCATGGTCACGTGAATACACGTTCTAATGTATTAATTAGGTGAAAGCCATGCATGGCAAAGTGACGGCTACGACAACAGTCCCACAATCAAACATACTGCCATACATCGGAGACGGCGGATGTTTTTGGGCCAACTGTTAGCATCAGTGGGATGCTCTCTTTACAAGTACCATACTTGATTTTGATTTGACATCACGAGAGTGTCGCATTGGTACAGCCCTACCCCCCCCCCAACCCCCCCCCCTCCCCATTGTCCTGAGGAATATCCAAAACAATGTCCAATAGCTTTAGGGCGGTCCTCCAAATGAAACGACCCTAGTTAGTATGGTGAGGATTACAAACGACCAGTTAGATCCACAAGGCGATGTATGTTCACTGTGTGTTTGATGGGTACATAATGTACATTAGCATGTATATGTCAGATGTGTGTTAGCTGGGTGAAAGAGCATTATGACAAAGTAACTGTTTATCTTCAAATGCTGCAATTACAGTCCCAAAGTGAGGGGTGCCACAGATCGGAGATGGGAGAGGTTGGATTGGGCATACTGTCACATTAACTGGGCAATTGGTCCTCAAGTTGTAGAGAAAAAGGATTAAAAGTCCACATAATCGGAGGAACGATTCATTTACCCTGAAAATTATAGTGATCCTTTAATAAAAGGTTTGAAGGTCTGACCAGTCATACCAAGAGGGGTGCTAATTTATTGAGTTGCTTCGAATCGTAAGACGCACAGTGAATTCCGCACGCTGGAATGATGGCTCTTCCTATTTGATGAGTATACGGAGTCTTCCCCGCTACCTTACATACTTGCAAACGAACGACATATTTTTGAAACCAAAACGTGTTGCAAAGAACCACCCTGCCTCTTGCCTTTTAAATTGCTGAAACGTAAGCCTACCAAACCCCATTACCAAGACATTGTTTATTCTGTTCTTCTGATAAACTCCGTCATCCTGTTGTCATGATAACATACAGTGCCGTTCAGAAATAAGCTATAATGTTCCCAAATCAATAACAGAAACATGTTCGTTAGTAAGAAATGTTCTGTTGGATATTCTAAACATAATTGGATTGGAAGAAATCTTCCAATCAACTATGCTCAAAATATTCAACAGTACGTTTTATTTTTGTTTTGAAACATTCTATGTTATGTCTGTATATGCCTATATCATTATGCAATGACGTCATACTTGTAATTCGATGTCATGGTAACAAATTGCCCAGTGAGTGTGTAATTAGATTAGTTTATGTCCGTTATTCAGGTCATTATGTCGTATTTCATTTGTCAGTTATCTTAGATTAACACTAGCTGACAGTAATAAGTATTGTGTCATCCGGGACACGAGGAAAGATATAAATAATGCAGTTCACCTTGCGCTGTGATATATGGTACTGACTAATCAACAATCCATGTACATCTCCTGACAAATTAGTTCAAAGATGTTCAGAAATAGTGTGAAAACCTTTCTATAACGGGCACCTAATGGGCGCTTTAACCCTTTCATGACGAAACCGGCCCAAACCGGCCTCTACAGTGCTTTCAAGCAATGTCCATTTGCAGACCAAGAGAAGACTGTTTTTGACAATTATACCACTGGAATGACTGGCTCGATAACCGAGCCAGTCATTCCAGTGGTAAATTTTCCAAAATAGTCTTCTTCTCTTGGGCTGCAAATGGACATTTATTAAGCAAACTGTCTTAATTTTCTTGACAAAATTTAGACAGTAAAGGGTTAAATGTTATCACTAAACAGATATGGTCAATTAAAAACACAATGGAGGAATCCAGTTTTAGCCATTCCCCACCCATCTTTAACTAAGCTACCACCCACACTTTGCCCGTGTTGAGATCGATCGACCCCTGAACTCCCTGATTATCAATTTCCAGAAAACTATACATGTAAGATGTTGAATATGTTGAATCTAATTCAACTGGGTGATGTCGCTGCCATAGGCAGCAACAGTGGTTCGTTAAATTAGTTTCAAAATATTCAACAGCGTGTTTATTAAATAGTAAAGACATACAATTCGTACAGCAACGCTTGGTCCGTCATCAATTAAGCGTTCGTGGCGAACTTGGATACGTCATTCATTACTTAATTGATTATGACGTCATATTGCACGTCACGTATTTGATTGTGACATCATATGGTTGATGGATGAATTGAAATCCTCCATGGCATCGCTATGATGGAAATTATTTTTGGAAATACTCTGTATTTTGGTTGTAATTTAACTGTCCTGACGTATTGTTAATATGTGGATCCATTTCTAGCTATTCCCCGCCCATTTCTAGCTATGCCCCTCCCATTCCTAGCTATGCCCCGCCCATTTCTAGTTATGCCCCGACCATTTCTATGTAAGCTCAGTCCACGCTTGCCCTTATTGGGATCGGTCAAACCTCGATTTAGAAGAATCCAAATATTATGGTAACTATACATGAAAGCTGTTGGCTATTTAAAAAATAATTTGAGTGTGTGCTGTCGCTGCCTATGGGCCAGTCAAATTAGATTCAAAATATTCAACAGACCTAAATTAAATAGTAAAGACATACAATTCACTTGACGGACGATGCAATGTTCATGACGGACCTAAATGCGTCATTCAGTACGCATTGCGATTGTAAAGTCAGGCTACGTCTGACGTAATTGATTATGACGTCATATACGTGAGTGGCAGATCGGATCTATTTATTGTTATTCACAAAGCGCGACCCTGTCACCCATTTTGTCGAGTACTATGGGAAGCGAAAGATGGATCGACATAACGATCTAAATGGCGTGCGGTCTGCATCAGCAAGAATTTTTCAATTGAATCAAGAGCTTATCGATCTCAAAATAACTTTACAGATGTGTTCTATGTCATTGCATTCAACCCGCACCATAATGAAAATGATCTTCAAATCTGTTCCATACCTTTACATGTACGTAGTTTGGACATGGGTGATTTGTCTCTTTTTAAGCCAAGGATAATTAGAATGTTAAAGTTGACAAGGAGGACGTTGGTGTACCCAAGATCTTCAGGTTCTGCATTCGGAATCAGTAGAGCGGTCTGGCACGTCTATAAGTCTTCTTCCACCAGAGACAAGAGAACTAACTAGCCTTGGAGACAATTAACTGTTTTAATATATGTATTAATATTAATCGATGTAACAGGACTTTCCAGTTTATCCATCCATCATATGACGTCATAATCAACTACGTGACGTGTAGGATGACGTCATAATCATTACGGCATGAATGACTCGATTTAGTCCGCCTTAAACGCGTAATAGTCCGTTAGGGTGTATGAATCGTATGTCTTTACTATTTAATAAACATGCTGTTGAATATTTTGAAACTAATTTGACTGGGTGCTGCAGCTACCACAGGCAGCAACAGCGCCCAGTCAAATTAGTTTCAAAATATTCAACAGCTTACCTGTATAGTTTTCTGGAAATTGATAGTCAGGGAGTTCCGGGATCGATGGATCACAACTCAAGCGATGTGTGGGTGGGGCATAGCTAAATCTGGAAAGGTCCATTTAGATAAATGTTGTGGATATTCTGAGCGTTTCTATTACAGATTATGTGTTGAAGATTGAGGGCAACACATATTGACCATACATTAGGCCCATGGACAAGGGATATAACTGCTATGACTTTTCATGGGAAATATAAAATGTACTTTTAAATACTTTTCACTGATATGACTCGCTCATCAAACTGACGAGTTACATGAGTGACAGACCCGATCTTTCCAAGTGTCATATAATGTCATGTGTGGGCATCTGTATTACAGTCCAGCTGTCTCGCGCCCCAGACTGTCTCTCAAACATACGTGACAGAATATCGGGTAGATACCTCATCAATAATTCGCTATGATAGTTTCCGTTGGGTTACTACAGTACAGGCCAGAAATAATATGACGCGTTTCCAAAACCAGATAAAGCGTAAGGTTAAATATTCTGATCATAATTTGGATTTGAAGACAAGGCAGCAATGTCTTCCAATCGAACTATGTTCAAACTATTCAATAAAACAATTCTTACACCGCGTTCCAAGTTGGACTAACTAGATACGTGTTTCTGCTTTTGGTTTGGAAACGTGTCATGCTGTAGTGTAATTATTGTTTTGGGTGGCGGGGTGGGGTGCGTTGGGATGGGGTGGGTTGGGGGCATGCTGCCATGTCTCTACATCCATTGATCCTGTGATAATGTATTATTTACGAGGTATTATGAGCTTAAACGTTCGCACACTGGTTACAGAATAAGCCTGTCTTGTCAATATTGATTTAGCGCCATATAACTGATAGGCACGAATAGCAACTGTTGACTACATTACGCAAAACGCGTATTGTATTTCTTAACAATTTCAATAATTTAGTTTAATTTAGGGATACAAATTCATGCATGCTACGCGCCCATTTGATGCAGTGATACAAATTCATGTATGTTACGCGCCCATTTGATGCAGTGATACAGATTCATGTATGCTACGCGCCCATTTGATGCAGTGATGCAAATTCATGTATGATACGCGCCCATTTGATGCAGTGATACAAATTCATGTATGCTACGAGCCCATTTGATGCAGTGATACAAATTCATGTATGTTACGCGCCCATTTGATGCAGTGATACAGATTCATGTATGCTACGCGCCCATTTGATGCAGTGATGCAAATTCATGTATGCTACGCGCCCATTTGATGCAGTGATACAAATTCATGTATGCTACGAGCCCATTTGATGCAGTGGTACAAATTCATGTATGTTACACGCCCATTTGATGCAGTGATACAAATTCATGTATGCTACGCGCCCATTTGATGCAGTGATACAGATTCATGTATGCTACGCGCCCATTTGATGCAGTGATACAAATTCCTGTATGCTACGCGCCCATTTGATGCAGTGATACACATTCATGTATGTTACACGCCCATTTGATGCAGTGATACAAA
The DNA here is from genome assembly GCA_034401795.1 of Chaetoderma sp. LZ-2023a. Lineage (NCBI taxonomy): Eukaryota > Metazoa > Mollusca > Caudofoveata > Chaetodermatida > Chaetodermatidae > Chaetoderma > Chaetoderma sp. LZ-2023a. Next base: position 250,573,633 of record CM067369.1, read on the forward strand.
TTGATGTATGCTACGCGCCCACTTGATACCGTGATACAAATTCATGTATGCTACGCGCCCATTTGATGCAGTGATATAAATTCATTTATGCTACGCGCCCATTTGATGCAGTGATACAAATTCATGTATGTTACACACCCATTTGATGCAGTGATACAAATTCATGTATGCTACGCGCCCAATTGATGTAGTGATACAATTCATGTATCCTACGCGCCAATTTGATGCAGTGACACAAATTCATGTATGCTACACGCCCATTTGATGCAGTGAAACAAATTTGTATATCCTACGCGCCCATTTGATGCAGTGATACAAATTCATGTATGTTACACGCTCATTTGATGCAGTGATACAAATTCATGTAGGCCTATGCTACGCGCCCATTTGATGTAGTGATACAAATTCATATTTGGTACAAGCCGAAGTGTTATATTAGTAGTACCCTAATTGCACAAAGTTGGCAAAGACACTGGGCAATCTAACCAAGAATGAGAGTTCGACCCCACTCCTGATCTCCTCTCTGAGTCAGGCGCTGAAGTGAAATGCTCTTACCATCTGGATACCTTTTTAGCTCACCTGGCCTGAAAGGCCAAATGCGCTTATGCCCTGGCGACCGTCCGTCGTTCGTCCGTCAACTTTTTTCCTAAGAACCGCTCGGCCAATTTCAATTATGTTTGCCAGAAAGCATCCTTAATACATAGGGATCCAGATTTGATCAAACGAAGCTGATCGGCCAATTTGGCCGGCGGCCATCTTGGATTTTGGCGAATTTTTAGAAACCACTTTCAAAATCTTCTCCGAAACCACGTGGGCAATCGATTCATGACTCATGAAATATCATCTAGTGTAAGAACTAAGTTTGTTCAAGAGAACTTGATTGACCAAGTGGTCCAGCGGCGATCTTGGATGACCTAGTTTTCGCGAAAACGGCTTCTTCCCAGAACCGCTGAAGGAATCGGGACGAAATTTGGGAGATATGATCACGGCCATTAGAGTTCGCTCGAGGGAAGTTGATGCGTAAAAAACATGGCCGCTGTGCACCAATCAAAATGTAGCGTGTTTGGTGGTTATATTGGATTTTTTATTCGATGCGTTCTGAAGCCGAAATTCATAATATAAATGATTTTGTTTTTCTAATTTGCCGCTTTCAAAACTGTCGGATAAACGATTTGGCGGCTATCTTGCATCATTTTCCTGCCCAAAACTCCCATACTACAGCAATTGGAAATTTAAAATGTCTTCTCGAGAACCACTGGGGCGATTTCAATTATATTTGGAAGGAAACGCCTTTAGAGCATAGAGATCCAATCTTGTTCAAAGGAAGCCGATCGGCCGATTTGGACAGCGGCCATCTTGGATTTTGACCGTTTTTTAGTAGCTCCTTAAGAAATCTCGGAAAGCGCTTGATTCGATTCAAAGCTCATGAAACATCATGTAGGGCAAGAGCTAAGCGAGGTTTGTTCAGAGAACTTGATTGACAAAATGCTTGGGTGGCCATTTTGGATAACCTAGTTTTCGCGAAAACGATTTATTCTTTAGAATTGCTGAAAGGAGCAGACCGAAATTTGGGAGATATGATTACGGACTAAGGGCCATTAAACTTTGTTCGAGGGAAGTTGATACGTGATAAAACATGGCCGCCGTGGACAAATGAAAATGTAGCGTGTTTGACGGCCATTTTGCATTTTGTTAATTGAAAACTCTGATGTTGAAATTTTTTTTATATAGGTTGATTTCAAATTTGCCACTCAAAACTGTCGAATAAACTGTTTGGCGGCCGTCTTGGGTCATTTCCCGCCAAAGACTCCCATGCTAAAGCAATGGAGGCCGATTCCAAGAATATTTGGCAGGAAGCATCCTTAGGGCATAGGGATCCAGATTTGTTCAATTGAAGCCGATCGTCCAATGTGGCCGGCGGCCATCTTGCATTTTGGCCGATTTTCTGAAATGTATAAAAATCTTTTCAGAATCCGCTTGAGGGATTAATCCAAAACTCATGAACAGTCATATAGGACAACAGCTGAACAAAGTTTCTTCAAGTGAAGTTGATTGACCTAATGCTTTAGCTGCTATCTTGAATGACCTAGTTTTCGTGAAAGCGACTTCTACAGAATTTCTGAACGAATCGGGCTGAAATTTGGGAGCTATGATTAGGGACTATGGGTCATTAAAATTTATTCAACGGAAGTTGATACGTAAAGAGATGTGGCCGCTGTGTTCTTGTTGTAATTCTGGCCAACTCCTTCAGCTTCTGCTTATAGTTAATGGCCTTTCTAGTTGAAATGCCGATGTTCCAGGTGAGCGATACCTGTAGGCCCCTTGTGCCTCTTGTTTACTATAGCCACGCTATCCACGTTTCTCTAACCAGCTGTGTAGAGCGTAATCTTACAAAACATATCATTTGTAAACAAAATGTCCGCACAGTTTCCGATAATTTTAATAAATGTCCATTGAGCCATCTCGAGGTACTTGCCTTATAGGCCTACACCTGGCTTGCAACAAAGCTATTTAACCCCTTCCCACGTGAGACCTACTGCTTGGTCAATGGAAAGTTTAAATTGTATATTGTACAATATTCACATTCAGAATTTGGGTCATTAGTCAGAAAGCAGTTTATCTTTTGGTGGCATTCCAAGAAAACCTACGTCATAAGACGTACGTAAGCTGCGATACCGCGATATAACCTCTCCGTCCACAAAACCCGATCCATGCCAGATTCGTGTAAATATACCTCGCATAGGACATAACTGACGACTGTTTATAAATGTGCATGTAGCGAATAATTAGATTGAACGTTGTTGCTGTATACCAATCTACAATCTAAATGTTTTGTACAATGGAGGAATCCAGTTTTGGATATTCCCCGCCCATCTCTAGCTTAGCTCCGCCCACGCTTTGCACACGTTGTGATTGATCGGTCCCTACACTCCCTGAATCTCAGTTTCCAGAAAACTATACACGTAAGCTGTTGACTATTTTGAAACTAATTTGGCTGGGTACTGTTGGTGCCTATTTCTGTCAATTATGATTGTAGATTATGACAATAGATTGTGACGTCAACCTATATGTGACGTAGTTGACTATTACATCATATGATTGGTCGATAGACTGGATTCATCAATTGTGTAATTAGAGCATGGTATGGGTTTATAAGTTGTCATATATCTTGTGGCTGGATTCTCCAGTTAACACTGAAACGGATCATTGAAAATAAATTTAATACCCGTCCTATCTCTGTTCAAATACTGTCAGAAAGATGTGTCTGTAAGCACCTGACACAATGGTAATACAATTACAATCCACACATGCGTGAGACGTTGCCACAGCCCGTTCAAGAGTCGTTCATGTTGACGCGTTGACAAGCTGCTTAAACTTGAACTGTGCGTATTTCACTGATATCTGTTATTGATCTGAACCAGGTATGCCGCTTTGATTGCTCACCTGTGTTTGTGTACTGATAGCCGTAAATGATTGTTATCAGTTATCTTTGAGAAAACTTTATTTGGCAGCGATTTTCATGCCCCGTTTTAACTCTGAATTATCAGATATACCGCTCAGAAAATAACGTGACATGTTTCCAAAATAATAAGAGAAAGACGTTGGTTAGTACGGTAGACTTTTGATTACGATGTAAGAAATGTGTTGGTGAATATTTTGAACATACGTGGTTAGGATGACATTGCTGCCTTACTCTCAGATGCCGGAAGCTATGCTGGCTTGTATTATTCAGGCCACGGAGGGCGGAGTTACCTCAAACATGCTTATTTTGCTGAACACATTAAGATTTGCCAAGCAGCCGCAGCCAATTATAAGAATGCCAATGTACGTTATACAATGATTATAGTATGTAAAATGTAATGCAGGAGCGTGCGTGCGTGCGTGCTGCGTGCGTGCATGCGCGTGTGAGGGGTGAGCGGCAGTGGTCAAGGGATGGAATCCCCCATGCCCCTCCCCTCCTCCGTATTGATGCGTATGCAAGCTGAATCCCCCACCCCTTGCGTGGATCACCTGTAACTATGTACTGCGCTACATAGACAACAAAAGCAATCACAGCTTGCAAACCCTTGCTCTCCCGCTTTTGTCATATTGTAAGTTTTCGGATTTTCCATATTTTTTATTTTGCGGATGTGTTCGGATCACGTTGTAAAGTCATAATGTATGGTCACATCCTTTCCTGTGTTAAAATATGAGCCAAATCGGTCAGCAGATATTTTAGATATCCATAGATCCAGAATTTGAAACAATCCATATTCGGGTTATTTTATCTTGATCACGGCCAGTATGAAAATCCTCTTAGACGGTTCATTCGTTGTGCTAAACTATGAGACATGTTGCATTAGTAGTTTGCGAGATATAGTTCCGGACAGACAGGCAGGCTGGCATGCATGCATGCATGCGGGCAGGTAGGAAGGAAGGAAGGAAGGAAGGCATACAGGCAGGCAGACAGGCAGGCAGGCAGACACAGACATACAGACAGACAGGCAGGCCGGCAGCAGGCAGACAGACAAACAGACAGGCAGAGACCCAATCGCAATACACGTTTCTCCTTACGAGGTGAAGGTCATACCCTGAAAAGAATTGGCGTCAGTCATTACGTTATTCGGATTTGATCGGCGTGTTCTAGAAAGTGGTCATAATAAGAGATAACTGATCCACAATTAGAGCACGATTCTCGACAATTATGGCAACCCGACGGGACCTGATCAGACGGCATAAATCTTAGTCTGTGTTCGAACAGACATAATAAAGGTCTAACGCATAAGTGCGTAGCGTCGATACTCTGACGTCAGCCGGCGTAGTTGTGTATTCATTTACCACGGCATGTATGATAGAGATGCTCTCTTTGCAGAGACATTGTCAAAGCACGTTCAAATGCCAGCGGTCGTAACAACTAGGTCAATCAACTCTTTGAAACAGCGATGTGGGCGTGTTAGCGCCTGGCTCTGCAGCAAGATACCGGCATCGTGCTGGCGTCCATAACTAATTCTTTTTGCAATAAACCGCAATCCATAGACATGCTATACTGCCCTTTGTTTTTATCAATTTGTTCCTCTATCGTCTTCCAAGAAGAGGTTTGTGGCAATTTCATACTCATTTGGTTTCATTGAATTATTGACTAGCGAAACTGAAGAGATGAAAAGAACCTTTAAGGGTCGATTAATTCGGTTGGATTGATCAATATTCGATATCATTGTTTAAAATGGCTGTCATCGTGTTTGGAGAAAGATTGGTAACCGGCGTGATTAGTGTTTCGAGTAACCGATTCATGGAGGCAATGTTATTAATTTACCCCAGCCGAAATAGATACCAGTCTGCTCTGATCCCGAGTCTATCAATGTAGAAAATGCGGCAGCGGATTATAATAGGGGAAGCGTGGGCCATTTGCCCCTCGGCTCCAGATCTTGACCAGCCCCAAATTTTTTCTATCAACATCTTTTTTAAAGCTATAATATGTTTTATGCAGTTTCTCTTTTTACAAATGACAATAGCTGTCTGGACGTGATGCCCAGAGAGCTATATTTGTTTGTAAAGAGAGAAACTGCATAACAGGATATGGTACAAGCTTGGTGATTTGTTATGTTCTGAAACATAAAATAACTATAGTCATGTATGCTCCCACTCTATGCTATTTTGTATAATACACAATAGCACAGAGTGGGGCATACATCCCCACACAATTGTATATTCCATAATTGTTAATGGACAATAAGACTCGGTGGCCGATCCAATGAGGTGGCCCGAGTGCCCATGGCCACCTCTCTCCTCCACCCCACCCCACCACCCATCCCCTTAACTAAAATATTTTCTCATAAGTCATGAAGATGTCGTGGAAAAGTATGGTCCTTTGAACCCTGAAGACATTAATTCTCAATTTCAAGACACGCATACGGGTCTGTAATCTGTTGAATATTTTCAAACTAATTTCACTGGAAGCTGTTGCATCCTTTATGCCCTATTATAAGGAACGCATTACTTTAAGTAATGCAAAATACCAATACACGTATGAAATGTACATTGCAGAATTACACTTATTCTCAACACCTTAACGGATGCAGTTTTAAAACTCTAACAATTGCATCGTATTATGATTCCTCAATGGACACATGACATCTGTAGTGGCATGTAGCATTACTAAGTTATGAATATGAATAGGTGAATAGAATGATAGGTTAATTCATGTTCACAATATTATTATCTGTCTTACCATAAATACTCCTTTTTCATTTGACTGCTTGATTATCTCCAATAATGTTTTAAATTACAGGTAAAAAACCCTCAATATTTCCACTCAGAAGGCTGGGATAGCATTTAAAATTATTCTTTGTATGGAATATGTACGATATAACCCTATGACAGTATGCCCATATGTGCCTCCATATAGTAAGGCGAAGGGTGTGTGTGTGTGTGTGTGGAAGGGGTGGGGTGGGGCGGCTGCTCCCTCAGAGAAAGTTTTTTGTTTTGTTTTGATGCTTTTCTGATGTTTTAAGAGTCAGATGGTTCATGATTGTAATACAGATTAATATTATTTTTGCTCTTCTAGATGCTCTCAGATGGCACCGCCATTCACTTCCAGAGGTAAAGATGGCCCTTCATTTGGCTGTTAAATTATTATATTTTTAGCTATTTAATTTCATTTTTTTGTTCATTCAGGTTTTTTTTATCGAGTCCTGTTTTCACAACTGACCAGCTCAAAAAATTATGTGAACAAAAAATTGAAATTAAATGGCTAAAAAGTTATAATTTAACAGCCAGCTAATGGTCCATATTGACCTCTGGAAATACAGGAGTTGCCATATGCGAGCATCTAAGTTTCAAAATTTTCCGGTAGAGTGCGTGTGGGGGAGGAGGGGTGGTGTGGGGATGGGGGTGTGGTTGGGGAGGGTGTGTGTGTGTGTGTGTGTGTGTGTGAAGGTGACACCCGGAACCCCCTTTTGGTTTGCCTTTCGCTTCCACTCAATTCCACAAATATGCTTTGCCACCCGGCGCTGGTAAGGCTTAATCCGGCACTGAGAAAATGGTATATGCATCCAACTGCTTATGCTATATAGTCTGCAAGAAAAAGGGACATTTATTACTGAAGGTTGTTTTGGAATATATACAAAGATGTATTGTTCTTTTTATATCTCTGGGATATAATAATTACAAATCTGCCGGGTGCCACCTTTGCACACTTGGGCTGAGCTGTAGGTGGCCTTTTGTAAAGTGACACAATTGTTTTTTAAATGAATAGGTAAAAGAGAGCAATTTTGTCCATAAAACAGGCAATTTCAAGTAGAAAGTAATTTTCTTTATTAATTACATATAATGCTACTAGTATTTGATAATTACTCATAATGACACATAACTAAAGGTCATTTGGATCAACCACAGGTAATCTGGATGGCATTGAAGTAAAGGTCAAGTCTCGAAGAAATGTCGGCTTTTTTGCTCGAACATTGTTTTGGAGTATATACAAAGTTGTCTGGTTGTTTCGGTATCTCTGGGGTGTGTGTACTCATCACAAATCCACCGGGTGCCACTGAAGTCAGCCGCAAAGAGATGGAATGGGATGAGATGGGATGGCATGGGGAGATATGGAATGGTATGAAATGGGCTGGTATATAAAATTGAGGCGAGGTGGAGTGGAATGATGTTGGTGGCCGGAGTATCGTGAGGCTTGATGATATGAGATGAGTTATGATATTGATACGGTGTGAATGGATAACATGAGATGATGTAGGATGAGGTGATGGGATAGAATGGGATAGGATACGGTAAGATTGGATGGGATGAGATGAAGCTAGATGGCATTAGATGAGAGAGGATAAGGAGATGAGGTAGGGAGAGCTGAGATGGTGTGGTCTGATGTAGTGGGTTAGATAAGTGAAACAATCTTTCAAATTGTTATACAAGCAACAAAATTGGCATGAATACACATCTGAGGGGCCTATTTTAAAAAAGCCCGTTAGCCACGTAACAATTCAAAATGGCCGCCATTTTTAAAGATGGACGACATTTGCGGTATTTAAATACTAGGCTGACCACATAATGTGATACAGCGGACCAATTTCAATGACTTTGGTGCCAAATTATTTGTTCTTGACTATGCGGAATCGGGTTTCAAACGTATCAACCATCCCTGAAAGTGTGTTAGCTGCGGGTATCAGCTTAAGAAATCGTCATGCCCCTTAGTTAGTCAGTTAGTTCGTCACAAAAGCATATTCCGGGGTCTACTTTCTCAATTTATGAACAGATTCAAACTAAATTTGGCTGATATATTTCATTAGGTAATGTCTATAGTGGGTCATGAAAAGGAAGTCGATCAGGGAAAATATAGGTCAACGTTCAATGTTCGTATTGAAATCCATATCAGATGTTTGGGCTGTAGTTTCAATAGGTGTTCGGATAGAGCAATCAAATATGGTATATGGATGCGCTGTAGGTTTAATGTGTGTCACATAACAAAGTAGGCGAGTGTGACGTACTTGTTCACTGAGCGTCATAGACCGAGCTTGGTCCTTTAAGATTTGTGTTAACAACTCAAACGGAATTCACGATATTACAATACAAATGCCAATTCTTCACACGTCTTTGAGGTTCGTGGTGGCAGAGTATTCACTAAAGCTGAACCGTCAAACATGATCGCATCAGCGTCTGGTTCAGTGTCTGGCATTTTAAACAAGAATCTGAAGAATATCAGCAAGCTGAGACCTCTGTCAGGTGTGAAGCTTTCCACTGTCACTCAGTGCAGCAGGCAATGATTGGTTCTCATGCTGAAAAAAACTCCTGTAGGCCACACTCTCTGATCTGGTATGAGATGAAGAGCTTGGAGTAGAGGTTGCAGTCTTCCTTCTGTACCTTTTGTTTTGGATTACCAGAAGCTGGTTCTTGTCAAAAGAAGTCCATCGTGGTCTTCTTGGTTGTGGTGTATGTTTTCCATGGCGGATGTGGTGAACAATCCTCTTCGCAGAACTGGTGGGCATACTACGCTACCATCCACGTACATGTTGACAGCTGGATCCCCTAGCTGTGAAGAAACTTCTAGCTATCTGTCATATGAAATGCTAATACCGTTCTCATGAAAGATTTCTACAAGATATCGCTTTCGGGTTTGGGGATTTCTGGATCATTTGAATGCATATGTGTATCCGCCCTCTCTGTGTACCTTGCATAGCAGTTGTACTGCAACAACTGTGCCATTACTAGATTCGTCTTAGATGATCCAAATCTAAGTTGAGATTTTATATCATCCCAATGTTCAATCATACCCACTAACTGCAGAAGAATTGGTGGAATGGCTAGTTCAACACATTTTCCATGGAAGGTTCCATCAAATGTAGATTTGGAATCAAGCCTATGTTTTCGCATGCTTTTTGTTGCTGTGGCAAGGATTATGTTTCTGAGTAGGCAGAGGCGTGTGATAGAACTAAACCTATATCTTTGTGAAGAAACCAGGAGGAAATCTCTGCCCTTCTTGTGAGCCTCTTTTTAGACCTTTCTGCCAACAGCTTGTGCTTCAGTCTGGTTGGGTTGACCTCAAGCGTTCCTACCCCCAGGTTGTTCAAGACTCTGCTTGTACAGAATGACATTATCTACAAGTCGGAATATAGTTCTTTCTCGCATAGCAAAAAAAAGCCTGCCAAAGATATGATATGGATGAATCATAGTGATAGTTGGTTTCCACAATCCCAAGCTGTTATTTAATATGCTAGTGATAAAACCGAGAAAATGCCGTGAACGAAAATGGTGGCCGTGGCACATTATAAAGTGAAGTAATAAAAATCCAGTTTTCTCAGTTAGCACAAGGGTGCCAAAGTGACACCCGTCGATTTGTGATGAGTCCACCCCAGAAATACAGAAACAGCAATAAACCATTTCATACACTCCCAAACAACCCTCTGTGAAGAATCGTCCAGACTTATATGCTGCTCTGTGAGAACCGAGACACACAAACTATAAAGATATACACAACATAACAGAACCTGATTTTCAATGTGTGAGGGAGGCTCCCCGAAAAAATCATAAATGTAAATTCTCTCCGAAGCCGTCTCCTGCTTTTCCACATGTAATTGTCTGTTTAAAAACAACGAAATTATTGTTATAAGCTACCAATTTTTCTATTTATCTTGCTTTTTACACGTCAGTAAAATATGTTGCGAAGTGGGTGGGCACCCTATTAAGGTTGATATTGCACGGTGAAAGTCGATGCGCATGGGCCAGTAGACAGCGACAAGCTGTATTACAACGACTTCGCCCATGTGTATGGGATATATTCAAGCCGTTATCCCTCATATCAGCCAAAAACGGCTTCTGCAGTGGTCGTGAGAAATGTCCATTTGCAGACCAAGAGAAGACTATTTTTTAGAATATCCCACTGGAATGACTGGCTCGATAACAGAACCGGTCATTTCAGTGGTAAATCACCAAAAACAATCTTTTCTTGGTCTTCTTCTTCTTCTTCTTCTTCTTCTTCTTCTTCTTCGTCTTCTTCTTCTTTCGTTCATCTTTGTCATGACAGTAATCTTAGACCGTTTTCCTTATTTTGTGCATGAAAGCTGAAGTGGTCACCACATTGTCTCTGTCTCCTCTGATCTTCTCTTCAAAAAGATACTTTAATAGGCTAGAAGCTTCTTCTAGCCTGTTCATATCGCTGGCAGTGCTGCAAGAGATGTTCTGCTGTTTCTTCTGCCTGCTGACACTCACAAAGTGCATAATCTGTAATCGTGAGACGGTGAAGATGTGCATTGAGACGATTGTGACCAGTCCTCAAGCTGAAGATACATGTCTGATCCTCCCTATTGAGGCTGTGTATTGCATCATTATGCTGCCTGCTGGTGGTTCTTGTGGCTTTAATGATATGCTTCAGTTCTTCAAAGTCAACCTCGCGGTTGAATTGTTCTTTATTTTTCCCTTCCTTAGCCAGTTGATCAGCTTTGTCATTTCCCAATATGTCACAATGCGAGGGGATCCACTGTAAGTTGACATTGTTCTCCTTAGTAAGTTGCGTAAGATCTTCATGAATTAAATCTGTACTTTTCTTTCCACTCTCCAGCGCCTGGAGCGCTGAGAGGGAGTCTGTCAGGAAGACAATATTTTCATTTCTGGTTTTTCGTTGTATCAGCATTTGGCTAGCTAAGATCAGTGCCTGGATTTCTGCAGTGTAATTGCTACAGTGCTTCCCTGTTGGCAAGCATGATTCTGTTATATCTCCACATGGAAACCGAATGTGAGCACCTGTCCCTCCATTCTTGACAGCCTGGATAGCTGATCTATCTGTATAAACATGTATTCACTCTTCCTCATGGTAGTTTTCTGCAATATGACTCAATGCAAGAACTTTGTCACCTCTGCTTGATCTCCCTTGCTTTCAATCCCTGGAATCGTGGGCCAGATTGAAATTGTGTTTTCTATTTCAGAAGCTTTCCACGGTTCCCTCTCAGGGATAGCAGTTACATTCCTACATTTGGGCAAGATGTCCGACTCTCTGTTTCTTTCAATTTTCTTTGAAGTTAATAAGAAATTATTCCTTTTGAGCCTTCCTCTAGATATTTGGTGAGTCAGCGTATGCATGGGATGGTGAGGCATCAATTTGAATTTCTCGTATTGAATCTCGGCCTTTATTTCTCGTCTCTACTGGAGTGGCTGGATATTGGTAAGTTCTTCCATCGCTGCTATTGGAGTGGCCTTCATAGACCCTGTTATGATACGAAGAGCCTGATTTTGTACCTTATCCAATGTCTGAAGGGTGCTTGATGACCATATTCGATGATTGGCCTAACTGATCCAGAGTAAACATGTTTCAGAATTTTCATGTTAGCTCCCCATTTTGTTCCAGATAGCTTCCGCATAACTGCCAGTCTTCGCTTGGCTATACCTTCAGCTTTTCTGATTTGCGCCTTCCAGGTTAGTCTTTTGTCAAATATCAGACCAAGATAAGTTACTTCATCCTCAAAGTGCAGAACTGAGTCACCAAATTTCAGACTTGTCTTGTGTTCCTTTTTAGTGGATAGTGTGAATAAAGTTGCGACTGTCTCCTCTTTGTTGATCTGGACAAACCATCTTGTAACCCAAGAATTGAGGTGATCAATTGCGAGTTGCATACGGTAATTGGCTGTTGACACATACTCCTCGCTGCTCCACATCACAAGATCGTCAGCATACAATGCAGCTCTGACTCCCATTGGAAGGTTCTTCACAAGGTCATTGATGAATATTGTGAAGAGGGTGGGAGAGACTACACCACCGTGAGGCACACCATGTCGTAGCAGGACTTTCTTGCTGCTCATCCCATTCACCTGTACTGATGCCTTTCGGTTGTGGAGATACTGGCATATCCAGCTGTATATTTTTCCAGAAATATCACTGGTCCTGAGCTTTTGGAGGAGTCCATGCTTCCATACTTTATCAAATGCCTTCTGCAGATCAACCCACACAGTGATGGTATGCTTTTTCTGTTGGAACGCCTCCTCAATAGGCTGTGTCAGATATGTTGTTTGATCCTCAGTAGATCTACACTTTCTGAAGCCATTTTGTTCATCCACTAAGAGATTGTTGCTTTCAAGACGTCGAGGAAATCTCTGGTTGACGATTCTTTCCATGGCTTTGACAGTGCAACTAGTCAGACTGATAGGTCGATAACTTGCCGCTTTGGATTTATTCTTGCCTTTCTTCAGTATAGGGATCATGTTGGCCTCTCTCCAAGACTTGGGAGCTTCTCCTGTGTACCAACTGTGGTTAAAAATCTCCAAAAGCTTGTGCTTTCCAATAGTACCCAGATTCCTCAACATCTCATTAGTTATTCCATCTGGTCCAGGAGACTTCCTGTTTTTCAGAACTTTCAAGCTTTTCTCCAACTCGCTGATGGTCAGAAGCTCGCCCATTCCCGCGGCATGTACTTGTGTCTCTCCGTTCTCCTTTGCAGACTTCATTGCAGCGTTTTTACGACTCACTGGCACATCTAGATTGCTTACTTTCTGAAACATACAAGCAGTGATCAGCTGCAGCCTCTCCTGTTTTGATTTCACAATCCTCTTCAAGAGTTATGTTCGGTACTCTGGTGTTTTCATCGTTAAGCTGCTTCACAAGTCTTCAGAGTTTGTTCGTATCTTTTTCAAGATTTAAGCTCGACGTTTTTTCTCTCCACTATTCTCTGGTGGCTCTGATTTTGGCTTTCAGATATTTTACCTTGGATTGTTGGAGTCTCACATGGTTGGGACATTCTCTGCAATTTCCCTTACGTTGGACATTTCTTCATGTAAATTTTGCAGAGACGTACTCCAGTAAGGTCTGTAATTTTCCTGGATCCCCTAGGAATGCATTTGCCAGCAGCAGAGAGTAAAGCAGAGTTAAGCTCTTTAACAATTTTATTGATATTTTTGTTTTTTTACATCAATGTCTTTTACCAATCTGTCACTCTCTTTCTGATTTCTGTCCCAGTCTGCTTTCTTATAGTTCCATCGAGGAGTCTGATTCCGGTCAATCTCAACATCAATGTTAATGGTAATGAAAACAGGGTGGTGATCACTGCCTCCAAGTTGTTCCCCAACAATACACAAAGATTCTTGATGTAGATTTTCTGTCGAAAATGCTAGATCAGGAAGACTTGAGGTATGCCATCGTCTTGAGTAGAATGTAGGGGGGGGGGTGTCATCTACCTTATTCAAGAGAATCAGCTTCTGCTCATCCATCCAATTTTCAATGTCCTCAACCCTCCTATCAGTAGAATGATAGCCCCATAACTGAGAATGGCTGTTGAGGTCACCAGCAACGATAGTTGAATCTGGGTGAACTGGGATTTTTCTGAGATTCAATGGTTGATTATTAGGGCGGTAATAGTTGACAACAGTGATAGGATGTTTCTCTGGAATTATCTTGATTGTGGAAATTTCAGGTCCGTCCATGTCTCCCTGAACTTCAATGGCATTTAGGTTATTCCGGACCATGGTTATGACTCCTCCTTTATGTCTTCCATCCCTGTCAGATCTGAAGCACTGAAATCCTCATATACAGAATCTTCTGTTGGCATTCAGATGAGTTTCTTGGATACACGCGACTTCTACACTGTTCTCCTTGAGAATTTGGCTAAGCTCAGTTTTCTTGTTAGAAACTCCTTCAGCATTCCATTGCATGATAGTCAGCGGTTTGCTTACTTGTACTTTAGGTTGGACAACCTTCTTCCTTGTTCTCCAAGGTCTACGAACTTTACCACCAGTAGATTGGGTGGACCCCTTCGCGGCTCCAAAGGCCGCTCTCGAAGACTTGCTGTCAGTCACCGCAAACATTTTGGCACCATCACTGGATACCGATTGGCAGACAGCATAATTCTCAACGATGCACCATACAAGATCTGTAATACATCTCCGCTGTCCGTAAGAGTGCCCATGTTTGGTCATGTGCTCAGGATACCAGAAGGCACACCAGTACAGAGAGGTTTGGAATTAGCCCTACGAGCCAGTAAATACAACGCCAGAATAGAACATCCTTGCATAAATACGTTACTGAGACGTCAAGAAAGCAGGACTTGGTACACTCAGAGTACTCCTTGCAATATACCTGGTAAGCTATAGCAGCAAATATGATTACAACTGATATCAGACTAACTGATCTAATGATTATCTGAGTCATTTCACTCACAATTATGGATCATCTTCTTCTGAAGAGGCCGAAGAATTTGTCTACTTTGACTTATGAGTTGCTACATGACTTCTTTAATGTTTTAAGTCTTAGCAGGTGCAGCACTTTTTGCCTTCGTAAACATCTTTGGTTATCATTGTTCTACTAGGTCCAGGTGTTAGAATTTCTTCACTGGTTCTGAATACATTCTGATTCCAGATGGATGATGTCATCAGTAGTTGCCAGGGTGGTACTGATACCTCGAGCCAGTTTCACAAAGGTGTGTAAGTTACGTCCTGTTGTAAAGTAGAAAACAGATCAATCGAAAGCTTCAATTGATATTACGCTGTACTTAAGCGCCTAGTGTACTTAAGTACCCTTTGTGAAACTGGCCCTTGGTGTGGACATATCGCTGTAACGCGCCAATATCGAATTTGATATCGACGTGCCCGTTGACCAACGACGCAGGGGACCAATATTGAATTCGATATCGACGTGCCCGTTGACCTACGACGCAGGGGACCAATATCAAAATCGATATAAAACAGTATCAAAGTACACACATTTATGTCTCTAACCGAACCTTATTAATGGCTGACCAACACAATAAATAACTAAGTTATCTAGAACAAATTGCTCCACGTGAACACAACGAACGCCCATCATGAAACCGTATTAGAACGAGAATAATTAATATGATTTTCAGACCGACATGAGTACATGTCAAATTTTACTGAGTAGATTTAGCTGCGCCATGTTTAATTCTAAAAGCAACAATGACTTTCAAAGGCGTATACAACGTAGACATCGATGTCGCCGCTTTTGTTTCCTCACAGTCGTCGATTGTTTTGTAAAGTCAAAAGGAAAAGAAACCAAGTCCGTATTCGCTTCTAACAACTGTGGAACCTTCTTTCGTTACTGTTTCGCCAATGCGATACAACATTGTGTAACACCTGAGTAAAGACAAACAGGGAATCAGAAACTTGTGTAATTTGATATTGGTATCCTGCGCCGTTGGCCAACAGGCGCGCCAATATCAAATTCGGTATTGGTTCCTTGCGCCGTTGACCAACGGGCGCGCTGATATCAAATTCAACTTTCGTCCCCTGCGCCGATATCAAATTCGATATTGGTTCCCCGCTCCGTTGGCCAACGGGCGCGTCGATATCGAATTGGATATTGGCGTGTCCATACTGGTTCCAGCTGTATGCGAGTCGTTGCCTGGGAACTGTGTGCTATTGATTACAGGTGCTAGATTGTCATCTATGATGTGAGTATTCATACCAGGTGCATTATTGTCATGACTAGTTAGCACTGGTTTGCTACTTCCAGGTACAGACGTGCCACTATTGGCAGCTATATTCATATTAGGTCAGAGTGTATGTTTCCCATGTTTATTACGTATATGTTCCAAGGTCTGGGATCAATCTCATTGACGGTGTTAAAGCTGCAAGAAGTGTAGTCAGTGGCAGTCGGTTCAGATTCTATCTGTTCAAAGACTAACAGTTTATGATTATTTTCCAAAATTACCCGCTTTCCATTACCGTACGTGTGCAGAAACATTGAATTGGAAAACCATCCCTGTTATAAGTTGCAGCAAGTGGATGTGCCACCACCATTGTCATAGGAACATCACATATTGCCATTCTCTGTGTCGGATGGCTTAGCATCAACGTGTCACCAGCTGTATTGGTGTACTTCTTTTGTTCTTGATTGAAATATTCAAAGATTTGTTTGAGAAAATCTGTAGAGTTACCCGCCTTCGGCCAACTGGATGGATTTGCACCACATTTGTTTGAGTTGGAACATTTGGCACAGCATGGCCACAGAAATGCGCATGTGGAATAATAATGTATGGTGGAATGCTGTTTCCGCTGGGTAAAATGGCATAAACACGTGTCCTAAGTGTTCTTCGATTGGCAGATGGCATTGGACCCACTTGTCTAAAGTCACGAAGCGCGACTAATTTATTTCGTTTCTGAACCGTAGTTTCATCCATATTCCACAAATCAAGGTCCAGATTTGTGATGCGTCATTGAAACATTTGACAGATTATCGAAGAATGTATTGAACCTCTGCTTTGCTTTTGATAAAGTCGGCTGTTATTTTTGATTAACGTTGGTGTATATTCAACTTGAATATATGGTAGACCAGTATTCCCTACTATATCATTAGGTAACTTTTGTCCTGCGTCACAGCTCTGAGCGTTACATCTGGCGGTGTTATCCCATTTGCTGTTTCTCTTTTAAAGCTACGAATCATGTTCGAAAGGAAGTCATAGAGTCGGTTACTATTAGAATTCGTATCACATCACATCATCCTTACTATCAGCATCACCAAGGAAACAACCACAATCAGCATCATCAATATCCGTGCTCTAATTGTATATAGGCCTATCATATAAAGGATTTCTCAATACATTATGGAAAGCCCGAACCCTCATAGTAAACATGCTGGGCTGGGTGGGTGTGGGGGTGGGTGGGGGTGGGGGAACACGATATAGCTATTATTATTGATAACTAATGTAGTCATTAATCAATTGGGGCGGGCTGTCACATGTGGCAAACTGCCCCGAACGTAATGTGATAGGCAGCCCTAACAGTTCAATTGCACAATTACCCCCCCCCCTCCCTACCACCACCCCACCCCACCACCCTCTTGTAATATTGCTTTGTGTTTGCCTTTGCGTACGATAGTGATGACACCAGCGTCCTATTGCACGGGGTTCGCCCTCCCACTCCGCTCAGGGGTATCACGAACAGCGAAGCTATGTGAGTGGGAGTATGTTAGTACGATGGGATGACACCTGGCTATATTAGACCTACTATGCAGGTCAATCAAAACGCAGCATTATTATGATTGAGAACAGACATGAGCATATATTAAAGTTTTACTTATCACACGCGAAAACAGTAAAATTGTGATAACTTTTGTTTGGGCAAGCGCAAAATCTAAAGATGACGATTTAATATGAATTAGGCGCAGCACCCAATGTTCGTAACGCCTGCTAATTTAGACGCCCTGTGACTAGTCCTAGCTCTCTAACTTCGCCCTATGCCGTTTCTGATATGCCGGGCGAGACCTGCATATCAGAAACGACAAAGGGCGGAGTCAGAGAACTCGGACTATGTGACAACCAACCCGTGTGACAACCATCCCCGGTTTGCTCTATTCGGTCTTACTAGTCCAGGTATTGCCTACGCATCCCATACATTGTCAGTGTGCATGGAGATAGGGTGGGGTACGTTATAGTGTGTAGGCATGTATGGGCTCGTCCTTGTGTGGCCGACATTTATGGCTGGAATCCTTAAATGTCCTGCAATTGAGTAAATGATTATGTCATATCTTTCTGAATAAGACTCCAGAGGGCAACATGAGAACAGTGTAAATGTCGCCCGGCAAAATTGGTCTACTATATCTGGTCATGTGTTAAGGATGCTAGAAGACAGGAGAGGGGGGGAGGGGTGAGTGGTGGGGTGCGGTGGAATAAAAAGTCGTATGTCGTATCATTGGAAGCGTACTTTCGGGTACTGTTACCTGGTCTAAATCCCATTTTGGTGTTGTGGTGGGGTGGGGATGGACGGATGCGGGGAGGGGTGGGGATGGAGGTGGTGGGGGGGGGGGGGGTGGTTAGTGGAAAGTATAACCCTTATATTTTATAGGTATGCCTATTTTAGTAGTGCAGTGGAGGCGGGTGTTGGGTGTGGTGGCGTCGGTGGAATTTATAGCCGTTTACATTTTATAGAAGACTAGATCACACATACGGCTACTAGAAACCTTACACTTGTAGGAAGAGTAGCAACACTACTTATTCCTACCAAAACAGACGCGTGTTAGTTAGTACAATTTTGAACACAATGTAAGAAATGTTCTGTTGAATTTATTGAACATAATTGGATTGAAAGACATTGATGCCCAGTTAAAGATCTCGCTGTTTTCATTCTGTATATAAAATTATTATCTTTTCTTCGGAGCTAAAATTGAAAATAAGCTGGTTGTTATGCAAACAATTTCACTACAACGATTTTCTGTTTAACAAGGGATCCTTCCATTTTAGCTATGCCCCACCCATCTCTATCTATGCTCCACCCACACCTCGCCCGTGTTGAGATCGATCGATCTCTTGAACTTCCTGGCTATCAATTTCCAGAAAACTATACGGGTAAGTTGTTGAATGCAACAGCGCCCAGTCAAATTAGTTTCAAAAAATTCAACAGCATGTTTATTAAATAGTATAGAAATATACCATTCGTACAACGTATCGGGTTATTAAGAGTTAAAGACGGGCCATATAGAATCATTTATGACTGAATATTACGTCATATGACATCAGATGAAAGATAGCTACTTTGAAAAGGTGAATCATATTGTTTTCCTAATAATAAGGGCTTGTAAGAGTAGACCTAACTTAATAATTTTGCTATACTCACCAAATATAACACATACGTAAATGTGGCAACATGGCGTCGATAGTGAGTTGTAATGATTTTACTGCAAAATGGAAATGCTAATTACTTTCATCATTTCATGTACTCTCGAAAGACCTTGAGTAGGTCTATCGTAGCTACCATACTAGGTAGTTCATCTCTGGTAGTTACTCTATCGATATGTAGCCGTATGTTTTATACAGCTCTACCGACTATAATCATTTCCAGAGGAAAGAAATGCCTACATTTAGACGACATTTGCAAATTGGACCTCAAGGACACCAATAATTGATTGATCTGAATGCGTGCGAGCGGTTATTATGACGTGTTGTTTAGAATGAGATAGTGCGCTGCCATTGGAGGGATCCCATCTGACTTATTTGTTTTAAGTTACCCAGGTCTCTGGACACATTCAACAGGTATGCCGCTATATATCGAATTCAAAACTCTGGAACTTTAATAAGAACAAATGATCTGATAGCTTATCAAATTTCATTGAAGCGTCAGTCTTGATGCTATAGTACTGAAATATCTATTTAAAAGTTCAGATTGCATTTATTGGTTTTGAATTTCACTTCCATTATAGTCACAGATTATTGAAGGTAATTTGTTTGCTTTGGGATTTATGTCTTTTAGAACATTTCATATTAGCCGGATTATCTTGCCTGCATCTAATTTATTGGCAAAACAGCTTCGTTTAAACGCTTCTAATCAAAGACACAACTTTCTGATTTAACGTTTTAAAATTAAACATGTTTCCTACGTTTTTATGATAACCATTTCCTTCATTGTTTTTAAACTGTCTCTGTTAATCCATCCCGGTTGACATACACGTTTAACTCTGCTTTCAATGACAGGAGCGTGTTTATTTATAATGTTAATGAATTTTGCATACCATTGATCAAGCGCTTGATCCGGACTACTTAAATAACGGATAGACCTTCGATCACATACAGACAGGTTACTATGAAACATATCTTCATTAAAGCTTCTGTATTTAATAAGATGGTCGGAATTTTCGTTCGTTCGTTCAGTTTGTTTTATTGGCCGCTTACACCTAAATGTATTTGAGCCATGACTCCATCTTGGGGTGCTTCCCCGAGGGGTTGCGAAATGAAAGTAAAACTGGAAAAAAATAAAATAAATAAAGATGTTGCTAGGGGTGTGTTGCCTGTTGTTGTCTGATGAACTGTTGTTGGCGGGTGTCAGTGTTGTATGTCGTGTAAATGAGAGGGGGGGGAGGGGGGATTACTTTATTTCTCTCGGAGGTGGGATGGGGTGGAGGACAGTCTGTGAAATTAAATATAAAAACGGGAAACAAGAAAGGATTTGGAAATAAAAAGTAGTAAGAGACAAAACTGAAAGATAATACTAGCAAATAAACGTAAGTAACTTAAAATAATGGCAAGTGATTAAATAAACATGAAACGGGGAAAACTGAAATTAAAATCTAGTGTTTGTAAACGAAAAACCAAATTTAAACTTAAATTATAACCTAGTGCTGTTATAAATAAGAAGTTGAATGCATCTGGTGTTATTTGGGAATTAGTAAAGGCCTACAAGTCGCGTCGTCAAGTCTCTAAAAAGGAGAGCAAAGCAGAGCGACAGCAACTGCACCAAAAGCAAAGCCACGTCAATCACGACCCCAGTGCCCAGTTTTCGTAATCACGACCCCAGTGTCAAGTTTTCGTATTTCCAGCGCCACATACCACCACCCACGTCTGCGACATTGCATCATCGGGTGAGTCGTCACCAGGAACACAGAAGCAATCAAGCAGGGCCACCAGCGTTGCCACGCGCCCAACGGCATCTCTCCAGGGTGGGTTGATTTTGGGCGACCTGGGGGAAAATTCCAATGTTATCAATAACTGCTCATTTTTGATCTTCACTATCTCTAGCATCCCAGAAAAAAAGTCCTGACCAATATGTCTTTGGGCGGAATTTTTTACACCACTTTGAAATCTTCCTACTTTCAAATTTCTTGCAGTGCCTTATTATAGGGTGCACGGGGGCAAATTCAAATTTCTGACGTTTCCGTCCGATTAGAGTGCTGAAAATTGGCATACATTTCGAAGATACAATACCCTATCGTGTAAAATAATAATTTTTGAACTATATAAAAAATAACCTTGGAGAATTCTTTGATGATCACCAATATAGAGGCCACAGTATTTATGAAAATATAACTGTATTTTTTGCGGTCAATATATTTTGCGTTATAATAAGAAAGTTAGCAAATAAATTTGTTTAGGACAATACATCGTTTACAAATATAGCCAACTTAGGGCGGTCTGTGGTCAGAGTACGCGTAGAATTAATCATTTGTAATAATAATACATGGTCCAGGATAATTTTAGAAACTGGCAATTAATGTAAATCAAAAGACAATTATGACTTTTGCGTGTAACAGGTTGAAATAAAGTTACCTAATATGCTTATTCACGATCATATCGTGGTTGTGAACACGTGCTATGCTTGAATACCTTATGGGTTGTTAATACATTCAACAATGAGTTATCAATTAGATGAAAATTACATTCCCATGCCGGGTATCTTATCTGAGGGGAATTGTGTTGTTTGTCGGGAGGTTATAGGAGATGATAAACAAAAGGTTTATAAAAAAAAGGTCTTGAAACGTTTATTCATATAAGTCGTCTTCGGGAGGGATAGAGAACTGAATGAATATTTATTAGAAAGATCGGTAACACTGCCCATTGGTAACGTGTATGTACACAAGAGATGCCGGGCTGATTTTACTAGGGATCCAGAAGCTGACCTGAGAAGAAGTAGAACAGATAGTGACAGCGGTGCAACAACATCAAAAAGATTAAGATCAAGTACGGAGCCTTTTGACTGGACGGGCGGTTGCTTTTTGTGTGGGAAAACAGCAGTCTTTGACAGTAAACATCCAGGCAAAGACTCGGTGTCAAAGGTTACCTTGCTTGCATTCAGACAATCTGTCTTGAATCAGTGCATAAAACGAAATGACACCTGGGCTCATCAAATTATGTTAAGAGTAAATGACCGCATAGATTTAGTTGCATCATCAGCCCAATATCATTGCAAATGTTATACAGATTTCTTCTGTTCTGCAAACACTACTAAGGTACCAGTCGGTCGGCCAACCGATTTAAAGAAGCAAAGCTGGTTTGAGGCACTTTGCCATTGGCTGGACGATGAGGGGGTGTCAGAAAAAATTACTATCACGGAAATATACGAGAAGATGATAGAGATATCCAGTGGTGAAGAAGTTTACAGCATTAAGAGCCTGAGAGAGAAACTGCACAACCATTACGGCAACCACATATTCTGGTCGCGAATGAAAGGGGTCGTGAAGATGTATTATGTTTCCATGATATGGCTAGTTACATAGTACATGAGAAATGGCACTCCGAAAAGAGAGAAAATGTCAAACTAGAAACTGAAAGAATAGTTGCTACGTGTGCTAAGCTACTGAAAGACGAGATACGTCAGCGAGAGTACTCAAAATAATGTTATCCGAGTAGCAATGATATTAGTGATATCGGTAAAGGAAGGGAGTTTCTCACCCCACTAACTCGTATATTTATTGGGGCAATGATAGAAAATGATGTAAAAAGAAATAGCATTGGTCAAGCTCTCACTCAAGCTGTGAGACCATCTTCTGTAATGTCGCCTATTTTGTTTGGTACTGCGGTAGAGATGGACCATGTATTTGGTTCAAGGTGGCTGATAGACGAGCTGTTCAGATTGGGATTTTCCATCTCATATGATGAATTAACTTTGTTTAAGCAATCTATTTTACAAGAGGAAAATCTCGGCACATTGTCACCAAATAGCGATGCAGAAATCACACAGTGGGCCTCGGATAATGCTGACCATGATGTCCGAACACTTGATGGTGGCAACCAGTTTCATGGTATGGGTACAATATCAATGTCGGCTGTAAAAAGATACCAAAGAAACTGTGTTTCAGCATGTTAGACGCATGGCAAAATTGGCAGTGTCTGAACTAGTGGGTGACAAGGGGATACCAATCGTTCAATATGTAGGGCCAATGTTAACATCACTTTCCTCCCTAAAGTTCAAACCAATACTTGAATCCAAACAACCCTATATCGTGCCACCAGCATCATATTATGCCAACCTGCGGTGGCAATCAGCACGTGTGTTTAATAAATTGAGTAGACCAATGCCAAATTATTCTGGGTTCATGCAGCACTTCTACAAGCCCCTTGATGATGGTACTGAGAAATGGCAAGTACTTATTCTTTCATTCATAGACCTCAAACCAAATGACGATACTTGTCTGTACTCTACGCTTTTATACATTCACGATCAGTCAAGCAAACTGGTGCAACCCAGTGCATCAATCACATTTGACCAGCCACTCTGGCAGAAAGCAGTTGAAATTATTAAAGCAAAAGATCTCAACCGGTTGGTTTGTCGACTTGGTGGATTCCATCTTCTAATGAGGGCATGTGGTAGTATTGGCAATGTGATGAAAGGGTCTGGTCTTGAATAAGCCATGGGGCAGGTGTATGGGCCAAACGCCATTAATCAGATTTTCCAGAGCTTTACGTGCATATTTTCTTGTTGAAAAAGCGCTTATGACAAAGCTGATTTCTGATCTATTACCTGTAGATGCTGAACTATCCAATTCTGTATGTACACAACAGCCAGATAGATTAACAACCAATCAAGTAATCAAACTGGAAGAAATGGTTCGATGTGCTCTAGAAGACGAACGTCCAATACCAATCAATGAGATTTCCAATTCGTAAGAACTGGTAGCATCTATGTATTATTAAGCACAAGGCAAAATTGGAAAGCGAGTCACGTACAGCCAAGTATTGGATTTTGTATCAGTACTACATAAGCATCATTAGAGAGTTCATACATTGTGAAAGAGTCTGTGATTGGGAAGGGCATCTCGCAGCTGTTGGAAAGCTGTTGAATCTTTTCGCGGCTTCAGGGCATATTAATTATGCAAAAAGTGCTAGACTTTACCTGCAAATGATGAGAGTTCTCCCGACCAAACGCCCATGGTTGTACAATAAATTCTCTACAGGTCCCCATGCAGTTCGTAGGAGTGATAAGCACTAGGCTGGATTATGGACTGATCTATGCATAGAACAGATTCTTATGCGATCAATGAAAGCTTGAGGAGGTCTGACACATGGTCGTGGCATATCTGGAAGCGTTAGGCATCAATGGATCTATAGCATGCATCACTGTGCGGCTGTTCATGAGGCAATGACAAGCTTAACAAATCGACAAAATGCAACAAGTGAACAGCATGCGGAACTCGGTAAATCTAGGTGTAAGTGAGATTTTGTAGACATGGAGAAGATCCTAGATTGATTTGAACAGCACAACCCATTCGATGACGAGGTGTCCACGCTAAGGTCGCTGGCAACTGGGCTAACGGCATCTGACGATGATGGAATTAATTGTGACATGGCTGAACAAGTGGGTTTGAAGATCCAGCAATCACTTTATGACGTGGCCTTTAGTAATGCTCATATTAAACGATCTCAACAAGTTCGTACATTGAATGACCTCCAGCCCGGTATCAAGCTCGGGGAAAAAACTATCCAGATTGAGACGAGTGTTTTATTCTTGCGATGTACGGCACTGACAAAACGAGAATCTGAAGACGTCACACCTTAATTTAAGTATGAACTTTCTTCCATACCTACATCGCTGTTCAAATCAGAATTAGCCAGGGATATCAAGAAAGAACTCCACAATGTCAGCCATGAACTGACTAATGTTACGAAAGATACCATGCCAGTAATAGATGGTGGTTGGCTGCTTCATCATATTAGATGGAAAAACAATGTCACGTATCAAAAAATTGTTGAACAATATGAAACCTTTCTCAGCAATAAATATGGAAAGTGATGTGTTGTATTCGATGGATACGAAGGACCATCCACAAAAGACCACGAACATCTGAGGCGCTCTAGAGCAACGTCCGCGGATATCACTGTCACAGATATATCAAAGTGTCACAAAAATCAAGAGGTATTTTTCTCCAACATGAGGAATAAGACACAGTTCATACAGCTTCTTGTTAAATTCTTACAATCTAAGGATTCTATCGTTAAGTGTAGTGATGGCGATGCAGATACCTTGATTGTATCAACTGCTTTGGACTTTTCGAAAAGCGGTCAATCAGTAATGGTTGTAGCGGAAGACACGGACATTTTTATTATGCTAATTCACCACTGGAAAACATACATGGTTGATATATTTCTAGTCAACGAGTAAAAAGCAAATGGACCGAATAAAACTGTGCAGATGTACAGCCTTCGCGAAGCACATGAAGTGATGAATCCAGTATTGCATGACAACATACTGTTCATCCATGCATGGAGTGGTTGCGATATAACTTCATCTACCTTTGGACAAGGAAAAACTCATGTAATGAAAGTCTTGTCTAAACAGAGCAAACCACAGTTACTAGCTCATGAAATGGCTGATACTGAGACGACACCCCAAGACGTCGGTAATGCCGGTATATCTGTTTTCTGTATCCTTTATGGAGGGAAAGATTTTTAATCACTGACATCCTTGAGACACATGCATTAGCAAGCAATGATTGCACGGTGTAATACAATTGAGCCTGAGAGACTTCCACCAACTGATCGAGCGGCTCATTACCACAGTCTCCGTGTCCATCTGCAAATTGTCCAATGGGCTGAACTCGATAACAAGTGCCTTAATCCGTACGAATGGGGTTGGAAGTTGGAAAACAAGGTTATGCTCCCAGTCATGACAGATATCGATGCTGCACCTGCAAATGTTCTGAAATTTATTCGTTGCAATTGTAAAATTATTAATAAAACCCAATGTGGAACAAGGCAATGTTCATGCTACAAATCAGGATTACACTGTGTCGCTGCATCGCTGCATGTGGCAATCACTCACGCAAGAAAACGTTGATTTCGATAACATTGCAATTTTCTTCCCAGCGTCTGCAAAATCCGCTAGCCTATACGGCTCAACTATACGCCCGCCTCGGGTACCACGTGGAGCCACTCCCACATCTGGTGGGAATTTTTAGCTTTGAATGGGTTACTTTTTAGCCTTGAATGGATTACATTTGCATACAGCGGATGTTGGATAATGGTCACTAAGTGCCAAAGAGCAGACATGCTCTCTAAGAAGTAATTTTAAGCCGTCTTAGCAATAATGCAATACATACTGTAGTAAAATTGGTGCAAAGATTGAACAAAATTGTGATTTTATGTGGAAAATTCTTTGGGGAAAACGCACCCTTTGTACGATGATTTTCACAGAAAGTGCGGTAACTGCAAGGGAGATAATCATGTACTTTGTCGCCGTATCTGTGGGGTAGTGGTGCGGGTGCTCTCCCTGTATTTTATTTCTAAGTTAAATTCACTTCTAATTCATCGATGATGGATCCGTGTTCTGAAAACAGAAGATCTACGCTTCGCCAGGACCCGTGTTCTCGTACTATTTCAAACATCGTTAACTTCTGGCGAAACGGCGTCCCACTGCAGACTATAGGCTGTAACAGTACCCAGTCAGATCAGTTTCAAAATATTAAACATCTCACTTTATAGTTGCCTTGAGATTCAGTGAATTCTGGGTTCAAAGTATGTAATCTCGACACCCCCCCCCCCCCACACACACACACACACGTAAAACGGGGACGGGCCATAGCTACAAATGGGCGGGACATAGCTAGAAATAGATTCCTGTATTGGACCATCAGATATCATATTATGTTGAAATTGGCATCATCAAGACACTGACAGAGAGTGCCTGGCACAATAACCATCTCACTCACAGGCCAGATAACTACATCCACGTGTGTAGAGATCACCAAGTCACCCTGGTTAGCCCTAGACCAAGACACGGCAGAATGAAAGCCCACAATTTAAATCGATCAGATGGCGATGAGCTATAAGAAGACAATACAATACCTATAACATCATAGACCACCGTGCTGTGACACCCTAGCAAAAATGTGACGTTAACCTTTTCATGACGAAGCCGGCCCAAACCGGTCTCTGCACTGGTCTTAATGAATACCAATTTGAAGGTCGAGGGAAAACAATTCTTGAAAATGTACCACTGGGATGACTAGCTCGATAACCGAGCCAGTCCTTCCAGTGGTAAATTTCCAAAAAAATGTCTTCTCACACGCTACAAATGGACATTCAATAAGCAGATATTTTGAGTTTCTTGACCAAACTTAACCATTAAAGGGTTAAAAACAAAGTATGCAGCTTGTGACGCCTCGCGCTGTACAGCGGGTATCCGGGTATATCAGAAGAATCATCACACTGAACTGGACTTGGCAAAGACAGTGGCCGTTCTCCTACTAGTTACTGGTGTTCCTAGGGTGCGGGTGGGGGTTGGGTGTACATGAATGTTATTAGCTATAACCACCCGACTTACAGGGCCACGAATATGTGACATCTAAAACATGTTTCCGCTATCGGCGTGCAATACTATGTTGTGTCATGTCTGAAGCTCCACCGAGTAGATAATGCATCTCTATACGCCGTGATTGGATAGTCCCATCAAGGAGTTAATGTGTTTCTATATGCCGTACTGGGAGGGTAGGAAGGTCGCATCAACTAGACAATGCACTTCAGCTCACTTCATTTCGGATATCCCTCGTATGTAGGATTTTATGGAAGTCGCATTATCTACTAAATGCACTACTATATTACTCATGGTAGGCGTAGATGGAAGTCCGATCAAGTAGCTTATGCACTTCTGTATGCCGTGAGTGTAGGCTTATAGGTCAATGACCTGAGAGTAATGAAAGTGAACCTTTAACTTAGTCAAGCTATGCGACTTCTCTTCGCGATATCATGTAAGTGACCCACAGTTTCGTATCTCTGTGCAGTCACCCTGTCTATAACGACGGCCATTGCATGGATCATCGAGATGTTGTCGTTAATGGCAGGTGGAGATTTAATACAACTCATTGATGATGCTAAATACGTATTAGTACCAAATCCGGGTGGTTCCGTTAGACAAGCATGGGTTTCAAGGACGAACCAATACTTGGCACCAAAATCAAGGTATTTGTTGCAGACATGTTTCCCTTGTATTCTGATGACACTGGTTTGCTACTTGACCCATATTCTATATCGGCGTCTATTAGACTTTTTCTTGTGAGCTATGTTTGCACCTGGCATCCATGTAAAACACCAATGCACACAACTGGTAGCTTATTGACTTAACGCGATCAATGGGACCGCATTAACGACACTGTTCGATACCGTTAACATGATTGTTGGTAATCACTGCTTGATCCCATTTATGTGTTTCTTCCTAATTGTGTTGTTTTAAGTCGTTTTTAGAAACGGCCTAATGAACTACCATCATACCATGTGGCATTGGTGTCATGAGCGGACATAGTTGGCCTGATTATAATATTATTATGTTCACCCATGTACGGTTCTGTAAGAAAAGGGATAGGTATCCCCTTAACCCTTGACTTTTTAAAAGATAACAGGAAAGCCGTTGAATATCTTAAAACTAATTTGATTGGAACATGTTGAATATCTAGAAACTAATTTGACTGGAAGTGGATGCTGCCATAAATTAAATTAGTTTCAAAATCTTCAACAGAAAATTCCTTACACCAAAGATAATTTATTATTTCTCGTGTGCGGGGTTTACAATGTAATGAGAAGGAAGATGAATAATAAGCTTAATGATGTGCCCGGTAGTTTATATTTGCTGAACGCGACATCTAGTGCTTTTATTGTTGACTTTGTAACCTTACAGTAGCCTGGGACAGTTCTCATTACCAGGATAAATTATGCATTCTATCATGATGTATGCTGTTGCTACCTCAGGTCCCTCTAGAATATATGCACCGAGTATTTTAACACCGTGTGTGTCAAGTTAACTCTTTATTGTTCAAGGTAGTCAGAACGGTGGCAAGCTAAGATAAGACTCTTTTTTAGACATTACCGCTGCGATGACAAGCCAGTCATTCCAGGGGTAAATTTTCAGAAGTAAACTTGGCCTACAAATGGACATTGGCCTCGCAAAACGTAACCATGAGCCCCTTTTGATGCCCCAATCCTCCAATAAATGGTCTCGTCAGTGGTCTTGGCGATAAGAATGCCCATTTTGCAGATAAACATAAAGGTACATTTTAGTGGTAAATTTACAAAATAGTCATCTGGCCTGGAACAATTATTGTCTTGGTAAATCTTGACCAATCAAAGGTTAATTGGTTTGAGTAACATTTTACACAGTACGTGCAAGCTGATAAAATTTATAAATTACTCTCGGCCCGTAAGGAAAGTGGATATTGCGATCGGATTTGTCTGTATGTCTGTCTGTATATCCTGTCTGCGCGTGTATACATACGTTTCTGTACTTTTCATATTTTTAACCTACTCCTAAAGGTGCCTTCATTTAAAAGAAGGTGGATTTTGTGTCTAAAATCTTACCAAATTAGTTCCGAGAGACGGGATCTACTCAAGTCAAGACAAAGATTTGAAGAGGTTAATCATTCATGACAGGGCATCAAAGGAATTGTGGAAAGTGCCAAAGCCCCGGATAGTACTCCGGTTGATCTCACTATTTTGAATGACAACATTTGTAACTCTCTTTTATGTGTTTCTCAAGAAGCAATAGGTGTTAAATCGACATGACAAAAAGCACAATCAGCTCAGAGACTTTCTATCTATCCTTACATGTCAGGGTATCAACATCCTCCAGGTATATTACAGGCACCGCCAATGCCAGTGTACCCGATGACAGCACAGACAATGGTAACATACTCTCCAATATCCCTACCAGGGTCAGAGCCAATGGCAGTGCACCCACCTGCATTTGTACAACAACCTCAACTTAATTCAACGTACGCACCAGCATTTCTGACACGCACGCACGCACGCACGCACGCACGCACGCACGCACGCACGCACGCACGCACGCACGCACGCACGCGATGTCCAGTGACAGCTGTGACTCAGTCTACTGATCTGGCCACGTCCATGATCCAAACCACACCACTGCATCGACCCGAACATACCACTGCATACTGTAGTCGAATGTTCAGTGACAAAGGCAGCAATGGTCATATGCAGCACGAACAAACTAGTGCAAAGGATCCAGTAGTATACAAAAATAAACACTCCACAGAGGCTGGACCAGCTTCCCAGGCAGGAAGAACATGTAGCAAGAAGCAGCAATGAAGATTCCAGTACAAGCCATAGATTTGTATCACTACCAGCCGAGAACTACCACCCATACCATCCTACACCCCCGGTCATGGAGATGTCCAACCAGGTGAAAGAAATGAGATCTGGGACACCTCCGAAGTCCATACCTGGAAATTCTGAATATAAGATAAACAAGCACATATCAACATCTTTTTAGGACTTGGCAGGAGAAAACAGGCAGCAGATATCATGCACAGAAGTGTGATGAAACAGTCACAACGATCACCCACGAAAAGGCACATCAGCGTTACCAATCTATGTGAAAATAGCAACATATAACATCAAGGGTGTATGTTTTAATAAACCTGGCTTAAAAGAACTTTACATCCAAGGCAACATAATAGCCCTTCAGGAGCAACGAATGCTTCATTATAAATCAGAAATGGTGATAAAATTCCACTCTGATTTCTACGCGCATGTCAAAACATATGACAATATCATCCCAAACCACAGCATGCGCTGCAGAAGACAGGCATGAATTGCATTACTCTGGCACAAGGGCATCGACAACCTGATTACCCCGGTAATGGATGGGAGTGACAGAGTGATGTGTGCTACTATAAGAAATAAAGCCACAAACTACTTATTGATAAATGCATATCTTCCATCATACAACAGGACACAGTATGTCACGTCACAAATATCAGGAAACAATAGCTGAGATCAATGAGATTATTAAAATTATTCTATGTGAAGACCTGAATGCACCCCTCCACCGAAACACACCTAATGAAATTGATGTCATTCTTACGGAATTTTGTAAGAGTAAGGACCTATATAGCCTATAGCTCAATACCCAGTGAATCCTACGTTATAATGGAACAAAAAACTTGATGACATCGGGAGAGAGCATGAACACCATGTATCACAGATCGACTATGTGTTATCTACATGCAGTTCAGCCATCAAGAGAGTCGAGATCCTTGATCATAACACACCATTTTCTCAGTCCAATGGCTCGGACCATGACCCTGTAATAGCTACTGTGTCTTTCAGCAATACATGCAAGTCAAATCCAAAACCCTGGAGGACAAAAACAATGAAGACCAAGTTAGAAACTATAGCGCATGTTCAAACAGCAGTCAGTGGTCTAGTAGATGCGCTGAAATGCAGCAGAGAAGGCAGTTCCTCATAGGATAATGTTTGACAAACCGGACACTGGGATCAATTCTGAGATGGGTCCTAGGTACACACCAATGGTTCAAAGCAGCTTTCTGAAGATGGAAGACAGCTGGACGGCCAAGGGACATAGTACTTTATGAAAATGTAAAGTGACTCAAGAGAGATGTTCATAAAAATCAGCGACCAGGTAACACATCAAATCGGAAAGAGATCTGCTTCCAAATCCAAGAAGCCAGCTCAAATAATTAGCAACTTTTCCTTAAGGTGGTAAAACGGCAGAGAAATAATCAAGCAGCCATAACAAATGGGCTAATCATTAATGGAGACAGCTTTAAGAGCAGCGAATCCAGTAGACAAGCATGGGCAGGATATGTTGAAGAGCTGGCTTCGCCAAAGGACAATGTAGACTATAATGAATCATTCACAACACGAACCAAAACTGATGTCGCTAACATTTGGTTCATGCCATTGACAGCACATCAACGATCCCAAGTCACATGGTGATGAAGCTGGTGAAGACCTAGTGTTCATTACGCTTGATGTGCAGAGGGCATTCGGTGAGGTGTGGTATGGTGGTCTACTTGCAGAACTATATGAGCTTGGCTTTCCATTACAGAAGTGGGCAAACTAAATGGGAAGACGAGCTATCCAGACCTTTCAAGATTCTTCAGATCACTGGGCAGGGGGTATTTTACCAGGTAATTACAAGGCATCCTCGCAAAACACCAACACCCTGATGCACAGACTGTATTAACAGACATTTGGTGTGAGCTATAAGTCTGAAGAACTATATACTTGAATAGACAACCCACCTTGGCTTTCTGATGAATGCCTCTTCCAAAGTTAACATGCTCAGAGCTGAGAAGAATATCACATCAGCCTGCAGGGCATCATACAGTGTATTCGGTGCGGATTTCTATGAGAAAAATGGGATGAGCCCTGTTGTGAGCCAGAAAATGTGGACAAAATTTATCCTTCAATGCCTTACTCATGGAACCAAGTTATGGAAAGTCTAAGACAGTGCAGTTGCACCACTCGAAACATTTGCCAGATCTATCCTGTGACAGCTGCAGAGCCTTGCTCCAAGTATAGGTAATCCAGCTGTGTATGGGCGTCTTGGAGTTCTGCCAGTAACAGACGAAACTCACAAAAAGTACTACTCTACTGAGAAATGAAGTTTGCCAACCAAACACGGCGCGAGTACACAATCGATGGCAACTTGCAATGGAGACACTCTCCAGCAACTCCTGGCTTTCATACATTCAAGCTATTCTCAGGAAGTACCAGTTGCCTTCAGTCCACACTCTACTTATCCAAATACCAACAAAA
Source organism: Chaetoderma sp. LZ-2023a (assembly GCA_034401795.1). Lineage (NCBI taxonomy): Eukaryota > Metazoa > Mollusca > Caudofoveata > Chaetodermatida > Chaetodermatidae > Chaetoderma > Chaetoderma sp. LZ-2023a. The sequence goes on from CM067369.1 coordinate 250,606,322, forward strand.
AGTGAATGGAAGCACCAGGTTCATGAGGCAATCATAAACTACGGGGAAGCTAAGCTATGGGGCGCGGCATCAAATATGTCTACATTGCGATACACATCACAAACGTCATTCAAACTTGGGAGGGGACCATACCTTCTATGGTCAGAATCCAAGTCAACCTTGCGTGAAACAGAAAAGGCTGTCCTCAAGGCAAGACTTAATTGTGACTGGCACCTACCAACTAGTCAGTAGGCATACTTGCAAAGTAGGATAGGCGCGGCTCGACATCTCCAAGATGCTCTGCAAACTCAGCCCAGAGGATATGACACATTTCTTATCATCATGGCCATCACTCTGGCAGTCCGTCAACCACACGCTCTTAGACTGCATGCCACAATTTGTTGTGAACCAAATCATGATACTGTAGTCAATCAGATGCATCCAGACATATTCCTCTCGCCCATTGCACAAGAACTCTGTATCCAGAATTGAATGATTGGATTCTGAGTTGTCGTAAGGAGAGGTTGAGACTGTTAACAAACAGAAAATGAACAATAGACGTCACATATGTACATATTCAGATATCTCATCAAAGTTACCTAACTTGATTACATCTTTTCTAACCCTTGTATAGTTAATGTGTGATCGCTAGCTTAATTGTATCTTATTTGTCTATTTATTTACTTTAATATTTCAGACGCACAAACACCCCCACCCCCACCACAACCTCAACACACCCTACCCCCACCCCAAACCCGGTCTTGACTTAAACTACTTCGAAAGGTGGCCCTCATAAAGTGGGGAATTTGCATGTAAAAGAAGAAGATTACATCCGAAACCGAAACTCATGTCACATATGCCGCCAATTGAAAATAAATTCGGGTAAACACGCGGTTAAAGGTCGAATATAGAATTGCTTAGCTAACAAATTCAATCAGCGTTTGTATGAATATCAGGATAAAACTGACGTGCATCGTCATTTACTGTGATTAGCATACTAATATGTCGATTTTACCAGTTTTCGTAGATGGAAATCGGACCACAGATGACCATACAGTTTGTCTTGATTAACTATTCTAAGTTTATACTGTATCACAATGTCGGGTTTGACCGTTTCAAGATTCTTTATTTCCATATAGGTAAATAATTTAACCAGTCAATACAGGCATCCACCAAAGGCAAAGCCTATGGGACCCTTCCATAATAATGGGACCCTTGGGCGGTAGTTGGATGGAGGGGTATTACTGGTTGTATGTCCGAGAGTATGGGCTTTGCTGCAGATAATTTCATATTAATACCCAGCCAATAAGACCGGGAACTCCTACCACACCATAAAAACAGTTTGGGTTTTGAGAAATGGCATTTGCAGAACAAGAGAAGATTATATACCATGGCAAAAAATTGGTGTGGTATTATCACTGGGGGTCATAAGTTTCGCTGGAATGAGTAATATCGCGCCTACTACTACTACCATATCCCTATACTATTCTATTATATACATAGTAGTATAGGGATATGGTAGTAGTAGTGTGATACTAATCATTACAGCCAAACTTATGACCCCCCCCCCCCCCCCCCCCCCTGTGGTTATTATATGATGACGCGTTCCGCTGAGGATGGATGTGTGGTAGAGTGGTTTCCTGATGATAACTGTTGCCATTTGTCAGATCGCTTTGAAACTTCATAGGGTGGTTTGACTAGGTCTGTAGAAGAAACCTATTGAAAACGGTGATGATCTGATATCCAAGCTGGACACCAGCCATCTTGACTTGATGTTGTAGTTCCCTCACATTTGGTGAGAACGGTTTTAAAACTTTAATTTGGAAGAAAATATCAGTGTTGAGGCATATTTTGAAACTTCATGGTGTAGTTGGACTATGCACAGGCCTTTGAATTTTCGTCCATCCATATCACTACCGCATATCCCCCTACTACATGTATATATACCTACTATATATAATATACACAAGGTGTGAAACCAATGGTGACACCGGGATTGGATAGGCGACACTTAAATTCATATTATTAATATCAATGCCTACATGTAGAGGAATGATTGCTCTCAACGGAAACATATAACACTAGGTTTATTAAGGTCTATCATATAAAATTACGAACTAATATACGCTCCGGACAAAATCTGTGGGGACCATTAACAGCCACTAGCTAGTTTAAGTGAATAACCATACTGCAGCAAATCGCTGGCAGGGTGCATATAAGAGCTGGAAAGGAACTAAAATCGCCGGATTTACAGGGACATGAACAAACACCATCGAAAATGGTCGGACATAAATCATAGCGTATCACACACCCATGACTCAGCAGAAACATTCTAATACAAATAACATTCCCCTTCCACCGCATAGCATCACAATGGATGGATCCTATCTGTCACTCAAGAAATGCGATGTTGACACACTGGAAAATGTTGAATGTAGAGCGACGAGGTGTGTGCCTTCATTAAAGGAAGTTGACTACACACAGGGGCTAAAGATACTGCAGCTACCAACAATTAAAATACAAGCGGATGAGAGGGGATATAGAAACATACAAAATAATTCAGGGCATCTATGATAAACGGGTCACACATCAGATCTTCATGTTCAACGGACGGACAACATGGCTGATACCAGAGGACATAACTATAAAATCGACAAAACTACTCAAGATTGGATATTAGGAAATAGTCCTTTGTTAATCAAGTGACAGACATATGGAAGGGACTTCCACACGAGGTCATTAATGCTGCCAATCTCCAGTGTTTTGATAGTAGATTGGATAGGTTCTGTAAGGATCAGGACATGAAGTATGACCACAGCAAGAACTATTCTGTGATATGAATGATGAGTAGATTGGAATACAGACCAACCTCGGTATACAATGTGGAGCTGGCGGCGTCTATACATTACAAACTTGATGGATTGGGATGTATTTTAGGATTGTGAGCAGGCAGATATGGGCACGGTATCCATGTCAGATCTCCCTGCCTCATAGCTACCTGTATTATACCTGTAGTATATACCCTGGGTGTGTATGTATATCTTATATACTGTACTAGATTGGTTGTATTTAAAATACAACCTGTAACCTGTATTATACATGTAGTATATACCCTGGGCATGTATATATATTTTATATACTGTACTTAGTAAGAGGGATATGAAACTACGAACCCAATAAGCTTGGCTCATGCCCAAGCCACACCATGGAGAAGATGAACCCAGCTACAAACCAGTTCAAGTATCACACAATGCCAACACATCTCTCAAACCGATACTCAGTACTAAGCGAAGAAACTGTAAACATACCCAACAATGAGGCATCCAATGCAATGAAAACATAATAAGCTACACAACCTTGGACAATGGAAGGCATGAAAAAAAAACCCCACAAACACGTAAGGCATAAAAAACATGTAAAAACACTAACTGATGAGAACACAGACACCAATGCAGGAGAGATCTATACCAAATCCTATTCAAATAAACAATGATGGAAATTCTAAAACAGTAACGAATACATGATATGCACAAATGCAGACAGTCTAATTAATAAAAAAGAAGTTGAGCTTGAAGTGCTAGTACACAAGTTTCGCCCTGCTATCATACTAATAACGGAAGCCTTACCAAAAAACACAACCATAAATATTAGTGAATTACATATTGATGAGTACCATCTCTCGCTGAATAGTAATCCATCAAGAGGAGTCATCATCTATACCCATGTATCATTAAATGCTAAAAACTGTGAAACCCTAAATGATGACAGCTTTCAGGAATCGGTGTGGAGTACATGGACGAGACAACAAAAGGAAAAAATTCTTGTTGGTTGTATCTACAGAAGTCCCAACTCAGACGGCCCAAACAATAACAAACTCATAAATCTACTAAACAAAGTTGATACGGCAAATGCAGACCACAGTCGTATAGTAGGGGATTTCAACTTCCCATCGATTAGCTGGTGCACTGGAGTTTTTTCAAATGAAGATGCTTTTCTTAAAACTAGCAGCGAGATTTTTCTACAGCAACTAGTTACTAATGTGACACGACATAGAATAAATCAGACTTCAAATATTTAGGATCTAGTTTTAACAAACAACCAAAACATCATCCACAAAATAACCCACCTACCTTCATTAGGAAAAAGTGACCATGATGTTCTACAAATATCACTACATCCTGACATCTTAAGCACAAGCAAACAAATAGCTACGCCAAGGCTACTGTTGAATAAAGGATAGTATGCGGAAATGAGAAAAGATTTAGGAACGACTGTCTGGAATCATCTGCACGAACTTAATGCGTCAGAAGCTTGGAACCTCCTACACAAAACATTGATCACAATGAAAGAGCAGTATATCCCTTCTTTAAAAAAATGCGGTAAGAAAAAGCACCTCTGGCTTGACCATACTACAACAGAATCACTAAATAGCAAAAATCAGGCATACAAAAGATACAGTGAAACAAAGAAAACCACAGATTACGCCCTTTACAAAATTTCTAGAAACAAAGCGACAGCATGCATCAGAAAATCAAAACAGACATTTGAACGTAAAGTAGCAAGTGAAAGCAAGATAAATCCCAAAGCTTTATGGAACTATGTCAAGAGTAAAACCGTTCTACGTGAATCAATTAGCAAGCTACGTAACCCAGCTAACAGCACTATGACTACAGATGATAAAGAAAAAGTAAACATTGTTTAAACAATTTTTCTCAAGTATGTTCACTTCAGTAGATCTTCATTCTACACCAATCATTAGCGCCAGGAGCAATGGTATTGTACTAAAAGACATAATAATAACACCTAGTGCCATCAAAAATAAATTGAAAGGACTCATCCAATAAAAGCAATGGCCCGGATGAAATACCAGTGAGATTATTAAAGGAAGCGGCTAAAAAAATTAGTACACCACTATGCATAATATTTAACAAGTCTTTGGAAGAATGCATATTACCTGACATCTGGAAAATGGCAAATGTATACAAATACACAAAAAAGTTTGCAAAAAAAATGGCCTGAGCAAATACAGGGCAATCAGTCTCATCTCTACCTTATGTAAGGTCCTAGAGTCTTTTATAAGAGACAGCATTGTAAATTTTCTGGAAACCGCCAATCTATTTACCAAATGTCAACATGGATTCAGGCATAATAGATCAAACTACTAGAATACCTCGAAGATATAACTGCCAAACTTGACTCAAATAAACCTGTCGATACAGAATATTTAGACTTCTCAAAAGCATTCGACACTGTACCACACAAATGACTCCAAACAAAACTGAGAACCTTTGGTATTGGGCTATTGGCGACAACTTATTAAGATGGATAGGAAACTACCTATGTAACAGAAGCCACAGAGTGAGGATCAATGACACAACATCAGACTGGATTGAGGTGACCAGCGCCATGCCACAAGGAAGTGTCCTAGGACCTATGCTTTTTTTAATATATATATAAATGACCTACCTGACGGACTAACCTGCCACTGAAAAATATTTGCAGACGACACAACGATATATGGCAACCCAGCTACCAGTAAGATTCAGGACAATATAGACAAAGTATGTAAGTGGTCAAAGATATGGCAACTATCTTTCAACACAGATAAAACGCATGTCATATATTTTGGCAGAAACAACCCTCAAACCAAATACTATATGACAGATATGCCTGATGTGCATCCTGTATCAACGTCAGAGGTAGAAAAAGTCTTGGGAGTGCATATTGACAGAAACCGTTCATTTGATATACATATAGGGAATATCGTATCCAAGGTGAACAGCACATTAGGACTAATCAAGAGAACATTTACCAACATTGACCCATCTACTTTCACGCTCTTGTATAAAGCTCTAGTGAGACCTATTCTCAAATACTGCAACTCGGCATGGTCACCAAGATTGAAAAGGCAATCACAGCTATTAGAAAGAGTTCAACGCTGAGCAACAAAACTCGTCCCGCAAAATCAAGCTCATCATGGATCTGTATAATATTGATAAGGACTACTTTTTCGAGCCATCCAGTATTACACAGACCAGAGGACATAGGTTCAAGCTCAACATAAAGTGCAGCAACAAAGATATTCGCAAGCACTTTTTCGCTAACAGAGTGGTACTACAATGGAATTCACTGCCAGCTACAATAGTTGAAGCAACAACACTTGAATTATTCAAGAGCAAACTAGATATCTACTTCAAAGAAAGATCATTTGAATTCGACTGAACAGGCATGCGTATACCAGCCCATCACAAAGTCATACTGCAATTGTTCCAATACAGTGGACTTCAATTGGAGTATCCTGTGGATCTACAAAACATACTCTGTAGCGATTCCAGGCCTGGCGTGCGTGGGAAGGGACGTATTAAATAATCTGTTCTTTAATGTGTTTTTTTAAAGTTATAATTTGAACAGTATTTTGTTTGCGCCCTCCAGTTTTCTCATCAAGAGAACCATTTAATTAGTGTTATTAACCATAGTGATCACAACACAAGGTGATCCCGGTTTTCGTATTGCCGCCATCTTGATTTTTTTCTGGATTTCATGGGTCTCCAGTCTAATTAAATTGCATCTCCACTCTCCGGCACTGATTTTAGCAAACTGTTATCTATATTATTTCGCGAACACGCCGCTGGTCTCACTCCTCATTCCTCTTGTGCAACATTTTGTTTTACAATGTCATTTTTTGGTAGGTGATTTTCTTGTCGATCTGGCCTCACTCATTGTTTCACTTTCGCTTCTTTCGTGGAAACAAGGAGAAAGGACGAATAGTTGTTGATAAATTTCTCTATGGGTCGATAATTATCTTGTCGCCCTGGGGCCGTGTTCGTGGAGGGGTCGTGGCTTGCGCCTGGTATAGCCCTGCTCTGGAGTCATTATGATGTCATCATTATGACGTCATAATAGATTGTGCCGTCATACTCTCCAACTTGGTTTGATCCGGGTGTGGGTTGCGAGCCGTTCGCAAACACGCCCCTGGTCTCACTCATCGTTCCTCTCTTGTTAGCTTGGAGATTATTGATAAATGGGTAACGAATAGAAACGTGAGCCAAAATTTCTCTCTCTCTCTCTCCCCATCGCCCGCCCTACCTCTCTCCCTTCCCCCCCCCCCCCACTCTCTCTCTCTCTCTCAACCGTGGGACGGAATTCAAACAAATTTGGCATGTTCTTTACCCATATGGTTGATGATGATCATCATCATCATCATCATGATATCAATCAACTGTCCTTGGCGATAGTCCTTAGCTCAAATATGTTCCTCTTGGTTGTCAACATAGATCATCTTTGTTGGGCCACGTTCACTGACAGTGGGATTGTATTGTCCATAGTGCATAGTGCATCATTGGACTGATGAGTCACCTGGACTAATAGCTAATTCATTCGATGATGGAAACAGTCCGGAGCATCAGTTTGATAATCTGGCCTATCAAATTGTACATAGTATAAGGATGCAACAGCCACATGGCCGGTCAGCTGGCGTGGACATCTCTAACAGTTCCTTGATAACACTGTGGAATTAGGGAATGAATTTGTGTTCCCCTGGAAGTATCAGCTGGAAACAATATTCATCTAGTTTTTTAATCTCTAACAAGAACGGTGGCCAACAAAAGTCTATGCAGAGGACAGACAAAAAATATAATGGTTGTCGTGAGGAAATGAATAACTTTGACTCAGAGGTTATCGAAAGTCAGTTTTAAAACCACACATGGAGTCTGCTATGCATCTCCTTTTATAGTCACTGAAGTTCCTAAAAAGGCGTAACTCTAAAGGTGACGAAACCAATCAGTGTGCAAGAGATGGGGCAGGAAGTTGGGTGCATCATTTGAGATTATACTGTCAATGACAGACATCGGCCCACAACTGGTGTCTAGCATCATAGCACACAATCGCTTCCATCAAGCAAACGCCATAGGACAAAATCTTATTTTGTCAATGAGGCCTTTACTAGTGTAGATTTGTGAGACACAGTGGAATTCTGTGGTAAACACGTGAAAGAATAGGATTTTTGTTCTGCGGCTCTGATCTGATGGAAGCGGTTATGATGCTAAGCACTGGTGCAATTCCTGGGTCCAATTCCACACATTCCGGAGTTGTTCTGCAGCTTTAGGGAGATGGTTATCGAGTGGCATCTTTTTCACATCTATGACATCCTCTATTATCTGTGCACTCCATCTCTAGTGGGAGGCACAATGGAGATACTGGTGGGTTTGGACTTGTGAAGTGTTCTCTCACAGATGATCTCGAGAGCTTTGCTAAACACAACACTGCAGATCCAACTCCATATGTAAAAGCAATGAAGTTCTCGAAAACTGCATACGCCACATTGTCGCTCCTCATTCATCATCATTGCGATCAGCATATTTGATGTTTGATGGTGTTAAAGGCCTGTGATATGTCGATGCTCATCTTAGGAAAGCCCCAGTGCTTGGACCTGACCACTGACATGGGCATTCGATGTGCCCATACAATATCAGTGCAGCTGCATCTTCATCTAAAACAGCTCTGGTAGGCTCCAGTGAAACTGTTAATCTTTCCTCGGATGCAGTACAGTGTCACAGTGGACAAGATCTTATGGATGCTGTTGAGGAGCACTCTATGCATATAGGTTTGCTGGTGGACTAGGAGGTTCGTGGGTTTGATCAGGGTAGCTTGGCCAACATCGTCGAAAGGGAGGTGTTGCATCAAGGCAGAGTTTATTATGTGCGTGATTGGTTTGGAGAAGCTATCACCTGTGTAATTAAATTTCATTGACGATGCTGTCGGGTCCATTTCTCAGGGCCTTAATTGCTTTCTCAACCTCAGTTGTTTCGATCGGTGTTTGTGGTTGGCTACAATCGACTGCAAATAGGTGTAATTGCTTACCATCTGTATTAGTGAACTGGCATCAACTTTCTCCATGGTCAGTCGGTAAGTTACTGTCAATGTTATGCATGAAAAGTGATGGTGGTGGACCAGCAACTCTCAGAGCCCAGGCCACCCTAGACATTTTACGACAATCAACTGTGGCTGTGATGTCATCTACCAAAATGTCTGCCTGTAGGTTGGCGAGGCTTTTCAGTTGTTCACTATCTGACAAAGTATTGCATTGTGTTCTTGGTGTAGCTTTGTGCGGTCTTTGCTCATTGATAAGCGAGGGGCGGTAGTACCATGTGATGTTCGAACAGCTTTACAAGGAGTGTGTCTACATCGTAATGTTCAGCTCTGTTGCTATGCTTGGCAACTTCTATTACATTGGTCGCAAATGTTTCAATGCATTTGAGTACTCTTGATAAAGCATCATTTGGATTTGAGTCTATGACAATAGTTTGTATCTGTTCCTCATGGACCGTCTTCTATGACAGTTGGGTTGTGGTGTCATTGACGAGCTTCTCTAGATCAAAGCTAAGCTTGCAAGTTGGTTGATATGGTGCGTATGCAGCAGGCAAATGTGGTGTATGCCTTCATATGAACGTGAATCCTGAACTAGTGGCTTTACACTGATTTTACCCATCACATCAATTGGTTCTGTTCTATGGTCTATGATGTATCCTGTCCATGTTGTTTGGTTATGGCACAGATGTTTGAAGACAGTGTGGCAAAGAGGCCATGAATACGGATAAACAAGGCCACGCTAGAGCATCTCCATTGCTGTTACGCTTGCCCATAGCATAAAACACCATGTATGTGTTGAGTCCTGCATCCTTGTCTGCTTTGATGAGATTTTGTAGCTTACAATTAAGTCTTCACACACAACGAATTGTCATCTGGTTGAAATGGTGATGGTAGACCTCAGTTCGGCATAGAAAGACTCGATCGAGGAAGGATTCTTCTTGTTTTTTCGGCAGGTGGGGCATATGCATAACAATGCGGTGCTTGGTGGTGGCACCATTTCGCAGTGACAAATCCAGGTCAATGAATGCAACATGATCACTGCTGCATCCGAAAGTTAAGATGTGATCCAAGAGCCCCGGTCCAATTACAAAGACCAGGACATGGCGCAGTCTGTTTCTGCTGTGAGGATCAGATTGTGAGGGTGGTCATCTGTAAATAAGTGGATACGTTTGCTTCTTGGATTCATGCGGTGTCAATGTTTTAAAGTGTTCACAGTCTGATCCTAATGTTTATCACTGAGATGCAGTAGTCAGTCAACATACTTTGCATGTTGCTACTGAAAACTCGTAGGGAGATTATGATGAATGGCGATGTTGAATGCAGTTTCTTGGAAGAATTGCCTCAGAATGTGGTTGTCATCTTACAAACCATATGACATAAATTTCCCAATTAGGTTGGTTTTCCAAATAATTTGGTACTTGTGTGTGACCAGAAACGCTGTTGCTATCGCTCATAAGGTAATAGATGAATCAAATCTGCCACTCAAACATATGACGGCATAACCAATTAAATCACATGTAGGCTGATATCGCAATCAAAATGCGTAATAAATGCTGTATCTAGGTACGTGGTGAGTGTACGAATTGTATGTCTTTAATATTTAATAAACATTCTAGCTGTTGAATATTTTCAAAGTAATTCGACTGGTCGCTGTTGCCGCCATAGACAGAAACCACTGTTGCTGTCATAGGCAGCAGCATCACCCAATCAAAATATTGAATAAGTTATCTGTAGGCTATAGTTACGTTGCTATTCCTAGGATTCTGCGAATTCACGGTTCTATCGATCCAAACACTCGAAAAAGAATGGGTGAGTCATAGCTAGAAATGGGCGAGTCATAGCTAGAAATGGGTGGAGCATAGCTAGACATGGGCGAGTCATAGCTAGAAATGGATCCCTCGATTGTTTTGTCATGTACCTGTATAAGTTTCTTCCTTCTTTATAAGAGAGCCGCCAAGACAGCTATACTGCTCATTGAGATCCAATCTGCGATTTATGGCACAGACACCACACAAGACGGACCGACGGTTTTTCGACCCCACTGCCAAAGGACGTGTCAGATGAATGACGCATGGAACAGCCAAATATTATACACCTTGATCGCATACCTGAATGCGGGATCGTCGGGATCAAACGCAGTTCTTTGGATTGGAATTCCAAGCACAGCACAGCCGTTTAACCCACTAAGCCATTCATTGATATTCTGAAAGGCCACACACGTTCAGACCGTTGCGGATGTTCAGATTACTCAATTAATTAAGCTGATCACTCTTGTTGTGCAGTATGTGGTATAATATGGCATGGTAGACACGCTTGACCATTTTTATATATAGCAATGCATATTTTGCTAACCGTTTGCCTTTGAACCATATAGGCTAGTTCGTAATTTCCCTAAACCCATTAATAGTATTATTCGACACATTAAAAATTATATTGCTTCGAAATAACTTAATCCCCATTATTTATTTAGAGTGCAATTGTTGAGTCTATATGAAAAAACTGTGTAAAGAATTTAATATTTGTTGTGACTAATGTAACATTAGAAATTTGATTTTGACAACTAGATCGCCTTGTAGCATTTACTGCGAGCCGTCCATCTACCGCTGTCAGTGGTCCCCACAGATTTCGTCCGGAGCGTATATTAGTTCGTAATTGTATATGATAGACCTTAATAAACCTAAAGTGTTATATGTTTCCGTTGAGAGCAATCATTCCTCTACATGTAGGCATCGATAATTAAGCGATGCAATTAATAATATGAATTTAAGCGTCGCCTATCCAACCCGGGTGTCACCATTGGTTTCACACTGTGTGTATATTATATATAGTAGGTATATATACATGTAGTAAGGGGATATGCGGTAGTGATATGGATGGATGAAAATCCAAAGGCCTATGGACTATGTCTGGGGAAGAAACATGGGAATCTACAATGATCCAAAATCCAAGATGGCCACCAGCCACCGGTGGCCATCTTGAAAATTGGTTTCCGGATGATAACTCCTTAAACATTTATTGGATCGCTTTGAAACTTCATAGCATTGTTGAACTACATCTCGGAAAGAAACCTATCACCACTGACAATTATCCGAAATCCAAGATGGCCGCCAGCCATGAGCGGCCAACTTGAAAATTGGTTTCTGGATGATAACTGTTGTTACTACATTACAACCTACCTTGCATTACTATTGCTCTTTCCTTCTCTGAAGGGAAGCGTAGTAGGATGAATTTTTTTGCAGCCAATGTTTGCTGGGTAATGTGGTTACAGAGTGACTGAAGGCTTCTTCAGGTATCTCCATGCTCTCTCTAATGATGAGATCCATAGTAATTCGCTTGAATGCTATATCTCAGAATGAGGCAAGAAGAGGGTTAATCCAATACCCAGTGCCACTGAGTAGGTCATTAAGCACAATGACAACCTCATTGGTTGATACATAGCTATCACATGACGTTGTTGGTAGCACCCAAGACTTCATTCCTTTTCCTACTGTTGAAGGGAAGGGTGTATAAAAAATTTTATAGCCAATTTAAAAGTTGTTTTCTAACTTTTGGAATTGCTGTGGATAGAAGAAAGTCATAAGGATCATCAAGATGTCGGACAAGCGTAAAAAAAACCCTCCCAAGATAAGTGGTATGTCCTGGCGCATTAATAATGATTTGTAAGGTCGTTTCTAATTTCGTGGTAGGCTTGTGCCCAGAGTGTATAGACTATGTGTTGTCTATTTTTTGCTTCTTCTATTACAGTAACATGTATAAGCTACTGAATTGACATGCTTGTTGTGATTGAGCACGAATCTGTGATATCTCAATAACATACTCTCTCAAAGAAAACTGAAATAATTTTAAAATTAGAGATCGGTAGGGTCTCTATCAATAAATCTTGGGATTAGCGCTGGCTAATCCTGAGTCATATTCGGAACTTTACTCTCTGTTATTGCGATTCAGATTTGAGAAAGTCTCAGAAGAAGACCAAGGAAAAGGTCAAAGAAAAGAATCAGAATCATTCTATCAGATGTCCGTCTGGCAGTTGCCATAGATTTATAAAATCAGAACACGCCGAACATGTGTGTTCGTAATGTACATCGTGTACTTTAGAATCGACCTGTTTGATATGCGGGTCATGGTCCCAATCTGCCAGAATGTCATTCTTTAAACCAAATTCCCCAGAGATCTTAAATATTCCTGGGAATCCTTCTCCTTCGAGGCCACAGCAGATTCAGCCATCCTTGAAAAAATTGTACTATCTATGGAATGTCTCCAGAAACAAGTTCGCAATATTGACTCGTCGATTGACAGTAGGATCAATAAGATTATCCTGGCCCAGTCAGTTATCATTGCTTCATCTCTTGACATAGTTGATTATGAAGCATTGGCGCTGTCTGTTCCCATGAAGCACCTATTTTCTAAATCTAATAAATTACAACTCACTGATTTACATTGTTTCAGAGGTGCCACAAAAAAGGGGACGAATAAGAGTACAAAATCTCGGGTTTCGCCTCGTTCGTCGCCTGTTCATAAACCAGTCATACCATTCCAGGATACATCAGATCATTCTTCGTCTATCAACATTCCACAGCCTGTGCCCATGTGGCCCGAGTTCGGTTTATCCTCTCTCGGGTCCGAGTGGGTTGTACATGTAAATCGGTCCTGTATTTCACCATTCAACATTCCGCAGCCTGCACCTGAGCGGGTCATAAGTTGGTCCTGTTTCTCACTACCTATCACTGCCAAAGCAACTGATCTCACATCCATTGACTTCTACAAAGCCAGTTTCATCATCTTATGTTGTAAATGCTGGCTCCGGCCCCGGGTCTTTTTCCGGGTGCTGGTCCACACCTATCTGGTCAGGCTCCAGTTTTCCCGACCTGGCTCTGGGGCGGGGCCGGTCATTCTGGATTATCAATTTTCCCCGGTATGGCAGCCGGCTCCGAAGTCCGGTTTTTCCCGTCCCAAGGTCTGGATGTTGACCGGCTTTGGTTCCCGATCTTATCTAGGGGTGGGGGGGGGTGGCGGACCCAGACTTTTGTCCGGGCCCGGCTGCTGGGGAGACTTCAGGTTTTGAGTTCTTGCCGGCCCCGGGTCTTTTCCCGGGTTCAGGTCCACACACCTCTGGTCAGTCCTATGTTTTCTTCGCTGTGGCTCCTTATTAGGTCTGGGGCAGGGTTTGCGATTTTTGGTGTGTCAGATTCTATCTTGGTTTTTTCCCCCACCTAATTTTGGTCAGTATCCTTGTCATCGAATTGATTTGAAACATTGTAGAGTGGTTGGACTAGCTCTGGTGAAGAAAGTTGAAACCCATCGCAATTGACAGTGATCCGAAATCCAAGATGGCCACCAGCCTTCGACAGCCATCTTGAAAATTTGTTTGCAGATGATAACACCGTTACCGTTTATCGAATCACTTTGAAACTGCATAGGGTGGTTGGACTAGGCCTGGAGAAGAAACCTATCGAAATTGCCAATGATCCGAAATTCAAGATGACCACTAACGGCCATCTTGAAAATTATTTTCCGAATGATAACTCTGTTATAGTTTATCGGATAGTTTTGAAACTTCAAAAAGTTGGACTAGGTATGGTGAAGAAACTTATCGAAATTTACGATAATCCGAAATTGGTTTTCGGATGATAACTCCTTGACCGTTTAATGGATCGCTTTGGAATTTCATAGGATAACTGGTCTGGGTCTGAGGAAGAAATCTCTATTTTCTAATAGCTCTCATTCATTGGTTTGTCATCATGACATGGTATTATGCATCGTTTGCGGATCTCTTGTTAAAATTTTTGCCACTGGAATGACTGACTAAAAACAAAGCCATGCAGTCATTCCAATGGTAAATTTTCAAAAATTGTCTTGGCCTGCAAATAGATATTTAATAAATAATTTTCTTGGTCAATCATAGAGATAATCATTCCGTGCAAACAATGCTACATTGGGCCATCATATGTTTATTCATTGACCCAATATAGTTTTCCTCGTTGTGTTTACATTGGCTCAATGTATGAAGTAGCTTTCCCCATGTAAATTCAATGTTGGGCCAACATAACTAGCTTACAATCAGCCAGCCAATGTATATACGACGTTAGCCCAACGTAGCTAATTTTCTGTCAATCATCCATCATTGGCCAATGAAACCATACCGTGGGCTAATGTAAGGCCCATCAGCAAAACTATGTTGGGCCAATGAATTAAACTTGCGTTGGGCCAATGAAACAATGTTTGTTGGGTTGTAGGCTTGCGCGATTACGTGATTAAATAAAAAATTGTGATTATGTTTTAAATCGTGAATTTATATGATTAAAAATTAAATAATCGAATAATCGTGAATATTTTCTATTGCATAAAATATTTCAAAAGCTAACTTTCAATTACTTTTTAATGCGATCGATCGGTAAGGAAAAATGACATTTTGCTTAGTGAATTTATGTCCATTTGCATAGCAAGATAAGACTATTTTTTTAATTCTCGAGGCAGGCATTCCAGTGATACATTTACAAAAATAGTCTTCTCTTGCTGTGCAAATGGACTTTTCTAAACACCATTGCAATTTTCGTGATTCTTTTGTTGTTATGTCTTGGTAATTTTTATCCAAGCTGATTAATCGAGTAATCATGATTATTTTTTAATAATCGATCGCGATCACTCAATGCAATAATCGCACAAGCCTAATTAGTCCACTTAAGCAATGTACAGCTCAGGAGTAACTTAACCTGTTTCCAAAACAAAAGCATTTAGTGCATCTTGAACCAAATGTAAGAAATGTTTTGCTGAATATTTTGAACATAATTGGATTTGAAATAATAATCATCATTGATTACACCCGTAGGCTATTTATTCAGCGTTTGCAATCAGGTAATTTTATTTCTATACAAGGGAGACAACTCTTCTGGTGTTCAGAAAACGCATAACCATTTAGGATTTATTTCCCTTGTTCGCATAGTTTTGAGTCTATTGATAGACAAGCAAGCTTCAATTAACCCATAGCATTGGTGTCAAAAATTTAAATTTTCAAATTAAATTAAAAGATGAACTAGTGTTCAACAAATTTGATGGAAGATGGTGCTGTCGTAGACAACAACATCTTCCACCAAAATTGTTGAACAAGTACACCAGTTTCCTTACTATTGACGCAGTAAAAGATAGAATATTGACATCAGTGTGCTATGGGTTAATCCTAGAGCTGCACGATATACCGATACCATATATAAAACCGATATCCTGCACTGACGGTTTCATAACCGATTATAAAAAATAAATATCGAAAAACCGAATATGAACATATTTTCGGTTTTTCGTATCAGGATTGTTAAAAATAAAAGATACTAACGAGCATGAAAATCGTAATGAATAATAATGGCCATACTTTCCATTAAGCTATGTTCGGGGCAACTGATAATTGAACGTGGCCCCAATTGCGCATATTGTGTAACTCCATGTAACTCGCTGCACGCCAAGAGAAATCAAGCAGCGAATTAATTAAATAAATATCCACTCGTCTTTTCTCTGGTAATCTCAGATAAATTTGCAATATAAAACACAATACTAATGTGGGAATTTGTCATTAAAATTTGTATCGGGGAAAACCTTTCTAAACAACGGCATCCATTTTATTTACGTCACCGGCTAATTAACATAATGCAAAGTCGTCCCAACACTAAATCACCAGATTGCATCAAAATCTCGCCAATAACTATAATGCTGATTAGGATATAATTTTAAATAAAATTATTACTCAAACCATTTTTAAAACGTTATCTTCTATACACAATATCATATTAACTTATAAAATTCGCGATCGCAATATTACAGTTAATATTTTCCTCAAGGCATGATTTCGTTCTAGGGTCGAATTGGAAATGAAAGAAGAAAGGGAGATAATTACATCATAATTAATTACAATCGCGTGATTTACGTCTTTTCGCAACCTGTTTTGCTGATTTATGGTTAATTTTGACAAAATAAACGATGTTTATTTAACTGTGCGTAATATTTAGGCGGTCTAATTAATAATTTCACTCCCGCGATGATGGATATTATAAGGTATATTAAGCTTTAAAGGCGTAAAATGTTACGAATGTATCAGGGCGTGAAAATACGTTCTGTTTTCGTGCTAATTTTTATCATTTAAATTTTTTGTTTCATGTCCATAAAACCGATATTCGGTTAAAACCGATATGAAAAGTCATATTGAAACCGATATGGCTGTAAGCCAAACCGCGCAGCCCTAGTTAATCCTTTAGCACAAGCTGGCCAAAATGACGTTTGCAGTGATGTTAGGAAACGTCCATTTGCAGACCATTAGAAGACTATTTTTGAAAATTTACCACTGGAATGCCTGCGGCTCAAGAAGCGAGGCAGTCATTACAGTGGTTGAGCTTAAAACCTCATTTTCTCTTCTTCAGGAGATTTTCTGCTGAGAATGAGCAATATGAGGATTAACCTTCTGGTGTCAGCGGCGACTCAAAGCACTTAAAATGCTACTTAAGTCTCAATTAACCCTTTAATAGTCAAACTTTTCGCAATAATTTTTAGATTTTACGAGAGAACAAATTTTTGTATATTAATCATTGAAATTTACAGAGTAGCTTTCTGTTGTTCTGCAAATGGACATTCCTCAAGACCAGTGCAGGAGCTGGTCTGGTCGGCTTGACCACTAACATGTTATGGGTCCTGAATATCCTAATTATTTGGCTCAAGTAGTCAGTGAGCATTTGCTGACAAAGAGAATGCTATTTTTGAAAATATACCACTGGAATCACTGGCTTGGTTATTGTTTCAGTCATGCCAGTGGTGAATTTTCAAAGATAGTCTTCTCTTGTCCTACAAATGGCTATTCCTCAAGACCACTACAGAAGCAACTTTTGGCCGGCTTGACCATTGAATTGTTCAGTTGACATAAGATTGTTAAGGTTTTCGAAGAAAACAGTCTAGCACCATGAAGAATGGAGGAATCCAGTTTTCACTATGCCCCGCCCATCGCTAGCTAAGCTCCACCCACACTACCAGTGTTGGGACTTCAGATCAATTGATCCCTGCTAGGCTTGCACGATTATGCACAGTATTCTTAATCACGATCATTTCTCATATATAATCACGATTATTCGATTAATCGCAGCTGTTCTCGTGATGGTGGCTTGAGGAGGCATAAAGCTATCAAAACCGCTAGTACTGGAAATATCTGAAAAAAGCTACAAGCTACTTCAAATGAGAATTGCTAACACAATGCTTGAAAAAACGAAAATTGGTATCGCTGATCAAATCACTAAAATGCCTCTGGTCTAATTGCCAGATAGTAATAGGTGTTCAGAAACCACATATTTAAAAAAATAATCATGATTAATTGAATAATCAGATAATTGTGCATGCCCTGCACTCCCTGAATCTCAATTTCCAACTATACAGGTAAGCTGTTGAATATTTTGAAACCTTTGGCAGCAACTCCACCCAGTCAAATTAGTTTAAAAATTGGAATATAATCTTCATTGATGAGTAGAGGCATACAATTTGTACAGCTTGACAGACTATTAATCATTTATGATGGATAGGCAGCAACAGCGCCCAGTCAAATTAGTTTCAAACTATTCAACGGAATGTGTTTTGCCTAGTAAAGCCATACAATTTGTACAACTTGACAGACTATTAAGCATTTATGACCGACTATATCGCATCATTCATGACGTAATTGATTATGATGTCAGCCTACATGAGATAGTTGATTATTACGTCATATGATTGACTGAGAAACTAGGTTCATCCATTGATTATGTCTGGTCTGTGACAGTGGAATATATTAATATTTTCATCGGATAAGTTTATTAAATAATATTATCGTAGTACTTCTAAATTGATGGTAGTTTAAAGGGAGGTAACTCTTATTGGATTACAATCACATGCTTGCCGTCTCGGAAAGTTTTGCGATGTGTATATGAGCTCGTGTTTATTGATTTAATTTAGTGCATTAACAGAACAATCAATGTCAACAGCAACTGGTGTTCACCATGTTGTTACACTCTTGAAAGTGTCAGCACACTTTTGTGCAGTCATTTGTAATGGTCATGCCATTGAGAATTTCAATTTTAAAATTTAAAAACTGCTTTACGCTTCATAGAACATGTTTTAAAAGAATGGTGCAAGATGCACAATGCTGTCATGTCCCAAATTTGAGGCGGACAACAAAACATCAAGTCTCATGGGAGGGTGGACATCCCCCAACTAATTACAAACTCATCTCACTCTCAGTTTTAAATGGTTGGGAGGTTTGAAATTATAATTCCCTGATTTTCATTAAATTTTTCCAAATTTTTAATGAATTTATGCTTATCATTTAATAGGCATGTTTCGTCAGAAAAAAACTAATTTTTCCATAGTGGATATATCGGTTTCTATGCCAAGACGCTTTTCTTGAAAATGTGCAACTCAAATGACTGGGTCAGGTATAAGTCTAGTCATTTCAGTAGTAAAGTTTCAAAAGTAATCTTGGTCTTGAAATGGGCCTTTCTCAAGACCACTGCAGAGGATACAGATACTTTTCATCAGCTTGACCTGAAGGGGTTTAAAAAAGGTCAACAATTCAGTTTATCTGAGAAATAGAATATCAAGCTACTGAAGCTAGTTGGGGGAGTTTTAATATGAAAACTGGCTAGAATGGCATGCAATCACAAATCTAACAAGAATGTGCAGTCCAAGGCATGCCATCACAAATCTAACAAGAATGTGCAGTCCAAGGCATGCCATCACAAAACTAACTAGAATGTGCAGTCCAAGTTATGCCATCACAAAACTAACTAGAATGTGCAGTCCAAGGCATGCCATCACAAATCTCATGCTTTCACCAACGTTGACATTGTATTCCCACCCCCACCCTGACCCTGGGGGTGGAGCTTAATGTAAACATTGTCTCCTCGACGCAATATACTGGAGATTATATTTGAAAATAATGTTCCTACAAGATGTTGGCGCTCTATAATTTCAGTAATGAATTTTTTCATTGTGACTAAAGCATCTAATAAATGAATCCAGTTTTAACATATCCCCGCCCATTCCTGGCTAAACTCAGCCCATACTTTGTCCGTGTTTGGATCGACCGAACCCTGATCTCCCAGAATCTCAATTTCTAGAAACCTATACAGGTTGAAACTAATTTGACTGTGTGCTGCAGCAATAACACCAGTCAACTTAGTTTCAAAATATTCAACAGACTGTTTATTAAATTCGTACAACTTCGTGAACTATAACCATTTATATGTTCAGACTTAGATATGCCATTCATGGCATATTTGATTGTGACGTCAGCCTACCTGTGATGTAATTAGTTATGATGTCATACAAAATGTATACTTGACTGACAGACTGGATTCCTCCAATTAACAGGGATGAGACTTTTCCTTTTTTTTTATAGGAAATTCTATTTTTTGCTAACCAGATTTATAGGAAATCCTATTTTTTGCCAACCAGATTTATAGGAAATTCTATTTTTTGCTAACCAGATTTATAGGAAATCCTATTTTTTGCCAACCAGATTTATAGGAAATCCTATTTTTTGCTAACCAGATTTATAGGAAATCCTATTTTTTGCTAACCAGATTTATAGGAAATCCTATTTTTTGCTAACCAGATTTATAGGAAATCCTATTTTTTGCTAACCAGATTTATAGGAAATCCTATTTTTTGCTAACCAGATTTATAGGAAATCCTATTTTTTGCTAACCAGATTTATGGGAAATCCTAAAAAAATGTGGCAGGATTTTCAAGAAGAATCATACAAGTGTTTTAAAGGTGAACATTTTAGAAGACTAATATCAAATTATGTTGATTCATCAGTCCTTTAATTTTCATTGAATTTCAGAAATAGTTTAATAATAATGGTCAAGAAACTCTAAATTTGTGCTTATTGAATGTCCATTTGCAGGCTGATGAGAAGACAAAGTCAAAGTTAGCAGAGTTCAACCCAATTTGGTCCCATAGTTACCCATATTGTTGCAGATTGCAAAACAACAGGGTGGGGCCAGAGTGTCAAAGTTGGTGAGAGAGTTGGGGTTGGTGTTTACCATAGACTGCACATTCTAGTGTTGGTTTATGAGATGGGTGGGTGGGGAGGGGTTGGCGTTTACCATAGACTGCACATTCTAGTGTTGGTTTGGACATACATTAAGTTATTTCTGAGGTGTACTGTACTGAAGTCAGGTGAAACACACTTATACTCTACTCTTCACCCTTTAACAAGAGAATCGGCAAAAACCGTCTTCTGCAGTTGTCTTGGAAATACCATTTGCAGACAAACAGAAGACTATTTTTGAAATTTTATCACTGGAATGACTGGTTCAGTTAACCGAGCCAGCCATTCCAGTGAGAAATTTTCAAAAATAACCTCTGTCTGCAAATGGACAGTTTCTATGAGAAAAATTAAATTTTCTTGAACAAATTTAAGTGTTTAAATGGTTAAGGAATCTTGTAGGACCACATGCGGTACAGAGAATCATTAATGAAGGTATCTAATCAGTTGCTCAAGTATCTGATGTTGTATTCAAATATGTCACTTGTTAGCCGATGTCACAATCAAAATGGCATATGTCCATCAGGAAACTGGCAATAGTCTATCACAAACATGGCTGAATTGTATGTCTTTGGTGAGTTTGCAATTTAATAACAATTCTGCCTATAGGCAGCAACAACTCACAGTCATATTGGTTTTGAAATATTAAATCACTTACATGTACACGTATAGTTACCTTGAAATAGGCATGCTGGGAAATTAAGTTCATAAGTGTTAAAATCGATTCATATGATAATATGCATGTCCAAAGCGGGTGGAGCTATAAATAGATCCCTCTATCAGTCTATTGTGTATTAAGTTCTCATGTCCCATTAAATATAGACACTTTTGCACGAGATATGAGATGCCTGTTGATTTCTGTTCACTTGACAGAGCATGCAACACTACTTAGCACGCAATTCCCTGACTCCATAATCGTTGTAACTATTGAATGCCATATTCATTTAGTCTATTGTCTGTATAGGCCAGGATTTCCCAAACAAAACCAACCCATCTGCACGTGCAAATAGTAAATTGTCCTCCAGCTCTGGAAGCGTAAGCATGCACATAGGATGTATTCACGGCAGTACATTCGACATCTTGCATTTCGATACTGTTCAGCACAAGTGTGTCAAATTCCAGAAGAAAATAGGAGAAAGCTTTTATTTATTTTGACAATATTTTGCATGAAATTTGTTACTATCAATGACAGCAACAGCATTCGGTCAAATTATTGCCAAAATAATTAGTAGGTTAATGCGATAACTACCTGCTGCATATCTGATACTAATTTGAATGAAAATTGTTGCTGCAACATCTTTTAGTCTATATATTCTAAAATAATCATCATAATTTTCAGTTGACTCTCACTACGGATTTGAAGATCAAGTTGACTGTAAGTTGTTGCTGACTAAGGCAGCATAGAAACAATTGAAATCAACGGGTATCTCATATCTTGTGCAAAGGTGTCTATATTTAATGGGACACGAGCGCTTTAAGGTGCTTGGGTCATGTAGGAGGCGATATTTGGTTAGACATTATACAGCATTTCAAAGGTTTCATTCTGAGAAAAGGTCATAAGTTATTATTATTATTATTATTATTATTAGAAATAGACTAACGATGGAGAATTAGCTTTGTCTTTGTACATTCACGGTTATTGAGCTTAGGTTAATGCTTAAGCTTTTTAACCCTCAAGTTTGTTTAAGAAAATTTAAATTTTCTCATAAAAATATCCATTTGCAGACCAAGAGAAGATTATTTTTAAAAACTTACTAGTGGAATGACTGGCTCGGTTATCAAGCTAGTTATTCCACAGTTAAATTTAAAAAAAATCTGTTGGTCTGCAAATTATGAATATTTCTCAAGACCTTCATAAGCCGTTTTTGGCCGTCTTGCGTCAAAATCGGTCGTGAAAATGTCAATTTCCTTAGAGAAATTTTTTTTAAATTTTACCATTGTAATGACTGTTTGTATACCAGGCCTGAGTAGCATTTGATGTGGACACAGCTACACAGATGCTGTTAGAGTATGTAACGAATGCTTGTCAATCGTCCTGTGCAAAAACTGACTCACAAGATTGGCGTTGACATATCCCATAGGCGTTTTATAAAATTGTGGATGTTTTACAGTACCCCTCAGAAATTACTTAACATGTTTCCATGAAACAAAATAAAACCAACTGTTGAATATTGTGAATATAATTGTCATCGTCAACACCATGATCATCATCATCATCGTTGTCATCCTCACCACCATCACCATCATTATCATCATCATCATCAGCATTACCATCGTCCTCGCAAGTACTCATTGTTGGCATCATCATCATCATCATCACCACCACCACCATCACCATTGTCATCTGTAGGCTCATCACCACCATTAGTTGTCGTCATCATCATCATCACAATTGTCGTTATCGCCGCCGTCATCACTGTGGCCGTCATCATCATCATCATCATCATCATATCATCATCATCATCATCATCATCACTCAAATATCTGATGTCATAATCAATTATGTCACATGTTAGCTGACATAACAATCATAATTGACAGACAATACTCTGTCATAAAGCTGGAATAGTTGTCAGATTGTACGAATTATATGTCTTCGATTGGATTTACTATTTAATAAATAATATGTTGAATATTTTGAAACTAATTTGACTGCAGCAACAGCACCCAGTGAAATTAGTTTCAAAATATTCAACAGCTTACCTGTATAGTTTTCTGGAAAGTTGAGGGATCGATCGATCCCTACTGATCGATCCCAACTCGTGCATTCTCCTTCGATCAATACTCACCATTCTATTACTTCTGATAAGAAGCTAGGAAGCTAGCTGGCTCTAGGAATCTAGACTTAGTAAACTTTACCGGCTCCTGGAACCGGGTGCCCGGCTCCAAACAAACGGGTACCCGTCTGCCCGTGAGGCTCATTCTTGTTTGCATAGCAACAAGAGCTACATGCTTTTTTCCAATTGGATTGTCTTAGTCTTTTCTTAAAGTTTCTAAGTCATTTCTGTGTTGTGATAGCTTAGTTGTTTGCTCTCAAAGGATTATTGGATTACCATGGAAGGAGCCATTGCAATCCAGGTTGTATATGTCCATGTTATTCCATAGTTGTAAAAGACTTAGGTTTATACAATTTCGTCTGTGTCGCATGTTCCAATTTCTGACCCCGAATCTTGGACGTGTGTTAACAATGAAATATGCCAGATTGGTCGCCTTCCTTCACCCCAGGCGATGGCAGATATGAAATAAGGTGTTGGCTTACGGTTTTTGAACACGAAAATCGGCTGACATCATTTTCCGTATTATCCGAGCGGGTGACGTCACACCCGAGTTATCTCGGATTTTTATGTGAAGAAAATGTTTCATTAATTAGCGCATCTGATTCTGGGTGCTGCGTACTTTATTGGTACCAGAAAAACTGGAATTTTCAAGTTTTACGTGTTATCACGATTTGTTTGCAATGATCGGTGGTTTCAAAATTCTTGATTAAGATATGTGGTCTGCGGTTTTACCGTGTTTTACAGCAGTTTGTTTCATTTTGTTGTTTCTTCACATATCGTTTTGGCCTTCGTTAGGAGTAAAATTTATAATGATTGGTAAATATACCCCGAATGCTATGCGATATGGTTCCTGGTTCCGTTTATACATCCATTGGGATCAGTGTATGGGTGTATCATGTTCGCTTCGTTCTTGTCGTCATAATCTTTGCAACCTTTGTTATAGCATTGCGGGGTGGGGTGCTGGAGGGTTACAATTAATTTATGGTCAATATATTTGAAAATTATTTGTCTGCCTTCCATTCCTGTTTCGTTCAACTTACTTATTAGCTCACCTGACCAGAATGGCCAAGTGAGCTTATGCCATGGCGACTGTCCGGCGTCCATCCGTCCGTCCATCAATTTTTTGCTTTAAATGACTTCTTCTCAAGAACCACTGGGCCGATTTCAATTATATTTGGCAGGAAGTATCCTTAGGGCATAGGGATCCAAGTTTGTTCAAACAAAGCCGATCGGCCAATTTGGCCGGTGGCCATCTTAGAGTTTGACCGATTTTAGGAACTGGCTTTAAAAATCTTCTCCGAAACCGCTTGGTGGATCGATTCAAAACTCACGAAATATCATATAGGGCAAGAGCTAAACCAAGTTTGTTCGAAGGAACTTAATTGGCCAAATGGTTTGGCGGCCATCTTGGATGACCTAGTTTTCGTGAAAACGGCTTATTCTGCAAAACCGCTGAACGGATCGGGCTGACATTTTGGGGATATGATTATGGGCTAAGGGCCATTAAAGTTTGTTGATGGGAAGTTGATAGGTAAAAAACATAGCCGCTGTGGACTAATCAAATTTTAGCGTGTTTGGCTGCCATATTCAATTTATTTTATTTGATGGATTTTGAAGCCCAAATTGGTTTTCTTAACTCTGCTTACTTGTCAGTCAGCTGTCGTATAGCGATGACACCGTCCTTCTTCTGTATGTCCGTCCATCCATCTGTCTGTCCGTCACCAACAATGGTGGCTCATTTTGTTATTTCGTGACGGATTGACACCAAACTTGGTCACAATGTTAATGTCAGCATCTAATATCTGTGTAGTGAAAATGAAACTGATAGAATATCAAATGCCAGAGTTACCACTCCTTAAATATTTGCAGTCTCACTTTCATAGGGCGAATATAGGTTTGTTCCCACTGTCCATTGATTTATCACTATGTCAGATTTTATTGCCAAACTAGATATTAAATTCTAATTAACAGATTAAAATTTAAGATATGTATTATGTGCTCTGACATCTATGCTCTTAAAAATATTTTGAAATGTATTTGATTGAAAGTTGTTGCTGCCTTAGGCAGCAGTGAAAGTTGTTGCTGCCTAAGGCAGCAATGACTTTCAGTCAAATTATTTTTTAAATCAACTCCAGCTCATCCTACCTCTGCTGCTAACTTGGTGATTCAGCCAGATGCGCATGTGTTAAATGGATTGTGTGGTGGTGGGGAATAACCTGCTATAAAGACCACCTAACTGTCTTTAGAGACCATTTTCTTCAATTGTATTTAAACCTCTAATAACTGTCTGACTGAGTTTTTGCCCTCCATCTGTCCGGCTTGCCGCAAGCCAGGACAGGGGCTCCAGTTGGACCGGTCAAGCCAAGACCAAAGTGGTTTTCTCTCTCGTTAAGAGAGGAGGGGGGAGCGGATCACGAGCTAGACACCCGCATTAGGCATCAATGTGTCTATAGTGGGTGGAAGGGTCATGCATTTCATCGAGGCTTGGCACGGTGTGACGTCAGACAGACTGGTCCTAGGATGGTTATCCCAGGGGTACATGCCGGAGTGGTGGGATTTCCCACCACAAAATCTGTCTTTGGCACCAGTCTGGACTCTCGTACCAGGGGAGCCAGACAAGTTAGAAGCCATTCAAAACGAAGTGTCAGGTTTGCTTCTGAAGGGAGCAATAAAACCAGAAAGCCGGAACACTCCAGGCTTCTATTCAAACATGTTCCTTGTCCCCAAGAGCACAGGGGGTGTGGAGACCCGGTCTCAATCTCAGGCCATTGAATTGGTTTATCCATACACCTCGGTTTCAGATGGAAACTCTGAGGTCGGTAATGGCAGGATTGAGGAAAGGAATGTGGTGTGTATCGATCGATCTGAAAGGTGTATATTTCCACATTCCAATGAACGGGAGTTGTCACAGGTTTCTGAGATTTGCGTTTCAGAATCAAGTATGAGAGTTTGTAGTCCTCCCATTCGGCCTGTCGACAGCTCCAAAGGTTTTCACCAGAGTGGTCCTTGCGGTGACTGTTTCTCAGAGGAGAGAATGTGGCGCTTCACACCTACATAGACGATTGGCTTATCAAGGCAGACACGCCAGCCGACTTAGAGGTGGATACTGCTCTAACTCTGAAGTTGCTTTCAGATCTAGGCTGGATAGTCAACAAGGAGAAATCTGAGTTGATACCCACTCAACAGTTCATTTATTTAGGGATGCGATTCGATCTCGAGGAGGGCAGGGTTTACCCATCAGAGCCCAGAGTGGTGTCTCTGTTAGCCATCCTCAAGAGTTTTTGATTGGGAAACTACATTCAGGCGAGGCGGTTTCTTCAAATGCTAGGCATGATGGTCTCCATGGAGCAGGTAATCCCGTACGCTACTCTGATGCAACTATCCAGTTGTAGCTGATGTCTTTGTGGAAACAGAGAACAGAACCCCTGTCAAAGCTGGTTCCAGTTCTGGAGCCAATAATGTCGCATCTTGTATGGTGGAAACAGCGTCAGAATCTCCTGCACCTACACCCTCCCAGCTGTCAGTGTACACGGATGCATTGCTGGCGCGGGGGGTAGGGGGGGGCATGCCTGGGAGAACACCAGGTCTCAGGCACATGGACTCTCTAGGAGAGCCAGCTGCATATCAATCTGTTGGAAATGATGGCAGTGGAACTGGCGTTGGAAAGATTTCTTCCAAAAGTCAGGGGCACGGTGATATTGATACGGTCGGACAACTCGACAGTAGTATCATACATAAATCGCCAAGGCGGGACCAAGTCACCCACACTGTGTATGAAGGTGTGGCACTTGATTCAATGGTGCAGGAATTACTCAGTTGATTTGAAAGCAGCTCATATTCCTGGTCTCTTAACCCTCCAGTTCTTCACAGGATCTTCGAGCATTGAGGCAAACTCAACGTGGACTTGTTCGCCACAAAGGAAAATGCTCAAATCATGACTTATGTCTCGCTGATTCCAGATCCAAATGCTGTCGATGCAGAAGCTCTGGCGATAAGCTGGAGAGGTATGCACGCTTACGCGTACCCGCCCACCATTCTTCTGCCAAAGATATTGGTGAAGATCAGAGAGGAACCGTGCCTGGTCCTGCTAATAGCGCCATTTTGGCCCAGCAGGTCGTGGTTCACTGATCTTCTGGATCTGCTGGTGGAAAATCCAGTGCAGTTACCCGAGATTCCGAACATAATCTCCCAGGCCAGGGGATGCTTCCTACACGAGCGTCACGAAATGTTCAAATTGACTGCGTGGATGTTATCAAACAACTTTCCATGTCAGAAAGTTTTTCTGGACAAGCTGCGAAATTCATCGCAGCTGCGAGAAGGAGGTCAACCTTCAAGTCATATAACCACATGGTTAACAAATTTGCAGACTGGTGTGAAGGAAAGGGTATTGATACCTTTCAATCCACTATTCAGCAAATAGCAGACTTTCTCTGTGAGCTGTTCTATTCAGGACTGGCTCCTGTCACAATTGCTGGATACAAGTCGGCTTTGGCAGCAGTTATCCCTTGTCTAGCCAACAGGGATAGTCGAGAGGTGGCCCAGTTAAATGTGATGGTGAAAGAAATGAGCAATCTCCGACCGATACAATCAGTAGTCATTCCAGCCTGGAGTCTATCTTTAGTGCTTAATGTACTGGCCAAGCACCCTTTCGAACCGTAGCGTTCGGCTAGTCTAAAGCATTTGACTCTAAAGGCTGTTTTTCTATTGGCAGCTTCCTCAGTGAGAAGGCGCAGTGAGATCTGTGCGCTTTCAGCAGAGAGGGACCGATTTATTGTCTCCGGAAAGGGTCTGCGTCTACTGCCAAAAGCAGAGTTTATGTCAAAGAATCAATCTTTGAAATATCCCGGCAAACCGATCATTATACTGAAACTAACTAGGTTTGATCGTGATGCCTGTTGCCCAGTCCGTGCTTTGACTAAGTACAAAGGACGGACAGACTCGTTACGGTCGAATGATAGACATCTGTGGATCTGCCATAAGAAGCCATATGGCACCGCATCCATGGATTCTATCTCTCGTTGGGTGGTGGAATGCATTCAAACTACCCACGAGATTGTGAGTGGGCACCAGGTGCAATGCCCAGGGGCACACGATGTTAGAGGAATAGCCGCCTCAACTGCCCTTTACAATGGTGTTCCGTTAGAGGACATCATGGCTGTTGCACAAAGGCACTGTGAGTCCTCTTTCACAGATTACTATATGAGGGATGTGTCAGACTCCGCCAATCCACTCGCTTTAGCTGTTTTGAAACGATAGTTAAACGGCCACACTGCTCTTCTCCCTTTTGGTATTTGAAAATGCAAAAGTTAGGGGCAGACATGGTCAAGCGAGGAGATTACAACCAAGATTGTGTCACGGATGGTAGAACAAGTGATTGGTTGAAGGCTCCACGTCTGGAATCCAATAATCATACGGTAATTCAAGATTGAGAGTTTTTTGTATAATGTTTAGATATCATGATCATTCATCTTATATATATATTCATGCTCATTCCCAGGCTAATATATGCTAAGAGCAGTTAACCATCTGCATATTCATGTTTCAGGCGAGATACATGTTCGTGAGTTCTCTCCCTTTTCTTAGGAGAAAAAAGGTGTGGGGGGGGGGGCGGTGATGCGAATGT
Source organism: Chaetoderma sp. LZ-2023a (assembly GCA_034401795.1). Taxonomy (NCBI): domain Eukaryota; kingdom Metazoa; phylum Mollusca; class Caudofoveata; order Chaetodermatida; family Chaetodermatidae; genus Chaetoderma; species Chaetoderma sp. LZ-2023a. The sequence goes on from CM067369.1 coordinate 250,635,621, forward strand.
GATTCGGTCCCTTAAACTTGCTGGTCCTTTTAGGTCTCCATTTTGTCAAGTTTTAAGTCTAAGATCTTTCTCCAAGAGGTAAAAGAGGCATTTGATGGCTTGCCCCTTCCCACCAGGTTACTGACTAAATCTGGTGTTATCAGAAGTAATAGAATGGTGAGTATTGATCAAAGTAGAATGAAGGAAATTTCAATTTCCCTTTCTCCGAGATCTAACAATACTCACCATTCTATTACGGACCCTGCCTCCCAGCCCCACGGAGGCAAGCCATAGGTATCTCTTGTTTGGTAGCTATGCAAACAATATAAGCCTCACTGGCAGACGGGCACCCGTTTGTTGGGAGCCGGGTACCCGGTTCCAGGAGCCGGTAAAGCTTACTAAGTCTAGATTCCTAGAGCCAGCTAGCTTCTTAGCTTGTTATCAGAAGTAATAGAATGGTGAGTATTGTTAGATCTCGGAGAAAGGGAAATTGAAATTTCCTTCAAAGCATGGGCTATAAACCAAGCTAAAACTTGATTCATTCATTAACATTTTGAGTCCAAAAAGCAGACTTGATCGGGCCAATATTGGTAACATATGACAGTCAAATTTGTTGATCACCCATCAAGTAGTACTTGAGGTATCACAGCGGAGCGACAGGCCAGTTGATTACTATTATCTAGTTTAGTGGCACTGGCTCTTATTGTCCCCCAAAAGTTTTGAAAAAAATGGAGGTGATATTGCATTCACCTTCATCCATCCATCCATCTCTCGATCTGGCTATCTATTCCGAAACCATTTGTTGGAATTTAACAAAATTTTCTGTGTTAATTGCCCGTATGGTTGTGGATTGCAAGACAATGTTTGCATTAGACTACACCCCCATGATGACAGGGGGTGGTGGTGAGGTAGGGTAGAGGTGGGGCAGAACATCAAAGTAGGAGAAAGCGTGAAGATTTGATATGGCTTGTCATCGACTACACATTCTAGTTTGTATTAAATTTGGTGTATCGGAATACTGTTTGGTCGAAAGCAATATGGCAAAGGAAAGCACTTCAACCTAGAAGACATGCAACAGCAAACTGCAATATCATTTTCAAAATAATCACCAGTTAAACGTTTAAATGAAAACTGAATTATACAGACCAGCAATTAATCAGTGCCACTAAGCTGCAGGTCAATATTTATGATTCACTCTATGCTAGGATAATTAATATCGTGATGGCAATTCGTGTTTACCACACAAACCTACCTCCCCCTTCTCCCCCCCCCCCTCTGTTTCTGTCTATTTATCTATCATGTTCAACATCATTGTTGAATTACCTGATTCTCGCGCAGATGTGGCACAGATTAAATGTCCAATTTGTAGCGTCTGTTTCTAGCGATCAATCAACTGATATATATTTTCATATGTATCGGCGATCAGGAAATGGATTTGTTCTGACAAGCGCAAAATGATGTATTCGGTATAATTGCGAGTTGATTAGTTTTGTTGTTTCTACATCTATTACTGCCAAATTATCACAAACCCTTATCCAGTTCTGTATATAGTGCATGATTATAAATACATGTATCTGAATTCGTATTGAAGGCTATTGCTGTCACTCACAACAAGATCCTTCAGCAATTCATCTTCCAAAATATATTAAGCAACATGCCACAACTTGAAACTCGGTTGAAGCTATACAGGAAAGTTGCTGAAAATTTTGAAACTAATTTGACTGCATGATTCACCGACAGCTCCCAGTGAAATTGGTTTCAAAATATTCAGCAGAATATTGCTTACATCATAAAGAATTTCTCATTTCTTGTGCAAGGGTTCTGGGGTTAAAGTCTGTGAGTATAGAATTAAAGTATACAGCTTATATCGTAGCCATTTAACCCTCAAATTTGTTCAAGAAAATTTCAATTTTCTCAGAAAATGTCCATTTGCAGACCAAGAGAAGCCAAAAATGCGTTAAAAACGGCCAAAAATATCTTCTGCAGGCGTCTTGAGAAATGTTCATTTGCAGACCAAGAGAAGACTATTTTTAAAAATTTACCATTGGAATGACTGGCTCGATAACCGAGCCAGTCATTTCAGTGGTAAATTTTCAAAAATAGTTTTCTCTTGGTCTGCAAATGGTCATTTTCTAGGAGAAAATTTAAATGTTCTTGAACAAATTTGAGTGTTAAAGGGTTATGTCTGAGCTATACTGTATGTCCAAACATTTGCTGCCGCTAATTATTGTGGACTGTTTATCATGCTTTAGGTGACTTGGAACAATTGCCATTCTCTCAAGGAGGAATAATTGATCAGTATAGGAATTAGGTCTATTGTGAAACCGATCGACATTCTCATGTGTGTGAATCATGAGTCCAGTATTTGCTAGCTAGAATACCATCTGATCAATGATGATTGGAATGTTTGTTGCCTGAAAGAGCAGCCACTGAACTGGTCATGGGCCTTGACTGACCCCATCAAACCGCATGTATGTACACAAATAACGTACAACTACAGCATGGATTTACTTAATTCACTGACCCATAAGGAATATCTTTAGTTAAATGATGTCCTCAACACCTCAGGGGTGGTGGAAGCAGTCCGTAATTGCCTCAATCAATCCATAGACAAGGCAAACAGGAAGGGGGTACAGGATCCTCCCCCAAAGATTTTTGAAATTTAGATCTTCTCCGATGGCTAAATCTCTCATTTCTGGAGGTAGATGTGGACGTTCAATTGGCTATTAAATCTCTGTTTTAACAGATTTTCTTCCGAAAAAGGTCTACGTGACATTTCCTGAAATAACATTAATTTCTCAAAATAATATTGGAGATAATCACCAATATTTATTGTTTGAAGAAATTATGTTATTAATCACTTAGTTATGTTTCCTTCAGCGCTCGACACATTTCCGAACTGAAAGAATTATACTGCAACAGTTCCTAATTATATTTATTGCCAGATTTTCAGAACATATTGGTGATGATTAATACAAGATGTTGTTATTCCTTTCAATCTGACAGAGACAATGTATAACAAAAGAAATTCTTTACAATATTTATAAGAAATATTCTAATGAAGATTTTGAAATTGATTTAACTGGACATTCCAGCAGACACGTACAAAGCCCATACAGAACCCTAGCTTATACCAGACCAGAGAGTTCTCCACAGGAAATCTTGATGCTCTCAGAGAACATCTAATGCATTTTGGGGAAGTGTGGGTGGATGGGGTGTGTGTGTGTGTAAATATCGAGCTTCAGTTGATAGTGAAATTATTAAATTTTTACCAATTTTCACCTGAACTAATCTACAAAACATTATGTTTATCTAACTATATCTACATCTGAGGTGTGGGCCCTATCCAGTATTATCATCCACTAGAATATATATATGCCCACATGCACACACATGCACACACACACACATGCACGCACACACACACACACACACACACACATGCACGCACGCACACACTCACGCACGCACGCACACACTCACGCACGCACGCACACTCACGTGCGCACACACACACACACACACACATAGTCACACACACACACGTGTGCGCACGCATGCACGCACACACACATGTACACACGCCCGCATACATGCACACACGAGGCTGTAATTAAAATATGGTAGCAGTAATAGTACTAAAGTGAGTGAGCGGTCGGTCAACAAAATACCCCCCCCCCCTCCCCCGCTTGACCCCCATCCACAGCTAAGAATGGCTGGTTTTGCTCACCTCTTTCTGCAGTTTGTCCAAAATTCATCTTAACCCTTACCACTCTATGATAAAAACTTTAAATTTTCAAATTAAATTAACAAATGAATTGGTGTTCATTTTTCAATGTATTTGGTGGGAGATGTTGCTGTCTACTTACACCAGTTTCTTTGTTATTGACCCAATTAAAGATAAAATATTGATATCAGAGTGGTAAGGGTTAAAGGAAGCTGTGTCAAATTATTTTATTTTTACAGAGGGCGCACAAATTTTGAAATCTGTATGCTTTTAGTTGGCATTTCCTGAGAAATATGATATGATTGTCAAATGATTGTTGAATTGTTCTATTTTATGAGGAGACCAACTAAATTATTTAGGGTTTTGAAGTCTGGTTTAGCTGTCTGCTACTGAATTTCCATTGGGTTTAACTCTGGATATGCTGAATATTTTGAGAACGATTTGACTGAAAGATTTTGACATGTACCCTTCAGAAATTGTATACAACAATTTAATTGCTCAATTTTCCGAATTTCAGCATCTTGGATTGCCGAAACCATTCAATAAATTAACTGCAATGGATTCATTCCAAGAAAATTAGGCCCAAAATGTCTAACAGAATATTTCATACAAATTGTTCAAAATTCTACTCAACTACCGATATGTTTCTGTTTTTAGCTCACCTGGCCAGAATGGCCAAGTGAGCTTATGCCATGGCGACCGTCCGGCGTCTGTCCATCCGTCTGTCTGTCCGTCAACTTTTTCCTTTAAATGACTTCTTCTCAATAACCACTGGGCCGATTTGAATTATATTTGGCAGGAAGTATCCTTAGGGCAGAGGGATTCAAGTTTGTTCAAACAAAGCCGATCAGCCGATTTGGCCGGTGGCCATCTTGGATTTTGGCCGATTTTAGGAAATGGCTTTAAAAATCTTCTTCTCCGAAACCGCTTGGTGGATTGATTCAAAACTCACGAAATATCATATAGGGCAAGAGCTGAACCAAGTTTGTTCGAAGGAACTTGATTAGCCAAATGGTTCGGCGGCCATCTTGGATGACTTAGTTTTCGTAAAAATGACTTATTCTGCAGAACCGCTGAACGGATCGGGCTGAAATTTTGGGGATATGATTATGGGCTAAGGGCCATTAAAGTTTGTTCATGGGAACTTGATAGGTAAAAAACATGGCCGCCATGGACCAATCAAATTTTAGCGTGTTTGGCTGCCATATTCAATTTTTTTATTTGATGGATTGTGAAGCCGAAATTGGTTTTCTTAACTCCGCTTACTTGTCAGTCAGCTATCGTATAGCGATAACCCTATCCGTCTTCTGTATGTCCGTCCATCCATCTGTTTGTCCGTCACCAACAATGACGGCTCGTTTTGTTATTTCTTGACGGATTGACACCAAACTTGGTCACAATGTTAATGACGGCATCTAATATATGTGTTGTGAAAATGAAACTGATAGGATGTCAAATGCCGGAGTTATCACTCCTTAAATATTTGCAGTCTCACTTTCATAGGGCAAATGGTTTGTTCCCAGGTTCATATCACCATGTCAGATTTTATTGCCAAACTAGATATTAAATTCCAATTAACAGATTAACCTTTCCAATACTGCAGAAATATTTAAGATATGTATTATGTGCTCTGACATCTATGCTCTTAAAAATATTTGAAATGTATTTGATTGAAAAGTGTTGCTGCCTTTGGCAGCAATGAAAGTTGTTGCTGCCTAAGGCAGCAATGACTTCAGTCAAATTATTTTCTAAATCAACTCCAGCTCACCCTACCCCTGCTGCTAACTCAGTGATTCAGCCAGATGTGCATGTGTTAAATGGATTGTGTGGTGGTGGGGAATAACCTGCTATAAAGACCACCTACCTGCCTTTAGAGACCATTTTCTTCAAATTGTATTTAAACCTCTGGTAAGCTTCTGACTGAGTTTTTGCAGACGACATATTGTAAAGGTTATATCTCTGAATGTGATAAATATTTTGAAAACAATTGGACTGAAAGTTGTTGGTGGCTAAGCCACCAACAACTTTCAGTCGAATTGTTTTCAAAATATTCAAAAAGTCAAGAGCTTTTGAAAATTGAAATTATTGGCTGCACTGGCTTGCAGCTGTGAGACAGTTAAGAAACCAGCTGTTGTTAGCACTGATATCATCTATTTTCACTTAAACATTGTTCAAAATCACTAATGCAAAAAACCCCAGTCCAGAGATTGTTGTCAATATCTCGAAAACTAAATCATTTGACTGAAAGTCATTGGAAGTGACACCGATAGATGTAAAACTTAAGTAAGATTAATTTGATATGCCAATGTTCCAGGTGAGCGATACAGGCCCATTGGGCTTCTTGTTGTTTTTTCACTTATTTATGAGCTGTGCTCTTTTTACTGTGGACATAGGGTCCAGCAGTTCTATTTATAAAGGGGCTGTCAGTTGTTGTACAAATGAATAATAATGGCTGACGATTGAGCGGTAAGAAATAGATAAGACAAGTTATCTCGAATTATCTGATTCTGTGATTATCATTAGATTCTAAAACTAACATCGCCTTAGTGATCAAGGTGGGACTGGGGTATGGTGGGCGTGAAGGGCAGAATGTCAAAGTTGACGAGTGTGGGGATTTGCGATGGCGTGTCAATCATTGTCAGGGGTGTAGGAAGATACTTGGCCTTGGTGGGGCTGAAGTATGGGTGGGGCCAAAACCGAGGGTTAGGGGTGGGGTGTGTGTGTGCGGCGCTCTGGGAATAGACTATGGGAGAGGTAAACCTAGGGATCTATCGCCTCCCCTTGCCCCGCCTCACCTTGTACTTATTATATTCTGAAGTTAAGCTCGCCTATGGCAATGATATGAACACATGTATACTATGATAAGTGTTTGTATTGTGTGTATTGTCTCTGCGAGTTGATGGTACAACCATCCTTATCATCATATTTTGACTGACTGACTGACAGAGCTTATGGAGAAGATAGTTTCAAAGAAAATCAATAAATCAAGTAGTTTCTCATACCCTTCATTGGTCCAGACTCCTAACGGCAGCTAAGCTTGCTTTATCCAAGCGCTAAGCTGAAAGCATAGCCAGGAGGTAACAGTGTGCCAGTCTTGGACCGCAACCATGTCTCAGAACCTCTGTCTGTCACCATTCAGCTTCCAGCTATCCCATCTGGTATTTGAAGAACTCAGTCAACATTCTCCTGCTTAGAATGATGAGGACTGTTTATGTCTCTTGTATATAACTAGTATGCTAGTTGCTATGAAGAAGAAGACTGTGAATATAAAATGGTATTTTCATCTTTGCAATTTCTTTCTATCCATCGCATGAGCAGTATTTGTTTAACCCTTTAACATTCATATCAGCCAAAAATGGCTTCGGCACTGGTCTTGAGGAAAGTCCATTTGCAGACCAAGAGAAGCCTTTTTTTAATTTGCCACAGGAATGACTGGCTCAATAACTGAGCCAGTCATTCCAGTGGTAAATTTTTTTTAATAGTCTTCTCTTGGTCTGCAAATGGACATTTTCTATGAGGAAATTGGAAACCTTTTGAATAAATTTGAGGGTTAAAGGAAGATTTTTAATTTAAAGTACAGCTCAGGAATAACTTAACATGTTTCCAAGACAATGTGTTGTTGAATATTTTGAACATAATTGGATTGGAAGACATTAGGCAGCGATGTGTTCCAATTCAAGAACGTTCTAAATATTCTACAGAACATTTTTTACTAACTAACATGGTTCTGTTTTTATGTTAGCCTCTTTATGGGCTGTACTGTACTCGTTATTAACCCTTGTATGGTCAAACTGACCAGAACTCACCATTTCAATGGTCTGGAAAAATGTTCATTTGTAGGCCAAGAGAGGACTATTTTTGAAAATTTATCACTTAACTGACTGGCTCGATAACCGAGCCAGTTATTTCAGTGGTAAATTTTTACAAATTGTATTCACTTCACCTACAAATGAACATTTACTAAGCAAAAATCTAGATTCTTACAACCAGTCTCTGCCATTAACCCTTTAATGATCAAATTTGGCCAAATTTTTTTAAATATTTGCCTATTGAATGTCCATTTATAGACCAAGAGAATATAATTTTTGAAAATTTATGACTGGAATAACATTCCAGTGGTAAATTTTCAATAATTATATTCTCTTGGCCTGTAAATGGACGTTCCACAAGACCATAATAGAGGGCAGTTTTGTCTGGCATGACCATACAAGGGTTAATGGGTTAAGCGTCTCTATTCACGTGCTGCCGTATCAGCAATAATGTTACATCGTGTTACAATGCTCTTAGTTTATCATGAACAATCAATTATGGTATAAAGGAATCTCGGCTATTATAAATCTTGATAGATATCTACATGTATATAGGCCTTATTTAATTTGCCGCTATTCATAACATACATTGTTACGGCAGGAATATTGAGTCCATTACGTTTTTTCTCTACGGAAAGACATATTGCAGATCTTATTGTCGCTGTGTGGGTGTAAGCGGCAAACACGCATGTACATAAGAACACTAATGATAGTAATGAAAATATAAATTATAACTCAGTGACATTCACTTCATGATACAGACGGCAAATGATGGAATGCTCGGAATATGACTACGCAGCATATCGTGTATCATTAACAGCGTCATTGTGCGATCATATCGCCTTGTCTGCTCTTATTCTCGTGAATCTACATAAAATCATTGTTGTCTGAGTTTACGCTTACTAGAGTCTCGGATTGATGTTCTGGAATTAATTTGTACGCAATCCGCTGCTGGGTACACCTTCGCAATCCGCTGTTGGGTAAGCCGTGGTCACGGCTAAGGCATGATTGCGAGAACTTATAATGGATGAGTGTAAGCATAGATCTATCAGTTAGCAGTTTGCCATAGTTAATCTTAATTGCTCTGTTGACAAGCTCCAAATGTGTTTAGTGTGCTTCATTGAGAAACCTCACAAGATCTGAGTATCAAGATAGATTTTAACTTGATAAATACTTTAAAATCAATTTCGTGGTAAGTTGTTATGTTTTTAAACAGCAACAACATTCAGTCAACAGGTTTTCAAAACATTTAGCTGAAATGTAACTGTTGTGCTATATATCTACGAATATGTCAATCCAATATGTGGATTGAGGTGGCTTAGGTTTAGCTGAGATAATAATTCTGTCTGATTAACTAAACCTCTAACACTGAATATGTCCAAAAGCAGCTTTTGCAGCGGTCTTAAAAATGCCCATTTGTGGATTAAGAGAAGACTATTTTTGAAGATTTATCACTGGAATGACTGGTTCAATAACCGAGCCAGTTGTTAAAAAATACTCTTCTCGTGGGCTGCAAATGATCATTGGCCTAGTGTTACCCCAAAGTTATGTGATAATTCATAATTTTAATTAATCATTTAACCCTCAAATTTGGTCTAGAAAATTTGAATTTTCTCATGGAAAACGTCCATTTGCAGACCAGGAGAAGACTATTTTTGAAAAATTCCCACTTTAATGACTGGCTTGGTTATTGAGCCAGTCATTCCTGTGAGAAATTTTCAAAAATAGTCTTCTCTTGGTCTGCAAATGGGCATTTCTCAAGTCCACTGCAAAAGCCATTTTATGTTTGATATGAGTGTTAATCCTTACACAAAATTCTTTATGATGTAAAAAATATTCTGGCGAATATTTTCAAAGTAATGATTGACAGGTACCCGTCAAATTAGTTTCAAAATATTTAATAACTTCAGATGTATTGAAATTGAGAAACTACATTTTCTAGTGTTCTTAAAGGACAATCCTGTATGTCATATCCTATTGACCGTCTGTGAGACGGGTTTGTAAGATAATATGATATCTGTCTTTTCAAAATTCGTTTCTTGCCTAAGGAACCTATAAAATAACTTAGAATATATATATATGTGTGTGCGCCCCTGAGTACGGTTGGATTCGTGTGTGTTGTTGAAAAGTTATGGCTGGTATAACTGGTCGATAATCGAGCCAGTCATTCCAGCGATAAATTTTCAAAATTTGTATTCTCTTGGCCTGTAAATATTAAAATTTTTCTGACCTAATTTGACCATTAACCCTTTAAGCCTCGAATTTGTTTTTAAAAATTCAATTTTGTTTTGATTTAATCAAATCGATTAAATTATATGATTAAATCAACGATTAAATCAAGCTGACAAAATCCACTTTTTTTATTTCAATTTTTTGTTTTTTCCTCAACTCATCTCATTTGCACTATAAAATTTCTAAAGATTTTTTTTTGATTTGTTAAAAGTTATTGTAGCTATTGTTTCAGATAGTTAATAGGCCTGGTTATAGGAGGTTTTTTAGTGACGTCATTACGTCATTATTTTTAGAACAGGGGGAAGCCTCACTGATGTGATAAAGTAAACACTGATCTTTTTGGCTGTAACTCTTATCTTACATGTCATTAATCCTCTAAATAATAATTGATTGGCGAAATATATTCAATTTCCACTTTATTTGTGTACGATATTGAGGGCAATGATTTATTTCCTGATTTCATACCATGTTGGAACCAGTATTCGCGCATCAAATGGCTTGCTCATTCAGTCATTGTGTGTGTGAATGGCAACATTTGTGCTGTTCATGCTCAAATAAGTGTTCTAATGATGGTATGAATGGTGATAAATTATACTTCTAGACGATTGAGAGCCAATAACTCTGTACATGTTTGTTTGGGGGTGGGGTGTTGGGGTGGGGTGTGGGGGGCCACTGATAGCAGATGGGTGTTAGTCTAAGTTTACTCATGTGAAAATATTCAGCAGTGTTGTCATTTGTTTAAGTCAGTTTAATTATCTCTAGCTCACAGGAGATATAGTATGATAACCAGCTGGGTGTGTCGAATTTTGACATGCAGGAGCTGATTTAGAGGTGCAGATGAGATGGGTTGGGGTTGGGGGTGAGTGGGTTGGAACTGGCTTTTATCCTGCGTTTCTGGTGGTTGACAATTGGCCAGCTAATGGCAGCACCACTGATTATAAGAGGAAGTCACAGTTACTATATGCATAAAAGTAAATAAGCGTAACTAACTTTGAATACATGTTGATCATGTTTAATTGTGTATTTAGTTAACCATTTTACCGACAAATGAAAAAGTATATTCTTTACGATATAAAACTTATTCTGTTGATTATTCTGAAATTAATTTGACTGGAAGCCATTGCCAGCAACAACTGCCAGTCAAATTAATTTCAAAATATTCAATAGTTTTCCTGTATTGTAGCATTGAAAATGAGACATGGGGAATTCAGCGGTGAAAAGGTTAATGAATAGCTATATGTCCTTGAGGGTTAAAAGTATATGGATGTCTAAAAGTATATGGATGTCTAGGATTCATTACCTACATGTACCTGCAATAATGGATACAATTTACCTGCTTCCAAAAATATTGCAATGTTTATATTTCTACATAAAAAGACTGGACTGATTGTAATTTATTGAATTTTCATAGTTTTATTATTTTCCTAGCTTTATTTTGCTATGCTTAGCAAAAACATAGTAAAAGAAACCCTAACCTTCACCATGAAAGATAATTCTCTACATTTACCGACCTCAATTACTAGGGGCATGTGATTGGGTTATTATTTTATTGGGCCTCAATACATGATACCAACTGCTTTTGTATAAATTGTGTGTATGTAGTTAAAATAAATGAGAAGCACCCATGTAGAGCCTTACTTCCACTTCACATTCTGCATTAACAATCTACAGCTAATAGCAAAATTAATTATTTAAATAATTACATCATTTAGAATATGGGTGACTGATGGCATATGATTGATAAAATAGGTAGTATAGAAAGACCAATCAATGTTTATCTCAGTGTATGCAAACAGTGTAAGTTCTACAAAATGTTTTAGCATTTGATAATTACATGTGTGCAGTTGCATGTGTCATGTCATGAATTGGTTCAGAGAAATTATGTGGCATTGCCAGCGTTGAATCACTCACTCCATATTAAAACATTGCTGAACATATGCCCCCCCCCCCCAAATCTTTCCAAACATAGAAACCAATTTGTATTTTAAAGAGGAGTGGAGTATACCTGCGGTGTATGAGTATCTATCCATGTACCATTCACTCAGGAAATGCTGAAAATTAGATGTGGGGAAGCAAGTTCCTGACTGACAGTGATGTAACTCCGCCCATACAGGGAAATTTATAGGCTCTAGATAGCAGATTCACTTTAACAATGACCAGGACTGATGGTAATTGGAAGTTGTACTAATCCAATTACCACATTGGATAAATTGGTAAATTTTTAAGATTTGGAATTGCTAATTGAAATTACTTTGCCCCAAGAATGACTAATTCCCAATTTCTTTTCAATTATTTTATAATTTTGTTAACATAGTTTTGTCTCCTAACATAGTATAACATATGTAATATAACAAAGTGAGTAGGTTTTGACACCTTAAAGGCCAAATTGTCCAAAAACAGCATTTGTATTGATCTTGAGATGCCTGGCTCCATAATCAAGCCAGCCATTTGTTGTAAGTTTTAAAAATTGCCTTTTTTTTATCTCTAAAGTGTAAATGTGCATTTTGTGTGAAAAAATTGACATTTTCTTAATGATTGCCATCAATTGCCTCTGTAGTAATATGTCTTGAAAGATGTCAATTTACTAATTCTCACCATTACAGGGATAATGCTGAACAGATAGCCCTAGAGCCAGGTCCCATAGCCCCTGGCCCACAGCATATGGCCTCACCATGTTCACTCTGTAAATTTCAAATGTTTTTCCAGTTGAATATTGAAATATATTGTACTGATCAGCTATCTGAGTATGACTGTATTTAGTATTATTTTATTTACTGACTAATATACATTCTCAAGGTTGCTGCCAGGAAAAGAAATTGTCTTAGCCACCACCCCTCCCTTCTATCCCTCCGCACACCATCTAAAACTTTTAGGGGCCTAATGCTCCCTAACCCACCCTCTGTTTTTGTCACTAACCCCACAAAACACACAATTTGTGAAAATAACACTCATAAGTCTTGAGAGTTTAATAGTAAATTCACCAACTGTGTCTTGGTGGATTTAAGATTCTATTATGGGGTGTGTCCAACCTAGCAGTCATGGTCTGGGTGGGGTCCCCAATGGCGGTGGGGTTAGGGATGGGTGTCATGCCCCTTCCCCTATAATAATTGGAAAATGAGATGCTCTGAGTAGTTTCCTGCATATTGATTAATTAATTCATAATCAAATTGAAATTAATTATTGTTAGCTCACCTTCTCACCCGAAAGGTCAAGTGAGCTTATGCCGTAGCGACCGTCCGTCATCCATCCGTCCGTTCATCAACTTTTGCTTTAAAACACTACTCCTTATTAACCGTTGGGGCGATTTCAACCAAATTTGGCTGGAAGTACCCTATGGTTGTAGGCTCCATTCAGAATTTTGATTCATCAATTTTTTTGGTGGAAATCTTAGATGGTATGAAAAATGTAGCGGAAATTGTCAAAATGCTTCTTCTCCTTACCATTCTGGGTGATTTCAACCAAATTTGGCTGAAAGGACCCTATGGTAGTTGACTCCAGAACTGCAATTCAGAATTTTGATTCATCAATTTTTTGGGTGAAAATCTTAGATTTTATGAAAAATTTACCAGAAAATGTCAAAACGCGGCTTCACCTTAGTTGCTTGACATATTTCAAACAAATTTGGCTAGAGTGACCCTATCAAGGTAGGCTAGAATATCTATTCAAAATTTTGATTGGTAAATTTTTGGGGTGGCCATCTTTTCCGAAAATTATCTATCATATCTATTTAAATCCAAATGGTTCAAATGCTAATTGTCCAGTTGAGCGCCACAGGCCCTTGGGCTCTTGTTTATTTACTGGGATGCAGGTGGGAATTAATGCAGTCTACCACCCTCCACCTTCCACCCCCACCCACCTCCCCCACCACCTCAAGGGTGGGATTGGGTGGGGGGGGGGGGGCGGGGTGCAAAGCTAACCTACCTCCCTCTCTCTCTCTCTCTCTCTCTCTCTCTCTCTCTCTCTCTCTCTCTCTCTCTCTCTCTCTCTCTCTCGCCTATGCACACACTGATAATCATTATGACAGTAGGGCCATATATAGCCATCTTGGACACATTCGTAAACATCTATCGAGCAGCCGCTTGTATTGGTACTATAGCCTACCAGGATCCACATGCACTGATGGGGTGGGGGCGTTTCTGACATACCATCGCGGTAGTATTTTGCCTTCTAATGTGCATAGAATCATTAATATATTTCTAAAATGGATAGTAAAATAGTATTTGATGTTAGAATTGTCAATTCGGATGACTTTACCAGTAGAGCTGACGTAAAATTGCAATTTGCTTAGCTTTGAGTAGCGTCAATGGCGGCAGTGTAATGTTGTTTACTAACAAAACAGTGAGCAGCTGGCCGTACGCGTGACGGTCAGTCATCAGCGCACGCGTGAGAATGACGTCATAAGGGAATTCCGTAAAACCTGTACAATATTATGCTAATATAAGAACTAAGAAGCTTTATTTCTATCAGTACAGTTAGTGCAAACTTTCCTTAGTTGTTATTTGATGCGTAAACACAGCACAGACCAATACTATTTATAACAGTTCTGTGGATATTATTTTTAACTGACTTGACTGACTGCTGCCAGCCACTAAACAATAATTTCACTAGACAATAACTCTAGACCAGCTGAATATATTCAAACTAATTTGACCAACAGTTATTGCCGACTACATTCAGTTAAATTCTATTCAAAATGTTTTATACCATGTCGAGAGTTATTATTTGTAGCCGTATGCAAATTTTATCCACAAAATATTAAAATCGATAAAATATAGCCCATCAAGTGGACAAAACATGGTTACAGTAGTGTAAGCATGTTTGTTAGAAATTTGGTCAATGGTCATGACCCGTCCAGTAGAACTGCTGTGATTTCAAAATGTGACGACAAATTAAAAAATGTCTTAAGAACAACAAGAACAAATTCTGGGATGCTTATTGTTATAATACATTTTAATAGTATAAATAAGGTCAATATATAGTTTAGCGTGATTATATTCAAGTTAGTTCCGAACATGATTGCATTTCCAAAAAATCAATAATTTTATTATAGTTCTAGTAAAAAAATCATAAAAATAAAAAAAATACGATTAAATTGGATTTTTTGGATTTTTTCCAAAAAATAATGATTTTTTCCAACTCTGTCAGAAATAGTCTTCTCTCCGTCTGCAAATGGACTTTTCTCAAGACGACTGCAGAAGCCGTTTTTGGCTGATATGGCTAGTTAATTAGACATCTAACGTAAAACCTACAGTACTGCTCAGAAATGTTTCCAAACCAAAATCTAAGGACATGCTTTACACAAATGTTCTGCTCTGTATTTTGCACTTAGTTTGATTGGAAGCCATTGATGTCCATTGTCTTCCAATCCAACTTAATTTGATTGGAAGCCATTACTCCATTAAGCAGCAAATTAAGTTCAAATTATTCAACAGAAAATTGGTTCCATCATGTTCAAAATTGTCCTAACTAACATGTTTGTGCTTTTGTTTTGGAAACATGTTAAGTTACTATTTGACTGAAGGGTTGCTGAAGTTGTATGGCAGTACAGCTCAGAAATAAGCTAAAATGTTTTCAAAACAAAAACATGTTAGTTAATAAGCAATGTTCTGTTGAATATTTTGAAGATAACTGGTTTTGAAGACAGTGCTACCTTAGACAGCAATGTCTTCCAATCCAATTATGTTCAAAATGTTCAACAGTACTTTTTCACGTTTGTTTTAGAAAAAATTAAATTATTTCTGAGCTGCACTGTATATATATATTATGGAATGATTACGACGAGGGTTTTAGCCTTTAATGGTAAGATTTGGTCAAGAAAATTTTAATATTTTCTTATTGAATGTCCACTTACAGGCCAAGAGAATACAATTTTTGACAATTTATCACTGGAATGACTGGCTCGGTTATTGAGCCAATCAGTCCAGTGGTTAATTTTCAAAAATTCTATTCTTGTCCTGTAAGTGGACATTACACAGGTCAATAGCAGAGGCTGGGTTTGGCCGGTTTGATCATTAAAGGGATACACTTTCTTTGATGCTCTTGTTGTAGAAATGATTTCATATACTTATGCAGTGGATAATACGGTCTCAAGCTCGCTTAAATTATGTTGAATATTTTGAAAATAATTTGACTTAAATGTATTGGTGTCTTAGACAGCAATAACCTTCAGTCAGATTATCTTCAAAATGTTCAGTAGGATTTGTTTAATTTATGTACTAATTTGAGTTGTGATATTTCTTGCGAGTCAGCTCAAGGCATGTTACTGCACGACAATCAGTTCCTAATAATAATCTCCAGCTCTTAACTAAGTAATCCTGTATTCACATTCTGATGCTGGTTCAAATCACTCACTTCATTATGCAGGCCGACTTGCGACAAATACTGAACAAGCGTGTAATCCACGCATTGCTATCTGCCATCAAGGAAGACCGTATTAGTGACGATCACCTGATCAACCACTCTGGCTTCTTCCATTGCACTCACCGGACGATGTCACAGTGACAGCGTGAGGATGACGATGTTCTGGTAGACTCGCTGCAGGCTAGATGCGTCTCCTATTATGGCACAATTTCCGGCAAGAACCGCTCAAGCACATGTGGTGACTTTCATCATCATCATCATCATCACCGCAGCACAGTAGGTAACCATCGACATCTGGTATGGACGCAAAACTTGAAGAAATGTGTTTGCCTCGCTTGTCGGCGGTGGATATTTCTGCTAACTCTAGCCTGACATGTATATGTCATGTAAATCTACTTAGGCAAGACAGGACATGTCACGGTATTAAAGAATTTAAATGTCATATGTATTCCTGGCATATATTGTAATATTTCTAAATATGCCAGGTGTTGTTTACAGTTGTGTGCCAAAGCAAAAGTTTAGACAATTTAAGATAATTCCGTAGATTTTTCAATATTATATATCGTGTATGATAGTGTAGGCTTGTGTTTATTCAAAGCCATTATGAGATTAAGATTGTGAGTTTTTGATTCTGTTTGGTTGGTCGTGACTAGTAAATGTGTTGGAGAGCATTCAAACACAGCTTACTTAGTCTAGAATTAATGACACATCACCTGCGTGACATTGTTCCTTGTGATGCCTAAACGAGACAGCCGTGCTACGAGACGACAGTCTCGTGACAGTATCAGTGAACCTTGCTGCTGTGTTTTTAAGCGTTTGCGCTGCAAGCCGTCACATGGTTTATGCGGGCAGATTTGGATGGTTGTGCAAACAGGGAGCGCTGTGGCCTACCCGGCTATGATTCCATTTACCACATGCATATGTCACGGGAAAAACAGTAAACATTGGAAGGACATCACGCTGTTAAACAATTCATCATCAAATTGCCATGGAAGTCGCATTACAAAATACGAAGAATTCTTTAGCCAGTTTTGCACCAAACCAGACGAAGATACTGATGAGGAAAATGTAAGTTTTAACCCTTTATAAGGATCAAATTTGGTGAAACTTTTTTACATATTTTCTTATTGAATCTCCATTTACTGGCCAACAGAATACAATTTTTGAAAATTTATCACTGGGATGACTGGCTCGGTTATCGAGCCAGACATTCCAGTGATACATTTCCAAAAATTGTATTCTCTTGGCCTGTAAATGGACAATCCACAAGACCATAGCAGAGTCCGGTTGTAGGCGGTATGACCATTAAAAGGTTTAAGATGTGGAATAATGTCTTAACTTGCCATGTTCATATTGTCACTATATATTGCATGCATAATGTTTCCACTGTTTATATGTGATCAATGTGTATCCTGTCAAGAACATGGAAATGGGCTTTATGTAACGAAAATCAATATGCGTCTTTCTCTGGTAGTGCGGCATTTATGAATTGTCTCATTCCTCTGTGTTGTGCTTATTGGCCATACATTTATCTACTCATGAATACCAATCAGTACATTATGGAGACAAGATTCTTTAGTGATAGCACTTCACTGGTTTATTGATATTATTATTGAAGGCTCAATGGGAGGTAACCATTCTATCCATCCCTTCATGACTGAATCATGGATTTCTGATAATTTATCTGCGATAACATCTGGTGGTGATTTTTATCCTGCTTTTGCCATCAAATCTTGCAATACAATCTAAGGCACCTATAACGGATACCACACAGCATGTCATACTGTATGTGGTACTTATGCTTCCAAACCAAAAAAAAGAAACATGTTAGTACAATTATGAACACGATGAAAGAAACTTTCTGTTGAATATTTTTAGCATAATTGGATTGTCTTCCAATCATATTATGTTCAGAATATTCAACAGTACATTTTATTTTGTATTGAAAACATTTAAAGTTATTTCTGACGTGTATTGTAGCAATCGGTGGTTCCTATGCCATCTAAATTTTGGAGGTCCTATGGACCACACAGCTTAAAATCTGGGAGTCCCCAGTTGAAATCTGGGGTGCCAAAGGAAATATTGTTTCTAAGCGGTTTTCTCATTAATGTTAAATCTTGCAGTATTCACTCACGACTATGAATTATGGGGGTTCCATGATAGATTGTGCAGGTATTTTTGTGCAAAAGCCTGTAAAACTACTTAGTATTTAGCAATCATACAAGATTTTCAGTGGACCAACTGCCAGTTTTGGGGGGTTCCAAACTACATAATGGTGGTCCTATATACCCTCAAAAGGACCCTTATGAGAATCCCTGGTAGTAATCCAATTTTAACCCTTTAATGGTCCAGAATCCTCAAGAATATTGTCATTGGGTTCTGCAATACTGGTGAGAAATCTCCATCAGCAGACATGAGTGAATGTAAGTATAGAGTCTTCCTGTTCGTTTTCAAATAAGACATGTTTCAATAACTTTGTTTCTACTAGTGGGGGTGTTCTCCAAACTTGGATGGAAGTTGGGCATGGGGTCCCAACGGAGGAGGTGCATTACAATCAATTTTTTACCCCACTCCCATAGGGGTGGGGCCAAATGTAAATGCCATGATTAACTCAGCAATCTTATGGGCAACCCACATGCCAAATTTGGTTGAATTCCGTCCAACAGTTTCGAAGGAATCTGGGTGCAATCAAGTGCCACACATGCACACACACACATACACACACAAGCACACGCATGCACACGCACACACACACTGGGTGGCATATTCCTCTCCCCCTTTCTTCGAAATCTAGGGGGGTAAAAATCTTAGCTTTATACCAATATAGACTACCTTTATTGAAAATATAATTATATACCCGCTACGTGTAGCGACGGTATTATGTTTTTGTCCCGTCCGTACATACGTCCCAAAAGTCTTGTCAATGTACCTCCTACAGTTTGTGAGATAATTCACCTTTCCAGAGTACATACCCATCATATGACGTCATAATGAACTGCATGATGTGTAGAATGACATCATAATGAAGACGTCATGAATGACGTCGATAAGTACGTCACGAACGCATATTTGAAGACAGTCTATGCGTTGTTGTACAAATTGTTTGCTTTTACTATTTAATAAATATTCTGTTGAATATTTTGAAACTAATTTGACTGGGCGCTGTTGCTGCCATAGGCAGCAACAGCGCCCAGTCAAATTAGTTACAAAATATTCAACAGCTTCCCTGTATAGTTTTCAGGAAATTGATAGCTAGGGCATTTGGGGATCGATCAATCCCAATACGGTGAGGTGTGGGTGGAGCTTAGCCTAGTGATGGGCGTGGCATAGCTAAAAATAGAAAGATCCATTGTGTGAAACTTCGCCGGATGTTTGTACACAAGCAAAAGGTGTACCTAGTGTTAAAAGGAATCTCCATATATTCATCCCGTCCAATGTCCATCTGTATCAAGGTATGACCGTTCGTCCATACATCCCGAAAATCTTGTCGTTGCAACGCCGCCTACAGTTTGAGAGAGAATTGTTTGAATCTTAATAGGATGATTGTACACCACCCAAAGATATGCCTAATGTAAAAAGAATTTTCATCGACCCATTCCATCCATCTGTAGGTACGTACACGTATGTTTGTACATCTAAAAAATCTTGTGACTAACCAACTCCTACAGTTTGATAGTGAATTGTTTGAAACGTGACAGGATGATTGTACACCACCCAAAGATATGACAAATGTAAAAAAATGTTCATCGACCCATTCCGTCCACCTGTAGGTATGTACACATATGTTTGTACGTCTCAAAAATCTTGTGACTTGGCAACTCCTCCTTCAGTTTGATAGAGAATTGTTTGAAACTTGATATGATGATTGTACCCCACCGAAACGTGTGCCTAATGTTAACATTTTTCTATTTTGTCCATCCCGTCTGTCCGTAAGTACATCTGTATATATGTCCAGAAAATCTGATGTACTCATGATGGGGGAAGGGTGTATGTCAGCCATTCTCTTGCTATGATAATTAAGAATATGCTTTAATATTACACCATAATCTTACCATATTCCATCTTGATGTCGTTAATGATTGTCCAGGTAGTCAAATGGCAAAATTTTAATAGTAAAATAACCTTTAACCCTTGACCTGGAAATAGCATTTTTTGTCCTGAAAATAGACACTTCTCAAGACCAAAGCAGAGGATCATTTCGGACGGCTTTGCCATTAAAGGGTTAATACTTAAGCTACTTCATTGTCAGATTATCTACAGTACAGATCAGAAATAACTTAACAATGTTTACAAAAAAAACAAAAAAAACATACTGTTGACTATGTTAAGCATAATTGGATTGGAAGACATTTCTGCCTAAGCTAGCGAAGTCTTTCAATCCAATCATGTTCAAAATAATCAACAGATCAGCTGTGAATGCGCAGTCCTTAACCCTTTAACACGCAAGTTTGCTCAAGAAAATTTCAATTTTCTCATAGAAAATGTCCATTTGCAGACCAAGAGAAGACTGTTTTTGAAAATTTACCACTGGAATGACTGGCTCAGTTATCAAGCCACTCATTCCAGTGGTAAATTTTCAAAAATAGTCTTCGCTTGGTCTGCAATTGGACATTTGTCAAGACAACAGCAGAAGCCATTATTGGCTGTTAAGAGTGTTAAAAGGTTAACCCTTTAGCGCTCAGGCCGGCCAAAAAAAGGCCTTCTGCAGTGGTCTTGACAAATGTCCATTTGCTGACTAGAAGAAGAGTCTTTTATAATCACTCGAATGGCTAGCTTGATGTCTGAGCCAGTGATTCCAGTGATATTCATTTAAAAAAAATATTTCTAAATAGTCTTTTTGGTTTGAAAATGGACATTATCCATGAGAAAATTTAAAGTGGCTTGAAGAAATTTATGGGTAAAAGGGTTCAGAGACAGAGGTTGATTTTAATAGCCATTAAAATGTTAAAATTATAGCTTAGTTAATGGTCTTACAAACAGAGACATAATCTAAGCAAAAAGCAATTTGACTGAGTCATCACTTTCAGTCGTATTATTTTCAAAATAATCCAAATATTTCCTCTTTATCTGGTCTGCGTTAAACCGCACTGGCTTGAAGGCATTCCTGATGAAACAGGATAATACTCTGTGAATTCCATCCTCCGGGATGACAGATTGAATGAAATCAGTATTCTGTAAGTAGTTTGACCACTGGCACTACCCGAGAAGGGGTATTTCTATCCAAGCGACTGACATTGTAATTCTTCCCAGATAGAATCCTCTCTGAGACTTTGACATCAATCTAACCCCTTCTCACCCACAACCCAGACAATGAATAGACCATTCTCATTTAGGCTGAGTAGACTGCCTATTTAAGCAGCAGGGCATTGAGAATATAAAAGGTTTATTATCAGTAAATGTCTTCATCGCAATGAAAAGATTCAGCAATGTTACACGTCAAAATATTCAGCAAATATACTGTTTATGGTCTCCGTTACTCACTGTCATAAAATTAGCATTGCTGGGATTGGACAGATCGGCTGGATGCCATGTATCAGAACACTGATTAGTTGTCAATTTCCGTCGTCTCAATTGTCCAGATAGAAATAGCTTATGCTGTAATCGGACTGGCCAGCACCGTCTCAGACATTTTTAGTCGCGGCTTACAACTACAGTACAGTACCTAAAGAAGGCAATGTTCTTTCAAAACAAAAAACATAAACGTGTTAGTTAGTTAACTCTTTAACCCTTACCACTCTCATGTCAAAATTTAAAACTTTCAAATTAAATTAAATCAGTATTCATTTTTCTACAAATTTGGTGGAAGATGGTGCTGGCGTAGACAGCAACATCGTCCACCAAAATTATTGAACAATGTATACCAGTTTCTCTTCTACTGACCTTGTAAAAGACGGAATATTTGCCATCAGTGGGGTAAGGGTTAAGCCTCAAATTTGTTTAAGAAAATTAGAATTTTCAATCTCATAGATTCTGTCCATTTGCAGACCAAGAGATTTAAAAAAAATTTATCATTGGAATGACTGGTTTGGTTATCGAGCCAGTCATTCCAGTGATAAGTTTTCGAAAATAGTCTTCTGTTGGTCTGTAAATGGACATCTCTCAAGACCGTGGCAGAAGCCATTTTTGGCCGACCTGAGTGGTAACGGATTAAAACATGCAATTTTGAACATGATGTTAGAAATGTTCTGTTGAATATTTTGAACATCACTGGATTGCTGCTTAATGGTTGCTAATCAAAATTGTGTTCAAAATATTCACAAGTACGATTTATTACCCCCCTCCGCACCCACCCACACACATTTTGAAATAATGTCGATAGAATCTGGGTAGCTGCGGGTTAAGTGTGAAAAGTAGGTCACACTGAGGTCATGTTGACCTACTTTTGCTACGCTACATACATTAGGCCTACAATGCATGCCTACAACAAGCTTGACTACTGTATATTAAAAACTCATGAAATAACAGCCCGGCATAAACATTTATGACTGACTGACGAACTAACTAACTAATGAAGTAACATGTTTTATTGAGCTGATATACTCATGACCAGTGGCAGACATGTCTACCTCATCCAATGACTACTCTATGTATGTAGACAAGCACAAATTCTTGCAATACTCAAGTCTGAATAGTTTTCAAAATAATCCTTTTTTATGGTCCCCGAAAAATTTGGGGGAGCATATAGTCAGAGCTTTGTCTGTTTGTCCGTCTGTCCATCCGTTGACCTTCTACAAGCTTGTCTGGGCTATAGTTTCAAAACTTTTCTATTTACGATCATGAAACTTGGTATGTGAATGCATCATATGGAGAAGATGTGCAGTATGTAAAAAGTAGGTAAGCATGACCTACTTTTGACCTACTTTTCATGGTTTATTGAATATTACCGAAAGACTTTATCCGAGCTGTATTTTCAAAGGTTTTTGGTATACAGGAACTAAACTTGATATATGGATGCATCTTAGGGAGGTGTACAGTGTATGAAAAGTAGTTCAATGTAACCTACTTTTGACCCTCTTTTTACGGTTCACTGAACTTTACAGGGTACAAGCTTGTCCGGGCCATAGTTTCAAGACTTTTGTATGTATGATCATGAAACTTGGTATGTGGATGCTTCTTATGGAGCAGATGCGCAGTGTGTAAAAAGTAGGTCAGTGTGACATAGTTTTGACCTACTTTTTACGGTGCAATGAATATTATCGAAAGTCTTTCCAATCTGTAGTTTCAAAAGTTTTTGGTATACCAGAACTAAACTTTTTATGTGGATGCATCTTAGGGAGGAGGTGTGCAGTGTATGAAAAGTAGGTCAATGTGACATATTTTTTACCTACTTTTCACGGTTCATTAAACATTACAGAAAATTTTCCCCGGGCTGTAGCTTCAACAGTTTTCGGTATACGGGAACTAAACTTGATGTGTGCATGAATCTTAGGGAGGAGGTGTACAATCTATGAATAGTATGTCAGCGTGACCTACCTTTGACCTAATTTTCATGGTTCATTGAACATTACAGAACATATTAGTCTCGGCTATCATTTCAAGTTTTTTACATACTCGAACTAAATGTGGTGTATAGACGTATTATACGATGAAGGTGTGTCACATATGAAAAGTTGTGACCTACTTTTCATGGTTCACTGAACATGCTTTAGACCTACTTTTCATGGTTCACTGAACATCACAGAAAATTTTTGTCCAGACCATAGTTTATGCAGTGTCCATACGGAGTATGCCTTCAGGGTAGCATACATCAGTTTACTGATACGCCTTGTTTATTCTGGTCGGCGTGACTTTGACCTTTTGACCCCAAATTTATCACACATCTTCAGGATGTTCCAAAAACTCTTGAAACTAGTTCTGAATAACATTTGCTTTAAACAAGGTTTATTTTTTTTAGTCTATGTGGGAGCACAATAAGACATGTCTTATGAGTGTGTCTCCCACTTACATACAAATATATTACATTAAATAAATCAAGAGGCGAAAAATAATATTGTCAACTGTCACAACAGTAATAACAACAATAACATTATTAATAGTAATAATAATAATAATAAGAAGAAGAATAAGAAGAAGAAGAAGAAGAAGAAGAAGAAGAAGAAGAAGAAGAAGAAGAAGAAGAAGAAGAGGAAGAAGAAGAAGAAGAAGAAGAAGAAGAAGGAGGAGGAGGAGGAGGCGGAAGAAGAGGAGGAGGAGGAGGGGAGATGTTGTAGGTAGCATAATGATGACAGAATAAAGTCTTCGGGAGAAGGAGAAAGCATGGTTTGACGAATCACAAGGCGGTATTAGGAGAAAGGAGCTCGATGTGCTGTAGTCACCGGTGCTGGTCCACACTGCATGGCCATCCAGAAACTTTGAATAAGCATTTGTGACTGACTGACTTATAACTAACTGACTAAGGGACATGAAGGTTTATTGAGGTGCTACGAACTGCTAAAAATGGAGCGGGTATTACAATCCCATCTGTCTGTCTGTTTGTTGTCTGTGCATCCATCTGTCTGTCCAGCTATCTCCTCCAAAATTATTTTGTGTGAATCGACAAAATTTGTTTTGTGAGTTCAGTTACCTGTATGATTGAGGACCGCAAGATACCATTTACTTTAGGCTCCGCCTCCAGGGTGGAGGTGCCAGTAGTATATGCAACAGATTTTGATATGAAATTTTGTGTTGCGATTCACAATTAGTATAGGTCAGTCTGTTTGTTAGTGTGTTTGTTGGTCAGTCTGTCTGTAATTCAAATATTTATTTACCACACAACTATTATAAGATTGTCTGTTGGTCGGTATGTCTGTCTGTCAACTATTGACATTTCTGACAAAATTGCCTTAGCTGTCCTACTGATGCAAGCCACCGGATAATAATTTCAATGGGCAATGTTCTTGATATGCTTAATATTTTGAAAACAATTTGACTGAAAGTTGTTGGTGACTTGGCAATTATTCAGCAAGTCAAGAGTTAACCCCATGGAAAATGTAGTCTGCAGGAAATTCAGCATGGAGAGAGTTGAAGACTTACTTTCTGCATCAAGTATTGGCCTGATTTTAATCAACCATATCTGGAAGGACCCTCTGCATGTACATCTGATGTAAAGTCAGTTGTCTTACATGTAAATTGCAGCATAGCAAAGCGGCGCCGTAAATTATATCAAATGTTATTGATGTCAAATAGATTCCATACAAATTACTTCATGGCATAATTTAGAATTTGAAATTTGCATAGCATGTATTACTACGTGAATTATAAATTGTATAGTCGGTAAAAATGTATAGCAACTAACTCTTTCATGAATAACCCCTGTATCTCAATCGCAGAACAAACAAACAGGAAAGCTGTTGAATATTTTGAAATTGCCTAAGGCAGCAATGGCTTCCTGTCATATTAATTTCAAAATATTCAACAGAATATGCTATGTATATACATTGTAAAGAATTTACTTTTTCAGGGATGTGTCGTTGAAAGAATTAATAATAGAACTTAAGAAAATCAATAATAAATTGCAATTCCATACAAATTTTGCATAGCAGATATAGCTATGCATGTTGCAGAATGTATAGCAAATGCATAAACATGTGTAGCAAATTGAGATGCGATACCAGATAAATTATGCCCTGTACTTCAAAATATTCAACATAGAGCTTATAATCTCTAAAAAAATTGCTTCAAATTGAGATATAGTGGAATTTCAATATGAATTTCAAATTGTTAATTTTGTGTAGTTTAATTATTTGTTGTCTCGTCTAACGATTAACCAGATCAGTTTACATTCATGACGGTGTTAACTTAAATGTGATTGCTTATTAAAGGTACATATTCACAGCAAAATGCGTAAAAATTAAAAATTTAAATTATGTACTTTTGGAGACTTGATATGTGTACCTCAATCATATGTAATGAAGCGATATAAATCTCTAATTTAATTTCACAACATAAAATATTATATTAATTTATGCATAATGAAATCATCATATGTTAAGATTTATTTCGTTTCATTACATCTAGCCCCACAATTTAGGCCTCTAAATGTGTACAATTTTGGCAATTTAATTTTTAAGCAGTTTGCTGTGAATATGCACCTTTAATTATGAACATGCAACTAGTACTCAGAGTTGTCTAAGATGCTTTAAAGCAAATTCTTGCTAACCTTTGAGAGACAACAACACTACCAATCACTAGAAATCGTAACTGTCTGGCTGTTAATTTCCATAGTGTTTAACGCTGGATAAGATGAATATTTTGAAAACAATTTGACTGAGAGTTGTTGGTGGCTAAGCCACCAACAACTTTCAGCCAAATTGTTTTTAAAATATTCACCATGTCCAGAGTTAATGCCCATTGAAATTATTGTCTGGTGCCTTGCAGCAGTCAGACAGTTAATCTCCACAGAGGTTTCTGTTTGTCCCATCCGTCTAGTATTTTATTTATAGATATATCAGGACATATTGAGATTGAGAAAATTGTCGACATCTGACACATGGGGGCTTAGATCTCTTAATTCAGATGTGTTTCCCAAAGCTATGCGGCACTTATTGATTTAATCTCGACTCAATTACATATCACTGTATAGTGTGGAATCAATAAGCCAACGAATATTAATCCATGACATTTGTCGTCTTTCTTTCCGCCGAGAAAGGCGGTCTACATCTTGCTATTTGCACGATCATAATGATCATAAGGAATTTCTCGC
The DNA here is from genome assembly GCA_034401795.1 of Chaetoderma sp. LZ-2023a. Classification (NCBI taxonomy): domain Eukaryota; kingdom Metazoa; phylum Mollusca; class Caudofoveata; order Chaetodermatida; family Chaetodermatidae; genus Chaetoderma; species Chaetoderma sp. LZ-2023a. Next base: position 250,662,409 of record CM067369.1, read on the forward strand.
AAAGGAAGTATATCGATGATTAAACATCCACTCTTTTTATATAATCTATGACACTTATATGTCTTTCATATCTTTCTTGCTTGACTTTGTCACATTGGACAATTTTTAATTGTCACTGTGACCGTGATATTTGACCTTTTGATCCCAAATTCATCACAAATCTTCGGGACCTCACGCCCAACCTCTTTCATTCAAGTCTGGTCAAGATCTCTCCAGTAGAGTTATTTTGAGAAAGTGTCTCAGACAGTTTTCAAAATATTTGTTTTTAATATAGGCACTGCAGCCTTGACCTTTGACCTTTTGACACCAAATCTGTCATACAACTTTGGGATCCCGCGAACAACCATCCACGCAAGTCTGGTCAAGAGCACTTATAATAAGTAAAACAAGAGTTATTCTGAGAACTGCTTTTTTTTAATCTGGTCTCCATAACCTTTGACCATTTGACCCCAAATTTATCAGACATCTTCAGGACCCCACGGGCAACCTTTCTCCCAAAATAAATTACTGTGTACCAAAAACTCTTGAAACTACAGCCTAGAATAAGCAGTTATGGCTGGCTGGCAGGCACTGGCTGACTTACTAAATAACTAAGGATCATAACAGTTTATTAAGCTGCTACCCGCAACTAAAGATTTGCTGTACATGTACATTGCAATTCACCTTTCCAGAGTATCCATCCATCATCTTACCACGTATGATGTCATAATTCACCTTTCCAGAGTATCCATCCATCATCTGACCTCGTATGATGTCATAATTCACCTTTCCAGAGTATCCATCCATCATCTGACCTCGTATGATGTCATAATTCACCTTTCCAGAGTATCCATCCATCATCTGACCTCGTATGATGTCATAATTCACCTTTCCAGAGTATCCATCCGTCATCTGACCACGTATGATGTCATAATTCACCTTTCCAGAGTATCCATCCATCATCTGACCTCATATGATGTCATAATTCACCTTTCCAGAGTATCCATCCGTCATCTGACCACGTATGATGTCATAATTCACCTTTCCAGAGTATCCATCCATCATCTGACCACGTATGATGTCATAATTCACGTTTCCAGAGTATCCATCCATCATCTGACCACGTATGATGTCCTAATTCACGTTTCCAGAGTATCCATCCATCATCTGACCTCATATGATGTCATAATTCACGTTTCCAGATTATCCATCCATCATCTGACCACGTATGATGTCATAATTCACGTTTCCAGAGTATCCATCCATCATCTGACCACGTATGATGTCATAATTCACGTTTCCAGAGTATCCATCCGTCATCTGACCACGTATGATGTCATAATTCACCTTTCCAGAGTATCCATCCATCATCTGACCTCATATGATGTCATAATTCACGTTTCCAGAGTATCCATCCATCATCTGACCTTGTATGATGTCATAATTCACGTTTCCAGATTATCCATCCATCATCTGACCACGTATGATGTCATAATTCACGTTTCCAGAGTATCCATCCATCATCTGACCTCATATGATGTCATAATTCACGTTTCCAGAGTATCCATCCATCATCTGACCACGTATGATGTCATAATTCACGTTTCCAGAGTATCCATCCATCATCTGACCACGTATGATGTCATAATTCACGTTTCCAGAGTATCCATCCATCATCTGACCACGTATGATGTCATAATTCACCTTTCCAGAGTATCCATCCATCATCTGACCACGTATGATGTCATAATTCACCTTTCCAGAGTATCCATCCATCATCTGACCACGTATGATGTCATAATTCACCTTTCCAGAGTATCCATCCATCATCTGACCTCATATGATGTCATAATTCACGTTTCCAGAGTATCCATCCATCATCTGACCACGTATGATGTCATAATTCACGTTTCCAGAGTATCCATCCATCATCTGACCACGTATGATGTCCTAATTCACCTTTCCAGAGTATCCATCCATCATCTGACCACGTATGATGTCATAATTCACGTTTCCAGAGTATCCATCCATCATCTGACCACGTATGACATCATAATTCACGTTTCCAGAGTATCCATCCATCATCTGACCACGTATGATGTCATAATTCACGTTTCCAGAGTATCCATCCATCATCTGACCTCGTATGATGTCATAATTCACGTTTCCAGAGTATCCATCCATCATCTGACCACGTATGATGTCATAATTCACGTTTCCAGAGTATCCATCCATCATCTGACCTCGTATGATGTCATAATTCACCTTTCCAGAGTATCCATCCATCATCTGACCTCATATGATGTCATAATTCACCTTTCCAGAGTATCCATCCATCATCTGACCACGTATGATGTCATAATTCACCTTTCCAGAGTATCCATCCATCATCTGACCACGTATGATGTCATAATTCACCTTTCCAGAGTATCCATCCATCATCTGACCACGTATGATGTCATAATTCACCTTTCCAGAGTATCCATCCATCATCTGACCTCATATGATGTCATAATTCACGTTTCCAGAGTATCCATCCATCATCTGACCACGTATGATGTCATAATTCACGTTTCCAGAGTATCCATCCATCATCTGACCACGTATGATGTCCTAATTCACCTTTCCAGAGTATCCATCCATCATCTGACCACGTATGATGTCATAATTCACGTTTCCAGAGTATCCATCCATCATCTGACCACGTATGACATCATAATTCACGTTTCCAGAGTATCCATCCATCATCTGACCACGTATGATGTCATAATTCACGTTTCCAGAGTATCCATCCATCATCTGACCTCGTATGATGTCATAATTCACGTTTCCAGAGTATCCATCCATCATCTGACCACGTATGATGTCATAATTCACCTTTCCAGAGTATCCATCCATCATCTGACCACGTATGATGTCATAATTCACGTTTCCAGAGTATCCATCCATCATCTGACCTCGTATGATGTCATAATTCACCTTTCCAGAGTATCCATCCATCATCTGACCACGTATGATGTCATAATTCACCTTTCCAGAGTATCCATCCATCATCTGACCTCATATGATGTCATAATTCACCTTTCCAGAGTATCCATCCGTCATCTGACCTCATATGATGTCATAATTCACGTTTCCAGAGTATCCATCCATCATCTGACCACGTATGATGTCATAATTCACGTTTCCAGAGTATCCATCCATCATCTGACCTCGTATGATGTCATAATTCACGTTTCCAGAGTATCCATCCATCATCTGACCTCATATGATGTCATAATTCACCTTTCCAGAGTATCCATCCATCATCTGACCACGTATGATGTCCTAATTCACGTTTCCAGAGTATCCATCCGTCATCTGACCACGTATGATGTCATAATTCACGTTTCCAGAGTATCCATCCGTCATCTGACCTCATATGATGTCATAATTCACCTTTCCAGAGTATCCATCCATCATCTGACCACGTATGATGTCATAATTCACGTTTCCAGAGTATCCATCCGTCATCTGACATCATATGATGTCATAATTCACGTTTCCAGAGTATCCATCCATCATCTGACCACGCATGATGTCATAATTCACGTTTCCAGAGTATCCATCCATCATCTGACCTCGTATGACATCACAATTCACGTTTCCAGAGTATCCATCCGTCATCTGACCACGTATGATGTCATAATTCACCTTTCCAGAGTATCCATCCATCATCTGACCACGTATGATGTCATAATTCACGTTTCCAGAGTATCCATCCATCATCTGACCTCGTATGATGTCATAATTCACGTTTCCAGAGTATCCATCCATCATCTGACCTCATATGATGTCATAATTCACGTTTCCAGAGTATCCATCCATCATCTGACCACGTATGATGTCATAATTCACCTTTCCAGAGTATCCATCCATCATCTGACCTCGTATGACATCACAATTCACGTTTCCAGAGTATCCATCCGTCATCTGACCACGTATGATGTCATAATTCACCTTTCCAGAGTATCCATCCATCATCTGACCTCGTATGACATCACAATTCACGTTTCCAGAGTATCCATCCGTCATCTGACCACGTATGATGTCATAATTCACCTTTCCAGAGTATCCATCCATCATCTGACCTCGTATGACATCATAATTCACGTTTCCAGAGTATCCATCCATCATCTGACCACGTATGATGTCATAATTCACGTTTCCAGAGTATCCATCCATCATCTGACCACGTATGACATCATAATTCACGTTTCCAGAGTATCCATCCGTCATCTGACCACGTATGACATCATAATTCACGTTTCCAGAGTATCCATCCATCATCTGACCACGTATGATGTCATAATTCACCTTTCCAGAGTATCCATCCATCATCTGACCACGTATGATGTCATAATTCACCTTTCCAGAGTATCCATCCATCATCTGACCACGTATGATGTCATAATTCACCTTTCCAGAGTATCCATCCATCATCTGACCACGTATGATGTCATAATTCACGTTTCCAGAGTATCCATCCATCATCTGACCACGTATGATGTCATAATTCACCTTTCCAGAGTATCCATCCATCATCTGACCACGTATGATGTCATAATTCACCTTTCCAGAGTATCCATCCATCATCTGACCACGTATGATGTCCTAATTCACGTTTCCAGAGTATCCATCCATCATCTGACCACGTATGATGTCCTAATTCACGTTTCCAGAGTATCCATCCGTCATCTGACCACGTATGATGTCATAATTCACCTTTCCAGAGTATCCATCCATCATCTGACCACGTATGATGTCATAATTCACCTTTCCAGAGTATCCATCCATCATCTGACCACGTATGATGTCATAATTCACGTTTCCAGAGTATCCATCCATCATCTGACCACGTATGATGTCCTAATTCACGTTTCCAGAGTATCCATCCATCATCTGACCACGTATGACATCATAATTCACGTTTCCAGAGTATCCATCCATCATCTGACCACGTATGATGTCATAATTCACGTTTCCAGAGTATCCATCCATCATCTGACCACGTATGATGTCATAATTCACGTTTCCAGAGTATCCATCCATCATCTGACCACGTATGATGTCATAATTCACGTTTCCAGAGTATCCATCCATCATCTGACCACGCATGATGTCATAATTCACCTTTCCAGAGTATCCATCCATCATCTGACCTCGTATGATGTCATAATTCACGTTTCCAGAGTATCCATCCATCATCTGACCACGTATGATGTCATAATTCACGTTTCCAGAGTATCCATCCATCATCTGACCACGTATGATGTCATAATTCACGTTTCCAGAGTATCCATCCATCATCTGACCACGTATGATGTCATAATTCACGTTTCCAGAGTATCCATCCATCATCTGACCACGTATGATGTCATAATTCACGTTTCCAGAGTATCCATCCATCATCTGACCACGTATGATGTCATAATTCAGGTTTCCAGAGTATCCATCCATCATCTGACCACGTATGATGTCATAATTCACCTTTCCAGAGTATCCATCCATCATCTGACCACGTATGATGTCATAATTCACGTTTCCAGAGTATCCATCCATCATCTGACCACGTATGATGTCCTAATTCACGTTTCCAGAGTATCCATCCATCATCTGACCACGTATGATGTCCTAATTCACGTTTCCAGAGTATCCATCCGTCATCTGACCACGTATGATGTCATAATTCACCTTTCCAGAGTATCCATCCATCATCTGACCACGTATGATGTCATAATTCACCTTTCCAGAGTATCCATCCATCATCTGACCACGTATGATGTCATAATTCACGTTTCCAGAGTATCCATCCATCATCTGACCACGTATGATGTCCTAATTCACGTTTCCAGAGTATCCATCCATCATCTGACCACGTATGACATCATAATTCACGTTTCCAGAGTATCCATCCATCATCTGACCACGTATGATGTCATAATTCACGTTTCCAGAGTATCCATCCATCATCTGACCACGTATGATGTCATAATTCACGTTTCCAGAGTATCCATCCATCATCTGACCACGTATGATGTCATAATTCACGTTTCCAGAGTATCCATCCATCATCTGACCACGCATGATGTCATAATTCACCTTTCCAGAGTATCCATCCATCATCTGACCACGTATGATGTCATAATTCACGTTTCCAGAGTATCCATCCATCATCTGACCACGTATGATGTCATAATTCACGTTTCCAGAGTATCCATCCATCATCTGACCACGTATGATGTCATAATTCACGTTTCCAGAGTATCCATCCATCATCTGACCACGTATGATGTCATAATTCACGTTTCCAGAGTATCCATCCATCATCTGACCAAGTATGATGTCATAATTCAGGTTTCCAGAGTATCCATCCATCATCTGACCACGTATGATGTCATAATTCACCTTTCCAGAGTATCCATCCATCATCTGACCACGTATGATGTCATAATTCATGTTTCCAGAGTATCCATCCATCATCTGACCACGTATGATGTCATAATTCACGTTTCCAGAGTATCCATCCATCATCTGACCACGTATGATGTCATAATTCACGTTTCCAGAGTATCCATCCATCATCTGACCACGTATGATGTCATAATTCACGTTTCCAGAGTATCCATCCATCATCTGACCTCATATGATGTCATAATTCACCTTTCCAGAGTATCCATCCATCATCTGACCTCGTATGATGTCCTAATTCACGTTTCCAGAGTATCCATCCATCATCTGACCACGTATGATGTCATAATTCACGTTTCCAGAGTATCCATCCATCATCTGACCTCGTATGATGTCATAATTCACCTTTCCAGAGTATCCATCCATCATCTGACCACGTATGATGTCATAATTCACCTTTCCAGAGTATCCATCCATCATCTGACCACGTATGATGTCATAATTCACCTTTCCAGAGTATCCATCCATCATCTGACCACGTATGATGTCATAATTCACGTTTCCAGAGTATCCATCCATCATCTGACCACGTATGATGTCATAATTCACGTTTCCAGAGTATCCATCCATCATCTGACCTCATATGATGTCATAATTCACCTTTCCAGAGTATCCATCCATCATCTGACCACGTATGATGTCATAATTCACGTTTCCAGAGTATCCATCCATCATCTGACCACGTATGATGTCATAATTCACGTTTCCAGAGTATCCATCCGTCATCTGACCACGTATGATGTCATAATTCACGTTTCCAGAGTATCCATCCATCATCTGACCTCATATGATGTCATAATTCACCTTTCCAGAGTATCCATCCGTCATCTGACCTCGTATGATGTCATAATTCACGTTTCCAGAGTATCCATCCATCATCTGACCTCGTATGATGTCATAATTCACCTTTCCAGAGTATCCATCCATCATCTGACCACGTATGATGTCATAATTCACGTTTCCAGAGTATCCATCCATCATCTGACCTCGTATGACATCATAATTCACGTTTCCAGAGTATCCATCCATCATCTGACCACGTATGATGTCATAATTCACCTTTCCAGAGTATCCATCCGTCATCTGACCACGTATGATGTCCTAATTCACCTTTCCAGAGTATCCATCCATCATCTGACCTCATATGATGTCATAATTCACCTTTCCAGAGTATCCATCCATCATCTGACTACGTATGATGTCATAATTCACGTTTCCAGAGTATCCATCCATCATCTGACCACGTATGATGTCATAATTCACGTTTCCAGAGTATCCATCCATCATCTGACCTCGTATGATGTCCTAATTCACGTTTCCAGAGTATCCATCCATCATCTGACCTCGTATGATGTCCTAATTCACGTTTCCAGAGTATCCATCCATCATCTGACCTCGTATGATGTCATAATTCACGTTTCCAGAGTATCCATCCATCATCTGACCTCGTATGATGTCATAATTCACCTTTCCAGAGTATCCATCCATCATCTGACCACGTATGATGTCATAATTCACGTTTCCAGAGTATCCATCCATCATCTGACCACGTATGATGTCATAATTCACGTTTCCAGAGTATCCATCCATCATCTGACCACGTATGATGTCATAATTCACGTTTCCAGAGTATCCATCCATCATCTGACCTCGTATGATGTCATAATTCACGTTTTCCAGAGTATCCATCCATCATCTGACCTCATATGATGTCATAATTCACCTTTCCAGAGTATCCATCCATCATCTGACCACGTATGATGTCATAATTCACGTTTCCAGAGTATCCATCCATCATCTGACCACGTATGATGTCATAATTCACGTTTCCAGAGTATCCATCCATCATCTGACCTCGTATGACATCATAATTCACGTTTCCAGAGTATCCATCCATCATCTGACCATGTATGATGTCCTAATTCACGTTTCCAGAGTATCCATCCATCATCTGACCACGTATGATGTCATAATTCACGTTTCCAGAGTATCCATCCATCATCTGACCACGTATGATGTCCTAATTCACGTTTCCAGAGTATCCATCCATCATCTGACCACGTATGATGTCATAATTCACGTTTCCAGAGTATCCATCCATCATCTGACCACGTATGATGTCCTAATTCACGTTTCCAGAGTATCCATCCATCATCTGACCTCGTATGATGTCATAATTCACGTTTCCAGAGTATCCATCCATCATCTGACCTCATATGATGTCATAATTCACCTTTCCAGAGTATCCATCCATCATCTGACCACGTATGATGTCATAATTCACGTTTCCAGAGTATCCATCCATCATCTGACCACGTATGATGTCATAATTCACGTTTCCAGAGTATCCATCCATCATCTGACCACGTATGATGTCATAATTCACGTTTCCAGAGTATCCATCCGTCATCTGACCACGTATGATGTCATAATTCACATTTCCAGAGTATCCATCCATCATCTGACCTCATATGATGTCATAATTCACCTTTCCAGAGTATCCATCCATCATCTGACCTCATATGATGTCATAATTCACCTTTCCAGAGTATCCATCCATCATCTGACCACGTATGATGTCATAATTCACCTTTCCAGAGTATCCATCCATCATCTGACCACGTATGATGTCATAATTCACCTTTCCAGAGTATCCATCCATCATCTGACCACGTATGATGTCATAATTCACCTTTCCAGAGTATCCATCCATCATCTGACCTCATATGATGTCATAATTCACCTTTCCAGAGTATCCATCCATCATCTGACCTCATATGATGTCATAATTCACCTTTCCAGAGTATCCATCCATCATCTGACCACGTATGATGTCATAATTCACGTTTCCAGAGTATCCATCCATCATCTGACCTCGTATGATGTCATAATTCACCTTTCCAGAGTATCCATCCATCATCTGACCACGTATGATGTCATAATTCACGTTTCCAGAGTATCCATCCATCATCTGACCACGTATGACATCATAATTCACGTTTCCAGAGTATCCATCCATCATCTGACCACGTATGATGTCATAATTCACCTTTCCAGAGTATCCATCCATCATCTGACCACGTATGACATCATAATTCACGTTTCCAGAGTATCCATCCATCATCTGACCACGTATGATGTCATAATTCACCTTTCCAGAGTATCCATCCATCATCTGACCACGTATGATGTCATAATTCACGTTTCCAGAGTATCCATCCATCATCTGACCTCGTATGATGTCATAATTCACCTTTCCAGAGTATCCATCCATCATCTGACCTCGTATGATGTCATAATTCACCTTTCCAGAGTATCCATCCATCATCTGACCACGTATGATGTCATAATTCACCTTTCCAGAGTATCCATCCATCATCTGACCACGTATGATGTCCTAATTCACGTTTCCAGAGTATCCATCCATCATCTGACCACGTATGATGTCATAATTCACCTTTCCAGAGTATCCATCCATCATCTGACCACGTATGACATCATAATTCACGTTTCCAGAGTATCCATCCATCATCTGACCTCGTATGATGTCATAATTCACGTTTCCAGATTATCCAGCCATCATCTGACCTCGTATGACATCATAATTCACGTTTCCAGAGTATCCATCCATCATCTGACCTCGTATGATGTCATAATTCACGTTTCCAGAGTATCCATCCATCATCTGACCACGTATGATGTCATAATTCACCTTTCCAGAGTATCCATCCATCATCTGACCACGTATGACATCATAATTCACGTTTCCAGAGTATCCATCCATCATCTGACCTCGTATGATGTCATAATTCACGTTTCCAGATTATCCAGCCATCATCTGACCTCGTATGACATCATAATTCACGTTTCCAGAGTATCCATCCATCATCTGACCTCGTATGATGTCATAATTCACGTTTCCAGATTATCCATCCATCATCTGACCTCGTATGATGTCATAATCAGCTCAGCATGTGTATAATGACGTCACAATCATTACATCACAAAGGGTTCCATATAGACCATCATCAAATCTCAAATACTCTGACACGTTGTATGAATTGTATGTCTGTAATTCTTTGCTATTTAATAAGCATGCTGTTGAATATTTTGAAACTAATTTGACTGGGCGCTGTTACTGCCTTAGGAAGCAACAGCACCCAGTCAAATTAGTTTCAAAATATCCAACAGCTTACCTGTGTAGTTTTTGGAAATTGATAGTCAGGGTGTTCAGAGATCGATCGATCCCAACACAAGCGAGGTGTGGGTGGAGCTTAGCTAAAGATGGGCGAGGCATAGCTAAAACCTGAAAGGGCCTTATATGAACTGCAGTTCCAAGCAATTATGTAACAGAGGAATGTCAGACAACAGAAATGATTGTAATTACTTTATCGCCAGTCTAATGCGATAGTTGAATTCATTGTTGTATGCTAATGATAAAGCGATTACGCATTCTGATTTGAGAGCTCCATTAGGTGTGAATCTTTGCTCATGGAGCAGTCGCTCAGTGCTTTTTCATGATTAATTAACTGTCTGCCTGCTGAGTATCTGAAGACTACATTTTCCATGTGGTTTAACTCTGCATACGCAGAATATTTTGTAAATAATTTGACTGAAAGTTGAAATTAGCCACCAACAAGTTTCAGTCAGCTAGTTTTCAAAATTATTCAGGAGTTCTGGAGTTATTGGACATTGAAATTATTGTCTTGTGTCGTGCAGCGGCCAGACAGTTGACCATTGTTGTAATTGTCAGTGTTGGTCAAGAGAATCACAATTTGTGCTTAGTGAATGAAGATTCGGAGGCCAAGATTACTACTGCTCGTTTATTGAGCCAGTCCTTTAAATTGTAATTTTTCAAAAATATCTCTCTTGGTCGGCAAATGAATATCTCAAAAGACGACTGCAGAAGCCATTTTTCCAGGATATGTTATTAAAACATTGATGCTGAATGTAGTGTATTGTATAACACATTTCATTCCAGGCTCCTGCAATCCTGAGGTACGGGGTAGCAAAGCGTAACCTGCTGTCAATGTCCTCACAGGAATGATGCTGAAAGCATTGCTGCCAATGCCTTTGAAGCAAACTGTTTTCAAAATAAGTTATTTAACTATATAACATACATGCAAGCGTAAATAGTCTCCACTATTCTGAAAGGAATGTGTTAAACAGCGTTGGACAAATCTGCCTGCGTCATTGCGTAAACTTGACATAGATCATTTCAGCGGCTATTTGCCCTAATCGATACAATGCCATTTCATCTAGGCGCTTGCTTTGATGGCTTGCACGCTGCTAACAAACATTATTCTTATCGTCATTTTCCGATATTCATCCTTATCATTCTCAGTTCTGTGTATGACTTTTTGAGGAGTCTGAAAGGCCGCCAGGGATATGTCTGTATTCTGTGAAGTGGGGAGATCTTCACATGCTCCTCCTGTTCACTGACATTTTCAATTCTTTCTTCGTTCAGCGATTGTTGAAGAAAATATAAAGACTGTTGTTCAAGAGAATATCGTTGGATATTTATCAAATGTTCCGCCAATTGTTGAACAATCTGTTTAGTGTGAACTGAAGTGCTCAAATGGAGGTGATTAATTTCTAGCTATGCCCTGCCCATTTCTCGCTAAGCTCCGCCCACACTGCGCGTCTTGGGATCAATTTATATGCTATATTATATATTTATATAACCATGATTTCCCAGAATTCTATTTTCAGGGTAACTATACAGGTAAGCTGTTGAATACTAGGGCAGCAACAGCGCTCAGTCAAATTAGTTTCAAAATTTTCAACAAAATTTTTATTAAATAGTAAATCCATCAAAGATATAAAATACAGTTGATGGATATTTCCAGCTTCATGACAGAGTATTTCTTGTCAACTACGATTGTGATGTCAACCTATGTGTGACATAATTGATTATGATGTCATAATAGAAAACATGTATATCTTCTAATAGCATAATCAGAAAAGTATAAAGAATCATTAGCCCTTCTACACCTCCACCTGGCTCAGTCCCCACTCCCACTTCAACCCATCCACCTTATATGACTTAGGCTGATATAAATTTGAAATTGTTTAAATATTTTATGATATTTTTTAATGCGCTAAGATTGCTATGTTCTAAATTTTATTTGAAGTTGAATCACATAAATGTATACAATGTATTTTTCACAGATTTTTTTATCAAATGTAATAGCAAACTATTATAAAGACATGTCTAAGTTTAAAGTAACAGAAAAGCGAGCTATGAAATGCTGTTGATTGCTAACTTCATACAATAATAAATTAAAAGTGCTATTACCTGAATAACAAACTTGAACTGAAACAGAATAATATAGTTGCAGGCATAAAAACCTACCTTAGATCGTCATTTACGTGACTTTGATGGGCGCGGACATTTTGCCTAATCTGGAACCAGTTATTGATGTCAGCCACACCTTTAATCATTTAATGGTCAAGTCGGCCAAATCTGGCCTCTGTAGTGGTCCTGGGAAATGTCCATGTCTAGGTCAAGAGAACCTCATTTTTGAAAATTTACCACTGGAAAGACTGGCTCGATAATCGAGCCATTCTTTCCAGTGGTAAATTTTCAAAAATAGTCTTCTCTCGGATTGCAAGTGGACATTTTCTAAGAGAAAATTTAAATTTTCTTGACCAAAGTTGACCATGAAAGGGTTATAATACTCTATTGTATGCAGAGATTCATAGAACAATCTTTATCTGCTGATCATATAGTGAACATTGTACAGTTAATTGGCTATTTGAATTGCTGATTACTTTGAAAACAATATGACTGAAAGTCATTGACCCATGGATAGTTACCTTAAAATTTAGAATCTGGGAGTTCACTTGTTTCAAAGTTTCAAATCGATTCCAACACACGTAAAAAGTGGGAGGAGTTTATCAAAAAATAGGGGGGGTGGGGAATGGGGTGTTGTGTGTGTGTGTTAGAAATGGATCCCTTTAATTGCCTGACCATATATGTACATAACTGTAGCATAGAAGATGATCTGTGATATCATGTATGGTGTGAGTCATGGGACAGCTGGGTGGTGTATGGTGACAGCTGTGTGATGTATGGTGTGACAGCTGTGTGGTATATGGTGTGACAGCTGTGTGATGTATGGTGTGACAGCTGTGTGATGTATGGTGTGACAGCTTGGTGGTGAATGGTGTGATAGATGTGTGATGTATGGTGTGACAGCTTGGTGGTGAATGGTGTGATAGATGTGTGATGTGACAGTTGTGTGATGTATGGTGTGACAGCTGCGTAGAGTATTGTAACAGCTGTGTGTTGTATGGTGTGAGCTGTGTGGTGTATGGTGTGGGAGCTGTGTGGTGTATGATGTGGCAGCTGTGTGGTGTATGGTGTGACAGCTGTGTGGTATATGGTATGACAGCTGTGTGATATGGTGTGACCGCTGTATGGTGTGACAGCTATGTGGTGTATGGTGTGGCAGCTGTGTGGTGTATGGTGTGGCAGCTGTGTGGTGTATGGCGTGACATCTGTGTGATGTATGATGTGACAGCTGTATGGTGAATGGTGTGATAGATGTGTGACGTATGGTGTGACAGTTGTGTCGTGTATGGTGTGACAGCTGTGTAGAGTATTGTGACAGCTGTGTGCTGTATGGTGTGATGGCTGTGTGGTGTATAGTGTAACAGCTGTGTGTTGTATGGTGTAACATCTGTGTGGTGTATGATGTGACAACTGTGGTGTGTGGCGTGACAGCTTTGTGGTGTATGGTGTGCCAGCTGTGTGATGAATGGTGTGACAGCTGTGTGGTGCATGATGTGACAGCTGTGTGGTGTATGATGTGACAGATGTGTGATGTATGGTGTGACCGTTGTTTTGTGTATGGTGTGACAGCTGTGTGGTATATGATGTGACAGCTGTGTGGTGTATGGTGTGACAGCTGTGTGGTGTATGGTGCGGTGTATGGCATGACAGCTGTGTGATGTATGATGTGACAGCTGTATGGTGAATGGTGTGATAGATGTGTGACATATGATGTGACAGTTGTGTGATGTATGGTGTGACAGCTGTGTAGAGTATTGTGACAGCTGTGTGCTGTATGGTGTAACAGTTGTGTGGTGTATATTGTAACAGCTGTGTGTTGTATGGTATGACAGCTGTATGATGTATGGTGTGTCGGAAAGCTGTGTGCTGTATTATGTGACAGCTGTCTGGTGTATGGTGTGATTTATGGTGTCACAGCTGTGTGGTGTATGGTGTGACAGATGTGTGACATATTGTGTGACATCTGTGTGTCGTATGGTGTAACAGCTGTGTGATATATGGTGTGAAAGCTGTGTGATGTATGGTGTGACAGCTGTGTGGTGTATGGTGTGACAGATGTGTGATGCATTGGGCGACAGCTGTGTGATGTTTGGTGTGACAATTGTGTGGTGTATGGTGTGACAGCTGTGTGGTGAATGGTGTGACAGATGTGTGATGTATGGTGTGATAGTTGTGTCGTGTATGGTGTGGCAGTTATGTGGTGTATGGTGTGACAGCTGTGTGGTATATGGTGTGACAGATGTGTGATATATTGTATGACAGCTGTGTGGCGTATCGTGTGACAGCTGTGTGATGTGTGGTGTGACATCTGTGTGGTGTATGGTGTGACAGCTGTGTGGTGTATAGTGTGACAGCTTTGTGGTGTATGGTGTGGCAGATGTGTGATGCATGGTGTGATAGGTGTGTGATGTACGGTGTGGCAGCTGTGTGATGTAGGGTGTGACAGCTTTGCGGTGTATGGTGTGGCAGATGTGTGATGGATGCTGTGATAGCTGTGTGATGTCTGGTGTGACAGCTGTGTGATGTAGGGTGTGAGATCTGTGTGGTGTATGGTGTGACAGTTGTGTGATGTATGACGTGACAGCTGTGTGGTGTATGGTGTGACAGCTGTGTGGTGTATGGTGTGGCAGCTATGTGATGTATGGTGTGGCAGATGTGTGATGTATGGTGTGACAGATGTGTGATGTATGGCATGACAGCTGTGTGATTGATGAACCAATTACGACTCATTAAATACATTTCCGATCATCAGAACATTGAACTTTGAAATATAAGATGGATATACATGGCCGGCACACAATGTGAGGTGTGGGCGTGCTGAAATTTCTCACCAATGACAATATTTATATGAATGGTATCCATAGAAATACAAACCTTATTGTTATATTGAATCATGTAGAGCTCTTTATTCTAATGATTTATTACTATGGTAACACTTTCAGCTCTATTCCTATACATGGTGATAAGTTTTTTAAAATGTAAATGATATTCTGTTTAACATTTTGAAAATAGTTTGACTGGAAGCTCTTCTCTTTTGACAAATGACATTCTTTACCCCTCGATTACAGACCTGAAAGTGTTAACCCTAAATTTACCACTCAAATTTGTTCATGAAAATTAAAATTTTCTCAGAAAAAATCCACCAGAGATTGTTTTAAAATTTATCACTGGCATGACTGGATCGATTATTGAGCCAGTCTTTCCAGTATTAAATTTTCAAATGCTACACTCCTCATGGTCTGCAAATGGATATTATTCAAGACGACTGCCGAGTGAGTAGCTGGTGTTTCGATGCCATGAGTCTTAACCCTTTACTGGTCAAGCCTGCGAAAACCGGCCACTGTTACGATATTGTGGAATGTCCATTTACAGGCCAAGAGAATATAATTTGTGAAAATTTGCCACTGGAATGACTGGCTCGATAATCGAGCCAGTCATTCCAGTGATACATTTTCAAAAATCGTATTCTCTTGGCCTGTAAAATGGATATTCAATAAGTAGATATTTAAATTTTCTTGACGAAATTTGACCATTAAAGGGTTAAAGTCACTTCTCGGTGTTAGAGGGTTAACTGCACTTGTAAAGAGGACAAAGAGGAAACACAATAATCCTGGTGATACCTTTGTCTAGAAAGTTCAGAGGTGCTTGTTACATGATATGATGATGATGATCATCGCAGTCCCGCTGTGGCCACGTTTATATCAGCAACTCGGGTGTCTGAGTGCGGAATGATGTATGGTTCACATCACTATAGTATATTGTCTTGGGAAGGTGTGTCTGCAGCAAGTTGCTACGATTCTTGGTTGCACTGTTCTTCGAGGTTATCTACCCTCCTTCGTATTGCTGACCATGGGGTGGGTGGGGTTTGGTGTGGGTGTGTATGTGGGTTGGTGGGGTGGTTGCTTTCTGTTCTTAGCTTGCTAATTGTCATGGTTCCCAGCTTAATTCAACAGTTTATCAAGAGGATCGAAAACAATTTCTAGGACTTGAGAATCTTGGGAGTGTGAAATCATAGAAATATCCTCGTAATCTTGAGATTCACGATATCAGTTTTTTCTCCAAATTTCCTCGCATATCCAAGTGTTTCCTGTCTCAGTGTGAGATATGGAAAAGAAGGCAATGCTAATACTAGTAAGATCTAGGATTTTGTTGACTTTCAGACTATTTTTGACATGGTTTCTCCCTTCAGATCACTCCACTAAAATATAGTTCCATTAACTCTTGTGATTTAATAGATCCATTCTTTATGAACCAGGCTTAGCACTCGGTGGTGGACCATAATAAAATGCTTTATTACCCTCACCCCATGTGTGCCAGTGTTTGTGTGTGTGTGTGTGCGTGCGTGCGTGCGTGCGTGCGTGCGTGCGTGCGTGCGTGCGTGCGTGCGTGCGCGCGAGTCCATGTGTCCGGAGCTTTCTCTCAAAAATTACTGATCCAATTTTGCTTACGGTTTAATGCAATGAAGGAACTTGGCGTGCATGATGATTTGCAGATGTTGGCTGTGATCCAGATAAAAGGACCCTTGTGGGACCATACACTAAGATTCCATGACTTTTGGTGTGATCCCCAAAAATCTGGAACAACCGAAATATCAAGAAAGTACAAAGACTGTTTACATTGTGACAAAAACAGGAGAATGAGGGTCTACATTATCTGTGATTTCTCTTGTTTCCTACATGAAGGAGTGTGGTAGGAGGGTGTTTGTGTGAAGATCATGATGTTCCTATTGCAGCATTAACCGCTGCGATGAATTCATCTAGGACTGGTAATTTGAAATTAGCTATCTGCAGGATTCATTCTTCGTCTCTGTTGTCTGGTGATGTTGACTGGCACAAACTACACTCGCCAATGGCGCTTCTTCCTTCTATTTCACGTTGTTCTGATGAAATGTAATCTGATTCAGTGGATTCCCCGTTTCTTCTCATCGCTTCATTAGGCAAGCTCATAATAGAAGAATGTGAGTGAGTGTTAGGCTAGTTTATCCAGTTCTAACTGAGTTAGAGATAGTGGCTCGGCTTATGGCTATACAGAGGAGTGGACATCTTTATCCGGCTGCCCATACAATTTTATGCAGGACCCTTATTTGGGATCAGGTAGATAGTGGTATAGTTTCAGGATTAACACTTTTACCAAAAAATCCTGGAAAAAGTATATTCCTTACGATATAAAACATTATTTTGTTGAATATTTTGAAATTAATTTGACTGAAAGCCATTGCTGCTTAAAGCAGCAATGCCTTCCAGTCAACTTAATTTCAAAATATTCCAGTTTTCCTATAATTGACTGCATTGAAAATGAGATATGGGTAATTCATGTGTGAAAGGGTTAAGACATTGTTATGTCTTATCATTTTGGCCCTTAGGTGAGAGATGTATGTTATGAACTTTCACCCTCACGAGAGTTACTAGAGTTACAACTCATATGCTGGCATGTAGGAATTCATTGGAATCTAACAACGGCTCTCCGCTACTGAATTGGTCAAGATTGGTAAAGAAAACAACATTTTTGGCTGAATTCCATGTCCATTTTTGAAATAATTGGAATATCTGGCTTGTATATCTAGCCAATCATTCTACCAGTTAATTTTTAAAAATTGATTTCTTTTTTGGCATCCGTGATGCTATATTTCTGAAGACCACTTCAGAGGCTGGGTTTGACTGACTGGACCGTTAAATACTATTAAATGATCATCAGTTTGTTAGGATTCAGATTATATGGCCTAATGCCTCATGACTGAATTTCATATTCTGATTCACACCCACTCCCGTCTCACTAGAGCTGTTAACCAGGCCTCGCAGAATTCTGACAAATCGGGTTGTCCTTCGGGCAGGTGCTTGCATGAACTTGGTTGCCCGAACAGTGTTTTAACTTGCCCATCAATTCATGAATGCAAAATAACAACAATAATAATAATAATAATAATAATAATAAGTACATTTATACCGCGCGAAACTCCATGCAGTAGTATGCTCTAGGCGCATACAATATGAGAAAGCATTAAATTTAATTTAGTGAATATGATTGAGTGAATAGGAATGTTTTTAGACTAGATTTGAAAGTGGGCAAGGTAGGAGACAATTTAAGGCTTGTAGACAACACCATCCATATCATACATTTATAAATACTATGTATTGTAATAATATCATTTTGAAACCATTTCCAAAATTCCATTACAAATATCGATTCATAACAATAATTTTGAAATATCTCCAGCGCTTAAATTATGTAGATATTTTTTTTTAATGTCAGATTTAGCAAATCCCGGAGATAATTAGCAATGTTTCATACCTCTCTAGGGACAAATGATTGTAATGAAGTCAATTACTGGTGACCCATGCGCAGATCGCTATTTTTAAGTTGAGTTTGCCATAAAAACAATTGTTCAATACATCCTACAATATTTTATTTTGGAAATTTAGCAAATGGTTACTGACAGTTATTGATACTTCCCACATTGTGTACTTGCCCATCGGATGGATAGTACTCAAGTTATGGTTGTCCGACATGAAATTGTAGTTGTCCCAGGACATCGGGCTAGCTATTTTGCGAGCCCTGCCGTTAGCGCAATGGCCCATCACTAGAGTCATCACTTAGGCACGGCACCGAGGCCAGAATCACTGGGGAATGGTGTCTATTAACATATGAACATTATTTATAATCATTATTCAAACCAATGCCTCTCAGCATCCTAACTTTTAACCCTCAGATTTATTCATGAAAGTTTTAATTTCTCATTGGAAATGTCCCTTTGCAGACCACGATAGGACTATTTTTGAAAATTTACCACTGGAATGACTGGCTCGATAGCAGAGCCAGTCATTCCAGTGATAAATTTTCAAAAATAGTCTTATCTTGGTCTGCAAATGGACATTTCTCAAGTGCATTGTAGAAGCTGGTTTTGGTCGCCTTGAGAGTTAAAGTGTTAACCCTTTAACTCTTACCACACTCACTCAGGTGTCAAAATTCTTAATTTTCAAGTTAAAGGACAATTCCGGGATGATAAAAAGCGTGCTTTATTTGAAAGATTATTACATGGTTAATGAAATTGCGCCAGAATAATAACCAGATAGAAATAGCGTAACCAACTATAGCTAGATAAAGTAAGTAAAATTGACCATTTTTCGCACATCAGTGTGCTGCCATTTTATCGTGTCTAGCGACGTCAGCCCCGCACCACCGCTATTGCTATGACTGGAGGAGCGAGGCCAATAGATGCTGGTATATATTTTAAGGAAGTATACGTAAATGATAATAGCAAGCGAACCGCTGAAGCAATTCCAATGATTCTAGGAGCTCTAAATAGGTGCCGACCTCGGAATTAGTATGATATAATGGATCTTAATATTGGACAAGAGGTTCAAAAGACTGGAATATATAAAAAAAAATTTCATCTAAGATACGATCAGAGAATGTTATCCTTTTTTTGGTCAAATTCAGCATGAGATGGTGTTTGTCTAGCAGACTCTATCTTTGCGTATCGTTATTAAATTGGAGTGTGCTTAAAGCTGGATGAAAAGGCTATTTGCCTGACAAATTCTAATTTTGCTCACATGAATATTGCCAGAGATATCACCAAATGAATTAATATTTTGCCATAAAATCGGGGAATTTTCATCGGCCGATCAATATTGCCTGGCAAGCTGTAGTAATTTCAATAATTAAGATATTTTGATAAAATTTTTCCCGTTATTGAAACATTATAAAGCTTCGGCACGGAAAATTCTGTAATTGTAGCTGTAATACTTATTCTGATATAAGATGATGATGGATAAAGCGCATCCTGAAATTTTTGTTTGAAATTTTGCTGGCTTAGTTTTTCAAGCAGAGTGTATCTTTTGAACCACTAGGCCAATTCTAACATCCCTAACATTGGTTAAATCTTCGAATTTGCAGCTACAGGTAGGTATCAGAATTATTACAATCGGTTCTGTGGTTCCGGCAATATTATCATCTCATATGTTTTCTTGGAATATATATTTACACTGCCTTTGACACACGCTATAGCGATATCTCGAGTCGGCTGAGTAATTTGACAATACGTGCGTGTCAAGTGTGTCAATTCATTTAACTATTATCACATGGTGTAAAATGCTTAATAGCCTACTTACAGAGATAGTGCCGGGGTACATTTTGAAAAAAATGTTGCTGAAACGTGTTGCTGCTGTGCACAGAAATGACTTAAAGCAGCATTATTACCAAAATGAACACATTCTCATAGGATAGTGAAAATGGAATCTATGCTTCAGCGGTCGGGGGTTAACGCTTCCCCACTGACTTCGGATACTGGAATTACGTGAAAAACTTACTAGCTTAGCTGGACAATGTCCTAACGATTGCAAATTAGCACATGTTAGGCCTCCATGCATATACATATTTACTGTACAGCCTTCGTGCTCGGCAAAGATAGCGCTGGTGCGGGGATGACGTCAGGATCTCGTGAAATCTCGCTCTCGTCGCAAGAAAATGTCACCGCCCAGGAGACAAAATAATCCCATGTTTACAGTGGTATAATTCCTCATATTATTTGTCTATTGTTTTTATTTAGGATCCAATATGTTAGTCATATACTAACCTTTCAAATGAACTACACTTTTACCAATCCCGGAACTGTCCTTTAATTTACAAATGAACTCGGCTGTTAATTTTTCAACAAACTAGGTGGAAGATGTTGCTGTCGTAGACGATTAAAACATCATCCACCAAAATTGTTTAGATATGTAAAGCCATTTCTTTGCTCTTGGTACATGTGCAGTGATATCAGAGTGGTAAGCGTTAATCGTCAGACGCAGCAAAACCTGCCTGTGCAGTGGTCTAAACATTACGTTTTCCATGTCAACCAGTTGTTTAAATGCCTTTTATAACATTGTTTCATTGGACGTAGCTTCTATATGTTTGAGCAAAATTAACCAGTTATTCATTGCAATCTGAATGAATTTACAAAACTAAATTAAAATGCTAATCTACACATAACCAGTTCACCTCAGAAATAACTTAGAATGTTTCAAAACCAAGATAAAAATTCCTTTTAATTATTTTGAACTTAATTAGAGAATATTACTACCTAGTGTTCCAATCCAATGGAGGATTGCAGTTTATCCATCAATCATATGATATCATAATGAACTATGTCACGTCATAATCAATTGCGTCATATATGACAACTAAGTTTGTCACCAACGCTTTAAATTGATGATGGATAAGCATTGTTGTATGAATTGTATGTGACTTTACTATTTAATAAAAAAAGCATGCAGTCAAATTAGTTTCAAAATATTCAGCAACTTATACCTGTATAGTCTTCTGGAAATTAGTAGTCGGGGAGTTCTGGGATTGATCGATCCCAGCACAGGTGATGTGTGGGTGGAGCTTAGCTAAAGATAGGCGGGATATAGGTACATGTAAAACTCGATAACCGAGCCAGTCATTCCAGTGAAATATTTTCAAAAATTATGTTCTCTTGGCTTGTAAATGGACATTCAGTAGGCAGCTATTTTAATTTTCTTGGCCAAATTTGATTATTAAAGGGATTAAACAATGGGTAAATGTCAGCCAAGTAATATATTGTCTCCAGGTGTTTTGGTTATGAAATAGTAACTAGATATAGGTGTTAATTGATGGATAAAATTAATAATAATAATAATCACCCAGTCCAGGTTGGCAGGCCTCACGATGCTTGAAGGACATTGACTTACATGTTTAATCCTCAAATTTCTTCATGAAAATTTTAATTTTCTCTAAGAAAATGTCCATGTGCAGACTAAGAGAAGACCTTTTTTGAAAATTTACCACTGGAATGACTGGCTCTGTCATCGAGCTAGTCATTCAAGTGGTACATTTTCACGAATAGCCTTCTCTTGGTCTGCAAATGGACATTTTTAAGACCGCTGCAAAATCCACTTTAGGCTGTTTTGAAGCCTAAATGGTTAATAGCACCAAACCGTGAAATGCAATTTAACCCTTTAATGGTCATACCGGCCTAAACCTGCCTCTGCTATGGTCTTATGGAATGTCCATTTACAAGCTAAGAGAATACAATTTTTGAAATTTTACCACAAATGACTGGCTCGATAACCGAGCCAGTCATTGCAAGGATAAGTTTTCAAAAATTGTATTCTCTTAGCCTGTAAATGGACATCCAATAGGCAGATTTTTACATTTTCTTGACCAAATTTGAGCATTAAAGAGTTAAGTGCTGGAGGATATCTGACTTCTGAATTACAGGTTTATAAGTTAATTTTCATTGTGTACAATTTATACCCCGTAACCCTTTAGCACTCAAGGTGGACAAAAATGGCTTCTGGAGGAGACCAAAGAGAAGGGATGTTTGACAATTTAGGAAATATCTGGCTCATTAATTGAGCCAGTCCTTCCAAATTCCAGTGGTAAATCCATCCAGCCATCCAGCCATCCATGCCCTCAGTCACTCACTCACTCATCATCATCCTATGACTATAATCACCTTCATCCATCCACACATTGATCTATCTACTCATCGTTGTCGTCCTTTATCCCTGCATCTATCCACTCATCATTGCCATTGCCACTGCATTCGTCGTCCATCCACCCATCCATATATCCACTCATCAGCATTATCATCACCATTATCATTGTCATCGTCATCCATCCATCCATCCACTCATCATCATGATCATCATTATCATAATCATCCTATCACCATCATCCATCCACCCATCCATCTATCCACTGATCATCATCATCATCATCATCATCATCATCATTTTCATCACTCTTTATTGCCATTGTCATCATCATCGTCATTGTCACCATCATCAGCATTGTCACCATCGTCATTGCTATCGTCATCATGATCGCAATCATCATCGTCATTGTCGTCTATCATCAAAATTAGCTTTATTAAAGGCCAATTATCTTTTAATAATATTATTCATATCATATCATATCATATCATATCATATCATATCATATCATATCATATGGGAATTCACTGTGTTTATTATAGCCACTAGTATTTATCTTGACTCATTTTCTGTGTTTTCAGAGACGAGGTGGAATATCCTTCGAGAGAACAGACAAGAATGCGCTTTATGTACGGATGCTTGGTAGGATACGTTTATTTATTTATATATTATTTATTCGTTCAATTCTTCATTCATTCGTTCATTCATTTATTCATTCGCTCAGTCATTTATTTATCTTTTTTATCTATTTACTTAACATTGCTTCCTTTTATGTGCCCGTGCAAAACTGGGTCGTACATGTGATTGCGGTCCCTCTGTCCATCTGATTCTTGTGCGATCCACGTCTTGAAGGCATTTAATCCTACACTCACTTACAAGTGTCAGGATTTCATTTCGGCAAGGCCTGTCTATATTCGCTAGAGATATCTCCCCTGAAAATTTGTCAACATTTCCTTATCCAGTCCAATTTTTCTTCAGATGATCTATTACACATATACTAGCTCTGACTAATAATTTGTATGTAGTAATCTGATAAGCAGCTAGAATATGTAGATCGGCACATTTTCTCCAAATTTAACCCTTTACCATTCAAATTTGTTTTGAAAAATGTTCACTTTTCTTATAGAAAATGTCCTTTTCCAGACCAAGAGAGTATTATTTTTGAAAATTTACCACTGGAATGACTGGCTCGGTCATCGAGCCAGTCATTCTAGCTGTAAATTCTCAAAAATTATAGTCCTCTTGGTCTGCAAATGGATATTTCTCAAGACCACTGCACAAGCCATTTTTGGCCGATGTGAGTGTTAGGGGATTAATGTTCTTCAACATTGCCCCCCCCCCCCCCCCCCCCCCCCCCCCCCCCCCGGGGTAATGTAATGTAAAGATTGTCAAGCAATCCGCAATCTTAGGGGTAACTGACATACCAAATTTGGTTGCATTCCGTCCAAATTTTACTTTCTGCCCCCCCCCCCCCCCCTCCACATCCCCCCCAGCCCCACCCTTGGAGTGGAAGCTAATGTAAATGTTGTCTTACAGGCTGCAGTTAACCACCAACAGCTTTCAGTCAAATAGTTTTCAAAATATTCAGCGAACCCGGAGATAAAACCCATAGAAAATGTAATCTGCTGAAATTCAGCGCGCAGCCGGTTAACCCTTTACTGGTCAAATTTGGTCAAGAAAATCTAAATATTTGCTTATTGAATGTCCATTTGCAGGCCAGGAGAGGACTATTTTAGAAAATTTACCCCTGGAATGACTGGCTTGGTTATCGAACCAGGCATTCCAGTGGTAAATTCTCAAAAATAGTCTTCTCTTGGCCTGCAAATGGACATTCTGCAAGACCACTACAGAGGCCGGTTTTGGCCGGTGTGACCATTAAAGGATTAATATTTATCACTTGTTTGATTGGAGTGAGAACCAAGCCGGTCATTCCAACTGATAACTTTATGGAATAACCTGTTGACCACCAACTGTGTACATAAACTGAGCAAATGTTTAAGTTTTCTTGACCATAATCCTGACCATTAAGGACTTACTGAGGGTAGCCATGCAGATGGATGACACAACTACAGCAAATTCAGTTAAGAATAATTAAGTGTTGAATATATTGAAACCAATTGGACTGGAATTATAATCGTTGTAGTATATTCACAATATTTAACTGTCTGCCTGTTGAATTTCTGCAGACAACATTTTCCATGGAGTTTAACTCTGGACTTACTGAATATTTTTTAAACAATTTGACTGAAAGTTGTTGGTGGCTTAAAAATATTCGGCAAGTCCAGAGGTATTGCCAACTGAAATTATTGTCTGGTGGCTTGCAGCAGTGAGACGCTTAACTTGTTTGTCTGTATTGTTTATTCTCTTGAAAGCGATATGATGATTTGAACGTTTAATCATCAACATTAGTCAAGAAAATCTAATGGAGATTTGTAGAACATTTTTTTTAATATTACCACGGGAATGTGATGATTGTCTGGCTCATATATTGACTGAGATATTCCAGTTGTAGATCTTCAAAAATAATTCTTAATTCACCTTCATTCGTGCATTTATCATGAGACTGCAAAAGACGTTATTTGTCTGATTTTGTGACAAATGAGGGTAACAGATGATCTCTACACTGATAAACATATAGCAATGAATTGTCAAACTTTCTAGAAAAGTTTCATATTAGAGTGAAATTTTGAAAATTTGACAAATTAATTAGCGCATAAATATCTGCTGATGTTCTAATATTGTGTTTACAGGTGACGTTCGTGTCAGGAAACATGATATTCATCGTCCAGATCGACGTAGACCCTCCCTGACAGATTCCGAGATGAAAATACTAGATAGTATGTATATTATGATAAATATATCTTATCGCGTTATGATATTGACAACTGTTTAACAGTCAAAATTTGTTCAAGAAAATTCAATTCTCTCATAGAAAATGTCCACTTTACAGACCAAGATGAGATTATTTTTCAAGATTTTCGACTGGAATGACTGGCTCGGTTATCGAACCAGTCATTACAGTAGTAATTTTTCAAAGATAGTCTTCTCTTGCTCTACAGAGAGACATAATTCTCAAGACAACTACAGACTATGATGATTTCAATACATATAAATTATTATAATTTTTTTAGTTGTGAATTTGAATTTAAAAAAATAGTCTTCTCTTGGCCTGCAAATGGACATTCCCCAAGACCACTGCTGAGGTGGTTTTAGTCCGGCATGACCATTAAGTGGTTAAAGGCGAGCAAATTGTTCATGTTGTATCACTAAAATAACTCATACCAGCCATTTTAGTGGTAAATTAGAAAATATACTTATCTTGGATTGTAAATGAACATTTATCAAGTCTACTTCAGAAGGTGTTTTTAGCTGTCTTGAAAAT
Organism: Chaetoderma sp. LZ-2023a; assembly: GCA_034401795.1. Taxonomy (NCBI): domain Eukaryota; kingdom Metazoa; phylum Mollusca; class Caudofoveata; order Chaetodermatida; family Chaetodermatidae; genus Chaetoderma; species Chaetoderma sp. LZ-2023a. The sequence goes on from CM067369.1 coordinate 250,689,017, forward strand.
TAACCATTTGATTGTTAAGCCATCTGAAATCCATCTTGCACTCATCTTGAAAAATGTGCATTTGTAAGCCAAGAAAAGACGATGGTTTTGAAGATTTACTGCTGAAATAATGTAAGCGTGGTAAATTTTCAAATATTGTCTGCTCTTGGTTTGCCAATGGACATTGAGTAAGAAGAGGATTATATTTATTGTGATTTTCTAAACAAATAAACAAAGATTTAATTTTTCATGAAATCTTGACCAGTAAATCTTTAACGGGTATTCGTGGTAAATAGTGGTATTCAGCCATTTCTATGCTATCATGTTATGTATAGCAGACGATTGTCCAAATTTAGCATTAAATCCACATTTAATTTGAAATTTAATTAAAGCATATAAAGCTCTCCTCCACAATTTCTACACTTGACAGACTATTCAGTGTTCATGATGGACCTTGACATGGGCGCAGGTCTAGGGTCTAGGGCTGGAGCTTTTTGCTCATGTCCCAGAGGATGCATTCATCAAATGCGCTCTTAGCCTGCATTGTTGATGCCTTGTGGTTCCATGCAGTGGAGTTGATGGATCCAGTGATGCTCTTTTTGTCGTCTCCATTTCGTGGATTTGGGATCCTGTGGATCTGAAGAGAGGATTTGGATGGTGAAAAACTGTGTGTCGTTTCTGCAGCGTTTTGGGGTGTTGAAGTGCCTGGAAACGGGAGTGTCGTATGAGGTCTTTCTGTAGAAATAGGAGATACTTCTTAGATGCTCTTTTATTCTGACACCAAAGGCTCGCAAAGTCTCTTCAACGTATTGTTTTCCGCAGAGCTTGCAGGAGAGTAGATAGATGACGTTGCGTGTCTTGCAGTTGTCTATGATCTTACATCTGTACGTGTAGCCAGTGTGGTTGCTGGTGAAGAAAGGGTTCTTTTCCCATACTCTTGCAGATGTTGCAGTTTTGTGTGTTGCAGGCCTCAAAAGGGATACTTCTTCTTCTTTTCTATCGCTGGTATCACACTTGGAGAGCCGTTCTCAAGATGAAATCTGTGGTTTTCTGCAGTTCTTCCACAGGCCCATACAGCTTTTCAAGAAAAGAGGTTGACAAAGGCCGTATCTCTTCTCTCAGCAGCTGATACGCACTGCAACATGAAGTGTGTGCTCTGTGGTCTGTTCTGCTTCTCCACAAGGACAAGCGGGCGATGTCGTAAGGTGGAACCGCCTGTACATGTGTTGGTTTAGTCTGTTGTGTCCAGTTCTGAGACGCAAAAATTGTCACTTGCTCTGGCCTCGAGAGATGATGGTATGCATCTTCTGATTGAGGTGTTCTATAGAGTGACTTGATGATAGTCTCTGTATGGGTAACCATGTTTTCTGTCTGATTCTCTTCTGCACCCACCTTTGCCATCTTGTCTGCTTCCTCATTTCCTTGGACTCCACAGTGTGCGGGGATCCACTGGAGTGCTAACCGAAAGCATTTGATGGTTTGTAGTGCTTCTTCAAGTTGTGGCAGCTTACCTTTGGTGATAGCGTCAAGGACGGAGCGGGCATCAGATAAAAAGACAATCTGTGCAATAGGGTCTGCTGTTCTGCTGATGGTATTAGCTGCATGGACCAGTGCTTCGACTTCAGCTCTGTAGTTTGTGCAGTGTTTGCCTGTCGGTATTGCAGCTGACTCATGTTGTCCGTTTGGATACTGTATGTGCAGTCCAGCACCTCCGCTCCTAATTGCATCTTTGGCTGATCCATCTGTGTAGATCCTTATCCATGTCTCCTGAGGGTACATTTCTTCCAGCATGGCTAGGGTCAGGGCCTTCTTGCTCACATCACTGTGTTCATCTTTGCTTGTGAGATGAGGTAGTGGTGCGAATAGCTATGCTCTCTAGTTTGTTTTCCCAGGGTGGAGGATCAAGGGTGTGGTTTGGGTCTTCTGTTTGTGCTGGCAACATTTCTTGGGATTTCCTTTGAAGTGCTTTTGTCTCTTTCACAAAACTTGATCTTTTAAGTCTTCCTGATGACAGCTGTGCTTGCCTGATCTTCATCGGGTGGTTGTTGAACGATTTGAACTTTGCAGCTTGGATCAGTGTTTTGCATTCCCTTCCTTTGCTAAGTGGGGGTGGATGCCTGCTGTCTGCTCCATTTTTGCTGTTGGTGTTGATCTCATTCCACCAGTGATGATGCGCAGTGCCTGGTTTTGTACTCTGTCGAGGTTCTGTTGATGAGATTTAGCTGCTGTCATCCATGAGCTGGATCCATACTCAAGGTGTGGTCGTACGGCACCTAGGTAGATGGTCTTGAGGATCCTTTCATTGGCACCCCACTTTGTTCTGGCCAGCTTCCTCATGATGTTTAGCTTTCTTCTGGCCTTTGCCTCTGCGTTCTGGATGTGCTCCTTCCATGTTAATCTTCTGTCATAGGTGACTCCCAGGTATGTCTGCTGGTCCTCGTACTCGAGTGGAGTACTGGCCAGTGTCAGATTGCCAACCTTGGTTTTGGTGGACAGTGAGAATAGCATGGCTGATGATTTTTATTTGTTGATGGTAATACACCAGCGACTGGCCCAAGCTGTAATTCTGTCCAAGGTGAGCTGCATTCTGTACGTGGCAGTCATTGTGTACTCCTCGGTGCACCAGAGTACGAGGTCATCTGCATAGAGGGTTACGAAATGCAGGTTTATCTTTCTCTTGACTAGCCAGGCGAGCTCTGACTATTTTGTCTCCTATTATGTGATTCCTGCGATAGCCGAATTGTGGATATGCAGGAATTGCCCGTACAGGCTAGCGTTTTTGCAGGCCTGTGGGTGAGCAGAGTTGTAGTCCAGGTAACCATGCGTGTCCGTGAGCTTGGTATATAGAGAGAATTCTATGTGCTTCTCTGGGATGAGTAGGACAAGCGTGTCCAGGAAGCTGACACTGTTCTTTGAGAATTTGTGTGTGAATTTAATGCTGTGGTGGCAGTTGTTCATATATGTTATGAATTCTTCAAGGGCTAGCTCGCCCTGTTCCCAGATCATGAAGACATCATCTATGTATCTGAGATAGAGTGATGGTTGGTGTGGTGTTTTCATGAGCAGTTGAGTTTCAAGGTCTGCCATAAAGATGCATGCATAAGTACAGGCTGCCTTGCTGCCCATAGTGGTGCCCCCTATCTGTAGGTAGTGGTCGCTAGAGCTGGGCGGTATTGACATTTACATGACTGTATCGGTACCATGAAAAAATACCGCGGTACCACGGTATACCATCATCTGAGGTTGAGGCATGCCACGAAATTAGAACCATTTTTTTCATTTCCTTTTCATTTCCATCTCCAATCAACGGTAAATGTAGGTAAAATAAATAGATTGGCTTTCTGATTTAGAGAAGAAAAACATTATGGCTATTGTGACTGTTTAGTTTCACGACTTTATTAGGTCACTATTTTTATTGACATACTATCATTCGCGGGAATATCGGTCAAAGTGTGTGGTCGACTCGCTAACTATAACCCGCTGTTTGAGACATTGGAGCGTGCTATTTTCAATCTGGATTGTTCTTGCTATTAATGCGTGTGACCAGCAAATGGTTAATTTTATTTTGGCAGTCGAGCGCGTTGATAGACAGAGTCCAGACAAAATCTGCGAGTATTTAAACGAGGCCAGTGTTGTACTCTTTTATTTCTGTTGGAGTCGTATATTCGGTTACTCTCGAAAACAGGTTTATACACATGCATATAACACGACATTGAATATAGCCAATTCCAAAGCTTTTGATAATTATCGAGTACCCGATGTGCAGACTCGTTACTCGCCATGCTTCACGTGAACAATGCGTGTAAAAGGCTATTGCCACGAACTTCCGACGTGTAGCCAGTTGAAAAATGAATTACAAAAACTAAAACACTATAATTTTTAGGTGTCATTACTTAAACTGGATTTAATCCTTAAAGAAATTTCTTAAAACAAGCCAGAAAAATACAAAATAACGACTTCAAAGCTGCTCGTTGTTAATAAATTAGCACGTGATCAAAATAGCGCGAACAAATACTACATTTTAGTAAATTTTCATTGATAAATTCAGCATAGTAATGTATTTTCCCACAGTCTAGTTCATGAACAGCCAATCAGATACGTCTTTGCGAGGTTACTGTTGTGTTTGAATAGCACGCGGTTTGTATGTTATTTTGTTATTCTAGCGTGTTTGTTCGGTGACAAAATGCTTAGAGTAATAAATTACAAATAATAGAAACGGGAATAGGGAATATATTATAGTGTAATTACTACCGGCAGACGGCCAGAGAATGAGTTCAGATGTTTTAAATAAAGCAATTTTACCGTGAGACTTTCAAGACATATGTTTGACATACAATTCCGCCTGTCATTATTTTGTAATTGACGTCTTGATGTTTGTTTTTACAACGACCCGTTCACCTCGACTCGGCTAATAGTTAGGGATGCTTATATTTTTGGCACTATTAGCACCTATTTACCCTTGGTCAAGTCAGATTTTATGGATCTATTTCTCAAATATTGTTCAAACATTATGGACGGTATTCACGGCATTTGGAAATGTCAACGGTCACGGTATCGGTTCACGGTATACCGCAGTCCTCACGGTACTACCGTCAGACCGCCCAGCTCTAGTGGCCGCCATAAAATTCAAAGTTGTTACTTGTCCAGGACGAGTTTGAGGAGGTTGAGTAGTCCTCTGATAGAAAGATTTCCCGTAAGTCCGTGCGTAAGGCCCTCGGTGTTGGGTATGTTGGTGTACAGGGACATGACATCCATGGTGACTAGAAGGGTATTGTTTGTGGCCTTTCCATAGGATTCAACTCTTTTAATGAATTCTGTAGTGTCTTTAACTTACAAGCGTATCTTGGTGACATGTCGACAAAGCTACTAATCAGTTCTGTGGGACACCAGTTTCCACTGATGATGGGTCTGCCTTGTATCAGACCGTTTTTGCGTGCTTTGTGGATTTTAGGCAGGATGTAGAATCTTGCTGTTCTGACAGGTTTAGGAATTTGCTGTGTGGCGATTTCTGGTTCTATTTTTACCACTGTCTACCAATTGGTCTAGTCGTTTATTGACCAAATTAGAGTGGTGTTCGGTTCTGTCAGACTCTAATTTCATGTAGAAATTAGAGTCTGAGAGATGTCTAGGAGCCTCAGATATGTAGTGGTCTTTTGACATGACCACAGTAGCTTGACACTTATCAGCTGTCTTGATGACCAGACCTGGATTATCGAGTATTTAAACAATGGCCTCTTTTTTTCAGCGGCAGTTGTGTTCCCTGTTGTACACCTGTTAATGGGTGTTGTGATACCTAATTTTTTACTGTTCTGATGAAACTATCTAGTAGGAAATCAGCGCCAGGGTTGGGGGGTGAAGGTTTTTGGTGCCCCAAATTTCTTTTTGATTATGACATTAAAACCTTCCTCCACACACACCTGTGCAGGTGGTTCCACGGGGTCATGCTTCTCTTCCGCTAGTTGTTCCAGGCGGTCGTGGGGGACATAGGGATGAGGAGTAATTTTCAACCATTCTGATGTGAATATGCACAATATGAATGTCCAATTTGCAAGCCAAGAGAAGAGTATTTTTTAATATTCGCCACTCAGGAAAGACTGACTTGATAAGAATAAGTAAATTGCTTTTGATTTTTTTCGAACCAAATTTTACCATTAACTCTAACCCTCAAATTTGTTCAAGAAAATTTCAATTTTCATATGGAATAACCGAGCCAGTCATTCCAGTGGTAAATTTTCAAAAATAGTCTTCTCTTGGTCTGCAAATGGACATTTCTCAAGACCACCGCAGAAGCCGTATTTGGCTGATATGAGTGTTAAAGTGCTAAAATGACAATACATTCATCACTAACCACACGGTACAGGAAGCTTCTCACAATCATCCACAATGTTTCCGCTGCCTATTCAAGGTCATCAACATGTTAGCCAAGTAATTGATAGGTGTGAAATTGAGATATTGGACATGGTTCATTATTGTCTGGATGATGTCCATTGGCATCATAAATCTGCGTATATGTATAGCTAATTGACTGATAAGGAAATGTCTGGCAGGCTGATTTAGTGATTAGCTCTTCAGAAATTGTGCACTTAACCTGGTAAAAAATGTGTCAAGAAAATCGGCATATTTACATATTGAATGTACATTTGTAACCCAAGAGAGCTATTTTGACAATTTACCGCTAATCAGTAAGACATAGGTGGACATATGAACTTGATTAGATGGAGGGACTGATAGGGAGGGAGATACAGATAGAAAAGACAGGCAGATACATAAATAAACCAGACTGCGCAATGGCATGCCGTCGCAAATCCCCAGACGTTTGCCAAATTTGCTGTTCTACCCGCCCCATCTTTCCATATCACCCCAACCCCACCATGCAGACATAGCTAATGTAAACATCACCTCACAATCCGCAATCATAAATAACTCATATCCCAAATTTGCCATTCTGCCCCTCCCCCCCCCAGCCCCCACCGTACCCAACCTCCTACACCAGGGGTGGTGCCTAGTGTAAACATTGCCTTTCAATCCGCAATCATATGTGTAACTAAAATACCATATTTAATTAAATACCACCAAATTTGACTCTGCAAACCCACCCTTGGGGTGAAGCCTAATGTAAATGTCGTCTTGCAGTCCACAATCATATGGGTAAATGACGTAGCAAATTTGATTGAATTTCACCACATCGTTTAGGAGGAGATGGCCAGAACGATGGCCGGACAGATGGGCGGAGGTGATTGCAATATCCCCCCCCCCCCATTCATTTCAAAGCATGTCACGGGTATAATTAAAATAAAATGTCTTGTGAATTTCTGGCTAGCATTAATGATTCTTCATTGTGCTAATGATAAAGGAAGGGAAACTGTGGAAAAGCTGAGTCCATTTTGGAAACAATAGCAACAGCTTAGTTTGACCGTAGTCGTCCAGTTGTCCTGTAAGATAAAATCAAAGTGCCTGATAGCTTACTAACTAGTGCCATTTTGTTCTAGCGCTTCTATTGGTGATTCTCCCTGTATTATGAGACAAATGATTGCATACCGTAAAGTCCACATGAACTGAAATGAAGTTAATACATTAGCATATATGACAGGGATCTAGTAGACGCAATTAATGTATTCTGCTGAAGCCTGTCATTTGCATTAGACAATAATTGAGTGAATATAGTGATTAACTGTCTGTCTCTTGCAAGCCACCAGACAATGATTTCAATGGGCAATAACTCTGTATGTGTTGACTCATTTTGAAAACAATTTGACTCAAAGTTGTTGGCTTAGCCAGCAACCACTTTCAGTCAAATGGTTTTCAAAATGTTCAGCATATCCACTGTTAAACACCATGGAAAATGTAGTCTGCAGAAATTCAGGAGACAGACAGTTAAAGGAATCCGTTGACCAGTGCCAGCTCTGCTGAGAACAGAATGATCTGAGGCACATCGTGGGCGTGTAACCCTTTTATGCTCAAATTTGTTCAAGAAAATAAAAATATTTGCTTATTGAATGTCCATTTGCGGGCCAAGAGAAGACTGCTATTTTTTAGGATTGACCACTGGCTCGGTTATCACGCTAGGCATTCCAGTGGAAAAGAAGCAAAAAGAGTTCACTTGGCTTGTAGATGGATATCCACAAGACCAGTGCAGATGCAGGTTTTGGCCAGCATGACCATTAAAGAATTGATACATGCCATCACATCCAACATGGGCCATATTTGAATTTTCGCCATTATATCGATGGGTTTTGTTAGTCCGTCTGTATGGCTGTCTGTCTGTTTGTCGTCTTCCAATCATTGTTAATTTTATATCTCAGCAGGGTTTGGCCCTATTAGGACTAAACTTGGACATATGAGTCCTTATATCAAGCTGATGGAGCACAATGATATTGAAGTCATGCGGTCAAAGTTCAAGGTCACTGTGACCTTAGTATAAAACTACTTTTTGCGGTTACGGTTTGCGTTTAGCTCAAAATATTCTCTTATATATCGACCTGGCTTCACCCTATTGGGACTAAACTTGGACACATGCCTCCTTATATCAGGTGGATTGAGCACAAAGATATTCAGGTCATGAGGTCAAAGTTCAAGGTCACTGTGAACTTGGTATATAACTATTTTTTCATTTAAGTTTTGCGTATAGCTCAACATAGCGTCTAATATCTCGCCATGGCTTCAGCCTATTGGGACGAAACTTTGACACATGATTACACATATCAATCAGATAGAACACATTGATATTGAGGTCAATGGTCAAGACCACTGGGACCTTTGTGTAATACTCTATTATTTCCGTTTAAGCTTTTAGTTTTGTTCAAGATATCGTTTTATATCTAAGGATTGGTCCAGCCTATTGTGACTAACCTTGGACACATGGTTACATATATCAACCAGATGTACCACAATTGAGGTCAATGGTCAAGTTAACTGTGACCTCGATATAAAACTATTCTTTTCAGTTAAATTTTTCGTTTAGCTCAACATACTGCCTTATGTCTGAGGATTGGTTCACCCTACTTAAATTGAACTTGGTCACCTGTTTAGCTGTATGAAGAACAGCTATATTGAGGTCAAGGTCATTGTAACATTTGTATAACCCTTACCATTCTGCTATCAGTATTCTATCTTTTACTGCGTCAATAACAAAGAAACTGGTGTACATTTTCCAACAATTTGGTGGATGATGTTGCTGTCTATGACAGCCACATCTTCCAGCAAATTTGTTGAAAAATGAACACCAGATCCGCTTTTAATTTAATTTGAAATTTTTAAATTTTGACATCAGAGGGTTAGTGATAATATACAGACTTTAACAGTTTGGTTCTGCTTAACTCGTCTGGCCTTTATCTCAGAATTGGCCAAATTATTGGAACTAAGCATCATCACATAGTTACCTCAACCAGTCAGAGGAGCGCAGACATTCAGACTTTTGAGGTCAAGGTCATTGTGATTTTGATACAAAGCTAGATTTAGCATTTGGAAATGCAAAATGCCAAGATTTTCGCCAGTGTCCCGTCAGTGTAACACTGATGTCTTGTTATATTATTAGCTCACCTGGCCTGAAAGGCAAAGTGAGCTTATGCCATGGTGACCGACCGTCTGATGTCTGTCCATCAACTTTTTCTTTGAACAACTTCTCAAGAACCACCAGACTGATTTCAGTTATATGTGGCAGGAAGCATCCGTAGAGCAATAAAGATCCAAGTTTGTTCAAACGAAGCCGATTAACCATCTTGGATTCTGGCTGATTTTTAGAAACGTCTTTAAAAATATTATTCTCTGAAACCTCTTGGCAGATCGATTCAGAACTCATGAAACCTCATCTAAGGCAAGAGCCGTGAACCAAGTTCGTTCAATGGAACTTGATTGGCCTAATGATTTCGTGGCCATCTTGGATGACCTAGTTTTCAAGAAAACAACTTCTCCAGAACCGCTGAATTGATCGGGCTGAAAATTTGGTAATATGATTAGGGCCTAAGATCCATTAAAGTTTGTTCAAGGGAAGTTGATATGTCAAAAACATGGGTGGCAACAGAAAATTCTAATTATTTCAAGGAAAGTTGATACGTAAAGAAACATGGCCGCTGTGTTCTTTTTACAATTCTGCCCAACTCCTTCAGGTTCTACTTATAGTTAATGGGCTTTGTTGTCTATGCTCCAGGTGAGAGATACAGGGCCGTTGTGCCTCTTGTACACCATTGCTTATGATTTGTGCTCCTGATTATTTGGAAATTATTAGATTTCTTTGCTGCCGATGATGTCATATTCAATTATGTCAGATTTTAATGAAATCTTAATCTGCAACTTCTAGGGTCTAGAATATCCTATAATACACAATATATTTCTATTTTACCCAACTCTGAGCGCAGCAGCAATGGAGTGATTGTGAGAGAAATCAAATCAAGTTAACCCTTTAAGCCTTGAATTTGTTCAAGAAAATTTCAATTTTTTGCAAAGAAAATTTCAATTTACAGACCAAAAGAAGACTATTTTTGAAAGTTTAGCACTGGAATTACTGGCTCGTTTATCAAGCCAGTCATTCCAGTGGTAAATTTTCAAAAATAGTCTTCTCTTGGTCTGCAAATGGACATTTCTCAAGACCACTTCAGAAGCTGTTTTTGGCTGATATGAGGGTTAAAGGGTTAAATAAGCTACTTTATGCATCTCTAACTATCCCCACATGTTCTTATAAAATGGAGGAGATATTGTAAACAATAGCTACGTCCAACACCTACGTCCATTCCTCTGTCTATCATCTCTACATCTGTCCATCCAGCTATCTCCTCCAAAACTGTTTGGGTAGAATTCAATCAAATTTGTTATGTCAGTTACCCATATGATTGCAGACTGTAAGGCGACATTTACATTAGGCTCTGCCCCCAGTGTGGAGCATGGTGCAGGTGGTTGGCAGAATTCAACCAAATTTGGTATGTTTAATATATGATTGCGGATTGCCAGACAAGGTTTATATTAGACTCCACCCCCAGGATTGCAGTGGGGGAGTGGGGCCGTGATTATGAACAGAACGTTAAAGTTAGCAAAAACATAGGGAGATGTGATCATGTGCCATCGACTGCACATGCTAGTTGAATCTATATTGAGTAACTCAGTAAAGTCCTTTGGCAATTTTTGAAGTGACTGATGTGTTTTTCTGTATATAGGTTTATGTTGGATTGACTATTGGTCAAAAGACTTTCATGAGTTTGCAATTCATTTTATGACAATAATATTCACTCCAAATAATTTTAATAATTTCCGATTAATTTTACCATAACTCTAGGTATAGTGGAGAAACTAACAATCTCCATTGATATTAGCTTAAAGGGCTTGTGCTTTAAACACCTTCAAAAGGGCTTCACCACATGCTTGTTACCTGCCTAAAAAATTTAACTCAAAACATACGGTTGATATTTTGATATTTTGTCATGTAAGTACACTGTCCATAATTATCTAACTACCGTAGTCGTTTTTGCAAAATATCAGGAACGTAAACATTTAGCAGTCGGGATTCGTCAAGCAATAAGCAACTATTTTGTGCTTATTGGATATCCATGTGTGTGCCATGAGAATTCTGTTTATGGAGCACTGGAATGACTGGCTGTGTTATCGATCCAGACATCCTAGTGGTAGATTTTCAAAAATAGTCGCATTGTCAACTGCAAATGGACATAAGAGCCCTGCAGATGCAGATTTTGGCCACTGTGTTAAGTTATTAACCCTTTAATTGTCAAATTTGGTTGAGAAAATCTAAATATCTCCCTTTTGAAATTTCAATTTGCAAGGCAAGAGAAGGATATTTTAGAAAATTTCTTGGGTTAAATTATCAAAAATAGGTTTCTCTTGCCCTGCAAATATCCATCCCGCAGGACCACTTCAGCGGCTGGTTTTGGCTGGCATGACCAGTAAAGGGTTAACCCTTTCATGCTGAAGCTGGCCAAAGCCGGCCTCTGCAGTGGTCTTGATGAATGTCCATTTGCAGGACAAGAGAAGACTATTTTTTTTAAATTTACCATTGGAATGACTGACTCGATAGCCGCGCCAGTCATTCCATTGATAAATTGTCAAAAATAGTGTTCTCTTGGGCTACAAATTGACAGTTATTGAGCAAATATTTTGATTTCATGACCAAGTTTAGCCATTAAAGTGTTAAAGATGGTGGCATATGGGAAGATTATGTAAAATAATATAATTTTGATGTGTTGTATATTTGAATGTGAGCAGCAGAGCCAGGTTCACACTATGTTAAAATACTTGCACAATATCAACCTTGTTCAGTTCAGTTCAGTTCAGGCACGTAGATCCCTCCTTTGTATAGGAGCACCTCTGTCAGGAGTAATGTAGGAGCCAGCATGTACACGAATCAGGTCAATCTCATTAAGTTTATCTATTCTTGTGTGGTTCAGGACATAGTAGTATTGTCTGATCAAGGCTTCTAGTTTGGCTATGCAGAGGCAATTAAAGCTCCTTCTTCAGGTATGTACTTGGGGTACATGTTACCGCGTCAACATGTCACTTTCGTTTCAGAATTAGCATTAAAGGATTATCGAACACGATGTGGTCCACGATTCCTGAGTATGCACGAAACGCGCAGGAGAAGACAACCCTTGATCGGCTTGTCAGTGGCTAATGCCCCTCTTTATGATGACATGTACTCAGGACAAGCACAGGTGAGTGATTCGCAGTCCTTCAGGTTAATCATTTAACCCATACCACTCTGATGTTAATTTTTCACCAAATTTGGTGGAAAATGGTGCTGTCATAGACATCAACATCTTCCACCAAAATTGTTGTAAAATGTACACTAGTTTTTTTGCTATTGACAACATAAAAGATAGAATATTGACATCAGTGTGCTACGGGTTAAATGTTTAATTTTGAACAAGCCAGCTAAATTTGGCAAAAAATAGATTTTATTAATCAATCTTAACAATTACAGTATTAATGGTCAAGATTGTTTCAGAAACTCCATTTTTTAAATTGATGCCCATTTGCAGACCAAGAGAAAACTGTTTTTTGAAAAGTTACCTTTTAACCTCTGAAATGACTAGCTCTGTTATAGTGCCAGACATTTTAGAGGTAATCTTTCAAAAATGCTCAACTCATCTCTTGGCCTCAAAATGTACTTTTCTCAAGATCACTATGGAATTCATTTTCGCGCAGCTTTTATAACATTAAATTATTTGAGTGCATTCATTTTCAGAAAGATTGAAAAAATTTCGGTCAGCATCTTGGTTGATGAAGAGCAAGATACCTCATTATGCTGAGTGCACACGCCTGGATAGAAAAACATTTTAACTGTCTGCCTGCTGAATTTCTGCAGACTACAATTTCATGGGATTTAACTCTGAATATGCTGAATATTTTGAAAACGATTTGACTGGAAGTTATTGGTGGCTAAGCCATCAACAACTTTCAGTCAAATTGTTTTCAAAATATTCAGCAGTTCCAGGGTTTTTAACCATTGAAATGCTTGTCTGGTGGCTTGCAGCATGCCATCCAGTTAAATGCATTCTGGTCGCTATTTTCAAACACAGTTTGGTTTTGCCAATCAACTAAATTGCCATTGAATGATAAAACTTGTTCCAGATGCAATTTTGGAAATGCATCTTTTCTGTTAAAAAAACTAAGTGATGTTGACAACTTTGTAGCATAATATTGAAGAAAAACTATTTAGTCATCTCAAGGAGGAATTATGATTCTTCACAGAGTAACTAATTCAATGACGTTTTAATATCCCCAATATCATTGACGTGTGGCAGAAGATTAGCACCCATCGACCATACCATGCAGAAATTATAGAAGGTGTATAGACCCTTACCACTCTGATGTCAAAGTTTTTCATTTTCAAATTAAATTAAAAGATGAACTGGTGTTCATTTTTCAACAAATTTGGTGGAAGATCAACAACATTGTCCACCAAAATTGTTGAAATATGTCCACCAGGTTTTTTGCTATTGACACAGTAAAAGATAGAATGACTCAGGTGGTGAGAGGACAAAAGGGTTCAGTGATGGGCGACAAGATTGCGATAAGATAAAGGGTTGTAGGTAAAGACAGCAGTTTTAAGTTAAGCTTTTCAAAGATAATTTATTAGTTAAACGAGAACTTACCTGAAAGTGGAAGTTAGATGTTTGACTGTAATTCTAGCCAATCACCACTGGAAGCCGGAATTACATGAGAGATGTTTCATGACTTGCTGAGATCAGTCTTCAAAGATTAATTGAGTGCACAGCACATTAATCCCAAATTAGGGTGGGACAAGAAAAGTTCCCAAATGAAACCTCAAACTATGACCTCTTTTCTAGAGGTGGGCAACCGGCTTCCAGTGGTGATTGGCTAGAATTAAAGTCAAACATCTAACTTCCACTTTCAGGTAAGTTCTCGTTTAACTAATAAATTCTAACCAATCACCACTCAGTCAGCCGGAGTTCCACAAGACTTGACAAAGCTGTGGGTGCATTCAATACTATAAATTCCATGTAATGAATTTCTCACAATTGTGATAATGAACTGAACAATTAACAGATTTGATAATCATCCTTCTGAGCACTGACATTTATCTAATATATTCAGTAGTTTGTTATAAAACTTTTAAACACTCATTATCAACCTGTTGCACAAATTTAAGTTATGGAATTTTCGAACCCTCTCAATGGACAGCAAAAATGGTCTAATACCTTTTTTTTTTTGTCTACTGTATTGTCTATAGATATTTATATCAATCCATGCCAGTATCCTAGTTATTTTCACCCTTCGATATATAGTGTCTACATACTGCCTTATCATCTTCATAAATAATTTTGTGTTATTATCTTTCTTAGATTCTTAGTTCTCCCTAAATGTGATGGCAATGCATTGAAAACTATACAGCTGGGCGAAATTCATTTATATGCAAGCAAAATGGTCCTTAGAAGTGTTGTGTTTCAATCATGATTGCTTAAAGTTCCTGAATTGATTCCTCAAGAGATTACTGCATAAAAGTATCAAGCATTTTACTGAAAACGTTACTGAAATGGCAAATATAATTTTATCTGGCCTTAGTTGATATTTGAACAATGATCCATTTTAAAAATCTTATCATTAACTGATGACTCATAAATGGTTTGGTGAAGCCAATTTAAACCCAGAAATGCACCACTGATTAGGTCCTTGGTAAAAATATCAATAACCCAAAAGATTTCAAAACTTAATCCACATAGTAAGCATTATTTCTTTATTGATTCTCTCCATGAATTAATAACCAAAATTGTCTAGCCAGCAAGATCCTTATCATCCGAGGCTCTCTTGTATAACAGGCTATTAACTAACAATATTTTGCTTAGTGGATGCACACTGTCCTTATGAGTGAATGCCCCAAGATTGTCAATTCAAAAACAACATCTTATTAAATAGCAAAATCTGTTTTATGTATTTTCCAACTTGCTGCTATGTTACTGTTTCTGCTGCTTGATCCAATTCTACTCTTGTAGATTAACGCTCAGTAGAGGCAAAAAAAGTGTAAATGACTATGGGTTAACTTCAAACCGATCTAATATAAAAAGCATCAATATCATAAGCTCCTGAGGTACATGTATTCAAGAAACATGTGGCTTAATCCAGAAATTGAGTCTAGAAGTGAACAAATCACAAGACTTCATTGTAAAGCTACTAGAGAAGTACACATAAAACTCCTTGATATTCAATTTGCCCTCATCATCAAATACTCTGGATTTTGTTATTTGCTATACAATTCATCTGACCAGTTGAATGAGCAACTGTAATTCATAAATTTCATTCTCTAAATCATAGCCAAACTTCTCTGGCTGGTCCATTACAACATTGTGATGGAAGAGATTAACACAGATATAGTTAATGTTGTTACTATAGAAATATCCATTCAGAGCCCAAACTTAGCACGAGCAACACTAAAGACTCTAAACACAACAATCAAGCTTAATGTCCAGTACATTAATATGATACTGTTTCGCCTTATCTCTCCATCTACCACCTATAGAATGTGTATTCTTTTCCTGTGCGAGGTCAGTAGATCAGAACGGCGGCGAAGCAATTAAGGATACCTAGTAATTTGTAAGAACGGTGGCGGCGGCAACACTCAACGTTAATTTTGCACTGAGCAAATCTGATTTTGGGTTATATGTCTGGTTTTGTTTACCCTATTGGAACTAAGCTTTTACACATGGTTTCCTATACTGATAGGAAGCAATAAAATGAAGTGAGGCTACATTAATGGAAAAAAAGGTCACTGTGACTTTGATACAGAAGATGCAAAACTTCTTGACAAAGACGAGGATGGGCAGTCGAGACATTTAAAATTCTGCGTAATTCTTGTTGCTGAAGTTAACCCTTTTACAAACACTCAAGACAGCCAAACACGGCTTCTGAAGTGGTCTTCAGACATTGTACATTTGCAGAACAGGAGAAGACTATTTTAGAAAATTTCTCACTGGAATAACTGGCTCAATAACCAAGCCAGTCATCCCAGTGAGAATTTTTTTTTAAATAATCACTTGATCTTGAACAAATTTGAGGGCTATTTGATTAAGATTTGAATATAATTGTACTTTGCGATGTAACTGTGTCGGGTCAGTGCACCATGGCGATGAGGATAGATTTTCTCTACAAACTAATTTGCCCTGGGTAATTTAATGATGACATTTCTATGTCTGCACGTTTGCGTGATGTGAATACACATCTTCCTATATGCACCATATCTGCATTACAAATGTAGAGAACCTCGTAATAAAAAAATTCATCAACTCGTTGAACCCGACACTTAAATTGTGACATGGTTTAGAATATAAATTTGCTTATGGCATTCTAATGAATATTCTTAAAATAATAGTTATTATTAGCTCATCTGGCTTGAAGGGCCATGTGGGCTTTTGCCATGGCGACTGTCCATCCACCCGTCAACTTTTTTCTTTAATCGACTTCTCAGGAATGACTGCGCTGATTTCAATTATATTTGTCAAGATTTGAAATAATAGTTATTATTAGCTCATCTGGCCTGAAAGGCCAAGTGAGCTTATGCCATGGTGACCATCCGTCGTCCGTCTGTCATCCATCAACTTTTCCTTTAAACGACTTCTCAAGAATCACTAGGCCGATTTCAATTATATTTGGCAGGAAGCATCCTTAGGGCATAGGGATCCAAGTTTGTTCAAACGAAGCCGATCAACCGATTTGGCCAGTGGCCATCTTGGATTTCGCCCGATTTTAGGAAACGTCTTTAAAAATCTTCTCCGAAGCCGCTTGGCAATCAATTCAAAACTCATGAAATATCATCTATAGAAAGAGGTAAGCCAAGTTTGTTCAAGAAGACTTGATTGACCAAATGGTTCGGCGGCCATCTTGGATGACCTAGTTTTCCCGAAAACGACCTCCAGAACCGCTGAAGGGATCAGGCCGAAATTTGAGAGATATGGTTAGGGAATAAGGGCCATTAAAGTTTGTTCAAGGGAAGTTGATGCGTTAAAAAACATGGTTGCTGTGGGCCAATCAAAATCTAGTGTGTTTGGCAGCCATATTGGATTTTTTATTTGATAGATTTTGAGGCCGAAATTGGTTTTATGTATATTTGGGGGTAGTCTGAGCTCAAATATGCCATTTTCGAAACTGTCGGATAAACGGTTTGGTGGCCATCTTGGATTATTTTCCCGCTAAAGACCCATACTAAAGCAATGGGAAATTTTTAATGTCTTCTCGAGAACTACTAGGCCGATTTCAATTATATTGGGCAGGAAGCTTCCTTAGGGCAGAGGGATCCGAGTTTGTTCAAATGAAGGCGATCGGCCAATTTGGCAGGTGACCATCTTGAATTTTGTCCGATTTTAGGAAACATTTTTAAAGATCTCCGAAACTGCTTGGCGAATCTTCATCTAGGCAAAGAGGTAAGCCAAATTTCTTCAAGAGGAATTGATTGACCAAATGGTTCGGTGACCATCTTGGGTGACCTAGTTTTCCCGAAAATGACTCCTCCAGAACCGCTGAAGGGATCAGGCCGAAATTTGGGCAGTATGATTAAAGACATGGGGCCATTAAAGTTTGTTCAAAGGAAGTTGGTCCGTCAAAAAAACATGGCGCCATGGGCCAATCAAAATGTAGCATGTTTGGTGGCCATATTGCACTTAAAAAAATGTCCACAAACTCATTTTAAAGACTACTAAACTACCCACCAACAATTTTGACAAAAATTTATGGTGCTCCAGATGAGTGACACAGGCCCCTTGGACCTCTGGCCTGAAGGGCCAAGTGGGCTTTTGCCATGGCACCTGTCCATCCACCCGCCAACTTTTTCTTTAAACGACTTCTCTGGAACGACTGTGCCGATTTCAATTGTATTTGACAAGATTTGAAATTCAAACTGTTCAACTGAATACTTTGGCAGCATTGTAACGAATTTCATGTATTCTGATCTATCCGGCTGAAATTGTTTTTGAAGTGGAATTACCAACACAGCGTTTAAAGTGTATTTAGTTACCTACTGTGTTTTAATTGAACTTTGCAGAAATATTTTGTATGTTGATTCACTCCTATAGCATGTGACTGTCAGGATATATTGAAGGTGCTAGTTTTGGAACCTGACACAGGCGTCAAACATACGTTATATACATTTACATCAATGTATATCCGATGACATCTCTCAATGTGTTGCCTGTTATTAGCTCATGTGGAGTGAAAGGCCAAGTGAGCTTATGCCACATGGCAACAATCCGTCGTCCGTCCGTCATCTGTCAACTTCCTTTGATCAAGTTCTCACGAACCACTGGGCCGATTTGAATTATATTTGACAGGCAGCATCCTTAGGCCATTAGGATCCAAGTTTTTTCAAACGAAAGTTGATCGGCCAATTTGGCCATCAGCCATCTTTGATTTTGTCTGATTTTTAGAAACGTCTTTAAAAATCATCTTCTCCGAAATCGTTTGAGGGATTGATTCAGAACTCATGAGCTGAACCAAGTGTGTTTGGCAGCCATCTTGGATGACTTAGTTTTCGCGAAAATGACTTCTCCGGTAGCGCTTAAGGGATTGGGCCTAAATTGGGGAGATATGATTAGAGACTAAGGGTCATTAAAGTTTGTTCAAGGGAAGTTGATCCATCAAAAAACATGCCCACTGTGGACCAATCAAAATGTAGCATGTTTGGCAGCCATATTGGATTTTTTTATTTTATTTGACTTTGAGGTCGTAATTGGTTTTATATATGTTTTTCGGCATTCTGATCTCAAATTTGCCTTTTTCGAAACTGTTGAATAAACGGTTTGGCAGAAAGCTGTAATCATTTTACTACTAAAAGCTCCTATACTGGAGCAATGGGAAATTTAAAATCTCTTCTCGATCGCCACTGCAGCGATTTCAATTATATTTGACGGGAGCAATCGTTAGGACAGAGAGATTCAAGTTTGTTCAAACGAACCTGATCAGCCAAGTTGCCCAGTGGGCATCTTGGATTTAGGCTGAATTTTAGCAATATCTTTAAAAATCTTCTCTACAAAACCACTTGAGGCATCGATTAAAAATTCATGAAATATGATCATGGGGAAGAGCTGAACCAAGTTTGTTCAAGGGAACTTGATTGGCCAAATAGTTTGGCGCCATTCTTGAATGACATAGTTTTCACAAAATTTGGCAGATATAATAAGGGACCAAGGGCCATTAAAATTTGGTCAAGGGAAGTTGATCCGTCAAAAAACATGGCCGCCATGGGCCAATCAAAATGTAGCATATTTGGCAGCCATATGGGCTGAAATTGGTTTTATATATGATTTTGAGTATTCTGATTTCAAATACACCGCTTTTGAAACTGTCAGATGAACAGTTTGTCAGCCATCTTGGATCATTTTCCCTCCAAAAGCTCCCATACTAAAGCAAAGGGGAATTTAAAATGTCTTCTCGAGAACCACTGGACTGATTTCAAGTATATATGGCAGAAAGCATTCTTAGGGCATAAAGATCCATGTTTGTTCAAACAAAACACCGATCGGCACATCTAGGATTTTGTCCCATGTTTATAAATGTCTAAAAATCTTCTCCGAAACCATTTGGGGGATTGATTTCAAACTCATGAAATATCAGTTCGGGTAAGAGCTGAACCAAGTTTATTGAATGGAACTTCAAATGTTTTGGTGGCTATCTTGGATGACCTAGTTTTTGCGAAAACAACTCCAGAACCGCTGGACGGGTTGGGACAAAATTTGGGAGATACTTGTATGATTAGAGTTTGTTCCATGCAGATATGTCAAAACAACATGTCCGCCATGAATCAATAAAAATTTAGCTTTTTAGGGAGAAATATGGTATTTTCAGCAAATTTCAAAGAAAATCATAAAAAGACAACTTATTAACCATGGGGCCAATTTTAGAAAAACTTGACTAAGCCTTCTTCACAGAAATTTGATTGTTAAATTTTTGCAGTGGTCATCTCGTTTTGTTCGGTTGTGCCAGTGCCCAATAATTGCAGGTGAGCGATACAGACCCCTTGGGCCTCTTATTACATTTGATGTCTTGGAAATAATGAATAAGATACCTATTTGAAGTATTGAAGAGTAGCTAATTAACCCTTTACTGGACAAATTTGGTCAAGAAATTCAAACTATTTCTTATTGAATGTCTGTCCGCAGCTCAATTTAGAGAAGAATAATTTGGAAATTTTACCACGAGAATTATTGTCTCGACTATGGAGCCAGTGATTCCATTAATATATCTAAAAAAAAGTTCTTGGCCTGCAAATGGGCATTGGTCAATAATACTGCAGAGGGTTGTTTTGGGCACCGGCTTTAGGGTTGGGTTATATAATTATATAATTAATTAATCCTATCTGGCATGGGTTCTATATAGGGCCTATTCTTTGAGATTTGTTATTCTAAATATATTTAAATGACCAAAATACTCAAAATCTACGCTGATATCAAGGGCTGAAATTTGCAGACAACATATTCCAGAGTTTATATCTTTAGATCTGCTAAATATTTTGCTAAACCACCAACAACTTTCAGTCAAATTATTTTCAAAATATTCAGCAGGTCAAAAGTTTATGCTCTTTGAAATTATTGTCTGGTGGCTCATGAATAATACCTGTTAATTTGTGTTTAATCTGTCAATGTAAATGTGTACTAAGAATCCATGGAAACCATATATTGGATATTTTTAACATAATTGGATTGGAAGACATTGCTGCCTTAATATTCAAAATATTCAACAATGTGTTTATTTTGTTATGGAATCATGTTAAGTTATTTCTAAGCAGTACTGTAGCAGTAGCGCGTTGTAACTTGATTCAATCGAATGACAGTAGAACCTCATTACTACTGTATCTCTGGGGAGAGACAGTCAGCGTGCAGACACCACGCTCCATGCTATGAGACAATGTCTAAGCGATGTGTACAAGGAATCGCATGAGAATCCACTCAGTTGATAAAATCGACTCATCTTCAAAGTGGAGAATTGACGTCACATCGTCTTCTCTTCTCGTCGGTGTATAAATTTAATAAGTTGTTCGATGAATTCTGCGGTCGATTTTTTCCTCGCTTTTGAAGTTCTTTTAGTATACACTTATTGAGATATTCAGTAGAGATAGTAGGTGAAGTAATTGATCACTTATTGAGATATTCAGTAGAGATAGTAGGTGAAGTAATTGATCACGTTTTATATATGATCTATCTTGACCTTTATTTTCAAATTTTATCAAGAAAAAAGAGAAGTGTTTTTGAAAATTGTCCACTGGCATGACTGGCTCGCTATATATCAAGCCAGTCATTCCAGTGGTAGATTTTTAAAAATTGTCTTCTCTTTATCTACAAATGGGCATTTCTCATGAGAATAAATGCTTTGAATTAATCAAGGAGAGGGTGAGCGAGGCCCCCCCCCCCCCCCCCCTCAGTCGGGTGGGAGGGAAAACCTTTAATAAATCTAGCAGAAAAGCGTGTAAAAGGCAGCAGCTACAAAACTGATATGAGTATGCCCACGGGTGCATGCGAGGGTATATCGCACCACTCGCGGATATAGAAAAAACTATTGGATGCCCTGGGCAAGGAAGGGGAAGAGGAGCAAGGCACGTGTCTCGCGCATGGTCGGGTTGTGATAGGGTCACAGCGACCCTCATCAATATTCATGACCTGGGCACACATGCGTGATACGAAAAATACGAAGCCATGTGCCCCAAAGGTGGTCGGCTGATAAAGTCTGTCACCAGATTAGAGACAGGAAACGCGGGCTATTTGGGCATGGTTTGATAAGCCAACAAAAGGGCCGCAGTTGATCGATTACAAAGGACCGGGTCCCATGGTCAGTAAAACCGAGACAAGGAGTGATCACAGGAGACTGATAAGGAATCCACCCACTCCCCCTCCCGAATTAATAGCATATTAATAATATTAATATTTCCAATGTAAGTGAAACAAAAACCCTTCAAACTGAGAAGTCAGGACAGGGATGTAAAAAAAAGGCACGCCATAACTCAGTACATTACTTTCACTAGACTTCATGTAGGGCAAACAAAATTACCCTTCAAACTGAGGATTCAAGAGCACTACTGCACTACTTAACCTTAGGATGGAGAATGTGTCTTACTGCATTACTCAGGTTCTAAGAGCGGGCCCAGGTGCAAACAGAAACACTCCAATCAGGAGAGAAAATGAAAATGAAGCGCACAGGATAGTCATTATCTCCACACCATGGAGTCTACCTGGCATCAGCCATATGGTTAAAGAGTTATTCGCCTGTAGGCCTTCCCCTCTGCCCCCCCCCCCCCCCTCCTCTCTCTTCATATTGTGGTTGGATAACTCTAATGGTAGTAATATTTGCTCAGTGACATTCATCACAATCATCGTGTTTCAGATCTATGGTCAGTTATTGATCAAATGATGTGCTGAAATTAGCGCTAGTTATTATTACCCTTCAGTGGTCAAGGTTTCTTTAAAGAATGTGAATATTTTCTTGGTGAACAGCTACTTGCAGGCCCAGAGAAGACTATTTCTGGGAAATCTACTACTGTATAATGGCTGGTTCATTTAGGGGTAAATTTTCAAAAATATACATTACTTGACCTGCAAAGGGACATTCCTCAAGAGCACTACAGCAGCCGCTTTTGAGCAGTTTGACTATTAAAGAGTAAGACAGGGAGCCGAGTAATTCCACTGCAAAAACCTAGAAATTGATGTGGCTACGATCCTTTTATGTTGGCTCAGAATAAATTACTGTGTGTTTCATGCAAGACTGCACACACGCCGCTATGTATATTCCAATGTCCAGGCGGATAAGTGCACAAAGATGTATGAGTGTGTTTTGATTGTAAAGCTGTGTATAATTTTCTCATCAACTCACGTTCAAAGCGATCAAACGGAGTTGTGACGCGTAGTTGTTCAGTTTTCAAGGGTAGCCACTGTGGCGTATCTCGCCAGCATCGCGGAATAATAAGACAGGACAATATTGACACATGTAGACCGAATGATGTAATTCATTCTGTGGTATTATTGCTATTCCGTCCCTGTAATGAGAAGAAGTTTGAATCAATACAGTTGAGATTGGGAAAAGTGAAGCGGCACTTAAGCGATGTGGGGAGATAATTTCATGTTCCCGTTATTCACGTCAGCTGTTTCATTAGTTGCGAATTATTACCACTTTGACATTCATGCCTAGATAATTGTCTGTGGTCTGGCTCTCTGGATACCCACAATTCTTCATTTTTACTTAAACATTATATCTGCTATACTACATACGTTACTTAGACATCTTGACATCTTTTGAAAATAATTTCACTAAAAGTTATTGGGATAGTTAAATTGCTTTCCCATTAAGTCAGCAAATATCAGTTAGCACTTTACCCCTTACCATGCTGATGTCAAAATCTTAAATTTTCAAATTAAATTAAAAGATGATCTGGTGTTAATTTTTCAACAAATTTGGTGTAAGATGTTGCTGTCATAGTTGTTGACAAATGTCCACCAGTTTCTTTGTTATTAACACAGTAAATGACGGAATATTGACATCTTCGTGGAAAGGGTTAGGCCTTATAGACCAAAAATGACAAAGTCATTATGATGTAAATAATATTCGTTTGAATATTTTGAAACTACTTTTACTAGAACCTGTTGCTGCCTATATATATATATATATATATATATATATATATATATATATATATATATATATATATATATATATAGATATATATATATATAATATTGAGTCGAATTATGCATAGTATGCCGAATTGTAAGCGATATTTATATCGCTTAGATTTCAGTATATCTCTTTTTGGGGCACTCAGCTCCTCCTCATTGCATTCATAGCATCTGTTTTGGTCTTTTCAAGCCTACATATATAAGGCACTTTGATTTAATTTAGGCTTGAATTCGCCCAAATATTGCTGGCTATGTCGACTAATTACTCATCATCTGGATCTTGCAAACATATAAATCAAACGTCTTGTAAATTCAAGACACCTTACCACATACGCTACACCGAGTTGATGAGTACCACATGTGGCACGAACAAAATAATGTCAACAATCGGCCACACTGGGCCAAAGCTTGAAATTAATACTGCTCATCAGCCGGCTCTTGTAGCACACTTTCGACATGCATAACTTCACATTGCACAGAGTTGATGAGTTTTTTCAGTCCGACTCCCTCATATCTTGATTTGTCATATTGGCATGTTCCATCAAATCCACTTCTCGGATCAAAGCTACTGTAGGAGTCAGACTACAAATAGGTTGAGCTGAGCCTACCTCTTATCTCCAAAAGAAATATTATAGTTTAGTTAATAAATGATTGAAATTAACTTACAATCTCTGTGTTGTTACCATAAAAGTATACTATGCATAATTCGACGCACGCAATGTTGTGACGCTTAAAAAATGAATAAGAATGAATTATATTTTGTCTGAAATTTCCTCAAAGTTGTAACCATATAGGAAAGAAGATGTATATTGTTCTGCGAACAAACTGCCTTGCCGTCGACATTATTATAATTGCTTTAAAATGCTATGCAAGAGGCTGAGAGACAGATCACGACTATCTGGTCATAAAGGGCCTGAACTTCAGCATATTACAGGATTGTTAGAAAAGGATCAAATTAGTTCACAAGTATGAAAAGAAAAGAGAAACACTAACTGGCAATATAAAAGCAACTCTGGCGTGTTATCATACACCACCATACACCACCGTACAAGAGTACATAATAAATCACGAGGACGGGCTATATGCAAAGCTGAAAGCATCCAATGATAAACAAAGAAAAGCAGATCAATGTATCATATATCCACAATGGAATTGAGAAGAGGAATCGATAAGACAACTGTAAGCTCTTGTGATAAGACATATGTAAGCTCTTGTGATAAGACATATGTAAGCACTTGTGATAAGACATATGTAAGCACTTGTGATAAGACATATGTAAGCTCTGTGAACACTGAAGAAGATATCAGAATAAGAAAGATGATTAACAATACAGTACAGCCTAAAATAGCTTAACCTTTTAAAGGGCCACATTTTCCAAGAAATTTTTGCTAAATGAATGTCTATTTGCTGGACAAACTTAGAGGATTTTTGAAATTTTTTCAGTAGAATGACTGGCTCGATTATCGAGCCAGCTATTCCAGTGGTCAATTTTCAAAAATAGTCTTATTTTGTCCTGCGAATGGACATTCCTCAAGACCTCTGCAGTGGCTGGTTTTGGCCGGATTGACCATTAATGGGTTAACTTGTTTCCAGTGTTACAATTTTGGATGGACATTTTGAGCGTAATTGCATTGAAAAATATTGCTGTCTTAGCCAGCAATCTCTTCCAATCCAATTATGTTAAAAATATTCAACAATACATTTTATTTTGTTTTGTGGAACGTTGGTCAAATGGGACAGCGGTGTCGCTTAGTTCTAGCAAGGCCTTTGGAAACTCACAGTTCATCACGGCAATCAGGAGATCCTCTCCCGCACAGAAACAGGATGCCGAGCAGCCTAACTCTGCGTGACAAGAAAGCGTTTAACTAAGACACTGCTACAATGTGCCAGACACACTTGTCCTGAAAGCCAGGAAACTGCGCTGGACAGTAACGCTCAAGCTTTACCGGCAAAGGAAATGGTTTGTCTTCATGAAGTCTGTATGGCAGGAATGGTTACGGTACTTAAATGATGGCATCTGATGATCCCATAACCTCATTGATAATGTGGGTCAAGGTGCGAGTCTCACTGTGAGTGTTGGTAAAGTACGGGAGATCCGATCTGTTACTCAAATATCTGGTGTCATAATCAAAACAGGTCACTCATTAGCTGACATAATCAAATGACATTAGCTGACGTCGCAATCAAACGACGTCAGCTGACGTCTCAATCAACCGGCATAGGTGACAGACATATGAATGTGGCAAAGTTGTAGCGGTAACTGTCTGAATTGTATGTACTCGGTAAAGTTACAATTTAATAAACATTCTGTTGTTTATTTTGAAACAAATCTGACTCGGAGCTGTTCTTGCCACAGTCGTCTCGAAGTCAAATAAGTTTCAAAATATTCAACCACTTAGCTTAAAATTGAGACTGAATTCTGGGTTCAGAGTGTTAACAGTGATTCAATTAATGTGGGTAGATGCTTAACACTATCCTTCATATTTGTTTTTTTTAATTCTCAATTTTCTCATAGAAAATGTCCATTTATAGATGAAGAGAAGACTATTTATGAAAATGTACCAATGGAATGACTGGCTCAGTTATCGAGGCAGTCATTCCAGTGATAAATTTTCAAAATAGGCTTCTTGGTCTGCAAATTGACAATTCTCAAGACAGTGCTGATGCCTGTTTTGGCTGATATAAGTGTTAAAAGAGTTAATATAGAATAAGGGTGGAGCAAAGCTAAAAATGGATCCAGGGTATAATTGCTCCTTAAATGTGATAAAATCTAGTTTTCATTCCACTATCTTTTATTAAATAGTAGGACCCATTTCCAGCTATGCCCCTCCCATTTCTAGCTATGCCCCGCCCATTTCTAGCTATGCCCTGCCCATTTCTAGCTATGCCCTGCCCATTTCTAGCTATAACCCGCCCATTTCTAGCTATGCCCTGCCCATTTCTATCTATGACCCGCCCATTTCTAGCTATGGCCCTCCCATATATAACTATTCCACGCCCATTTATAGCTAAGGTCTGACGGGTTGGGGTTGATTTATATACTTTGAATCCTGAATTCCCAGAATCCCAATTTCAAGGTAACTATGCAGGTAAGCTGTTGAATATTTTGAAACTAATTTGAGTTGGTGCTGTTGCTAACAACACCCAGGCTAATTAGTTTCAAAATATGCGAAATAATGTTTATTAAATAGTAAAGACACAATTCGTACACTTGATGGACTATTCAATGTTCATGACATCATTCATTACATTTTCGCGGGATGTCAGCGATGTAATTGACGTCATATATACTTGAGTGACAGATTGGATCCATCCATTGTACTTCCATATGCATGAATTACTGGAGTGTTAGTAATTACACGTGATCTATGATGGATGTAATGGAATCGATTAAAAAAGTCTCTCAATTCACGCTCAGAAATCAGACTAAATCACGATTAACTAGTCAGCGAATGCTGGGCTGGAATGTCCCTAATACACCCATACCCACACAGCCCCGACATAATCAATTTTGCACCAATCTATTGATGCCAATATCCGGTGTGTGGACAACGGCGGTTATTACTCCCATAGATCAGTGTATAGCCGACAATGGCACATTTTGGAATGCCTTTGGGCGGGGTGAGGGTAACTAACACATCAGGTTTTAATCAGTCGCATAAAATGACTGCCTTTCCCAGCCCATGAGTCTGCGCCATGATGTCATTCGATGTCCTTTGTGGCTTTACCTCTTTAGTGATCACATTTGGCAAAAAAAAAATTTCCTTATTGAATGTCCTTTTGAGTTTTCTTTTGGCCTGCAAATTGGTACTCCTCAAGATAGCTGCAGAGGCCAGTGCTGGCCGGCTTGACCATTAAAGGGTTCATATTACCATGCTAGCGATGAACAGTCTAATATACCGATCCATTTTAGCTATGCCCCGCCCATTTCTAGCTATGCTCCGCCCATTTCTTGCTTAGCTCTGCCCATACGTTGCACATGTTGCGATCGATCTATATACTTTAAACCAGAGGTAAGCTGTTGAATATTTTGAACCTAATTTGACTTGGTGCTGTTGCTGCCTATTACATGCAAACTGTGGGCATAGCTTATAAATGACATAGCTAGAAATAATCCCTCTGTTGAAGCTGGTATTTATTGAACAGGCGAGTCATGTGACATGTCTTACAATAAATCATGCATTGAAAAACAAGTTAGGTAATCCATGCATACATTGAAAGCAGATTATCGACAATGATGTGAGTCAGTCATACAGATGCTTTATATGAACCACACACCCACCCCATGAAAGTCATTGCTTGTCTGCGTATCTCAGCAACGTTAGCGTCTGTCACTCTTGCAATCTTGTCCAGAATGTAGAACTTTCAACGGCTGTGTCGCATGTTAAAAGTAGGTCATGGTAACCTACTTTTCATGGTTCACTAAATATCATAAAAAATGATCTTGTTCAGTTTATAATATCAATGTGATATACAGCAACTACTAAGCCTTTAACACTCAAATCAGCCAAAATCGGTTTCTGCAGTGGTCTTGTGAAATATCCATTTACAGACCAACAGAAGACTTTTTTGAAAATTTGGAATTGGGATGACTGGCTCGATAACCGAGCCAGTCATTCCAGTGGTAAATTTTCAAAAGTAGTCTTCTCTTAGTCTGTAAATGGACATTTTCTATTAAAATTTTCTCGACAAAATATAAGGGTTAAGTTTGTTTTATAAGCCGATCATAGGCTAAAGTAAATCAGTGGTAAATTTTCAAAAATATTCTTCTCGTGGTCTGCAAATGGACATTTCTCAAGATCACTGCAGAAACTGCTTTTGGCCGTCTTGACCATTAAAGGGTTAAAGACAAATTGACTGAAACACAGATTACATATGTCACTTTCATTTAAAAACATTTTGTGTAGGCATGTAGAAACCATGCCTGATACACGTGGTGATATGGGTTAATCAAGACGTTAGCTTTGTTCCGTCAGACTGCTTCCATTATCTACCGTAATCTATGGTGTTTCGCCAAGATACTCTAGCCATCTATGATGATTGTCAATGCAAATTCGTAATAATTAATCAATATTAAACTCGCATTGCATTGTCAATATTCAGTGACATGTAGCGATTATTCGAAACACTTTTGGCTGAAATTCCGATCTGCCGAGACGTATGTGCTTAGAATTGCGTAGAATGATGATATATACTGGAAAGGATTTAGCTATGTCAGTGTAGAATTCTGCTGCATACATTGAAGGATCGATGCTGTTGAATTACGATACCTACAGTGAATCTTAGGCAGTAGGTCAAGAAGGCGTCTATGTGCTTCATTTTCTGCCACAAACTTTGTTCTGCTATAAATGCTGTTTCATGAGTTTTGAATCGATCCCTCACGTGGTTTCCCAGAGGATTTTTAAAGACATTTCTAAAAATCAGTCAACCTATTTTCAAACTATTCAACAATGTGCATGGAAATGGGGAGTGGAGGTGGGGGGGGGGGGGGTTACAGATGAAAGTACAAACATTTTCAAAAGGATTCCAGACTTTTTTTTACCATTTCTCATGAAATTTATGTTCCTATGAGTTTGTTGCATTTTATCTGTTGTGAATGTGAAATAAATTTCAAGTTAACTTGGATTAGCTGGTATTTTCTTAAATATCCAAGCTATTGGAAAATTATTCAACCCATACCAGCTTGGATTTCCTTCAATTAGCTTGGACTTTATGTAGTGGCTTGAACTTCTTGAAAATCCCCCATCTCAGGATTCAAGTTAGCTGGGATTTTCTAGGACTTTTTGAATATCATCATGAAAAAGTGCAAGCTTCTTGTATTTGCTTGGACCTTTCGGATTTGACAGAATTCAAGCCAGCTTGGATTTTCTAGGACTTTGTTTTGTCAGACATAAAAGAATTCAAGACTCACTTACACTATCTTGGATTATCTTGAAATAGCTTGCACTAAGGCAAGAACAGGTCTCTGTATAGTCATGACTAGAGGTGACCGTGACATGGTAAATTGGTGGGAAATTTAAAAAGTCTGTAAAAAACAAAACAGTATATTCATTGCATTGATCATTACCAGCTATGTATATATAGAATATGATAGTTTGGAAACACTGACAGTACTGTTAGATAGAATGCTTAGCATCAGTAACCTTAAATGGAAACAGAACTGTATTTTGAGGTATGTATTCTATTGATTTCCAGAGATTTATTCAGAATTACCAGTCTTAATATAGCTTTTTCAGTTCTATGTAATTAATGCAGTGATGATGACTTTCTAAATAATATCTTAAATTAACAATCTATGTCTATAAGAATAACAGACAAATCAGTCAGAACCTCATACATTGCTAATGTCTGGCTGAAATTGTATTTGTTATTGAGTAACTCGACTCCCATGAAGATGATTTTGGTTTTTAAGCAGATATATTTATATATAATCTCTGTGGCAGCATGTGTACGTGCATACATTTTATGTTAATGGCTAACCTATTTTAAAAGCTAGGATTAGCTGGGATTTTCTTGAAGTTCTAGATAGCTGGGATTTTCTGGAATAAAATCCAAGCTAGGTGGGATTTTCTTGAACGTTCAAGCAGGCTTGGATTTTCTTGAACGTTCAAGCTAGCTTGGATTTTCTTGAATGTTCAGGCTAGCTGGAATATTCTTGGATTTTAAGTGGCCAATACCGGCAAGCTAGCTTGGATTATCTTGAATGTTCAAGTTAGCTCGGATTTTCTTGAATGTTCAAGCTATCTGGAATTTTCTTGGATTTTACTTTAACTAGGCCTTTCTTGGATTTTCTTGAATTATCTTGAATTTTATGTGGCCAATACCAGCAAGCTAATCCAAGTTATTAAAAGCTTGGATTAGCTGGTTTATTCAAGCTCCACAGAACTTGGATATTGGTTTAAACGTGATTTATTTTGTTCAGATGGAAGCGCGATAAGACTTAGAGTCTTATGCCCGTGTCTCCCATACACATACAGATTATTCAAAACTTTTTTACAACGAAATGACGGCAAATCATAATAGTTTAATTAATTGTAGTCTATTGGTGTGCATAATATCCAAGCTTTTTTTTACCTGGGGGAGCTTGATTTCCCAAATACATCGGTGGCCATCTTGGATGATCTAGTTTTCACAAAAACAACTCCAGAACCTCTGAACAGATCTGGTTGAAATTTGGGAGATAGAATTAGGGATGGGGGTGCCATTCAAGTTTGTTCAAAGGAAGATAGTATGCTAAAAACGTGGCCGCCATTGATCAGTCAGGATTCAGTGTTAAGCCGGCAGACATGCTTTTAATTGGATGTTGAAACCAAAGTTGGTTTTATACAAGTTTTTGGGTATGGTGATTTAAAATTTTCCGCTTTCGAAATTGTCAGATACACAACTTGGTGGGCATCTTGGATTATTTCCCGCTAAAATCTCCCCGCGTAAAGCAATGGGAAACTTAAAATGTCTTCAAGAGCCATTGGACTGAATTTAATCAAATTTGGTAGCACACTTCCTTGTTCTTGTTGCAGTTGTTTCCAACCCTTCAAAGGGTTCTACTTATAGGCGAAGACCGTTCTAGGTGAAATGCCTGTGTTCCAGGTGAGCTATACAAAATAGGTTTAATGAAAGGGTTAGTAGAAGGAGCAGATATATATTCATGTTTGGCTAATGATTCATCTTGATGTTAAGGAGCAGAATATATATTCATGTTTGGCTAATGATTCATCTTGATGTTAAGGAGCAGATATATATTCATGTTTGGCTAATGATTCATCTTGATGTTAAGGAGCAGATATATATTCATGTTTGGCTAATGATTCATCTTGATGTTAAGGAGCAGATATATATTCATGTTTGGCTAATGATTCATCTTGATGTTAAGGAGCAGAATATATATTCATGTTTGGCTAATGATTCATCTTGATGTTAAGGAGCAGAATATATATTCATGTTTGGCTAATGATTCATCTTGATGTTAAGGAGCAGAATATATATTCATGTTTGGCTAATGATTCATCTTGATGTTAAGGAGCAGAATATATATTCATGTTTGGCTAATGATTCATCTTGATGTTAAGGAGCAGAATATATATTCATGTTTGGCTAATGATTCATCTTGATGTTAAGGAGCAGATATATATTCATGTTTGGCTAATGATTCATCTTGATGTTTTGCTCATACTCTCTTAGTGAGACAAACTCATGCGTTGCACAATCTCATTTGACATGTGTAGTAAATAATAATCTTAGCCCTTTAACACCCAATGTAGTCAGAAACCGCTTCTGTAGTTGAGAAATGTCTATTTGGAGACCAAGAGATGACTTAGTTCTTGAAGATTTACTGTAGGAATAACTAGCTCGAGAACTGAGCTCGTTCTTCCAATAATAAATTAAAAAAAATAATCATTGGTCTGCAAATGGACATTTTCTTTGATTAAATGATCATACAATCAAATCAGGTCATCCATGGATTTACTCACCCCACCCAGATGTACTTCTCATAGCCTGATCTAAAATTCTGACCAAAATCTCCCCGTCCCACCACAGTCTTCATCCTAAACAGGTATCATTCTCCCCATTCTTCATCCTATCCATGTACCATTCTCCCCATCTTGGACAACACACATCAGACCCAGATGTTCCCCTACAATTAGATCTCCTCCATGCAGATTCCTCCCACACACCCACCCACCACCCTCCCCTCCCCTGAGCACCTCTCAATATATCAAATCAAATGAGACAAAAATGGCTATGAGCGGAACTGTCCATAAACATCCCTTAAAGGTTCTTGCATGAACTTTCCAGGAAACTGCCGCCAGAGCTTCGGTCAGTACATTGTGGTATCCCTGTCAATGAGAGTGCAGACAGAATAGCAAAAGGTGGAGAAGGATGTACACAGCACACGCCATACAGACAAGAGAAAATCCTCATAGAAACCCACTGGACATCAGCCTTCAAGGAGAAAACTTAGAATTACCAGTTCACTCAAGACGTCCTGCAGCATCATCCCAGCAGACGTTATCTTCCACCTCCAGACACTGGTAACTGGCGACAGAAAGTGCACCTCAAAAAGATTGGTATCGTAACATCGGCTCTGTGTCATGGCCGTGATGCAGACCATATTCTGCAGCACATGCTTTAAGCTTGTCCTCTCCTCACCTCACTGCGATCAGGTGCATCGTACTAACATACGCCCACTCACATCGCTTCACTGTTCACTTGAAAACCCGCGATTTCTCACTATGTTTGCTGCCGGTTTTCAGGTAGCCAATCACATTTCTGCCTACTTCAATCTCACTATTAATCTAAAAATAGAGACGTAGCTTCGTGCCAATATCGATGTGCAATTTTATTAGGCAGTAGTTGACTGATCTCATTTATGAAGTTTTGCGAACTTAGCCCAGACATCAAAAATGTACAAGCATCGGACTCTACACAGGAGCGTTAGTGGGAGGGCGAGACCGTGCGATAGGATGATGGATCAGATGTGGCCAGAGGGCACTTCCCTCCAGGAAAAGCTGTAGGTACTACTCTGAGGAGCTGCGCCGAATGTTCAGTAGTCCAGTTTACAACAGCAGAAGAAGGCTACACCGGTATGATCTAGTCAGATTCCTAAATAACTGCATAAAACAGGAGATAAATAGGGCTCAAGTGATATGGAGGGGTAATTGACTTCCTATCTCTTAACCCTAGCAGATCATCATAATTTGTGACTTCTAAAATTTGTATTCAGCACATATTTCAACACAACATATACTCACTCCTAAGTCTCAGTATGGTAAGTATATAAGCCTTTTCATCGTACAGTAACACTCACATATAGAATAATACAAGGCTCAAAATTAACCAAGACAACTAAGGCAATTGAATGCCTTTGTTGTCCATGCCGTACCCTTAATAGAGAAATCCAATTTTATTCTATGTCCCACCCATCTCTAGCTAATCTCCACCCATGCTTTGCCTGTGTTGGGATCAATCCCTGCACTCTGAATCCCAATTTCCAGAAAACTACATATAAGTTGTTGAATATTTTGAAACTAATTTGACTGGGTGCTGTTGGTACGGCATGGACAACAAATTCGTACAACTTGACACAATAAGTTTTTATGCCCGACTAAATCGTGTCATTCATGACATAATTGATTATGACATCATCCTACATGTGACGTAGTTGATTATGATGTCATATGATTGATCGATAAACAGGATTTATCAATTGGGTATCCTCGACCGATATAATTTTGCTCTGAAACATTTCTAATCTGAAACTAATTCTCTTTCCAAAGCAGCATACCACAGAAATAGACCCATATTTCTGAAGTAGCAAACCACTACTACACGTCTACGAATGAGAATGGTTATTGTTAGTAACATTCCCAATATATGGAGAATGTAGACAGGCTCAGTAATGTCATGCATGGACTGGCCACCCGGCTTGACAATCAAATGGATGTCTTTTCCCATCAATCCACCTATGAGGAGATCACTGGACAGAACACTGTTCACAATGAAAAGACAACTTCCAAACAGGAAGACATTTTGCCACGCAGTTCTTTCACATATTATGGGAAAGACTAAACCTTCTCGCTTTGGAGGAAGGAATCCTCGACCCATATCATTGGATCATTTCGACACAAACAAACATCTCAGGTTTACAGGGTCACCAGATCACATAGTCAACAATTAAATCTACTCGTCTGTGTCATGGAACATGTTTCATTATACATTATACAGGTCTTAAGAGGGGGCCTCAATGCATACACCCAAAAACCTCCAATCGGGAGAAAAACAAAGCATAGTGGATCCATCAAACTCCACATTATGGAACTTCTCGCCCCAACCTTATTAGATGAGGGCTCCTATATTCCCCTCTACCCACGTTTTAATTGCTTCAATCAAGGAGCTCTTATAGGCTACCCTTCACCACGTCACTTCATGTCACCAGACATAAATCACGACATCAGACCCTTATGATGTCAAGGGTTGCTATGGCTCAGCCCTACCAACACATATGTGTTTCTTCACCAATGGGCAGCTTAAGTGCAACATGTCTGCACAAACTATATATGAACATCAATGCCTGTCCGATATAAGAAACACCAAAAGAAACCTTTTGTGCCTCAAATCCTCTGATGAGTATCCCATGTGGAACGAAATGTATATACTTTTTGGCACCCTGTTTTTAAACTTAACGCATGCACACACCTGGCATAGTCTTCAGCAAGTTTAAGGTGGCCAGTAATTGGAAGAAGAAGAAGAAGAAATGCCATAAGCCGGATCTCGGTAGGACCGAAACTAATTTTTGTCCATGCCTCATGCCTATTTATTTTTGGCAATTCACCAAATAAACCTACTCAGGCTTCGCCAACAAACAGACATTTCCCTCTTGTGATCATAACTGTGTTTTGGCACCTATTGTATAGAAAGTGCACATCTGCACAAATAACTCAACAAACGAGTTCCCTAAAGACATACCCCATAACTGGCATATGCGCTCACGCAAGCGCAACATGTAAAAAACACCCCAAAACCACGGAATTGGGTATTCTGCCTTGGTATGACCAGGTCCATCCTAAACAACAAAGTTTTGATTACAGATGCACATTTCATGTAAGACACAGAAGAGAGCCAAAAATATGCAAAAGTAATTTTGCCTATAAATTTGGGTATACCCAAATATACAGCAAACACTGGACATCTGCAGCAGCTAATACCCAAATAAATGTGGGTATTCGTTTGAGTTTAACCCAAGAAAACATCCTCAATGAGCCTGTGTGGACATGCAAAGCGGTGAATACCCAAGCCGTACTCAATTGCCTATAAATAGATGGCACTAAATCAGTGAGCACTAGGCATCCGACTTCGATCTCAACCCGAGAACAGCGTCAGGTATCAATCACTAGTGGCTGTGGCTATCCACGTTTTACTAGGATTTATCAATTGCCGTAGTTGTCCCTGCCCCTTGTCTTAATGCCCATTAATTTGGCAATATATACATATAATGCAACAACTGCCTTAGGTGCCCTCCTGTGTTACCGCAGTGCCCATTAATAACCGTCGTACGCAATGCTTATATAGTATTCAAAGAACAGAGTTGTCTTCCTTAAACACCAACACCAGACTATTAGTATTACCGTTGAAGGGTATTCAGGATGTTCTTGATCCTGATTAGCTGAAAAAGTACATTTTTGCCTTCACGCCCTTCTTTGGGAGTCATGATCTGCCTTGATGCCCTGAGACATTGCCTTAATGACCCTAAAATTCTGTCATTAACCCTTTAACTTCATATCAGCCAAAAACGGCTTCTGCAGTGGTCTTCAGAAATGTCCATTTG
Organism: Chaetoderma sp. LZ-2023a; assembly: GCA_034401795.1. Classification (NCBI taxonomy): domain Eukaryota; kingdom Metazoa; phylum Mollusca; class Caudofoveata; order Chaetodermatida; family Chaetodermatidae; genus Chaetoderma; species Chaetoderma sp. LZ-2023a. The sequence continues at coordinate 250,724,924 of CM067369.1, forward strand.
TAGACCAAGAAAAGACTTGAAAATGTGCAACTGGAATGACTGGCTCTTGGTCTACAAATGGACATTTTTCATGAGAAAAGTGAAACTTTCTTTAACAAATTTGAGGGTCAAATGGTTAATGCATCATTGCCTTGGCCTTTTATCTAGATCTTCAAGGCCTGATAATATGTGTGCAATCATGCCTTAATCAGGTTATCATCTAGAACAATGGAATGCCTTCTACCTGCAACAAATAATAAGTGGATGCTTTGTCATCGATAATCCCAGCCTTACTAAGGAGGCAACTGTTTACAGTCAGATTAGCCTGAAAATATTCACCAGCTTTCCGTTACGGATACCTTCAAATAAAGGTGTTGGAACTTCAGGGATAATTATTGGGTAACGATTTTGTAGTCAAAATTTGTCAACAAGAGGGAAAGAAAGGACTGTATTTGGAAATTTCTTACTGGAAAGACGGATCAGTGATTCCAGTGGTAAATTTTAAATGATAGTATCTTCTCTTGTCCTGCAAATAGACCGATGTCCAAATAGCATTTCAAAAGCTACTTTTGACAGCGTGACAATTAACCTACAAATTTGTTTTAAAAATTTTAATTTTCTGATAGAAAATGCCAATTTGCAGGCCGAAGAGATTATTTTAAAAGATTTACGACGTGAATGGCTGGCTTGGTCACTGAGCCATCCATTCCATTGCTAAATTTTCAAACATTCTCTTCTCTTTGTCTGCAAATGAACATTTCTCAAGTTTTTGGCCGGCTTAGCTCTTAAAGCTTCAATTAATGCCAGTAATTTGTTTCTTCGTTTGTTACATCTCTTTTTGTAAACAATTTTATTTATAGCTAAGTATTTTAAAAACAATTTAAATGAAAGTCATTGTCATGTAAAATGTTTTTCATAATAATATTGTTCGATTGAAGCTATCATATCATACCCATGAGGAAAATAATTAATGGTTTCATTTCTACGGACCTGAGATTTAACCTGTAGCACGCTGATGTCAATATTCTATATTTTACTGTGTCAGTATAAAAGAAACTGGTGTACATTTTTCAACAATTTTGTTGGAAGATGTTGCTGTCTACGACAGCACCATCTCCCACCAAATTTGTTGAAAAATGAACACCAGTTCATCTTTTAATTTAATTTGAAAATTTAAAATTTTGATACCAGAATGATAAGGGTTAACAAGCTCTTTACATTGTTATAAATAGACTTTGAAATTAATTTTGATTGGACATAATTGCTGTTTTAGGAAACGAATATAGAATGTCTTCCAATAAAATCTTTGACATCAGAGAGGTAAGACTGGAATATTTTGACAAAGATTTTATTGGAAGACATTCCATACGCGCAATTATGTCCAATCAAAATTAATTTCAAAATATTTTCATAACAATCTAGAGCTTGACTATTTTGACAATGTTCTATCATTTACTGTGTCTATGGCAAAGAAACTAGTGTACATTTTTCGACAATTTTACGGGATGATTACAGCAACAGACAGCAACATCATCCACCAAATTTGTTGAAAAATTAACACCAATTAATCCTATAATTGAATTTGAAAATATAGAATTTTGACATCAGAATCTTAAGGGTTAATATGCTATAATATATTGATGTGCATGTAGGTGCTATGAACTCAAATTTCTCTCTATATTTGCATGTTTTCACATCAAATATTCATTCAGAAGAACCCATTCTGAATTCAAGTGACAGATCTAAAGTGCACTTTGTAAAATCAATGCCTATTTACGCGAATCCCTTGAAATGATTTCGCAAGCTCGTTGCCGGCTACGCACAACGAGATCTGGCAGACGAATAAGACGTGGTCTGCTCGCTGATACAGCGGTGTGCCGATAATATGGTCGGCTCCTGCGTCAATACATGACAGAGATAATACAGCGACTGAGCGCCATCAAGTTTGAGCCAAATTGTTACCAAGCAAATCTAAAGAATTATAGATTTGTGGATTAAGATTGTTTCCTTTGAGCATTAGTTATACAATTTCCGCTATGCGTGAGCTGTGATGTGCGCATGGTAAAGTCTCTACATCCATGTCTCATGATACTATTATTAGGGAGACTCTTGGGTCAAACATTATTAATTATTTAATGGGCAAAACAAGTCTGCAGCCGATGTACATTTGCAGGCACAGATAAGACTACTTTTGAAAATTTATCACTGGAACGACTACATGGCCAGTTAGTCCATTGATAGAGTTTCAAAAATCGCCTTATCTTTTCCTGCAAATGAACATGACTATGCACAAATTTCAGTCTTCTTGTCAAATCTTTACCGTTAATTAATGTGCTAAACAACAGATGTCACTCGTTCGTACATGAATTGACAGCATGGTAATTGTCAGCTCTCACACAATTATGTATTCATTGGTTCTTGCTAAAAATCAGAAATTACCAATTTTGAGATTTACTCTGAAGAATAACTTATTTATTAGTGGGTGTATTAGGGGAAGGAGGAGGAGGGGTGTGGGTGTATTAGGGGAAGGAGGAGGAGGAGGGCTGTGGGTGTATTAGGGGAAGGAGGAGGGTTGTGGGTGTATTAGGGGAAGGATGAGGGGTGTGGGTGTATTAGGGGAAGGAGGAGGGGTGGGTGTATTAGGGGAAGGAGGAGGAGGGGTGTGGGTGTATTGGGGGAAGGAGGAGGAGTGTAGGTGTATTAGGGGAAGGAGGAGTGTGGGTGTATTAGGGGAAGGAGGAGGGGTGTGGGTGTATTAGGAGAAGGAGGAGGGGTGTGGGTGTATTAGGGGAAGGAGGAGGGGTGTGGGTGTATTAGGGGAAGGAGCAGGGGTGTGGGTGTATCAAATTGTCAAAGGCCTATTTAACCTTTTAACACTCACATCAGCCAAACACAGTTTCTGCAGTGGGGTTGAGAAATGTCTGTTTGCTGACCAAGAGAAGTCTATTTTTGAAAATTTACCACTGAATGACTGGCTCGATAACCGTTTTCAGTTTTCTCATATTTAAAAATAATTTTAATAATGATTTAAATAGAATTCCTACCTACTACATAGAGAAAGTTATTCAGTGATTGCCGGACCCTCTTGAGTCCAACAACATTTTCTAGTTTTATTTAGGATACATATCTTTTACCAATGTATGTCAGAACTTTAATTGTCAGCCTACTGAATGTATGCTGACTAAGTCTTTCATGGGACAATTCTGGATAAGATACAAATGTTGGAAGCAATTTCACTGAAAGTTGTTTGTGGGTATGCCACAAACAATTTTCAGTCAAATTATTTTCAAAATATTCATCAGGTCCAGAGTTATTGCCCTTTGAATTTAATGCGCGATGGTTTGCATTAGTCAAACAGTTAATCGGTTTCCTTTACAGATGTAGACTAATTAATTCCTGCGATCTACTTAAATCTATTATCTTGCTACTGCAAACACATAATCCTATAACTTGGTCAACCAGTCAACGAAACTGGTAAAAAAAATCAATATATCGATGTATTGAACGTCTATTTGCTGCAGACCAAGAGTAGTTTTTAAAATTGGCCGCTGAATTGACTAACTCAGCACTTATTGTATAGGCGACCTTGCCAAAAATGTAGGAAATACAGACAGACAGACAGACAGACAGGTAGATCGATCAACTCATACTTGATTCAAGTCACAACTAAGAAATATAACCATAACGCTTTTAAACATGTGTGTACATCAGCCAAAACCGCTTCTGGAGTGGTCTTCACAATTTCCATTTACGGACCAAGAGAAGAGTGTTTTTGAAAGTTTGTCTTGTGGCGTTGGTGTGGTGGAAATGTTTGTGGGCTATGATGCTTGGCACTCGTCAGTTGTGGGTTCGATTCCCTGTCAATGTCAATATACCATAATGTCACAACTACTTGTATATGAAAGAATAAGGTGCTTCAATTATAATATTAGCCAGGTTTGGTTTCTGGAACATAGCTTCATGTAACACTTGTGTATGGATGCATTGCAAATTTGAAACAACAATAGCTCATTGCAGCAGATGCAGCATGTTAATGATTTCTAGCTGTGGGTAGCAGCTCATCATAAAGTACAATGTCGCTTAGTCGGTCGGTCTGTCAGTCACAAAAGCTTATTCTGCTCTGTATCCCAAAAACTTCTGATCTCATTTAGCTCAAATTTTAACAGAGCAAAGGAACTTGCCATGCAAGAGCATTTCCAAATTTGGCCTTGATCCGGATAAAAGAACACGGATCTAGGTTGGATCAAATTTGTGGTCTGTGGAAACTAATGGGTCTGATTTGGCAACATTGTCATCTCATACACCACACTGTAGATTGCCTGCAATACAGAGTGATAGAAGTACTACCACACGATCCGGAAAGCACTGAGGCAACATCCTCACGCAAAGAACGTGAATCTTATTGGATCCACCAACTACATACAATGGATCCGGTGGGCTTCAATCACTCAGATTGGTAACCCCTAAACCTGTATGGGCTGTAAAACCATATTCTAAGACCACTATTGATGGAAAAGAATCTATGAGCTTAGGATCGATACTCGAAAAGGACAAAACACAGTGAACATTGCTGTGAAGGTTTAGGCTTTTAACTCTCAAATTTGTTCAAGAAAATTTCAATCTTCTCTTAGAAAATGTCCATTTGCAGACCAATAGAAGACTATTTTTGAAAATTTAGCACTGGAATGACTGGCTCGGTTATCGAGCCAGTCATTCTAGTTGTAAGTTTTCAAAATTAGTCTTTTTGCTCTGCAAATGGGCATTTCTTAAGACCACTGCAGAAGCCGTTTTTGGCTGATGTGAATGTTAAAGGGTTAAGAAAACAGATTGCATGTGAAAGAAGTTATCACTTGTTCCAGCCTCGGAAAACTCATCGTCGTTGGTGTCATTATCGTCATCACCATCATCATCATCATCATCATCATCGCCAGCACCACCACCACCACCACCACCATCAACCATCATCATCATCATTATCATTCATCATCATCATCATCACCACTACCACCACCACCGCCACCACCACCACGACCACCACCACCATCATCGTCATCACCACCACCATCATCATCACCACCATCATCATCATCACCATCACAACCACCACCATCATCATCATCACCACCACCATCATCACCACTGCCATCATCATCGGAAAACTCATCGTCGTTGGTGTCATTATCATCATCATCATCATCATCATCATCATCATCATCATCATCATCATCATCATCGCCAGCACCACCACCACCACCACCACCACCATCACCACCACCACCATCACCACCACCACCATCAACCATCATCATCATCATCATTATCATTCATCATCATCATCATCATCACCACCACCACCACAACTACCACCACCACCACCACATCATCATCACCACCATCATCGTCATCATCACCACCATCATCATCATCACCAGCATCATCATCACCACCACCGTCATCATCATCACCACCACCACCATCATCATCATCATCATCATCATCATACAGTATGGCTCAGCAATAACTTATAATGTTTCCAAATCATATTGTTGAATATTTTTAACATTGGATTGGAAGACATCACAGCCTAATTAGGCAGCAATGTCTAATCTTTTGCAAACCAAATATGTTCAAAATATTCAACAGTATGTTTGATGTTGATAATTCAAGGGAACATTCCTTACTAACTAACATGTTAGCTTATCTCAGCGCCGGACTGTATCATGGAAATGTGGTCTAGCTGTAAGTGTTAACCCTTAGCACACTGATGTCAATATTCTAACTTCTATGTTGTCAATAGCAAAGAAACTAGTGTGCATTTTTCAACACTTGGTGGAAGATGTTGCTGTCTATGACAGCGCCATCATCCACCAAATTTGTTTTAAAATAACAGCAGTTCATCTTTTACTTTAATTTGAAATTTAAAAATTTTGATATCAGAGTGACAAAACCTTCCAAAACCACCCGCTGCAATGGTCTTGAGAAATGCCCATTTGTAGGCCAAAAGAAGACTATCTTTGAAAATTTACCACTGGAATGACTGGCTCGGTTATCGAGCCAGTCATTCTAGTGGTAAGTTTTCAAAATTAGTCTTCTTGCTCTGCAAATAGACATTCAATAAGCAAATAATTTAATGTTCAGAACCAGATTTGGTCACCAAAGGGTTAAATGTTTGATGGTTGTGTCTATTTGACAAAATTTGTTTGCTATTAATTGTTGCTGCAAATAGTGTATTTTTGTTTATTTCAGTGCCTTTTGTCATATGTAGGGAATTGGGACTTTGATATCTTCAACCTGGACAGACTAACTGCTGGTAAGATAATGTACTGTAGTAACTTAGCTACGTATAAAAGGTTACTCACCCAACAGAGGTCTCGAATCGGCCTGTGGAACCAGCGGCAGATGTGCGCAGTTCGGATTCCAAGGTACGACTGCCGGGCGTCCGTAGAAACGGCGGGAATCAGCTAGCCCGGCAGCGGCGAAACACGAACTACGGAACTGCGGGATACCGCCAGGACCACACTCCCCCGTTTATAAAAACATGGTTATTTAATTAAAAATCTTATCTAAAAATCTAATCCTTGAAAATTTACATACCATAAAAAACAGGCATTGACGCTCAACTGCTAAATGTAGAATTTGAATTTACCAATTTAAAAAAAAAAATTCCCATAGGTTAAAAAACGTTGATCCATCCAGAAAGAATGAGCTGTTAATAATAAAACAGATGGATAGATCAACAGCTGCCGGACGAGGGCCATCGTTACAGATTTTAAAATAGCATAGCATCCTAACTAACATTAAGGACAGTGGTTTTCCACCACAGCAAAAAACTGACAGAATTTACGGAATTGCTGAATTGATAAAGAAGTAATAAAAATAATCTCACATGAATTTCGTGGAAGTGTTATCTGAAATTAACATATGTGAGATTCTAGGAAAACCTATGAATATTGCATATTTTTTAAATTTGTGAACATTTTTAACCTTAACATTTATGATATACCTCTTATATAATTGAAACGGATCTGAATCCACAAATTTAGGAAATCCGGAAACTATCCCTATCACAATAAAGATATCTGAATGAAGCTAAAACGGAACGGATAATACAGCAAAAGAAAGAAACATATGAATTTGCGCTATGACTAACACGCCAATTACTTCGCGCATTATGAAATGATAAGCGCAAGAAATGCATCTGTACGATTTATGCAGTCTTTGCTAAATGCATATTCTAAATATGCTGTCATATGCAAGACTTCTGCATTATAGAATAATGCACATTATAAATATGCATGAGTTATGCATTATAGAGTAATAATGCATCATTGCATCATTTTAACATGTAATTGCTACACGTTTAATAAATGAAATACCTAGGTATGGCAGTATATAATATTTTGGCCTAATATAAAGTATCTGAACTGACCTATGTAGAATTAATATACCTGGGCTATCCTATAAAATCTGACCTAATAAAACTATATTTAATATATTTAAGCTACCCTATAAAATATCTGAGCTGACAAATGTAGAACTGGCATTAAATACTAAATAGCTAACCTAAACTTAATTTCACTATACATAGATGAGTTTCCATCATAACATATGATGCATATACTTATAAAAGCGTGTACATGGATTTAATCCATATACACATAAACAGAGAGCATTATTATGACTACACGTCATGACGGACAATAAATATAGTTAACAATACAATGCGTATGATTAATGCGTAACAATTTACACATCATTTGACAACGCATATTTGTAATGTGTGATCAAGAAATGCGTAAATATAACCACGCATTACTACGCGTAATTATTCACGCGTCATTTGAAAAACGCGTAATTATAATAACTCGTTCTGTGAGTCATACAGCGATGGACCCCTGTTGGTTTTTGGTATTTCAAGGAGTATTATTGCTGGAAAAAGCCACTATGTGCTTATGTGTCCAACTAATTTAGTTTCCCAAAAACTTACAAAGAATAGAACATCACGATTTTGCTGTTGCTGAAACTAAAGCTAAGATGGAAACGGAACATAAGCCAATGATTATAAATGTTTTCCGGACAAGTTGAATGTCTTCAGTGTCATGCAGAATGTTAAAATTTGAAGTCAAAATTTCATATCATCTGGATTACAGTAATTCTTTTAATGTTGAATTACTGTTACCATTGTACATTATCACATTACTATTGTAGTACTGTACTACAACCGAAAAGCTAACTACAGTCCGCAACAATACCATGACCAAATGAATCCGTAATAAGACGAAACCAGAGGAATGTTTATTCCGGTGGACAAGTAGGGTCCATGAAGACTTACATAGTCTAATTCACGAATGCTTAAAGATCATTCTAATACATTTCATAATCTAGGAACCTGTTGGGAAGACGGCACTGTCTTCCTGTTCGACTCTGAATGGTGTGAGTTTGGAGTTGGTCATCTCTAGGAGATGTGTAATGTATTTCCCCTCGGACCTGACACCTCATGCGCCTAGGGGAAAAAGTGTGATGCGGTTCCCCTCGGACCTGACACCTCATGCGCCATGGGGAAGTGTTATGCGTTTCTCCTCGGACCTGACACCTCATGCGCCTAGGAGAGTGATGCTGTGTTTGTGGGACGGTAAAACAGAGTCGATATCCAGGTCATCTGTCAAAACAGCATCTAGATCATTATGCAGAATTGATGAGGATGGATCAATACCATATGGAATGGTTTCTTCCGAATCCTCTTCAAAAATGGGAGCACGGTTATCATCAGATAACCTAAGGCCATTATCGGAGGATAATAAGTCATCATCATCGCCATGATCTTCAGAGCTTATAGCACGTCTCATTCGCAATAGCCAGAGAGGTAAATCACGATCTCTGCACAGCTTTAATCTATCATGGTGAACAACTAGTTCCCGGCGTTGGTTTTTGATAGCAAACAGTGCTTCTGACAACTTTTTATAAATAATAAATGGATCAGTCCAAGGAGGTTGTAGTTTACTGGACTGGCCTATTTTAGTTGCAGAATTAGCAAGATAAACTACATCACCAACATGATAGGCACGCTCATGCAAACGTAGATCATACTCTTTTTTCTGGCGCTTCTGAGCCATTTTAAGGTTATCCCGTGCTATCTCATGAGTTTCATGCAACGTTTGCTGTAACTGTTGGACGAAGTGACTGGCATCTGAAGGGGCATTCTCTGTAGTCGCAGACACAGGGCATTTGCACATTATGTCAATAGGCTGTAGTACTTCTCGACCAAGCATCATCATGTTGGGAGTATACCCCGTCTGTCGGCTTACAGTAGATCGTATAGCTCCAGCGATGAAAGGAATACACTTGTCCCAATCTTTCTGGCTGTCATGCTCTTGCAGCTAACACCGTATACACTGCAAGACAGTACGGTTTATACGCTCAATCTGTCATTCGAGCATGGTCTATAAGCTGTGGTGCGTGTTTTTGAAATCTCCAGTAGATGGCACAGTTCCTTAAATAGGTTGCTCTCAAAGTTACGACCCTGGTCGGTGTGGAAGAAATATGAACAGCCAAATGTGGTGACAAAACGCTCCACATACGTTTTGGCTACCAGTTCTGCCCCTTGTTCAGGGAGCACATAGCACTCAACCCATTTAGTGAACTGATCTATGATCATCAACACATATCTATTTCCAAGTGCAGATGTGATAAAGGGGCCCAAAATGTCCATATGTACCCGTTCCAAGGGAAAACCGGCATGGAACTCGCCCAGAGCAGCTCTAGGTTGGATGGAAGCTTTTTTGCTACAGCTACAAATCCGACAGGATTTCACATACGCCACCACACCACGAGAGTATCCGTGCCAGATATACTTAGCCTTCACTCTCTCTAATGTCTTCTGCTCACCCATGTGACTGGCAAGCTTGGAATCATGACAATTTTCCAAAACCAGCTTCTGGAGAGACTAGGACTACCAGCAAATTCCGTGTGGTATTTGCTTCTACCGAGAGATAGTGCAAAATGCTATCGACAAAAATCAATTGATCACAACGAGCCCACTAAAACTTGACAGCTGGACTAGCTAAATATAGCTCCGCGTCAGAAGGTGTGTGTGACTGCTCAATCCATGATACAACTGTCTTCAGATCAGGATCCTCCAACTGACGCTCCCTTAGATCTTCCGAAGAGAATGCGTCTAACCAGTTTGACCTTCCGATAACCTGATCTGTTTGGGGGACACCATTCAGCAGTCCATCTGGATCGTCGCTGTCTGTTAGGTCATTATTACTCAGTTGAAGGGCCCTTATGGTTTGAAAAGCCAAAGGAATTACATCATCAACATCTTGTTCAAATTGAGACCATTGCTGCTGAAGCTTGGTACAATATTTGCACCCACGACATGGTAATGAACTAAGCGATTGGCCAGCTTTATAACAGTGGCAAGGTGAAGAATCACTTGGAACTCGTGATAGACCATCAGCATTAGAGTGCTGTATACCGGGCCTGTACTGCATCATCATATTATATTGGGACAGTTCTTCTAGCCATCTAGCTAGTTGTCCTTCGATGTGCTTGAAACTGAGCAGCCACGTGAGACTGTGATGGTCAGTCCGCACAATAAATGACCGTCCTAGCAAGTACCTACTGTACTGCCTAGTAAATGCTACCACGGCCAGCAACTCTTTGCGTGTAACACAATATTTACGCTCGCAAAACCAATAAGCACCTCTTTCCCATTCTCAATTTGGGATAACACTGCACCAATAGCAGCCTCTGAAGCATCAATATCCAGTATGAAGGTACCATCCGGTGTCGGATAACCTAACACTGCAGGGTTGGCCATAGCACCCTGAAGTGTTTCGAAAGCTACCTGATGCTCTAGAGTCCAGTCATACTCGACTTTGGAACTGGTAAGTGCAGAGAGAGGAGCAGAAATACCAGCAAAACCCTGTATGTGCTCTCGGTGGTAATTCATGAACCCTAGGAAAGATTCCAGCTCTTTCCTGGTCTTAGGAACAGGCCAATTAGCGACGCTTTCCATATTGTTTGGCTTAACAGCGATTCGCTTATCACTCACCAACTTGCCTAAGAAACAGAGTTCTGTACGGAACAGATTACACTTATCAGGTTTTAATTTAAGGTTGTGCAACAGGAATCGGGAAAGGACAGCTTTCAAGTTGGTCATATGACTGTCAAAGTCAGTCCCTGTCACTACCACATCATCTAAATACGCAAGACACTCGCACCATTTAAGACCTTGCAACACCAGCTGAACAACCCTCTGAAAGGTAACCGGGCTGTTGCACGTACCAAATGGCATCCGGACAAATTCAAAGAGCCCATATCTTGTGATAAATGCGAGCTTGTGGCGGTCCGCTGGGTCAACCTCAACCTGCCAATACCCGGCTGCCATATCAAGTGTGCTGATGAACTTAGCACCACCAAGTGCATCCAGACATATCTCAATGTTTGGTAGGGGGTAAAGGTCTTTGCGAGTTAGACTGTTCAGAGCTCGAAAATCGACGCAGTACCGCACGGTACCGTCTTTCTTCCGAACTAATACCGGGGCTGACGACCACTCAGATTTTGACAGAACTAGGATACCTTTCTCTAACATTTCCGCAAGGTGTTTCTCTTCCTCATTCTCAAAACCAAGAGGAGTTCGTCTAAGTTTAGAACGAACAGGTTGTGCATTACCTGTTTCAACCTTATGTCTTATCCCCTTGAACAAACCCAAATCAAGATCATCTTTTGCAAATGCATCCTGATACTCGATTAACATGGATTTAACTTGCGAAGACTGCGTCTCCGATAAACCCGATGTCGACCTCTCATACAGCTCCTGTAAGAACACAGGGATGTCCACCTCAGTGGCTGTAGAAGTCTGTAAACCGTCCTGGTTTATGGGATTACCAGCAAGTTGAAATTCTGTTCTAGGGTCTAAAACCTCCTCAATTTCTGTGACAATACCAAGGTTGTGGTCTTGTTCCAGAGTAATATTTTGGGCCGACAGGTTCCTTAACAAAATAGGAATCTGCAAATCTTTGGCAGTGGCCACTGTATGAGGTGTTACCAGACCCTCCAGTTTAGATGAGGGCTGGAGCACAACATCATTCTGTACCTCCTGATCCAGAACACCTCTGGTCTTCACGGCCTCAAAAGGACCAACGACCACTTTCTGCTTCAATGTTACCCGAGCTACTTGGGCTTCCTTCCCATGAGCTCTCAACATTGATGCTTGAACCGGTTCTCCATTAATCGTCAGACACAGTCTAGTCAGATCAATGGTGGCCTGGTGTGCCTTCAAGAAATCCAGGCCTAATATAATCGGATCATTAATATTGGCAAGATGGACTGGCCAGTTGAACATCATAGAGCCTAATGCAATTGTGACTGGCTCAACACTTTCCGCAGGGATAGTATTGTCTCTACCTGCACCTTTCAATGTAATAGACGCCAACTTCTTTAAAGGGTAAGGTAATTTATTTGCAAAGAAATTGCCAATTACTGTCACTTGTGCCGCAGTGTCCACCACTGCATCAACGGAAACACCATTTACTTTAATGGGAATGACTAGTGTCATAGGGTCACGATTAAACTCATACATGCGAACATCATATGATCGCACAGGCGAAGATCTCGGTGAAGCAGAAGGTGATGGCGACCGTGTACGCCTCGGCTCTGGACACTCACGGGAAAAATGCCCAGCTAAATTGCAATTAAAGCACTTTCCCGATCTGAGAGGAGGAGAAGGGGAACGCGATGGAACGACCTTCCCTCTTGGAGGAGACCGACCTCGACCGAATTGACCAGATATAAGATTCAAAATCTTAGCAACATCTACCTTCATCTCCGCCATATCCTTCCTAAGTCCTTCGACATCTTTCTCCAATTTATCTATCCTGCTTGAAGCCGTTATGCCTCTCAACTGCTCAGGATTATCTGTCTCCATCAAACCAGAAGCATCGTCCGGAAAACGGACCTTTCGAACCTCAGGTCTTCCCGCACCCATGATCAATCTTTGATTATGGATAGCTGCATTGACCATTTGTACAGCCTCCTCCAGGGTGCTCGGATCTTTATCCATAGCTATCAGAGCGGCTCGTTTATGCTCAACACCCCGTAGGAACGCATCAATGGCAATTGTCTCGCCCAAACTCTGAGGCATCCGGGTAACCATCTAAAGTGAGCTCCTGAATGATATCTGCAAATTCATCTAAAGAGTTACCCTGTTGTCGAATATCTTGCATCTTTTTTCTGATGATGTGGGACAGATCTTTCTTCCTGAATCGCAACTTTAATTTGTCACATAAACTAAAGTAATCATTCTGAACTTGCACAGAACAGATGCAGTAAAACTTTAAGGCCTTGTCTCTTAAAGCTGAGATGAGCATGTCTAATTTATATGTATCAGACCAACGGTACCTTGAAGCAGTATGCTCAAACTGTATGAAAGATGGTTTCCACTCACATTTTCCATCAAAAGTTGACATTTTGGGTGGAGGAGGACCATCAGAGTAGCTTCTACGACCGGGTGATGACATTCTAGAGTCATTGTGCGAAGAGCCATCCAAGTAAGCTCTACGAACTGGTGATGACGTCGTGGTGTCATGGTGAGAAACTGATCGCGACCCTCTTAGGTTCTCTAGGGGTATATACCCCCCCTAGGAGCCAGGTTATCAACTAGGGTCTGATCACCCCTTTGTTGACTAGTTGAGCTAAGGAGTGCCTTGTAGTTGATACCTTGAGCTAGCAGTTCCATGTTCAGTCTAGCTACTTGCTCTTCCAGGGATTCTTCCCTTTGGTGCGAGTCGACCCCACCAACAGCGCCTTCATCATTGATATCGAATACGACGTCCCCAGCATGGAGCAATCGTGCAAGGACTGTAGCTGTGGCAGGCAGATCAGAATCTGCCTTAATGTCCGCCAGGGACATGGAACCTCCTCTGGACTCACGAAAACTTACTATGCCAGCAGCTCGAATTTTACCAATATTATGGAGTGCACTAAGTTCCTCCACGGTTGCAGTGTTAATACACAAAGGTTTCGTCATTATGGGTCACCTGTTGATTTATACCAAGGAAGCGAAATTAATATTCGCTAAAAAAGTAATATCACTTACTGAAATAAGTCGTAAGCGTATGCTTACTGAAAAATACAACTCACTGAGTAGTGATGGTGGTGCAACTACGGAGAACGTCTAAATGAATCTTCCGAAGCCAAAGCAGATTCAGTAGCATACCTGCATGCAAACCATCCTTCAGAAACTCGAAAGTATAATGATAACAGACGCGTTTACGTGCACTAGATTTTTTACGGAGTATTAACTCTACACTGCATTTGATGGTGTGTACACCAATATCTGCATTAATTTTCTCAATTCTATCATTGAGAAGAGAGAGTTGGTCATGCAGTTGCATCTCTTGGTCTTGGAAGGAACAGGGATTCAAATGGTGAAGTTGCTCATTATACAGGACCAGAGAATACGCCGGGATATCCATAAATTTCACCGTTTGGCCGTAATGCCTTACTATGTCTATCACACGTTGATAGTGTTGGCAAATGCGGTCTACCGCGAGTTCATCATCGGCCATCCTTAAATAGACAAAACCGTCGCCTCGTTTCTCGGTAAGGTCGCACGTTCTGGCCCAGATATAGAAAACGATACGGTGAAATTTCTGAACGGCGCTGGCTATTCTCGACTGCAAAATATTAACCAAGTCTTGTGTAGTACCACCACTTCTACACCAATACTCAACAAACCCAGTTTGATCAGCTCTTCAAAATGAAACCTTTACTTGTACCCAACAAAATTGCTTTGTGGGTAAAGGATTGATCCAATGAAAACTGGGTGCGAGCCAAAAACTCCTCAGATTTAGCTTGAAAAGAAGGCATAAGCTGAGTAGTGTTTTAACGGAGTAGCTAGCAATGTGATTATGAACTTTTTGAATTAATAATAACAAGAAAAAACAGATAATGTTCAGCGTAATTAGTAAACCTAATATTACAATTGAAACATATTTGTTGATTAGAAGGGAGATTACCCTCTAATGTTCAAAAAGTTAATAATAATAACAACAGTGATTTATATCACTTCTTTATTTCAAATAATTCTGAAATAAACAACGAAGTTGAACTGTAATTAAAGTATAAAGAAATATCAAAAAACCGATGGTTAAATTACAACTCAGAATCGCGTACATATGACACTGAAGACAACTAACAATAACAATCCAGAAACTATAGGGTTGTCATTCCACGGATTACTGACATAGATGATAGAAACTTAGCACGAAAATATACCTCAATTCATTACAGTTCAAATGAATAACATTGAATCTTGAATTTATGACGTATGTATGTAAGGTATATTAATCTATATACCCGACATTTGCCTGCTATAGTATAAATAAATAATATATATTTAACTATAACTCACCTATCATCTGTGATTGTTAAATCATACAAAAATAACTATAAAATAATCAAAATGGCGGCCAGAGTCTGTAAAATTGACGTTCGGGCAGGACTAGAGTAGTCTTTATATTTCCGAGAATTCTATCTTTTTTAACAGCAAAATCGTGAGTAGAATTTAGAAATAACTAATAACAATTTTTAATTTAGGGCCCAAAGTACTCCTGACACCATTTGTAGTAACTTAGCTACTTATAAAAGGTTACTCACCCAACAGAGGTCTCGAATCGGCCCGTGGAACCAGCGGCAGATGTGCGCAATTCGGATTCCAAGGTACGACTGCCAGGCGTCCGTAGAAACGGCGGAAATCAGCTAGCCCGGCAGCCGCGAAACACGAACTACGGAACTGCAGGATACCGCCAGCACCACAGTACCATTGTGCCTGCCAAATATACGTGGCAACATTTCAGACTTGGTATCTAAGCTTATATAATATAAGGTGCTCTGTTTTCCTCACTCTGCCCGCAGACTGCCTGCCTACCTGCCTGCCTTACATCCCCCTCCGCCCGTCTGTCTGTTAACTTTTTTCTAATTTTGGCAAACTTGTCTATTGTCGCAACTATGACATGTTTTCATGCATTTCTCTATATTATACCAGAAAATTCATTTGAGATAAAACTTGAAACTTATTGCGAATAATCACAACAATTTGACTGAAAGGTGTTGCTGCCAATATTCAGAAAGGATTAAGCCATAGGATGCCATATTTGTGAGATGATTTTCGATTTAATGATGTCAAGTAGGCAAAATACCTCATTTGCCTACATGTACAAAGTATACACATTCAAAATCAACAACTTCTACAGCCTCAAGCAACCAACAACTTTCAGTCAAATTGTTTTCAAAATATTCAGCAGGGCCAAAGTTAAGCCCCATGGAAAATGTAGTCCGCAGGCAGATAGTTAAAACATCACGAGAAATATTATAGTTGGCATAATTATTTCATTGTATTATAGTTGGCATAATTATTTCATTGTATTATAGTTGGCATAATTATTTCATTGTATTGCATTATAGTTATAGTATGACTAATAATTTTAATGAATTTCTCATTCTGATATTTCCTTGACAGGTCGTTCATTTTTCTCTATGTCGCTACACTTATTCCCTCTTTATAACCTGGTGGAGATCTTCAAATTGGACATTGTCAAAGTTATGAGGTGTATGAGTGAGTAATTAACCATAGATACAGCATTTATAGATCACATACACATTCTACATTTGAATTGAACTGATTCAAATCGGATATCCCAATGCTTTTTATTCTGTTGAATATTTTGAAAATAAGTTGACTGGAAGCTGTTGTTGCCTGTTTAACCTTTTCTTGGCAATACCAGCCAAAACCGTCCTTCTCAGTGGACTTTGGTGATGTTCATTTGCAGGCCAAGAAAATACTATTTTTGAAAATTACCCCTAGAATAAATGACTCGATAAACAAGCCTGTCATGCCAGTGGCAAAATTTTTTAAATAGTCTTCTTGACCTGCCAATGGACATTCAGTAAGCAAATACTTTGATATTTTTTACGAAATTTAGCCATTAAGAGGTTAAGACAGCAACCGTTTCAATCAAATTATTTTCAAAATATTCTGCAGCCTTCCTGTAAAGTTGGGTTGAAATGGGGTTCTGTGAGTTCAGCGTTGAAAGGCTTAATTTCAAATCTCGGTCACTGAGTGGGCAGCTCGCTGACCAGAATCTATGGGCAGGAAGGAAGTATTTTATAAGATTAGGTAATACTTGCATAATGGCACACAAATATGAGCTGGTTCTCGTGTGAGAGGATGCTAAATCTGCGAAACGAAATGCTGAGGCAGAATATTGTGCCGAAACATCCACTGACATATTTCAGACAGTCTGGCTTGTAACACTTTTATTCCCTTAACGCTAGCTAACTTGCAATTTTCTTACAATAATGGTAGAAATGTGTTGAATATTTTGAAAATAATATGACCAAAATCTTTTCTGCCTCACTCAGGCAGCAACTTTTAGTCAAATGAATTTGAAAAATTCAACATGTATGATAAGTTATGAATAATCTGTTTTTAAAAGCTTTCATGTCACAATACCACTGATGTGGTGAAGTGAGTTAGAACGACGACGCATCAGGCGTCAAACATTCATCTTCAGCTTAATTTGATTTCGTTGCATAAGCATATTAGTTGTCATAGCAACAGTTTTGATTATCCGCTCTTAGATTGAACTTTGAAATTTTCTATCAGGAATCTGTTGATGGCACTTGTTCGAGCGCACATTATCCTAACTGCTATATAAATTAATTGCATCCTTTTGTAGCGGTTCAGCATTGGCCAACATTTATGCCATCCGGCAAATTCGCTTAGCCGAGTTACAGATTTTCTCATCCACGTCATTTCTGCTAACCTATTAACATTGATACCCGGCCACTGTCCATTAGCTTGTTAACGATGGTAATTATTGCCAGGCTCTAATGTTTTTGTTATTCAGAGATGACCTAATATACATCCTCATTGTATAAATTATTTATTATTTGAATTTATTAGAATTGATTTGAAGGAATTGTAGTGAATTGTAAGTACTCCTTGCTAAATAAATATGCAAATATGTCTGTCATGGTTACATCTGATTTGTAAGCACTGCAGGCTGTACAGCAGTATGCTCTTTCAAAGTGTGAAAAACATGCTATTATCATTATTATTCTCATTCTTTACTTCACCTTGGTGATTGTATACAATCACTATTTGGCTGTCTGTCGTCTGTCAGTCAACAATTGTGGCACGTTTTGGCTAAAGCCAAATTTTGGAGATATGTTCCTTTATGCAATATCTATTTGAGGTATGAAGATGAAGTGGCCATGCCTTCAAATAGCAGAGTTTTATCACACAAACAAACATCTATACCATTCAATCACTACTTGCTAAATCCAACCCACCGTCATTTAGCCTCAGAAAAATTCAACCTATCCTTTGAGCCTCAATATCCAGTAGCAATAACTCCTCTATCCTATTCTAGGCTTCTAGAATGGATTAACGCCCTCATTATCACCATTATCTTGACTGGCTTTAGTCTATGACCTTTATATCAATCTTAGGTCAATGCGCATGCGCGTGTGCATACCCCTGCTTGACAAAGATGATAACCTTCACAATTCAATTTCTGCCATCTTGGACAGTCATTGAATTTTAGTCTCAGGAAAAATGATCAATTTATGCTTTAAAATTTGAAGTTGAATCATGATTTCTTGATCAGAATGCCTCAAATGATATCCATTATTACTAGGTTATGAGGATTCCCTGTTATTTTGTATCTCTACTTCATATTATGTGTGCTTTAACTTTTAGCTTAAGATTTTCGTTAACTTTCTTTTCCTTAAACTCCTATCATAGGTTTTAGTTCAATGTAACTTAATTTGGTTTCAACGCATTTCAAGCCCACTTTTACTCAGATTATTTGTTAGCTTTTAAAATATTAGCTTCTGGTCTTAAGGCCGTTTTTACCACCAGTTTGCTAATAATATGTTAGTGTCCCATTTTCTCAACCCAACTTATATTTTTTAAAGAAGTTCTATCTGACCAAGCCTTTTGTATGCTTATTTTTGCATTAATTTTGTTTTATTTCTATGCGTCGGTTATCCAAGGAGGTGAATATAGAAAGACTATGTGTACATCCGCTAAGTAAAATTTCACAGTATCGATTATGTGGGACACATTTGCGAATTATGCACTCCTGTTATTCTTGAGTGGACAGATTTAAAACGGCAATCAAGTCTCATTAACGCCTTCCATTATTAAGTTCTCGACAAGAAGTTTTGTCTCCAAAAGGCAAAAAGTCATATAGAAAGACTAAAAGCTGAGCAAATAGTAAGTCTTCGCCAGGAGCCTTGTAAGTCTTGGGAGCAAGCACACACAATCAGCATCTACATTCCAAGCCTTGGTGCCGGACATTGAGTCTGACAGTAGTATCATATCAGAATCTGCTCTTTATAAAAGAGACCAAATAAATTGATCACCGAATTGAGGTGACTATACAGGATAATATGCTGCACTCGGTTTCCATTAAGTCTGTTTCTCAGCGTGCCCATCAAAGTTCATATACCATCATTCCAATCATTAGTAATGTCTCGAGATCTGTTTCCCATGTTAGAGATAGTTTGTCCTCTTCAGTTGCGTCTTCCGGTTCCGATAGATGTAATACTTCCGGTTCCAGTCATTTGTCTTTTCATTTATTCTTCCGCTTATTGAGATTCCGTTTCCAGTCATTGTTCCTCTTCCTGTTTGAATCCTTCCGTTTCCGGTATAAATAATTTTTCTGGTAACTTTTTTTCAGTTTAGATTTAGCTTCTGTTTCCAGTTGTCCTCCATCTTCCGCTTCCGGTCCACCATATGTTTAGATCGTGTTTCTGCTCGTTGTCCTTTTGGTTTTAGATTTAGCTTCCGTTTCCAGTTCTTTTCCTTCTTCCGCTTCTGGTCCATCCTATATTTTTTTAGATCCGGTTTCCGGTAGGTGCTCGACCTCTTCTAGTTTGCGTAATGGTTTCCGATTTCCTGTCTTTTTTCGCTTCCATTTTTTTAGTTTCAGTTTGTGTTAGGCTCTCTTCCGGTTTACAGTGTGACATTACTGCGAGATAAAAAATTCAATATCCTTCCTTTGCTACAAGTATATAGTGTATACCTTACACTCCGAGTCCACTCTCCAGTGCAGGTTTTAACTGTATCAATGCTGCAAGCCACCAGACAATAATTCCAATTGGCATTATCTCTGGACATGTTGAATATTTTGAAAACAGTTTGACTGAAAGTTGTTGGTGGCATAGCCACCAACAACTTTCAGTCAAACTGTTTTCAAAATATTCAGCATATGCAAAATTAAAACCCCATGGAAAATGCAGCCTGTAGAAACTCAGCAGTCAGATGGTTAACAAACTGTTAGCTATTTTCAAAACATCCTAGAATGTCAAACTTTGTTTTATGTCGCTGAATACTTTTTTAATTTTGTAATATCTTCCTTTGCAACTTCTTCTCTGCCTGCGCCTCCTGACTGATGCCTCCAATGCCTAGACCATTAAATCCATAAACGCCAACACCCACATCCATCTTATTATTTCAACAACAACAGGCTATGATTCTAAGTTCTAATCTCGGGATATTTTGTTTACATACACTAGATTTTCAGTTCAATTTTTCCAATTTCTTGATCTTTTTTAATTTAAGTAATACATTTAATTTATTTCTGCTTGATTTGATAGCATTGCTTTTGATTTTCATCTCGCTTTAATATATTTGTTTCAATTTTAGCCTAATTTGCCATCTAGATTTAATTTCACAGACTGTTCTCCAGAACAAAACCCAGGTTATGCCACATTCATCCTAAGCAGCATATTTGTTTTTGTTTATTTCAGTTTTAGAAATATTATTTACATCTATGTGACTTGGGTCCTATGGATAAATTTCCGGTCATCCCCAAAACAACCATACAAAAAAGGATTTACCAGAACATTTATTATATTAATAATAGGAGAGGGTTAATGTGAGATCCTTGTTTGCCTTATGCCATGAGAGGAGGATAGTAAGACATACGAGGTGCTTTGGGTGTCGCATAAGTCGTAGATTTGATTTCAATCCTATAAGATCTGGGTCTGCACAGTTCACAAATGCACAGTAAATAGAGAGCCATCTTCAGGCTATATCTGTTATCTATGGTCATTCAAATCCAACGTTCACAACAAAGCAGTGTAATTCAAATGATTAGCTTCAGACCCTTTCGGACAACACCCCTTTCATCTCGGATCTAGGACATTTGATTGTGACATCAGCTAACAAGTGATGAATTTGATTATGCTGTTAGATGTTTGTGCGACAGACCAGATCCCTCCATTTACTACAAAAGCGATAATCTGTGTAAGAACATTTTGAGATGGAAGAGGTGTGGAAATCATTGAAATGTATGATACTGCATATTTACTGGTATGAATTCTACTTCATAGTCGAGGGAATAGTTTATAAGTATGTGTTTAAAAATGTAGCATATTAATAATCTTTCAGCTCTAATAGAAGATGGTTACCATGGCAGCAATCCATTCCATAATGCAGTTCATGCGGCTGATGTTACCCAGGCGATGCACTGCTATCTACAGGAAGCGCCGGTAAGTAGATTTGCTACACCTAATACTGTTATTAACCGATGATTCGCTGTCATCCACCTGGAAGCATTGAGCTAAATATTAATTGTCAACGTGAATCGAGAATTTGAGTAAACTTTGTTGTGGCCACTGTGGGTGGCAACAATGCCTCAATCAGATTTTTTCAAGATCATAAGCAGATTTTGTTTCTATGACTGTGTCATAAATTTTATTTACAAACTATGAATAGAGAGTGAAATTGGTTAATTGGCATTTTCCCTGCGCCTTATATTTTAATCATGGTTACTTGAACAAAGATGGTATAGATAAGGTCATGGTCCTATTCTACGTTTCTAACTGCATCGCCCACACCGTCCAATTCTAGCTAATCCCCGCCCACTTTCTGTTTTTCGTGTCTTGGAATCAATTTATATACTTTGAATATTGAATTCCCAGAATCCTAATTTCAAGGTAACTAACTATTCAGATAAGCTGTTGAATATTTTGAAACTAATTTGACTGGGTGTAGTTGCTGCCTATGGAAACAACAGCACCCAGTCAAATTAGTTTCAAAATATTCACCAAAATATTTTAATTTGTAACTTGTAAGTTTGTCAAAGACAAACAATTCCTTTACATGAGAGACGTTCATGATGGAGCGATATATATGATTATGATTGTGTCGTCCTCTAACTAGTGACGTAATGGACCTTTCCATTTTCAGCTATGCCCCGCCCATCACTAGCTAAGCTCCACCCACACTTCGCCGTGTTGGGATTGATCGATCCCCGAATGCCCTAGCTATCAATTTCCTGAAAACTATACAGGGAAGCTGTTGAATATTTATTAAATAGTAAAAGCAAACAATTTGTACAACAACGCATAGGCCGTCTTCAAATATGCGTTCGTGACGTACTTATCGACGTCATTCATTATGATGTCATTGTACACATCACGCAGTTCATTATGAAGTCATATGATGGGTGGGTACTCTGGAAAGGTGAATTGATTATCACTTCAGTTGCTTGAGTCACAGAGCGGATCCCTCGATCCATGTTCTCTACTCCAAACCGTGTTGCAATCGTGAATGCATTTTGCAAAGCCTACTTATAAGTGTGAAGTTTTAGAGCACTTAACGTGTAAAATCAATATATAGGCATCATCTAGATTAGGTACTACAGATTTCATATTAAACCCTTTGACGAGTGAATTGCCCATCTCTCGCTTTCAACACAACTATACAGGAAAACTCCTTAATATTTTGAAATTAATTTGACAGGAAGCTGTTGCTGCTTTAGGCAGCAATGTCTTCCAGTCAAATTAATTTCGAAATATTCAACAGTGTAATATGTACATCATAAAAAATATACGTTTTCCAAGATTTGTCGGTGAAAGCGGTAACTCATTCAATATTTATGGTATAAAATCATAATCTTTGTTTCCCTTTATGCAATTAAATGTACAGGCTTTATGCCAAGGCAAACGCCTATTGATTGATTGCAACTCATTTTACCAATGAATTCAGAAGTTGTTAAACCTTTAACAGTTGAAATTTCAGTGTCTCAATTTCAAAGCTGTTATACCGGAAAGTTGCAGAATATTTTGAAACTAATTTGACTGGAACCTGTCGTTTCCATCTGCTACCCACCTAGGAATATGTTTCTTCTCACCATACAGATATTAGAGAGGAGACCCCCATGCAGATACTTGCTTTACTCATCTCACATCAAGAGAAGAAAACCATACAGGCTTCATCTATAGAAGACTATGGAAACACTCGGCCCAGCATATAGGAACAGAGGCTCCAATCCCCAGAATAATATGCTCACTTATGTCAAGTTATCGCTTAGCCGTAGACCCTTTAAAGGTGCATATTCACAGCAAAATGCCTGAAAATAAAATTGTCAAAATTGTATACATGTGCTTTTAGCGGCTTAAATTATGTGCCTAGATGTAATGAAATGAAATAAATCTTAACATATGTTTATTTCATACCATAAAAATGAATATAGTTGAGAGATTGATTTAGAGACAAGAGTCCCTAATTCAAATTCAACAAATAAAAAAATTATATAATTATTTAATGAATGAAGTCATCGTATGTTAAGATTTATTTCGTTTCATTACATCTAGGCCCACAATTTAAGCCTCTAAAGTACATGTATACAATTTTGACAATTTTAGTTTCAAACGTTTTGCTGTGAATATGCACCTTTAATTGTCAAGAAAAAACAAATTCTTTCTCAGTTAATATCAATTTGCATGCCCGGTGAAGAGTATTTTTGAAAATTTACCACTGGAATGACTTTACCGAGCCAGTCATTCCAGTGGTAAAATTTAAAAAATACTCTTCTCGTGGCCGGTAAATAGACATTGCTCGAGACCATTGCAAAAGCCCAGGCATGACCAATTAAGGGTTATTCCAACTCATTTGCCATGGTAATGTATTTTGGTGCCAAATGATGGGTGTTCTTAACAGATGATGGTTGCACCAAAGGCAGGTGTCCTATATACAGGGTTCATAGCGGCTCTTGAAGGTGCTTTTAAAAGGTGCATGAATTAATAATTTATTTTTCAAGCGCTTGAATTTATAAAATATAAATCTGAAAATCAAAAAGAAATATTATGTGAATTTTGATTTCCCTGTGCTCATGTGCATTTGATATTTAACTGATCATTGACCGTAACCATTTAACATTCATATCAGCTAAAAAACGGCTTCTGCAGTGGTCATGGGAAATCAGTCCATTTGTAGACCAAGAGAAGGACTATTTTTGAAAATTTCCCACTGGAATGACTGGCTCGATAACAGAGCCAGTCATTCCATTGGAAAATTTTCAAAAATAGTCTTCTTGATTTGCAAATGGACATTTTCTATGAGAAAATTAAAATCTTTCTCTTGAACAAATTTGAGGGTTAAAGGAAAGGATCAGTGGGAACTAACTTATGCTCTGAAAGCTGTATATAAAAATCAACTTATAGCCAATTCCCCCCCCCCCAACCCCCACCAACCCTGTTAAAAAACAGATCAAAATAATTAGAAAAAAGTAGCTAAATACCACTTATGGCAATCTGGCAGGAATCAATTAGTGCATTGTGGTGTATGCTGACCGAATAAATAATGACACACGGCGGAGTGAGAAGCACCAGCTTGGTCACTAATTGGCTCCAAGTTAAGCGCTCCTAGATTTAGTAAATGATTTTTCACAAATAATCCTGATTCATTTCCATTTTTAGCGATGGTAGTTTGTTTGATGTTATATGAGATTACCAATAAACATCATTTGTTATTTCCCTTTTCCCTTCCTTTAAGGGGTTAAGGATATTCAGTCAACATTGCCCTCACATTCAGATTACGCTGCTTATATTTATATGCAATTTATGGACAAAATAACGTAAGGATGGTGTTCATCACTCAGAATGCAGGAAATGGCTTCTCCGAAAATCTAACATGAAAAAAATCCTGTGGGAAGGATCCTCTATTCCGCCACCAATTCATCTGCCATTGTCGCTAAACCATCCTTGAAAATAGATGATTACGGTCTTGGATAGTGCCTGAATTAAATAAGGCTTCATAACCCATGCTATAAACGTATTTGACTGCTGCTACCTGCTTCCATTTGCTTATGTCTGTATCAATAATATTATTAATTTCTTCCACAGTTGAGAGAATCGGTTACGCCTATTGAGATTATGGCTGCATTGATAGCGGCCATGACACATGACCTCGATCACCCCGGGGTCAATCAAGCATTCCTTATAGCCACGTCCAACCATATAGCTTCTTTATATCATGTAAGTTTACAGATATAATATTGGTTATTATGCGTGTGGGTGCATGTGTGTGAGTGTGTGTACGTGCATGCACTCGTGTGTGTGTGTGCGTGTGCTCGTCCTGACCTTATCTAAAAAATTACTTATCCGATTTGACTAGTTTTAACACAATTAAGGAACTTGCCCTGCAAGAGGATCTCCAGACGCTGGCTGTGATCTGGATTAAAGAACCCAGATCTGGATCAGACCAAATTCTGGATCTGTGAATATCTTGGAAACTACTGGTCCGATTTTGCACAAATTTTACCATAACTTTGAAAAAAATCTGAGAACGTTTTACACCTTGACAAAAACAGGAGGGCATGAGTCAGCAACCTGGGATTGCTCTTGTCTTACAGGCAATGAAACGTCTGCATTTCATTCATCAGTTAACCCTTTAACACTCAAGCCAGCCAAAGAACGGCTTCGGCAGTGGTCTTGAGAATTATCCATTTGCAGACCAAGAGAAGACAATTTTTGAAAATTTACCACTGGAAGGACGATTGATAACAGAGCTTGTCATTCCATTGGAATTTCTCAAGAGCACTGCAGAAGGCATTTTTGGCTGATATGAGGGTTAAAGGCTGAACAAGGGCTTAAAAAACATGGATAAACTACTAATGTCCAGGGTTAATGAATAATAGACAGAGAATGTGCAGTCGATCACATGCCATCACAAATCTCTAGGCTTTCATCAACTTTGATATTCTGACAACCCCACCCCGCCCTATCACACTCCCACCCTGGGGACGGCCCCTAATGTAAAGATGATCTCACAATCCGAAATCCTATAGGTCACAAACATACCTTTGGTTGAATTACATAAACTTTGAATTTCTCAGACACACACGCCCACCCGCCCGCACGCACGCATGCACACACACACACACACAAGCCCTCCCACCTCCATGCCCACCAGGGAGCGGAGACCAAAGTAGATGTTGTTTTACAGTTCGTAATCATATGTCACTGACAATTTGATTGAATTCTACCAAACAGTTTTGGGGAAGACGGACATCTGAGGAAGGGATTGAAGGACGGATGGACAGACGAAGGCGACTGCAATATCCCCTCCATTTTTTCAAAACAAGGGGGGAGGGTGTGTGTGGGTTAATCATGCTATCCCTAGCCCATAACACTTTAACACTCATATCAGCCAAAAACGGCTTCTGCAGTAGTCTTGAGAAATGCCCATTTGCAGAGCAAGAGAAGACTATTTTTTTTTAATTTACCACAGGAATAACAGGCTCGATAACTGAGCCAGTCATTCCACTGGTAAATTTTCAAAAATAGTCTTCTCTTGCGCTGCAAATGGACATTTTCTATGAGAAAATATAAATTTTCTTGAATAAATTTGAAAGTTAAAGGGTCAATGTGCAGACTTTAGCCATTGCGTTTAGCACAAGTACAGCAGAATTACGCGTACATACAGTTTGCATGCTTATGACAGTCAGAGGACCTCAAATGATCTGTCATCTCATCTCAAACCTATCACAGTCTATAGTTTAATAAGTATCTTAGTAAGGAAGGTAGCTAAGAATGGAAACAGGGCTGACCTTTATTCTCACACAGACTATTAAATATTTAACCCTTATTTATATTCTTTATGATATAAAACTTGATCTGTTCAATATTTTGAAATTAATTTGACTGGAAGCAGTTGCTGCCGATGGCAGGCAACAGCTTCCAGTCAAATTAATTTCAAAATATTCAAGTTTTCCTGCATGATTGTCTTGAAAGTTAGGTATTGGGAATTCATCGGTGAAAGAGTTAATGGTCTAACTAGCCAAGAATGGTGAGAATTGCCCATTTCCAGGCCAAGAGAGACAACTCTTGAAAGTTTACCACTGGAATGCTGGATAATAGAGCCAGTCAATAGAGTAGCAAATTGATCCTGGACAAATGGACATTCACTGAAACAAAATCTTGCTCTTCAACAATCATGACCATTAATCTTTTAACCCTAAGATTTCCTCCAGAAAATCTCCTCAAAGATAATGTCCATTTGCAGACCAAGTGAAGACTATTTTTGAAAATTTACCAATTGAGTCATTCCAGTGGCAAATTTTCAAAAATAGTCTCTTGATCTGCAAAAGGACATTTCCTATGGAAATTGAAATTTTATTGAACAAAGAGTGTTAAAGGGTTATGCATTCAATATTTGTTTTTCTTACTAATCAATGGATCCATGTCTAGCTATCGCCATCCCATGTCTAGCTATGGCCATCCCATGTCTAGCTATGCCCATCCCATGTCTAGCTATGCCATCCCATGTCTAGCTATGCCCATCCCATGTCTAGCTATGGCCATCCCATGTCTAGCTATGCCCATCCCATGTCTAGCTATGCCCATCCCATGTCTAGCTATGCCTATCCCATGTCTAGCTATGGCCATCCCATGTCTAGCTATGGCCATCCCGTGTCTAGCTATGGCCATCCCATGTCTAGCTATGGCCATCCCATGTCTAGCTATGCCTATGCCATGTCTAGCTATGCCCATCCCATGTCTAGCTATGCCCATCCCATGTCTAGCTATGCCCATCCCATGTCTAGCTATGCCTATCCCATGTCTAGCTATGCCCATCCCATGTCTAGCTATGCCGATCCCATGTCTAGCTATGCCGATCCCATGTCTAGCTATGGCCATCCCATGTCTAGCTATGCCCATCCCATGTCTAGCTATGCCCATCCCATGTCTAGCTATGCCCATCCAATGTCTAGCTATGCCCATCCAATGTCTAGCTATGCCCATCCAATGTCTAGCTATGGCCATCCAATGTCTAGCTATGCCCATCCCATGTCTAGCTATGCCCATCCCATGTCTAGCTATGCCCATCCCATGTCTAGCTATGCCCATCCCATGTCTAGCTATGCCCATCCCATGTCTAGCTATGCCCATCCCATGTCTAGCTATGCCCATCCCATGTCTAGCTATGGCCATCCCATGTCTAGCTATGCCCATCCCATGTCTAGCTATGGCCATCCCATGTCTAGCTATGCCCATCCCATGTCTAGCTATGGCCATCCCATGTCTAGCTATGCCCATCCCATGTCTAGCTATGCCCATCCCATGTCTAGCTATGCCCATCCCATGTCTAGCTATGCCCATCCCATGTCTAGCTATGCCCATCCCATGTCTAGCTATGCCCATCCCATGTCTAGCTATGCCCATGCCATGTCTAGCTATGCCTATCCCATGTCTAGCTATGCCCATCCCATGTCTAGCTATGCCCATCCCATGTCTAGCTATGCCTATCCCATGTCTAGCTATGGCCATCCCATGTCTAGCTATGGCCATCCCATGTCTAGCTATGGCCATCCCATGTCTAGCTATGCCCATCCCATGTCTAGCTATGCCCATCCCATGTCTAGCTATGCCCATCCCATGTCTAGCTATGGCCATCCCATGTCTAGCTATGCCTATCCCATGTCTAGCTATGCCTATCCCATGTCTAGCTATGCCCATCCCATGTCTAGCTATGGCCATCCCATGTCTAGCTATGGCCATCCCATGTCTAGCTATGCCCATCCCATGTCTAGCTATGCCCATCCCATGTCTAGCTATGCCGATCCCATGTCTAGCTATGCCCATCCCATGTCTAGCTATGGCCATCCCATGTCTAGCTATGCCCATCCCATGTCTAGCTATGCCCATCCAATGTCTAGCTATGGCCATCCCATGTCTAGCTATGGCCATCCCATGTCTAGCTATGGCCATCCCATGTCTAGCTATGGCCATCCCATGTCTAGCTATGGCCATCCCATGTCTAGCTATGGCCATCCCATGTCTAGCTATGGCCATCCCATGTCTAGCTATGCCCATCCCATGTCTAGCTATGCCCATCCCATGTCTAGCTATGCCCATCCCATGTCTAGCTATGCCCATCCCATGTCTAGCTATGCCCATCCCATGTCTAGCTATGCCCATCCCATTTCTAGCTATGCCCATCCCATTTCTAGCTATGCCCATCCCATGTCTAGCTATGCCCATCCCATTTCTAGCTATGCCCATCCCATGTCTAGCTATGCCCATCCCATGTCTAGCTATGCCCATCCCATTTCTAGCTATGGCCATCCCATGTCTAGCTATGGCCATCCCATGTCTAGCTATGCCCATCCCATTTCTAGCTATGCCCATCCCATGTCTAGCTATGCCCATCCCATGTCTAGCTATGCCCATCCCATTTCTAGCTATGCCCATCCCATGTCTAGCTATGCCCATCCCATGTCTAGCTATGGCCATCCCATGTCTAGCTATGGCCATCCCATGTCTAGCTATGGCCATCCCATGTCTAGCTATGCCCATCCCATGTCTAGCTATGGCCATCCCATGTCTAGCTAAGTTCCACCCACTTATTCTACATGGTGGGCTTGGTGTGAATTCTGAGAATCACATTTTCAAGGTAACCATACAGGTAAGCTGTTGAATATTTTGAAACTAATTTGTCTGGGTGATCGACAGCACCAGCGCCGAATCAAATCAGTTTCAAAATATTCAACAGAATGTTGACTAAATAGTAAAGACTTCAGACTATTCAATGTTCATGATGGAGAAGATACATCAATCATTACGTTGTGATATCAGCCTACATGTGACATAATTGATTATGATGTCATATACTTGAGTGACAGATCAGATATATCCATTTGCTCCCTCAAAATTCCCTTCCTGTGAATTCGTCATATAACAGATTATTGTATCTGTTTAATGCGCTTACTATTTCAGAATGTATCGGTACTGGAGAACCACCATTACCGAACCGCAATAGCTGTGATTCATGAGACGAAAATGCTCAACCACATTCACCCTGACCTCTGGTAAATATCTTGGAGAGGTCATTGAGGTCACTCAACGTCACCTATGATAACAGACGATATATACTGAGCCAAAAAAGTTTAGCAACAGTGAAGTTTGGTTTGTTGTATTAAAACTATGCGTCCATTTATAATCAAATTTGCAGGCATGTTTCGTCAATGTAATATCTTGCTGATCATGAAGAAATGCAAATCATTTCTTGCATTTCTCGGCCGCACGCTTACTGCATGTGAAAATGCATTTTTCATGCACTGGCCCACATTGGCGGGTAGCGAAGGCAAAAATTCACCATATTGCAAAAGCAGATAACGAACCTTAACAGAAAATGCTTAAAAGTTTACCCTACCGAACCTGGGCCGCTGCCCAGGGCTACCCGAAAATCAGTGCCATGAAGCAATGGGAAGACTCGCTGCTGGGCAGAGCGTTTGCGCTGTTGCTCAACATTTTAATGTTCACGCCTCAACCATTTCCCATCTCCGCCAACGTGAGCAGGAAACGACATGTTAATGACCGACCACGATCTGGCAGACCGAGAGCAACAACACCACAAGAAGACCGCTACTTAGTGACATCATCACGACGTCACAGGTTTGAGACTGCGCCGCGGCTGTCCCGTAATTTGCACACCGCTACCAGCACTACAGCGCATGTACAAACTGTGTGAAACAGACTCCATGATGCTGGACTGCATGCCCGTCGTCCACTTGTTGTTGTTCCGCTTACAGAGCGTCATATCGAGAATCGGTTTGCATGGGCAAGAACTCATCAGCGATGGTGTGCTCAACAATGGAACCACGTTTTGTTCAGTGATGAGTCGAGGTTTTGTGTGGATGTGGCGGATGGTAGGCAATGGGTTTGGCGACATTTAGGAGAATGGTATGATGCAGCCAACATCATTCAGCACGACAGATTCGGTGGCGGCAGTGTCATGGTGTGGGCTGGAATCCATGAAAATGGCAAAACAGATTGTATTGTGATTCGCGGAAATTTAACGTCTCAACATTACTGTGAAGAAGTTGTCACCCCTGTTGTCATCCCTTTTATGCAGCATCATGCAGACTTTATGTTCCAATAAGACAACGCCCGTCCTCATTCAGCTAAGGTCACCAGTGATTTCCTTGAGGCTAACAACTTTCCGGTGTTGGACTGGCCAGCGCGATCACCGTCTCCTATCGAACACATGTGGGATATTCTTGGCCGGTTGGTGCGTGAGAACCATCCACATCTTCACAACATGCGGGAGCTGGAAGCTGCACTGCTCCAGGAATGGGATGCGATTCCTCTTCGTGACATCAGGTGCTTAATTCGAAGCCTGAGAAAGCGATGTACGGCGGTGGTTAATGCGCGCGGAGGTCACAACCGGTATTGACAGCTCAGTGTCATTGTTTAAATTGGACCCTTCCATTGAATGATGCCATGTTAAAGGCGCGATACTAGCATTACAATAACAAGAGACTGTTGTTCAAATTGGAAAATGACCTATCAATTAAATAATATATTTGAATCAATTTATTGTTTTTGTTAAATAACATTTATACAATAATATTCTCAGTGTTGCTAAACTTTTTTGGTTCAGTATATATTGATGGTTGTTATATATTGATAAAATATTGTAACAACATTCATAGCTTAAATTTATATCTTTTAATCTTGTGTTCATATCATTACAATATACCCTCATTAAACATGTTAAATACAGATTATTATTATTATTATTATTATTATTATTATTATTATTATTATTATTATTACTAATAATTCATCATCACATGTTTTCATGCATGCAATAATTAAGCAGTTACTGGCCAATAACTAAGCTTCTAATGGTCGAGTTGACCATTTGCAGGCCAAGAGAAGACTAGCTTGTTAAAATCTTTCAACTGGAACAACTGTCTCAGTTAATGAGCCAGTCATTCCCGGGGTAAAATTTTAAAAATAGGTTTCTCTGGCCTTGCAATTATGGGCATTCACTAAGCAAAAATTGTAATATTCTTGACCATTAAAGGATTGAGTAGTCTTTTTTTTTTCAGGTATAAATTTGAATGGCAGTTAAAGTCCTTAATTTTAGCAACTGATATTACGAGACAACAGGAGTTTCTAAATAAATTTAAGGTAAGCCCGATTGTCAGTGTATTTATGCATCTCTCCCTCTTACTACATAAGGGAGGTAACTCATGATAATTATCCAAAGTATTCATTTATAGTTATGGAGAAAGAAGTCTCGCAAAATAGAGGGATCCATTTCTAACTATGCCCGCCTATTTCTTCATGAGCTCCGCCCATTTTTTTTACACATTTGGAACATTGAAACCTGAATTGCCAGAATGTAAATTTCAAAGTAACCATACATGTAAGCTGTTGAATATTTTGAAACTAAGTGGGCTGTTGCTGTAATTTCAAATCATTCAACATAATTTTTATTTAAATTGTAAATTTATCAACGGCTTGTGCAGTGAGAGCAGACTTAAGAGTTGACAAAATTGACATACTGTAGCAATCCAAATGGTGTATGGTGCACAATAAGTGTTGATGTCATATACGGGTGCACAATGTTTTGATATACTGATAGATATCGCAAATTTATACGATACAAGGCTGAAAATATTGAAATATCGTGAGCAAATAAAAATTACAATTTTTTATTAACCCTTGTTATTATGCTGTCAATATTCTATCTTTTAGCTCTATCCCTCAGATTTTCCAAAAATTTCAATTTTAACGTAGAAAATCTCCATTTACATACCAAGAAGTCTATTTTTGAAAATTTACCACTGGAATGACTGGCTCGGTTATCGAGTCAGTCATTCCAGTGGTAAATTTTCAAAAATAGGCTTCTCTTGGTCTGCAAATGGACATTTCTCGAGACCACTGCACAAGCTGTTTTTGACTGATTTGAGTGTTAGAGGCGTAATTGTGTCAATAGCAAAGAAATCTGTGTATACTTTTAAACAATTTTGGTGGACGATATAGACAGCAACATCTTCCATGAAATTTCTTGAACAATGAATACCAGATTGGCCATACAGTCTCCACTATGGAGAGCTTTCACTGCTGAAGTAAAGTTTGTGAATGATTCTTTGCTTCTATTTCAGAAATGCCTTAATGGCAACTGTGAATTTGATTTTAAAAGTATAGAGAAGGATAAGCATTTTGTGCTTCAGGTATGTGAATAATTACCCACGCCTCGTAAGGGGAAGAGAGTATTGCATTTGTGTCTGTCAGCTGGCCTGCCTGCCTGCCTGTCTGTTTGCCTGCCTGCCTGTCTACTCGCCGACATGCCTGTCT
Organism: Chaetoderma sp. LZ-2023a; assembly: GCA_034401795.1. Lineage (NCBI taxonomy): Eukaryota > Metazoa > Mollusca > Caudofoveata > Chaetodermatida > Chaetodermatidae > Chaetoderma > Chaetoderma sp. LZ-2023a. The sequence continues at coordinate 250,758,362 of CM067369.1, forward strand.
ATCTGCATGCCTGCCTATCTATGTATGTCTATCTGTGGTTGGCTGCCTGCTTGTCTGCCTGCCTGCCTATATGGCTGTCTCTGTCTGCCTGCCTGCCTGGAAGCATACCTGCCTGCTTGTATTTCTCTCTGTCTGTCCGTCCACCCATCTGTCTGTCTGTCTGCCTGCCTGCCTGCCTGTCTGTCCATAGTGGCCGCAGTGAATTTGATTCTAAAGTAGAGGATAACAATTTGTTTTGCAGGTATGTGACTAATACATCAAGCTGTTGAAATCCGCCATTGTTTTTTTCAAATGGATATTTTGTCGACACTCAACCCAGTGCCATTTCACCCCAGAAACAAGAATAATTTGGCTGGACTACCACTGTTTTTCAAACCACACATAAAATATCGCACAATGCAGATTTGTCCACAGTTATTTGAGTTAATAGCATCTGTTTTTGACCAAAATGTAGACCCAACTGGTTAGAGAAATATTTTGTTTTACAAAACCACTGCGCTACACTTTTAGCAACCGCTGCACCACAGGAAAACAACTGCGCCACACCCACCTGAATTTTCAGTTCCCTTGGGCGATTCGTTGATGTTGTGACTACAGATCAAAGGTCATTTTGTTTGGTGTACAGTTGAGGTCAACCATGGCCATCTGCTCAGTAAATGGTTTCCTATGAGATGACCGGATGTTGTTCGTTAATTTGGAGAGATCATGGTTAACCTTTGATTTTTGTTTTGAGTCGCTTGTAGATGAGGGACATTTTCTCATTCTGTAATCGAGTAGTCACAGGAGTGTGGTCGGTAGCATTGTGAGATCATCAGTCTTTGTGTTCATCTTGTACAATATGTAGTCAATCTGATTACTTTTGTGGTTTTAGTTTTTTACGACATGGGTGCTTAACCCTCTAACACTCATAGCAGCCAAAAACTACTTCTGCACTGGTCTTGAAATATGTCCATTTGCAGACCAAGAGAAGACTATTTTTGAAAATTTACCACTGGAATGACTGGCTGAGCCAGTCATTCCAGTGGTAAATTTTCAAAACCAGCCTTCTTGCTCTGCAAATGGACATTTTCTATGAGAAAATTTAAATTTTCTTGAATAAATTTGAGAGGTAAAGGTTTAAACGCTGGGTTTGTTGCATATGAACCATAAGTGTAGATCAAGGCACCTAATGCATCTCACTTACTGTTACATTTTCCCGTTCCATAGGACCCAACTTGAATACACGAGTCAAACCTTGGGCTTTTTCTTCTTCTTCTTCTTTTCATTCGCTGATCATACCGCCAGTCCTGTAAGTGACTATCGACATGATCATAAGCGTTAAGTGCGTGGATCCATGGTTTATTAGAGTGCGCTGTGCGGCCTGGAACCTCCGTCTTCAGCACTCAAGGTTTCTGTCAGGGTTACCTCACCCTTACCTCCTTTAGTCGCCTCTTACGACACGCAGAGGATACGGAAGGTGTATTCTAAGCCCCACCTACAGGGATCAGGGTTTTTTCTTAGTTCTCCACTCTTGCTTTACATAAATATATTATTTGTTGGTCTTTATTATTTTGATTCTCATAAAACATGTAACTTAGACATTGAGAATTATCTGGTTTTTATTTACAGATCGCGTTGAAATGTGCAGACATTAGCAATCCGTGTCGACCATGGCATCTGAGTAAACGTTGGAGTGAGAAAGTTTGTGATGAATTCTTCAATCAAGGTAATGTCTCCTAACTGTCAATATATAATCTTTTAAAAGACTATAACTTGGTAACTAATGACAAACACTTTGCTGCTGAAGTAAAGATTTTGACCAAATTTAGTGAAGATTTGCAACTAGTACTATAAAGTCTCGTTCAGTCATTCGATCTCTGATTTTATATTGGAACTCTTATTGTATAAATTTTCCCATTTTTACTTAATATTTACCATGGATATAACTGCAGGCAGGTGATTTACGCTAATATTGTTTGATAAGTATACAGGGTTCCCAGCACTTTATCAAAACAAAATTCTGCGGGTTTTCCCTATATAATAATAATAATAATAATAATATCTACCGCCTAATTGTACAAATCTTGCCTTCATATGTTTTGTTATATAACCTGAAAACCTTATATTTCCCTGAGAAATTTTCATAATTCCAGGAGAAATATTTTAACTTTAATGAAGTTCTGGGAAATCAAGAGGAGGTTGCAGCAAAGCAATTATGATACTGAACAATATACAACAGAGTGCTAGCCTCTATATACAATAATTTTAATTTATTTCCATTTTCAGTGAATAGACACAACTTGGATATATGACACAAGACACACCTATGGCAAACTGGCATAATGTGAAAACTTCCTTCTGTGTTACTATCAAATTCCAAGAGTTTTCCCTGATTTTAAGTCTTTTTCAAATTACAAGAGTTTTCCCTGACCGGAAAAATGGAAATTCATATTCAAGTTTTTCCCTGATTTCCAGAGTGGCTGGGAAGCCTGATATATATATATATATATGATTTTGGGCCAGGTTGCCTAACAATAATGCGATCACACCTAATTCAATAGGATTAATCTGCCATCTTGATTTTGAATGTTTTTACCCCTTCTACCAATAAATTCACTGTAGCTCATTCTCAAGGCAAACAAACAGCAAAGCTCTTGAATATTTTGAAATTAATATGACTGGAAGCCATTGCTGCCTTAGGCAGCAAAAGCTTCCAGTCATATTAATTTCAAAATATTCAACAGAATGTGCTACAGTAAATCATACAGAATGTACTTTTTTTTAGGGATTTGTCAATAAAATAGTTATTACCTGTATATATTTTCCCCCATCAGGTGACTGTGAGCGTCAACTACAGGTGCCAGTCACGCCCATGTGTGACAGATTCACCATGACAGTAGCCAAAGTGCAAATAGGTCAGTGATTTCATACATTCATTGACCTTATAACCCATTTGTTAAAAAGAAAATTCAATTTTCTCATAGAATATGTCCATTTGCAGACCAAGAGAGCTGTTTTTGAAAATTTACCACTAATGACTGGCTCGGTTATCGAGTCAGTCATTACAGTGGTAAGTTTTAAAAAATAGACTTCACTTGGTCTGCAAATGAACATTTCTCAAGACCAGTGCTGAAGCCGTTTTTGGCTGATATGAGTGTTAAAGAGTTAATTAGCACTAGTGCGTCCACTCGCTGGATGCTAGGAGAAATTGGTGAGTAAGAATTTAATATCTCAACCCTTTAACGGCCAGGTGTGCCAAGAATGGCCTTTTCTGCTGTCTTCAGGATTGTATATTTGCCCGGCCAAAGATTGTTTTTGAAAATTTACTACTGTATAACCGAACCAGTCATTCCAATGGTAACATTTCAAAAATAATCTCCTGGCCTGCAAATGGACATTTTCCATGAGAAAACTCTCGTGAACAAATTTTAGAGTTAAAGGATTAAGCTTCTCATTACATGGTTTCATATGAGGCATGATGACTGATCATTTTGAAAATTACGCTGTATTAAAGTTGTTTGTAGCTCAGCAACATGTGCATTTTCAAAACGTCACTCAAGTCTAATCTCCTGATTCTCTAGTGAGACTTAGAATTCCAAATTGTGTAATTCAAATTCTACCCAGATAATGCAGGGTACTGGGTCAATACTGGGCTGTATTGGCTGATTATTTGCCCAGTACTGACACGATACGCTGTATTATCATGGTTTATTGAATCCCTTAGCTACCATTTGGAAAATCACATTTAACCCATACCACTCAAAATTTAAAATTTTCAAATTAAATTTTCAAATGTTGCTGTCGTATACCAGATTCTTCGCTATTGACTCAGTAAATGATAGAATATTGTCATCAGAGTGGTGAATGTTAATAAAACATCAGAATGCTTTCTTTTTCAGGGTTTTTCGAGTTTGTTGTACTGCCATTGTTCCGTGAATGGGACAAATTTGCCAATAGTAACCTCAGTAAATCTATGATTACTAATGTCTGCACCAATAAATCTAACTGGCAGGCAGTTCTAGATGAGGCCCTGTTAATGTCGCAGGAAGTGACGATTACACAGACCAGTAGCGGTCCTCCGTCGGAAGCCAGTAGTACATGCCAAGTGACATTCCATAATGGTGATTCGTTTGATAGTGACGATGAGGATAGTGATGAAGATCGGGATGTAGTTGAGTTGACTGAATATCGTTCGTCGATGCTGTCCGATACGGAAGGGGGTCTTAGTCCGATGAGAAGTTTATCACCAGTATCGGAGGATGGTGCTGATATGGACTTTAGCAGTCGACGCCATAGCATGCCGCCAGCTGTGGTGCGACGTGATATATCCCGGCTTACAGTACGACGTGAGAGTTTTCCGCGGGTACAAATGATGCGGCGTCGAAGCCTTCCAAGGACTCAAATCTACCAAGCTACCTCATATGATCGGCTCATGAGCAAATTGTCATTCCTAGATTCAGGTGGATCGTTTGCTTCTGGCAATAAAACTATATCACTAGATTCGTTGTTCTCTCGGCCAAAAATTTCCAACTTAAGTCCAAATATTGAAGCCAGCCAATTAGCAACTACTGTGTCAAAATTTGCGAGTGGCCATCACACGGTGTCACAATTTAGCTCAAAGGATTTACTAGAATCATTCCAAACTCGTTTCAAGCCGAGCACAGAGCCGCGTCAGCAACAGCACAGACATTCTATAGGCGCAATTATTATGAGTACTGAGCATAATGGGGATAGTTATAGTCATAGCTACCCCTCCAGCCCCACCACCCTAACTGCTGACCATTTTATTCTAGGTGCTTCGAATTCTAGTTCTACTCAATGGGGAGAGCCAAGGAGTCCGAGTCACACAGCCACCGCTTCTGCACCGGCCAGTCCTAAAGCTGTTGCCCGGTCGAAACGAATGCGCGATTCCGCCACAGACATTGTGAAGAGCTAAAGTTCCATAAAATAAGCTTTTAGGACCTTCTAGTAATAACACTTACTGCAATGACCAGCATCCTATAGAGATTTGTGTACATTTTCATAAATGTTGATGTCAGACTGTCAGTTGTTGCTATTGTAGGCAGCAACAGCTTACAGCAAGACCAAGAATATTACTAAGCACAATGAACCTTTCCAGTTTGGCCATCCATCATATGACATAATTAACTATGTGACATGTAGAATGACGTCATAATCATTACATCATGAATGACTCAATTTAGTCCGTCTTGAACACCTAATAGTCTGTCAGGTTGTATGAATTGTATGCTTTTACCATTTAATAAACATTCTGTTGAATATTTTGAAACTAATTTGACTGGCCGTTGTTCCTGCCATAGGCAGCAACAACACCCAGTCAAATTAGTTTCAAAATACTCAACAGCTTACCTGTATAGTTTTCTAGAAATTGATAGTCAGGGATTTCAGGGATCGATCGATCCCAACATAGGCCAAGCGTGGGTGGAGTTTAGCAAGAGATGTGCGGGGCATGGTTAAAACTGGAACGATCCATTGGAACAGAAGCATACACGCTGATTCAGAAGTAAAGGTATTAACACTTAGTTATCTAAACTCGGTCAAGCCGTCAAAAATGCCTAATGCAGTAGGTGTTAAGAATGCAGAATTTTGACAATTTACCTTTGGAGTAGCTGGTGCGATAACCGAGCCAGTCACTCCAGTGGAAAACTCTCAAAAATACTCTAATCTTGTTCTGAAAATGGGTATTTAAAGCTCTCGTGTTCCATTAAATATAGACGCTTTTGCACGAGATATGAGATGCCTGCTGATTTCTGTTGAATTTACCAAGCATGCAATGCTACCCAGCATGCAATGCTACCCAGCACGCAATTTCCTGACTCCATAATCGGTGTAACTATTGGACGCCATATTCGTTCAGTCTATTGTCTGTATAGGCCAGGATTTCTCAAACAAAACCAACCCGCCTGCACATGCAAATAGTCATTTGTCCTCCAGCTCTGGAAGCGTAGGCGTGCATGTTGGGCATACTAGTCACGGCAGTACATCCAATGGCCTGCATTTCAATACTTTTCAGCACAACTGTCAATTTTCAGAAGAAAATTAGAGAAAGCTTTTATATATATATATATATTTTGACAATAATTTGCGTGAAAGCTATTGCTATTAATGACAGCAACAACATTCAGTAAAATTATTGTCAAAATAATTATTAGGCAATGCGATTACTACCTGGTACAGATTTGATACTAATTTGAATGAAAATTGTTGTTACAACAGCTCTGTATTCTAAAATAATCATCATAATTTTAGTCGACTCTCACTACAGATTTGAATAGCAATTTGACTAAGTTGTTTATGTCTAAGGCACCAACAACATTGTCGAATTGTTATCCCACACCTGTGCAATCACTATATTATTATTTATGTAAAGTTAGCATAGGCCTATATACCCGTGCTCACCGAGACTGAATGCTTAGCAAACGGTGTGTATGTTTCGTTGACAGATTTGTGCATTTGTTTGAAATGCATTGATCGAACAGAAATGCGGTAGCTAGGCAAAATATTTTCTTAGTGCAGGCAAAGCATATTTTGGCCATATACTCACTCTACTTAGATAATAATACTGAGCGCTGTGTGATTCTATGGACAACAGTTTGATAACGTTGTTGGTGCCTTAGTCAGCAACAACTTAGTCAAATTGGTCTGCAAATCCATAGTGTTGACTGAAATTTATGATTATTTTAGAATACATAGACTGAAAGCTGTTGTAGCAACACTTTTCAATAAAATTTGTATCAAATATATAGCAGGTAGTAATTGCATTACATACTAATTATTTTGACAACAATTTGACTGAATGTTGGTGCTGTCACTGATAGCAACAACTTTCACGCAAATTACTATCAATGTATATGAAAGCTTTCTCCTATATTCTGGACATTGTCACACTTTCTCTGTACAGTATTGAAATACAGACTGTCGAATGTACTGTAGTGAATATGCCTTACGTGCGTGCTTACGCTTCCAGAGCTGGAGGACAAATGACTATCTGCTCATGCAAGCAGGTTGGTTTTGTTTGAGAAATCCTGGCTAATGCAGACAATAGTTACAACAATTTTGGAGACAGGGCATTGCATCCTAGGTAGCATTGCACGCCGGGTAGCATTGCATGCTGGGTAAATTGAACAGATATCTCATATCTCGTGCAAAAGGGTCTATGTTTAATGGAACACGAGAGCTTTAATAAATAAATATTTTAATTATCTTGACCACATTTAGCCATCGAAGCGTTAAATCATTACCTGTCTGAGTTCTCAGTACAATAAAACTTGTGTGGGAGACAACATGTTTCTGGGGACCAGATGAAGGTGGTTCTATGAGACAGGTGGTGGCTGTGATACCACATGTCTTAAAGGGGAAATGCAAAGCTTTTAGCGTGTGCATGACATGACTCAAAACTTGACATAAATAGATGACATATGCCTCATACATACCGATTCACCTGATAGGTTCTCCAGCAGAAAATTGATCACCTGTATTGGTCGTAAGCAAGCTAATTTATTGGTTCAGTCCATGTCTCAATGAAAACTGGCGAAATCTGACGGATTTGGCACACATTTCTTGGAAAAGAGCTTTTCATAAATCAGTTTGTTTAATAGAAATATACGTGTACGATCACGTTCAGCAGGAAAGCTATTCTAGAACCAAAAAGAAAATACCGTTGATACTATACCTAATGTTAGCGACACTGCTTCCAATATCTATGGTGTCTTCTATTGAGTCCTATACATGGCAATGTTAGCCGTGACAATAGCAACGTAGATATAGGCGGCTCAATGGTTGCTTCCTATGCATGGCAATGTTAGCCGTGACTATAGCAATGTAGATATAGGCGGCTCAATGGATGCTTCCTATGCATGGCAATGTTAGCCGTGACTATAGCAATGTAGATATAGGCGGCTCAATGGATGCTTCCTATGTATGGCAATGTTAGCCGTGACTATAGCAATGTAGATATAGGCGGCTCAATGGATGCTTCCTATGCATGGCAATGTTAGCCGTGACTATAGCAATGTAGATATAGGCGGCTCAATGGATGCTTCCTATGCATGGCAATGTTAGCCGTGACTATAGCAATGTAGATATAGGCGGCTCAATGGATTCTTCCTATGCATGGCAATGTTAGCCGTGACTATAGCAATGTAGATATAGGCGGCTCAATGGATGCTTCCTATGTATGGCAATGTTAGCCGTGACTATAGCAATGTAGATATAGGCGGCTCAATGGTTGCTTCCTATGCATGGCAATGTTAGCCGTGACTATAGCAATGTAGATATAGGCGGCTCAATGGATGCTTCCTATGTATGGCAGTGTTAGCCGTGACTATAGCAATGTAGATATAGGCGGCTCAATGGTTGCTTCCTATGCATGGCAGTGTTAGCCGTGACTATAGCAATGTAGATATAGGCGGCTCAATGGATGCTTCCTATGCATGGCAATGTTAGCCGTGACTATAGCAATGTAGATATAGGCGGCTCAATGGATGCTTCCTATGTATGGCAATGTTAGCCGTGACTATAGCAATGTAGATATAGGCGGCTCAATGGATGCTTCCTATGTATGGCAATGTTAGCCGTGACTATAGCAATGTAGATATAGGCGGCTCAATGGATGCTTCCTATGCATGGCAATGTTAGCCGTGACTATAGCAATGTAGATATAGGCGGCTCAATGGATGCTTCCTATGCATGGCAATGTTAGCCGTGACTATAGCAATGTAGATATAGGCGGCTCAATGGATGCTTCCTATGCATGGCAATGTTAGCCGTGACTATAGCAATGTAGATATAGGCGACTCAATGGATGCTTCCTATGTATGGCAATGCTAGCCGTGACTATAGCAATGTAGATATAGGCGGCTCAATGGATGCTTCCTATGTATGGCAATGTTAGCCGTGACAATAGTAATGTAGATATAGGCGGCTCAATGGATGCTTCCTATGTATGGCAATGTTAGCCGTGACTATAGCAATGTAGATATAGGCGGCTCAATGGATGCTTCCTATGTATGGCAATGTTAGCCGTGACTATAGCAATGTAGATATAGGCGGCTCAATGGTTGCTTCCTATGCATGGCAGTGTTAGCCGTGACTATAGCAACATAGATATTAACGGCGCAATGGTTGCCGAATTAAAAGATTTGAAATTGGAATTCACGTTTTGCGCATTTTCAAATTTGGATTTCTTGCTTATTTGTTAGTGTATGCGCGCACTGCTTGTATGTGTGAGATGGAATTTGATTGTATTCCAGCTATGTCATATAAATGACTATCCAAATTATGTTGGCATATAGAATCCAAATTGCAATATGCTCATAGTTCATCAAAGCCAATGTATGAAGCAATGAGTACGTAACATTTAGTTCTAAAAATTGATGTCTTCAAGAAGCGCTAAAAGAATAATCTATTTTCCAACTCGGCAACATTGGATGGCATTAATAAGCAGAAAGCATTATGACGTCATAATTGAAATCCGGAAGTTAATACATGTTTTATACCATAGCAACAGAATGACGCCAGTGACATCAATGAAGAATACTCATACTAAATACGTGTGTAAGGTTCTCGAAATAGGATATATGAGCTTTGAGCTTAGATCGATGCACTTCCTGATAACTGTTTGATTAATGAATGTTTCTTACCTTCATTAACTACTGAGTATCTATACTGTGTGTGTGCGAGTGCGAGTGCGAGTGCGCGTGCGAGTGCGCGTGCGAGTGTGAAAAGGATTTGCATTCCACCATTAACCCTTTAACACTCATATCAGCCAAAAAGAGCTTTTGCAGTGGTCTTGAGAAATGTCCTTTTGCAGACTAAAAGAAGACTTTTTGAAAATTTACCACTGGAATGACTGGCTCGATAACCGAGCCAGTCATTCCAGTGGTAAAGTTTCAAAAATTGTCTTTTTTTTGGTCTGCAAATGGACATTTTCTATGGAAAAATTGAAGTTTTCTTTTAACAAATTTAAGGCTTAAAATGTTAAGGAGCCCTCATCTGGTGCCCCAAATGGTGTACCCTCGATATGGCGGGTCAGACTTCTAGTCATCTATTCAAACAAGCAAATTGGTCAAGAAAATCCCAATTTTTGCTTAGTGACTGAATTTCCCTTTGCAGAGCAAGAGAAGACTGTTTGAAAATTTACCACTGGAATGACTGGCTTGTTTATCAAGCCAGTCATTCTAGTGGTAAAGTTTAATGAAAAGCTGTATCTTGGCCTGCAAATGGGCATTCATCAATATGACTACTGAAGCGAATTTGATGTGACTTGACCATTTACTGCTCACCTGTGACTAGTGATCTGTTATTGGTCATCTATGAAGTGGTCACTTTAAGCGCATATCTATTTCATATTAGCAACAACTTCCAGTCAAATTATTTTCAAAATATAAAACAATATTTCTGACATTATACAAAATTTGTATTATCTAGTCTATAATGGCGAGTGTGTTAAGAAAATTCACCAGCATTTATGTGATCATAGAACACTGATTATATATATATAAAGACAATCACTTTTTAAAAATAATAATCATAATAATAATAATACTGATGAGTATAAGTTATTATAGATTATTTAAATAGTATTATAATTTAAAACGAAAAAAAAGCAATGCAAACTGCCATGTTTAATATAGATTAATAATAACCCACAAGTCTTTCCATGACATATACAGTGTTGATGTGGATGATATAGCCTCTTACTGTGTACAGTGTGTGTAAGCATTTATCACATTCCAGTTAAATGTTTAACCGTTTAATGGTCAAATTTGGTCAAGAAAATTTATATTTTCTTGTGGAATGTCCATTTACATAAATAAATGACTAGAATAAAATTTTTGCGAATTTATCACTAGAATGACTGGCTCGGTTATCGAGCCAGTCATTATAGTGGTAAATTTGCAAAAAAATTGTGTTCTATCGGCCTGGGAATGGACATTCCACAAGACCATAGCAGAGGCAAATTTGTTCCGGAAAATTTAAAAAAAATTATTGAATGCCCATTTGTAGGTTAAGAGAAGACTATTTTTCAAAGTTTATCCCTGGAATTACTGGCTGGGATATCGTCAGAGACAAAATATAACAAATATAATATGAAGTAATGAAAATGTATGTGTACCATCATAAATGTTTATTCTAGAGACTCCACATTTGGAGAAAATGTATGTGTACCTTCATAAGTGTTTATTCTGGCCAGACTCCACAACTGGAGAAAATAGTCACTATTGATATTTTTCTCCATAAATGGCCATGCATGCACCGAGGATAATTCCTGAATATTTGGTCAAAGCACAGATTGTAATGACACAATATCTGGTTTGAAAACAATTCTGTTTGTATTATTAAGTACTGTACCGCAGCTGTATTATTCACGAAGCGTATTTACATACTGAAGTGTATGTAGGTACAGATTATGGCTGGAACGCAACGTTCTGATTGCTGATATATAATTTTAAACAGGTGTAAGTCGCCCACGCTTTGTGATTATGACTCCTGAAGCCAACTTTTTATGCTTCTGCATTCCTTAAGTAATCATGTTTACAGCCAAAGTCGACAGAAAAATGGAGACCTTGTGTAGTTCTTCAGTAAGGCCAGATAGTTTTGTTTCAAGGGTTTCTTCTGACGGCCACATTTTCAGCTGACATTATGACAAAGAAATCAGACATGTAGATTATGAGCTGGAGATCTCATTTCTCGGATAGACCTATTATGTACAGATGGTGTCCGAGGTTGCTGTGCCCAGTTCACGAGCTAAATAAATATGATGGTCAGCTCTGCTTTACGACTTACTGGATTTCAGCATTGTTCTGAATGTATCTGCCATTCCTTTCTCTCCTCTTCGTTCTTTTGTTTCTCAAGCATTTTAATCTTTAGTCTAGAGACAATTTTAAAATCATTCGCGATGCTTGGAAATTACTAGTTGAAATGATTATTGGTTTGGAATAATAATAAATTGAATATGTGAGGAATTTAATCGAGTATGGAGGGTTATGTGTCAGTAAATATTGAAAAATGTTAAATTGTGCACAGCAAATTTGTTCAGGAAAAATTCAATATCAATGTTAGTTTACAGACCAAGATATTATTTTTGAAAATTTATCACTGGAATGACTGGCTTAGTTATCGTTAACTTTTTAGCCCTCGAATTCATTCAGGGAAAATTCAGTTTTCTCATAGAAAATGTCCATTTGCAGACCAAGAGAAGACTATTTTTGAAAATTTACCACTGGAATGACTGGCTCGGTTATCGAGCCAGTCATTCCAGTGGTAAATTTCCAAAAATTGTCTTCTCTTTGCCTACAAATGGACATTCAATAAACAAATATTTTGATTTTCTTTTCCAAATTTAGCCATTGTGTATTTACAATTGTATATTCTCTCGGTTATTACATAGCCAAACATATTAGACGCAATGACAAAGGACTAATACAGACTCCACTTTATGCACAGATTTAAATCATGTACTTGACTTATGCTTGAAGAATTGTAACAATCTCATCATCACTACAGGGTTAAATGTAATAAAGAACAGGTATTCCACCTGTGGCTCGTACTGTATTATTTGTCTCTATAACCTATTGAATATAGTTTACGATCAATTGCTCAAGCATATATGCCATTCTATTTGTATGTAACCGTTGACTACAGTTCACTCTTAGCTACGTTGATGCTTCTTATAGCTAGAGTTGGAATTATCATTATATTCAGGGGAGAGAACCACGCTTATAAATCAAAACTATGTATTATGATTGCGTTAGTATACCTACAATGTGTTATTAACGGACAAGAAAATAATAATTTCTGCTTAGTGCATGTTCATTTGCAGGCCCAGAGAAGACTATTTTTGAGAATTTACCACAGGAATGGCTGGCTTGCTTATCGAGCCAGCCATTCCAGTAGTAAATTCTCAAAAATAGTCTCTTGTCTGACAAACGGACATTTCTCAAGACCACTGCAGAATGATTTGTGGCTGACTTGATCATTACATAATTAATGTAATGCACCACTTTGGCCTCGATCATTAACAAAGAATAATTTCATGTGACAGTCATGACTGATTAATTAAAGTTCTTATGTCCCATTAAATAGACAACTTTTCACGAGATATGCGATGCCTGCTGATTTCTGTGCAATTTACCCAGCATGCAATGTTACCCACTAGACAAATGAGTTGCATAATTTTATGTAGACAGGTACTTTTATGTGATAAATACTGACCTGTACAGACAATAGACACAACTTATATGGCATTCAATAGTTACAACGAATATGCAGGGCATTTCACGCTGGGTAATATTGCACGCTGGGTAAATTGCACAGAAATCAGCAGCATCTTGTATCTCATTCAAATGTTTCTCAATTTAATGAGACGCCAGAGCTTTAAGCATTGTATTCTAAGTCTAGCCCGATCGGAAACAAATTAGGAATGGCTTTGTGTATTCAAATAATTTTAATCAAACTCTCATTAATTACTTAACTTAGCATGTTTCAATTTGTATAAAATTTGCTGCTCTGCACGGTTTCTCACCTGAGTATACAATATATTTATTCAAGAAAATGTAAATTTTCTCATACAAAATGGCCATTTGCAGACCAAAAGACCATTATTGAAAATTTATCAATGGAATGACTGGCTCTGTTATTGAGCCAATCATTCCAGTGGAAAATTGTCAAAAATAGTCTTCGTTTGGTCTGCAAATGATTCATTTCTCAAGACCACTGCAGAAGCCATTTTTGGCTGATATGAGTGTTAAAGGGTTAAATGATCACTTGGGAGCCACAATAGGTGGTTACCAAACACAGGTGGTGTTGATACAGAGGCCATTGCCCTGAGGAATGTCGTTATAGGCCATAAGATGGTCGCTTAACACGTACAAAAACGACTTCTGCAGTCGTCTTGGGAAATGTCCATTTGCATACCCAGAGAAGACTATTTTTTTTCATTTACCAGTGCTAAATTTTTAAAATAATCTCTAATGGTCTGGAAAGGGACATTTCTGAGAAATTTTAATTTTGTTGAACAAATTTGAGGGTTAAAGTCTTAAACCTCTAATGGAAAAAAATCACATCTGCAGTTTTCTTCAGTATTTAGCCCTTACAGACAAGACATGACACATTCTTTATGATAAAAGGAATATTCTTTTTGATATTTTGAAGTTCTTTTGACTGTAAACTGTTGAACCTTCCAGTCAATTTATTTTCAAAATATTCAACAGATTTCCTAGGTAAGTTTGTCTTTAAAATAACACTCATCTGGTATTTCAATGGTTAAACCGTTTAGGAGTGCCTATCTGCAGGTCGATGAGTATTTTTGAAAATCTATCAGTGGAATGACTGGTTTGAACAGTCAGACTATAATCGAGCCAGTCATTCCAATGATTAATTGTCAAAATAGTCTTCTCTTGGCCTGCAAATGGACATTCACTAGGCAAAAAATCATGATTTTCTTAACCAGTCACGGATTAATGCCAAGAACTGCTTTCCAGGTGCCCTTTTATATTGAAAACAATATATATGTATTTCTTTAAAAACTTTTACATATTTAAAATTCATTATCTGGATAGTTTCTATTTCACTTGCGACAACTTCCAAACAAGGCATTAACAGAAAACCGTCACTCACCTTGCGCTTACCTATGAAGAAAGCCACAGACTTAGTCCATTACACTTGTGGTATTTTCAAATTTCTGTCGAGATTATCAGTATTATATTTATTTGTATACTGGATTATTTATGGCGTTTATTAGACGCTGTCTGTGTTCACCTGCGTGTTTGCATGTGTGCGCGTGTAAGTGAGCCTCTCGTGAGTAAGTGAGCATGCATGTGTGTGCTCGTGTAGATGTTTGTGCTATCGAGCAAGGAAGACTGCATGCGAGTGAGTGAACATGCATGCATGTGTTTGGGACTTCAAACATTGAGCTGGTATAACTATCTAAAGGTTGTTATTAATACCATGCAGATAATATAGATTGTGGCAATACAGGTCAAAAGGAATTATAATTGTAAAAGTTAGTTTTATGTAATAGTTAAGTTGTATTAAACATTTCCTTTCAGAGGTGTTCAGGTATATATTAAGAAAGGTTGAATCAATGCAACAAGCATCGATTAACCATTTCATGACGAAGCCGGCCGAAACAGTAGTCTCGGAGAAAGTCAATTTTCATGCCAAGTGAACCTTCTTTGAACATTTTATCACTGGAATGACTGGCTCGATAACTGAGCCAGTCATTCCAGTGATAAATTTTCAAAAAATATTCTTGACTTAACATGAAAATTTACATTTTTTAAGAGAACTATACAAATGTTAGTGTTAAAGGGTTATGTGAGATTGGAGCAATGTCACAAAGTTATGTGGTTAATGGTCAAGCCGGCCAAAATGTCTTCTGCAGTGGTCTCGGGAAATGTCCATTTGTTGGCCATCGGAAGGATGTTTTTGAAAATGTACCACTGGATTGTCTGGCTTCATAATCAACCGTCGTTCCTGTGGTACAGTTTCAAATGTGTTTTGAAAATAGTCATTGATCAAAAATTCCGCTTTTCTTGTCCATTTGCCGTACAAGAGATATTGTTGGAAATTTAGCAGAGTAACTGGCTTAATAAATGAGCCAGTCTTTTCAGTTGTAAATTTTCAAAACCAGTCTTGTTTTGGCCTGAAAATGGACATTCAATAAGCAAAGTTTTTTTTTGTTTCATGACAAATTTTGATCATTAAAAGATTTATTGAATCATATCCTGTGGTCCCACAAGGTACAGTACAGCTCCTAAATAACTTTTTTGCAAAACAAAGAGAAACATGTTAGTACAATTTTGTTATTTGAACAAATGTAAGAAATCTTCTGTTGAAGATTTTGAACTTAATTTGATTGGAAGTCACTGCTGCCTTAAATTAGTCAAAATATTCAGCGGTATGGTTTATTAGCTCACCTGGACAGAATGGCCAAGTGAGATTATTTCCATGGCGATCGTCCACCAACTTTTTTTTTTTTAACCACTAGGCCGCTTTCAATTATATTTGGCAGGAAACATCCTTAGGGAATAGAAATCCACGTCTGTTAAAATGAAGCCCGGTGGCCATATTGGATTTTGGCGTTGTTAGATTTTAGAAATGTCTTTAAAAATCTCTGAAACCATTTAGGGATCGCTTCAATATCATGTAACATGATCTAAGACAACAGCTGAACCAAGTTTGTTTAAGGAAACTTGATTGGCCAAATAGTTTGACGACTTCTCCAGAACCAATGAATGGATTGGGCCAAAATTTGGGAGGTATGAATAAGGACTAAGGGCCGCTTAAGGTTGTTCAATGGAAGGTGATACGTAAAAAAATGGCTGCCAGGGACAAATCAAAATTCAGTGTTTGGCGGCCATATTGGATTTTGTTATTCGATGTATTTTGAAGCCAAAATTGGTTTTATGTTGGTTTATTTCAAATTGATTTCAAATCTGCCACTTTGGAAACTGTTGAATAAACTGCTTGGTGGGCATCGTGGATTATTTCCAAACAACACCTCCCATACTAAAGCAATAAGAAATTTATGTTTTCTCGAGAACCAGTCGACCAAATTTGGTCGGGATCCAAGTTGTTCAGATAAAGCTGATCGGCTAATTTGGTCATCTTGTCTGATTTTTAGAAACGTCTAAGTCTTCTTCAAAACAGCTTATTCGAAACTCATCAAAATGCTTTGGCGGCCATCTTGGATAACCTAATTTTCATGAAAACAACTTTTCCAGAATCGCTGAAAGGATCTGACCAAAATTAAGGAAGTATGACCAAGGGCTTTTCAGCTTTTTTCAATGGAAGTTAGTACGTTAGAAAACATGGCTGCCATCGACCAATCAGAACTTGGTGTCTTGCTGGCCATATTGGAATTTTTTATGTGCGGGATTGGGAAGGCGACTGGTTTTAAGAGGGTCTTTGGGTATGAAGAGTTCGAATTTGCCACTCAAAACTGTTGGATAAACCGTTTGATGGCCATAAGTTCCCATAATAAAGAAATAGCAAATTTAAAATGCCTTCTTGAGAACCACTGTACCATCTTAACCACATTTGGTAGGAAATATCCGTCGCCGATGGGATCCAACTATGTTCAAAATAAGAGGATCTGCTCACCTGGCCAGAATGGACAAGTGAGATTATGCCATGGCAACTGAGTCCGTCAACATTTTCTCTAAACGACTTCTCAAGAACCACTGGCCCGATTTTTCTATTTGGCAGAAACCACCCTTACAGCCTAGAAATCCAACTTTGTTAAAATGAACCCGATCGGTCAGTTCTATTGGTGGCCATCTTGGATTTTCCAGTTTCCCTGAAATTATATCAAAGGTTGAATTCGGATATGTTGCCGTAGTACTCGGACCAAAAGTATCACGTACTTGCTTGACCTATCTACGCATCCGCACACTTTTACTCTCGCTTGAAGCAGGAGTAATCGATTAGAATTTGTACCACATGATACCAATTTGTACCACATTATACTGTCTGATTATACTCTCGGTCATTCAGATATGTTGTCGAGGTACCCCGCTTACCCTGACAACATATTTGAACTTATTTACATATTTTATATACAGAAATCTGACAGGCTAGTGTTCCAGAGGCGCGATGCAGGCGCCTTGTCTCTTGTTTTGGAGACACGTTAAGTTATTGGCTGTAAGTAAACGATAGCTTAATAGTACATCCATCCGTAATGAGACACAGAATGAGAGGTAAATGTAAACTGTATACCAAACTCAGGAACTTTGAAACGTTCCATTTCACTTGAATTTTACAAAAACATGTATTATCATTGCCAGTTCCCGAGCTCAGATGACAATTTATTTGTGTGGTTATTTATTAATCAGTAAGTTACTTTAACAGATAATTAATGTAATTGAAATGTATTAAATTATTAAATTGAATTTTACATATTAAATTATGGTTTTACTTTTTATATTTTTAAGAAGATATATATATATATATATATGTCTGTGGACCTAAACATGTCAGATAAACGCGTATGAAGTGTCATTAATGGTAAAAGACCCTACTTTAGAAACCAGGGCCCATGTACCCGAAGCTCTCGTTATGTTAGCGATACCGTTACACCATACTAAAGCAATGGGTGTAACGATATTGATAGCTAATGATAGCTTCGGGAACATGGGACCAGGTCGATTGAATCTCAGTAGCCGAGGGTGAAGCATGAAAAGTAGGTCATATTTTGCTGACACTGCATACCTTAACACTCATATCAGCCAAAAACAGATTCTGCAGTGGTCTTGAGAAATGTCCTTTTGCAGACCAAGAGAAGAGTATTTTTGAAAATTTACCACTGGAATGACTGGCTAGATAACTGAGCCAGTCATTCCAGTGGTAAATTTTCAAAAATTCTCTTCTCTTGGTCTGAAAATGGACATTTCCTAAGAGAAGTTTTCTTTAAGGATTGAAGCCTTAGGAGAAAATACATTTGTGGTGCGTTTCGTCGTTTATCAATGAATTAAAACCCAATTCGGCAGTTTCCTTTAGGCAATATCTATTTGGGCTACGAATATGAAGTGGCCACGCCCACAAATAGCAGAGTTATATACCTCGCTATAGTTTCGAAGTATTGAAGCCTATGGGGGAAAATATGGTTGTTCCACGTTTCGTCATTTACTACAATTAAATTTGGTATATATGTCCCTTTAGGCAACATCTATTAGAGCTATGAAGTAACCACGCCCTTAAACAAGGGCCATAACTCAGGTTCATTAAGGCATTTTTAAGTATTAAACCCTATGAGGAAAATACACTTTCGTCAATTGTTGATGGATTAAAACCAAATTTAGTTTAAATTTCCTTCAGTCAAATGTCTATTTGAACTGTGGATATAGTCTGCATCTTTAAACAAGGGCCATAACTCTGGTTCAGTAAGTCTTAAATTATTGAACCCTATGGTAAAAATCCATTTTTAATCGCTGCATAAAAGGATAACTAATCTCATCTCTTGATAGCTATTCAGGTCATCTAATGTGCCACTCATAAACAATGCAGGTAATTATAAGCTTTTAATCATGCCGCTATAGAAAGATATTCAGGTTTTGGTAGCTAAATGTTGCTACATTTCTACAGCCTATGCTGGCTGTCATGATTTACTTTTCAACCAATCAGAAAAAATCTAGCGTGCCTACCTCGGTATATATGCTCAGTCATCGAGGTGCCAGCTATAGCTTGGCAATGTGTTATAAAAGCAATCATACCAGTAATCTGTTGAATATTGTGAAACTAATTTGTCTGGAAGTTGTTGCTGCCATAGGCAGCAACAACTTCCAGTTAAATTAGTTTCAAAATATTCAATGAGATGTGTATTACATAATAAAGAATATAATGCATTGGCACTTATATGACATCACATACTATCGCTTGAGGAGACAAAATGGTGGCGGTCACTGTTCAACATTTACGCGATATTACAAAGCAGATAATTGTGATAGTGCCGGGAATGTGACAAAATATGAATGATATGGAATCTATACACCATAATCTATCGGTGCAGTATAAGATTTGAGATCAGATTAGCATCCCTTCAAGCAACCAACGATTTACGTATTCCAGCGCCTCTCCAAACGCTTATGCAAGCGGTCTAATGGACACGTGCCATATACAGGATAGCTGTTGAACACTGATACTAAGACCATTCCACTTTATCAACACATCCTATGACATCATAATCAACTACATGACATGTAGAATGACATCATAATGAATGACGTTGATAAGTAAGTCACAAATGCATATTTGAAGACGGACTATGCGTTGTTGTACAAATGGCAGCCAGCAACAGCACACAGTCAAATAAGTTAAAAAATATTCAACAACGTAACTGTATAGATTGAGTCATGGCATTCGGGGATCGATTAATCCCAAGTCCCAACATTGCGAAGTTTGGGTTGAGCTTAAATGGGTGGAGCATAACTAAAATTGGAAAGGTCCATTGTAATCTCTTGCTGGTTATTTACCTCTGGAAGAATGTGTACTTTCTGGCCTGTAAGGCTTACACTCATATGGTCACCACCATTTCCTAAAGATTTCAAGCATTTAAAATATGTGAGGGAATTAAAGTGCATGAGGACATGTGACAAAAGAACACACAAGTTAGGTAGTGAAGCTGGTTTACTGCAGTGTTTCTGTTACGGAACACACAAGTTAGGTAGTGAAGCTGGTTTACTGCAGTGTTTCTGTTACGGAACACACAAGTGAGGTAGTGAAGCTGGTTTACTGCAGTGTTTCTGTTACGGAACACACAAGTTAGGTAGTGAAGCTGGTTTACTGCAGTGTTTCTGTTATGGAGCACACAAGTTAGGTAGTGAAGCTGGTTTACTGCAGTGTTTCTGTTACGGAACACACAAGTTAGGTAGTGAAGCTGGTTTACTGCAGTGTTTCTGTTACGGAACACACAAGTTAGGTAGTGAAGCTGGTTTACTGCAGTGTTTTTGTTATGGAACACACAAGTTAGGTAGTGAAGCTGGTTTACTGCAGTGTTTCTGTTACGGAACACACAAGTTAGGTAGTGAAGCTGGTTTACTGCAGTGTTTCTGTTACGGAACACACCCAAGTTAGGTAGTGAAGCTGGTTTACTGCAGTGTTTCTGTTACGGAACACACAAGTTAGGTAGTGAAGCTGGTTTACTGCAGTGTTTCTGTTACGGAACACACAAGTTAGGTAGTGAAGCTGGTTTACTGCAGTGTTTCTGTTACGGAACACACAAGTTAGGTAGTGAAGCTGGTTTACTGCAGTGTTTCTGTTACGGAACACACAAGTTAGGTAGTGAAGCTGGTTTACTGCAGTGTTTCTGTTACGGAACACACAAGTTAGGTAGTGAAGCTGGTTTACTGCAGTGTTTCTGTTACGGAACACACAAGTTAGGTAGTGAAGCTGGTTTACTGCAGTGTTTCTGTTACGGAACACACAAGTTAGGTAGTGAAGCTGGTTTACTGCAGTGTTTCTGTTACGGAACACACAAGTTAGGTAGTGAAGCTGGTTTACTGCAGTGTTTCTGTTACGGAACACACAAGTTAGGTAGTGAAGCTGGTTTACTGCAGTGTTTCTGTTACGGAACACACAAGTTAGGTAGTGAAGCTGGTTTACTGCAGTGTTTCTGTTACGGAACACACAAGTTAGGTAGTGAAGCTGGTTTACTGCAGTGTTTCTGTTACGGAACACACCCAAGTTAGGTAGTGAGCTGGTTTACTGCAGTGTTTCTGTTACGGAACACACAAGTTAGGTAGTGACGGTTTACCGTCGCAGTGTTTCTGTTATGGAACACACAAGTTAGGTAGTGCAGCTGGTTTACCGCTGTAGTGTTTCTGTTATGGAACACACAAGTTAGGTAGTGACGGTTTACCGCCGCAGTGTTTCTGTTATGGAACACACAAGTTAGGTAGTGAGCTGGTTTACTGCAGTGTTTCTGTTACGGAACACACAAGTTAGGTAGTGACGCTGGTTTACCGCCGCAGTGCTTCTGCTATGGAACACACAAGTTAGGTAGTGACGCTGGTTTACCGCCGCAGTGTTTCTGTTATGGAATACAACAATATAAACTTGATACAGAACATTACTCTGCTTCAATAACAGGGGTATACATCTATAGCTATTCCCTGTGCATTTCTAGTTACGTTCTTCCCTGACTCCTTTGTATATATGCTGAAATAAATTTGAAATATTGAAATCAGAATCTAAACTTAATTATACTGGCTAGTAAACTGTTGTATATTTTGAAACTAATTAGACTGGGCCTGTTGCTGCCTATAACAGCTCGTTATTTTGATTTAGAAAATATTCAACACTGTTTAGTAACCCTTTAATGACTAAATTTCCTCGAAAAGTTAAAATATTTACTTATTGAATGTCCATTTGCAGGCCAAGAGAAGACTATTTTTGAAAATTTACCACTAATGACAGGCTCGGTTACCAAGCCAGTCATTTCAGTGCTAAAATTTCAAAAATAGTCTTCTCTTAGCTTGCAAATGACCATTACTCAAAACCACTACAGAGGCCGGTTTTATCATGAAAGGGTTAAATTGAAAATTCATCAGACATACAATTCGCACACTTCAACGTTTCAATTTTTATGACGAAGCTACATCATTTTGATTGCGATGTTAATTATGACATGACATATTTGATTATGACATCAGATACACGAGTGACAAATCAGATCCCTCCATTACCAGTACGAGAGATGGCATTATGACTCAATGATATATACCAACTAAAAATTAACATAATAACAGAAAGATGTGTATATCCAATG
Source organism: Chaetoderma sp. LZ-2023a (assembly GCA_034401795.1). Lineage (NCBI taxonomy): Eukaryota > Metazoa > Mollusca > Caudofoveata > Chaetodermatida > Chaetodermatidae > Chaetoderma > Chaetoderma sp. LZ-2023a. Next base: position 250,780,629 of record CM067369.1, read on the forward strand.
CCTGGACAGACAGCCATAGTACAGCGCAGAAATAACTTAACATGCTTCCAAGACAAAATAAAACGTACTGTTGAATATTTTGAACATAATTGGAGTGGAAGACATTGCTCCCTAAGGCAGTATTGGCTTTCAATCCAGCTATGTTCAAAATATTAAAACAGTACGTTTTTTTTTGTTATGGAAGCATGTTATGAACATTTCTCACATCGTGTTCAAAATTATACTAACTAACATGATCTGTTTTTATTTTGGAAACATTTTAACTTATTTATGAGCTGTACTGTAGAGACAGATTAGCACCTGCAATGGTCTTGAAGAGCATCCATGTGCAGGCCAAGAGACAGATTTTTGCAGATTTAGCACCTCGTTCAATAATAAAGCTAGTTATTCCAGTTATAAGCTTTCAACCAGAAATGTCATTGCAATGCAAACATGAAGCTCGACTATGACCTTTTGAACCCAAAGTAATTGTCTCATCCCCTCTCATTAGCAAGTGTCCAAGTTTGGGTGCAGTATGATTAACACAACATGAGATATGAACCGCTAGTTTGAGGTAAAAGCAAAATGTTATTGCAGAGAAAACACTTGTGTTTTGTCATTATGACACTGACCGTGACCTTTTGATGGCAAGGTGATTGTGTCATGCCATGTCATTACAAGGAAGGATGTGTCTGAATACGGACCCTGTATGCTTAACCAAACATAAGGTATAAACTGCTACGTTGAGACAAAATCAAAACGTTAATGTTGAAAAAACACCCAAAGATTCTAGCAATGTCACAATAACCTTGAGGTTTGCCCTTTTGACCACAACATCATTGTATGATGCCCTCCAATTAACCTAAGATGAGATATGAACTGCTAATTTGAGCTAAATGCAAAATGTTAATATTGGAAGTTTTTATCAATGTCATAGTGACCTTGACTTTTTGAGCCACTGATGCCCTCTCATTATATGGACGCATATGTCCAAGTTTCGGTCCAATATGATTAACCAAGCATGAGATATAAACAGAAATGTTGAGCTAATTGGACGATGACGTCGCCACGGCCGGGCGACATGCAGGGTATCGCAAATGACAATAGCTAGTTTTACTTTGTAAAACTGAGCTAAACATAGTATGCTCTGGGTCTGTGAATTGACATTCACTAAGCAATAATATTAAATTTCTGACCAATCTTGACCATTAAAGAATTAATTTTTAAAACCTTATAATGGCTGCAAAGAATTTTCTGTCTCTGGTCTGCAGGCTACAAACTATCAACAAGGACAACATTGTTCCACAACATCTATTGTTACCATAACTATTTAATACTCATATTTGTTCAAGAAAATTTAAATTTTCTCAGAAATGTCCATTCGCAGACGAAGAGACGACTCTCTTTAAACGTCTCCTACTGGAAAGACTGTCTCGGTTATCTAGCCAGTTATTCCAGTAGTCAATTTTCAAAAATAGTCTTCTCTAGGTCTGCAAATGGATGTTTTTCAAGAGCACAGCGGAGGCCATTTTGGCCAGCGTGAGTGTTAAGGAGTAATAAAGAATTTGGCAAATATTTTTTTAATTATAATTTTTATATAAAATGCGACTGACCGAGGTGCCATTACAGCATTTTTTCCACCCACCCTCCCAATAAATGCTAAGAATCATAAAGACATTGTAGGATGGTATACACACAAAGCATCACAATGAAAAATTAAGTAGCATTTAAACTTAATCATTCAGTACCGAAATTTTTTTTATTCTTTTTCTTCAAGAAATAAATTATATACATATTCTTTTCAATAATAATAATAATATATACAAGCTGTTGTATAGACAATAAACAGCCCTCCGGGTAGAAGGTCAATATACAGCCCGCCGGGTAGAAGGTCAATATACAGCCCTCCAGGTAGAAGGTCAATATACAGTCCTCCGGGTAGAAGGTCAATATACAGTCCTCCGGGTAGGTCAATATACAGCCGTCCGGGTAGAAGGTCAATATAGAGCCCACCGGGTAGGTCAATATACAGTCCTCCGGGTAGGTCAATATACAGCCGTCCGGGTAGAAGTTCAATATAGAGCCCACCGGGTAGGTCAATATACAGCCCTCCTGGTAGGTCAATATACAGCCCTCCGGGTAGGTCAAAATACAGCCCTCCGGGTAGGTCAATATACAGCCCTCCGGGTAGGTCAATATACAGCCCTCCGAGTAGGTCAATATACAGCCCTCCGGGTAGGTCAATATACAGCCCTCCGGGTAGAAGGTCAATATACAGCCCTCCAGGTAGAAGGTCAATATACAGCCCTCCGGGTAGAAGGTCAATATACAGCCCTCCGGGTAGACGGTCAATATACAGCCCTCCGGGTAGAAGGTCAATATACAGCCCTTCGGGTAGAAGGTCAATATCAGTGCTATTTACCCCTTTCATCCATGAATTCCTCATATCTCATTTTCAGGGCAACCATACAGGAAAACGGTTGAATATTTTGAAATTAATTTTACTGGCCACAAGACACATAGTGAACCTTCTTGTAGCAGTTATAAACCAAAACAGTACGCCCAAGTTTAACTTATATCTCCCATCCCCTCCTGGTCTACAAGAAAAGCATCGCTCAATTATACTTCTAATGGTGGAACGAGTTTGGCTATGCCCCACCCATCTTTAGCTAAACCCCGCCCATGCTTGAGATCAATTGATTCCTGCGCTCTCTGAATCTCAATTTCCAGAAAACCATACACTCAGGTTTAATTTGACTGCGTGCTGTTGCTGCATATGGCAATCAAATTAGTTTCAAAATATTCAACAGCATGTTTATTAAATAGTAAAGCCATACAATTCATACAACAACACTTAGTCTGTCATCAATTGAGCATTCGTGAGGAACTTAGCTACGTCATTCATGACTTAATTGATTATGACCATCCCACATGTCACATAGTTGATTATGACATCATATGAGACTGAGAAACTGGAATCTTTCATTACAAATAGAGTCCAATTCCAAGGGAATAACTGTTAACAATTGTTTAACTGGTTTATAATTAAAACATCCAAAAAACATGGATGATAAGATGTATCACTATATATCATTTCTCCTCTGATGAGTATAACCAAACTTGGTACGAAACGCTATGAGTCAGGATCACACTGGAAAGAATACATTAACTAGTATTCGATAGCCAATCTTACTCCCGCTATACTTCTCCATTAGACCATGATCATGAATACTCAATAAATTTACACTAAATATATTAAGACAGCCCTAATAGACATAATGACCACCCACCAGTGGCCCTCTCAAGCAACCATACCAAAAACTTTAGTATCATTAGATTCCAGCTGCACAAACATGGCTGTATCTAACTATAGAAAGATGCTACCGGCTACACCACACTGTAAACCGGCTACACCTTTCAAAGTTTTTACATTAATCCGGCTACAGTATCTACCTCACCGGCTACATACCAAGCCAATCCGGCTATGGGATGACCCAATCACGGCTACATCTTACAAGTTCCTCACCAATCCGGCTACTGTAGCTCCCTCTACCGGCTACACACCCAGCCAATCCGGCTACGGGATGAGCCAATCCCGGCTACACAACTTGAGAAAACGGCTACACAAAGCCATAATCCGGCTACAAAATGTCTATCCCGGCTACAAAATCAAAATCCGGTCACACCCCAATGCGTAGCCGCATTTGGAAAGTATAAAAGGAAGACGCAAACTGTGTATTGGCATCCAGACTCAACTTGCACACAAGTTCTCGTCAGGACAAACAAAGTGCAATCAAGCTTCTCATAGACGAATAACTGTTTACAGTTTATAAGGATTCAGAGAAAAATGGCCAAATGCATCTTAGGACTAAACGTGGACAAACTGATTCCAGTATAGGTATCTATAAAATTTTTTCAATGGGATATAATCGTCTATAGGAAAATTTGAAATTGCAGGCCACAGGAGCTCTGCAAATGGTGCATAATACCCTGCCATGATGACCAAGCAATGAATGAGCGCTATCAGAAAATAGCGATTTCTTCCTCAGATCTAGACCAGTCATCCTAGGAAGTTTCAAAGCAACCTGCTAAACTGTCATGGAGTTATCATCCAGAAACAAATTTTCAAGATGGCCACCACTGGCAGCCATATTGGATTTCAGATAATTGTCGATTTCGATACGTTTCTTCCTCAGATGTAGTCCAGTCATCCTATGAAGGTTTCCAATCATATAATTTCTAAATATTCAACAGGTAGCCCTGAGATTGAGATACAGGGAATTTATTTCCGAAAGGGCTAAATTAGAAGACATAACCACACAAAATGATACCAAGCTCCATCTGCTATTGTCAAATCCTCTATCGAAATGGAAATATCTGGTGAATAGCAGAAGGCAATAGACCCAATATCTTTTAATGTCTCAATCATGTTTAAATTCATAACAGTGAAACCCCCACCCACCCCACCCCCCCCCACCCCACCCCCACTTAGCTCTCTGTCTGCTGAATTTCTGCAGACTTCATTTTCCATAGGATTTAACTCTAGATATGCTGAATATTTTGAAAACAATTTGACTTAAAGTTGTTGGTGGCTTAGCCACCAACTTAGCCACCAACTACTTTCAGTCACATTGTTTTCAAAATATTCAGCAGTTATTGAAACTATTGTCTGATGGCTTGCAGTAGAGAGTTAATATCAGATGGTGACGTAACAGTTCTAATTAACATAAATAACAGCTGAGATTTGTAAGTTGGGCGATTGTGAGGTGACACTCATTTCTACGCAGCATTGACGTCTTTCAGAGGTCCTGGTGAATGTCGTTTGTTTTCTGCATCTTTACACAGTCCAGATCGTCGCCTTGTCCTACGCAACATATGCTGACCAAACTGAAAATATAAATTAACATGCTTAACTCGTCGCATAAATCAAACATATGGCGGAATCCTTGCATTTAATGGTTAATCTCAAACCATTGAAATTTTTAATTGAATTCTAAATTTCATTCCATTTCAAATGATAACTGGGGATTCATTTTGGAAAGAATATCGGTCAGCTGTTCATGTGCCTAGAAACAGCTTTCATTAAAGGTCCACATTAGAATGCATGACAAGCTTCAAAATTGCATACATTTAGAGGCTTTAAATGTGTACCGCAATGCAATAAAAGGAAATAAATCAACCAGACGACCCGTATGCTTTACTAATTACACATACCTACCTCCTTGCATTACTACTGTTCTTTCCTCTGAAGGGAAGCGTAGTAGGATGAATTTTTTACAGCCATTGTTAGCTAGGTATTGTGGTTACAGAGTGACTGAAGGCTCCTTCAGGTATCTCCTACTCTCTAATGATGAGATCCATAGTAATTCGCTTGAATGCTATATCTCAGAATGAGGCAAGAAGAGGGTTAATCCAATACCCAGTGCCACTGAGTAGGTCATTAAGCACAATGACAACCTCATTGGCTGATAGCTATCACATGACCTTGTTGATAGCAACCAAGACTTCATTCATTTGACGAAATCCAGTCATATAATCCAGCTTGTAGCAGATGCATGAAGAGGCAGATGATACTATGACGACTTGACTCTGCATATCTGACTAAAGCTGAAATTCAAATTATCCTAATTTCACTACATTATATGGAAAACAAAGATTTCTTTCAGAAATAACCAAATATGTTGAATTCTGACATATCTGGGTATAACATATAGGCCGAAATATACAATGAATATCTTTCTTGAATACGTCTATTCTGACAAGATATGACCATTTAAATGAAGCCTCAACCCCCCCCAAAAAAAATTTGACAGAGGGGAGACTTGAGGTGGGCTGTAATGAAAGGAGGTAGGTATATGTAATTAGTAAAACATTAAGATCAGACCCTACGGGTCATCTGGTTGTTGTTACTACATTACAACCTACCTCCTTGCATTACTATTGCTCAAATACAGATTTCAACATTGAACAAAGCCCGGAGGCCAATTTTTTAGCAAACGTGATGTAAAGAAATGGTAAAGAATGAACACGAAGTTAGTAATAACAAGTAGAGAAAGATACTACGAATAACAATAATTCCTCAGAATTACTACCATAAGGAACCCTAATAGAAAGGTTTCAGAAAGAAGGAAGAGAGTAGAAAAGCAGGACTTTAAACAACCCTAAGAATGCAGGAAAGAAGAGATGATCATGCAAGAATGAGATAAATAAATATAAAGGGTGATGAAAGAGATGAAATACACACATGAGAAAGAAGTAATGACCTTACACTAACCCCAAATAAATGCCTTATAAGAATGAAGATGATGAAGAATGAGAAGACGAAGATGAAGAAGGAATACGACTCATGGCCCCCGAAGTCATCTTCTGAATATTCTTATATAAAAAGGAGGAAGGACCAGAATCTGAGATAGAAATTAATAAAGGTATTCTCTGATTTTCAGTTAGCTACTAGCATGATGTCATTGAGAGAGGATCCATTGAAAAGAGCACAAGAGGTGCAAGGCCCTAACATCGTGGGCCTTAACCCCTACTAATGAATAGTCCCCAGGAGAATATAATTCATGGCAGATTTTGATGGTATCAACGATCCAACATGAAATAGTAGTTAAAGAGGCAGGACAATCAATGCCTACTGCAAATGTAACCCAAAGATGTCTATCGTCGGATTGTTTGGAGGCAGTACAAAGTTTGTAAATATTAAGAGGCCTAACAGGGCACCAGACAGACTCATCTGGCGATAAGGAAGAAAGTTTATGAATTATAATGGGTTTATCCAAGAATTTAACTGAGTTTAGGACAGAAATTCTGCCCTCGGATAGAGAATAATGCTATTATCCGTAATTTGAAATCTATCCAATTCAGCAGATAAGGCATGAATTTCCGAGCATCGGCTAGCTGATGCTACCGCTAACAAAAAGACTGCTTTGAGAGTGAGATGTTTTAAACAAACAGAACATAAGGGTTCAAAATATTTCCCAGCAAGAACCTGCAGTACAAGACAAAGGTTCCAAGAAGGAAGGGGTTTCTTAAAGGGAAGACGATAATTTCCCCTACCTTTAATGAGATCATGAAAATGTTTTTGCACTTGGATCGAAGGGTCAATAAGGCATTTGACGAAAGAGTTCAGCCCATACCGATAGGATTTGACAGTGTTAACTGACAGCTTCTTCTGATCATAAAGGAAAACCATCAAATCTGTGATCTGAATCACAGAGGAGGCCTCAGAGGGCAGGATAGAATGGTCTGCATACAATTTCTTAAAAACCTCAAATCGAGCCTTATAAATGTTTCGAGTGGAGAGTGAATCCTTGGGGAAAAGGCATAAGTGAACATGTTGTCCCAAGATTGGGTTAGAGGGTCGACTGAAAGGGCCATCTCTTCCAGAAAGGGAGATATGAAGAAGGATGTCTTTCGGTTCTTGAGAGTAGCCAAAAGATCTATGTGGGGACGACCAAACCGAACTTGACTACAGCCTTTTTCAATTCTTATTCCATTTCCGGGATCCCGAAAGGACGAGATAATGGATCGGCCAGAAAAACAGACCACAACTCGAAAGGTTGACGTGGTTATAGGCTTCCAGAGGGGACCAAGTGCCTGAAATGTTCCTGGAATCCCAGATTGATCCCCATCCTTCCAGGGATGCATCCGAGAAAGATGGCTTGAAGAGATGGAATGTGTCACCGTGATGAGTTTGTGTAAACACATAATCTGAGGCAACGGGAAGGTATTGGACCACCTAGTAGCAGAGATTGGATGTCTTTCCAAAACTGATCCTTATAAGATGAAATTTAATGAGGAAGCAAGGAACTTGAGGGTCCACATAATAGATCCCAAGGGACATGAGGAAAACCTTTCCACCGACACCATCAGGGCTATAATATGAAGAAAGACCTGGCCGAAATGAACTGGCCCACACTGAAAACACTGGATAGTCAATATAAGGGCCTTAACAATGGTGAGGGAAAGAAAAAGCTTCCTTTGGACAAGATCGAAAACGATCCCTAAGTGAGTGAATATCTGATTTGGCGATAGATGCGATTTCCCATGTTGACAATCCAGCCTAGATGAAGACATATTCAGATAGCTACTGAGATGTCCGAGAGGCATAGGGAATTAAGCCTTGAAGAGTTAATCGTCTATGTAGACCTGAACTGAAAAAGGGGTTAAAAATTAAGACAAGCAGACATGAAGAAAGATATGGGTGAACACGAGAGGGAAAAAGGAGAGGCTGACAGTTAGGAAGTGGCACTGCCACACTAGGTCAAGGGAGTGATATGAAGAGAAATTTTGAAAGGAAGGGTGAAAAGAGACTAGAAATGAGTCCTTCAGGACTAGAGAAAGGTCCATAAGCCGACCTGAAAAGAAAGAATTAAAAACTAGATTGAACCATTTTGAAATTGGAAGCCAAGATGAATAGTCAGCGTTCTGAGGAATCTGAATCCCATGTCTGAACATTCACTGGGAATGAGGGAACTGTGATCCAGTGAGGAATAAGAAAATAAAAGAGAGGGTGGATCCTCCGACAGAGAGGGTAATGACCATGAGAAAACGTGTTAACAATACACTGATCAAAATGGTCCTAGAAGAGGGATAACCGACTTCCTCCAAGGATAGAAGGCAAAACTGAGAGCATTGGTAAGGAGAAATCTATAACTACGGTAAAGATTGTAAGAAAATCCACCTCCAGAACAAACTTGGATATTAGAAAAATCTCCAACACACAAGATGCACAGACCACAGGAACCGTACCATAATATGATATCATTGTATAAAAAAGCAATCTTTTGCAACAAATAAGACAAAATATGGAAAGACCACCCATTAAAGTTCTCATCTATTCTTAAAAGATACATAACCTAGCTGAATTTATGATTATTTGTTAATTTATGGACACTAACTAACTTGAACTGTAGCCGCCATTTTAGATAGATATTTGCTTGCGCCATTATTTCAGACTCTATTGTCTTCGCTGGTGAGCAATTGTTCATATAAAACCATTCTTGTAACGCTAATGCTAGTCATTCTTCTGGTGGCTTTCAAGGCGAGCTCATAGATGTGCATAGCATTGTTCAATACCAGTTGTGTATATTTCCTATGGTGCAAGTGACAACAAATATATTTATAACAAGTTTATTGAAAACTGCTGCTGCCTATAGCAGCAACAACTTTCCGTCAAATTGTTGTCAATATAATCAGCTGATAATACAATTGTCACCAGATAAAAATTTGATAATTTGTCTGAAAATCATTGACACAACAACTTTCAATCAAATTGTTCTCAAAATAATCAGCAGTGTACTCAACGTTGCACGACTTGCTGAAGATATTTCGCGCAACTTTATCGACAATCATTTTTTACTCAGGCAGCAACAGCGTTGTCAAATTTTTCTCAGAATAATCAGCAGACTAACTATTTTGTTTGCGAACAAGTGCATGCACAATTAGTTAGGCCTATCGTATATGCATATTTCAGAGTGAAATATGTTCACAAAGATCAAGCAGTCCACCAGCACACGCACGATCGTCTCTGACATGCCTACCATGAATAGAATAATACGCTTACCTCCTGATTGACAATGAAATCAACCAAATTTTCGGGCATATCTGAGACTGGGTCTTGATTCCATATACCATATAGGCCTAACTTATTGTGTACGCATTTGTTAGCTAACAAAAAAGAAAGCCCGCTGATTATTCTGAGAAAAATTTGACAACGCTGTTGCTGTCTGAGTAAGAAATGACTGTCAATAAAGTTGCTCGAAATATCTTCAACAGGTTTTGTAACATTGACTGCCCTGCTGATTATTTTGAGAACAATTTTAGCCAAATTGTTATCAAAACTTTGCCTAGTGACAATTGTATTATCAGCTGATTATTTTGACAACAATTTGACGGAAAGCTGTTACTGCTATATAGGCTATAAGCAGCATCAGCATTCAGTAACTTGTTATAGATATTTGTTTTTATTTGCACCATAGGAAATATAGAAGTAGTATTGTATTACGCTATGCTTACTATGCGCTCACCATGAAAGCCAGCAAAAGAATGACTAGCACTAGCGTTATGCGAATGGTTTTATAATCAATTGCTCACCGGCGAAGACAATAGTCTGAAATAATGGCGCCCGCAAATATCTATCTAAAATGGCGGCTACAGTACAAGTTAGTTAAAGTGTCCATAAAGTAACAAATAGTCCTAAATTTAGCTAGGATATGTATCGTTTAAGAATAGATGAGAACTTTAAAGATGCTTATATATCGATCCTGATGACAAAATGGTTATAATAACAATAATAATAATAATAATAATAATAATAATATCTTTATTTAAAGAGGGTACAAACTCGATCAATACAATAACTGTTCTTCCCCGAGGCCCTCAATTATTTACATTTGGAAAACATATTTACAATCAGAAAATTATATGATTAACTGTACAGCAAAATATAAATATATACAATATTATACAGAAACAATTCTAATTTCACCATCTTATTGAATGGCTAAAAGATACAGTCAATTAAAGATGTTGTGAGGACTAGATATAGCCGATCGCTCTGATTAACTTGACAATCATAATGCAGATTCTCCTTTACTAGAAGAACAAAATGCTTTTTAAATTTTTGTAATCGGCCCAGCCAAAGCTGAGATAAGCATATAGCAACCACCTTGACAATCAAACGTTTTTAGCTATTGCGCTAGAGTTGTGACGTCACACCGGGAGGACACCAATTCCTATTAGTCTAGATTATTATCTCGAGGAGCATAGCTAGGTTCTCTACTGCTGCGCGTATTAGGCACCTATGCACCTATTCTTTGACACTACATGTACATTGTTCGAGATGCACAAAGGTTCAATAATATCGAAGTTGATGATATTTTTGCTGATTAAACTTAAATGACAGACCTCATGGTCACGGTGTCTGACATCACAATTCTAATGTATAGGCCTGTTAGAGGTGACAGTAACATCGGATTTCGTGTAACTGAATTAGGCTATATTTAATCAAACCCACCCACACACTTCTTGGAGTACAATTCTACAAATGCATATATATCTTATCTTTCTGGATTGACTGCAGAGATTTTGCATAGATGATAGGCATGCATGTACATAACTTTTTAAATGATAGTTAAGTAGGCCTACACCACTCAGTGCACGTACGATTGTGTAGGCTTATGAATAAATTTATGATTGCAATATAGCAGTTACTCCAGTTATGTGTTTAAAGTTAACTAAAATGTCGGGTAAATATAAATCTAATCTATTTGCGTATAGTCAGTCTACATTGATATTATTATGACATACAATTTAGACAGTGATCGAGGTGCGTAGCGAGACTTTCACTGCCGTCCACACGCTTATAGGACAACTTAAATAAAATATACTGTTGAAGATTTTGAACATAATTGGGTTGGATTTCAACCCAAATTGTGTTCAAAATATTCAACATAACCTTTCTTGTATCATGTTCATATGGTTCTAACTAACATATTTGTGTTTTTGCTTTGGAAGCATTTAAACTTATTTATGAGCTGCACTGTAAGTAAAGATGATACGCTAGCGACCTCTGAACATCTGTCAATTCACCTACCTATTTAAAATTTGTTCATCTGCTACAGTTTTGCTTTTTCATAACATTGAAATATGAGTGTATGCTACTTCCATACATGGAAGAAGTTGGTTTGAAAACGATATAGTTCATATGGTTGTCACAGGCGTGACGACCCACCCCCACACACACCAACGTATGTGTCGACCTGTACATGCCTCTACATTATTATTATACAAACACATTGCCAAAATCTTATAGGTAAACAATTACATTCTAATCAGTATTCACGGGAAATTTCACATAGGACACACTGACACACTTGTTGTACATTGGTAATCTTCAGAAAAAGTTGTAGCTGCACTCTGTAGATTATACATTTAGATATGAATAATAGTACAATTATAGCCATCGTCAACCTCTCCCACCCACCTCGATCATCACGCTCACATCCATCCATCCCAGATATTACATAGTACACCCAGTCCTTTCAAGAATGGCAATGGATCCCCAATTAGGCCTACTAGACTACAGACTATTTGTCACATGCATTGAAATATTGCCGATTTTCAGCATTGCCCATGGTTTACCGTCGTTATAGGCCTATTATCATGCGAATATAGCTATCCATGAAACCATTAAAAATGAGTAAATATCATAATAGATTTTTCAAAATCATGATTTTTTATTTCTTGAAGACTTAGCTTCAACCTAACATAATTTATGTTATGGTAGGTAAAGTCTATCCTGTTAAACGCACGTTTTAAAATATGTTACCTTTGTACTACAGACAGAGAAATATTGACCCAGCTCACAGCGTCGTTCCCGGTGTGACGTCACAGCGAGTGGCGATGTGATTCAGATTGAGGCGTCATTTAATCTCATTATTTGGGCTGCCTAACATATTTTTCTCACTCCAAAGTGACGCTATTGTGTTTAAATAGTGTAGTAGACCATAAAATTAATTAAAACTCGTTATCGACCGCAAGTCCTCACAAGACCTTTAAAGTGAATCTCTGAAACTGGCACCCATCAGATATGACAAAATGTTTCCGCTGAATTTGTGAAATTAATTTGAATCTAAACCATTACTGCCTAGGCAGCAATGTCTTTCAGTCAAATCACTTTCAAAACATTCAATAGCATTCCTGTATGGGTGCCCTTTTTTTCTTTTTTTTTAAAAGAGCTCATCCGTAAAAAGGGTACCAAAAATCTGTATAACAGGTTACCTTCTTATGTTACGCAAACTAAACAAGATAGAAGAGCTGACAGTACATTGAATCCTATATTTTAAGTAATTACATGGTTACAAGGGCAAGAAGTTTCGACCTAAAGGCAGCTAGAGTGGGCATGTCTCGTATATTAAGTGGTAGGCTGTTCCAAATTTTAGTACCTGTACAAACATCAGTTTTAGATCTTGGCATATATAAGTTAGAATTTGTGGCAGATTTGAGTGGGAGGTTATGTACATCTGAAGTATAAGTGAGCATTTTTCTTAGATACTGTGGTGCCTGATCATTTAGTGACTTGCACACCATTGTTGCAATGCGAACATCTGTCATATCTGAACATGGAAGCCATTTTAATTGACAAAATAAATCTAAACTTGGTGTATCATTAGCCGCACCGAGAATGAGTCTCGCTGCTCTTTTTTGGAGTTTCAGAAACCTATCCGATTCAGTTTTTGGATCAGTTAGCCCACACTGAAACAGTAATTCAGATGTGGAAGGACATAAGCATTGTAAAACATAATTCCACATTTTTGGTTCATTATACGATATGCGCATCGTGAGCATGCGTATCGCGATTCACCGATATATCGGTGAATCGTTACAGCTCTAGTTTATTTCTGCTATTTAATGTTACCAGTTTCTTCGTATGGAGAAAAAAGCATCATAGAAGTATTGCCTTACTTACTAAAAGCTGTAGACATTGAAACATTATAGATAAACTTATTTAGTGTTTTAACCAGATTTCGTGGCAAATAGAAATCCCATAGTAAACTTATGGGAGGGGAGAGTCCAGATATAGACAGATAGAATTAGCTAAAACAATACTCTTCTATGTTTAAGATCTAAATCATATCCAAAAGATACACTCCATGTAAACAAAAAGGGAATGAAATATATACGGGGCGAATTGTCAATGACCTATATAAAAAGTGACAGGAACGATGATGACAATCTGACAGCTACCAGAAGTAGATAAGAAGGGAATGAAAAAGGATAAATTTCGAGCCCAAGTTCGCCAATCCTGCGATAGCAGGAAAAAACATAACTCTAAATAAAAGGTTTTAGCTAAAAATAGGAAAATAGCCTTGTAAAATGGGTATATAGAGGAGAAAAACGCGATATTGTCAACGAAACGAAATGAGACTAGGACGAATAGACTGCCAAAACTACGAGGGCTGACGATAAAACTGACAGATACTGAAATTCGGGAAAGATACTTATAGTAAAGATAGTCACAAAACACCATGATGGCAAGTGTAATCAGACTAGGAAATAGCCTTAAAAAAGCGAAATATTCACGATAAAGATAGCATAACAAGTAAATTCTCCTAAAGTTATGAAAGTACATGTATGTCAACCTGCCAACATAGAAGGGAGGTGTACTATACAAAAAGATGAACGGCCTGAATAGAACTGCGCCTCTAACGTGGGACGAATAATGACCAAAACACAGCTAATTAGAATTGCGAAGTAATCTGACAGATAGGAAAGAGTACAGGGAGAAAAAACTGAGAACGAGTAATAATTACTATAACTTAAATTGTGAGAAGGCAAGGAGAGATAACATATAGAAAAGGGGGAGAAGGCTGAGCCACTAAGATATCGCAGGAGAGAGTACTGCTAGATAAGATAATGATATGCACATATGTAATAAGGTGAAAAAAGATCCTATTGGAAACTTATCTAGCTAAGAAATATTAATATTCGAAACAAAAAAGATGATAGTAGGCCCGAACCCCGATCCAAAGAACTGAGCTGAACCCGGGTCCACAAAAGGGACCAGGACGTAGCTCCACTAAACCCAGTCCTGAACCGTAAGCCGTTCAGGACCGAGGAAACAGGAGAAACAACAGCTCCGCAAACGGCGCATAATACCCCGCCATGATGACAAACCAATGAATGACAGCTATCAGAGAATAATTTCTTCCTCAGACCCAGACCAGTCATCCTTATGAAGTGTCAAAGCGATCCGTTAAATGGTCATGGAGGTATCATCCGTAAACCAATTTTCAAGATGGCCACCGCTGACTGGCAGTCATATTGGATTTCAAATTATCGTAAATTTCGATAGGTTTCTTCACCAGACATATTCCAACAACCCTATGAAGTGATCCGATAAGTGGTAATGGAGTTATCATCTGGAAACCAATTTTCAAGACGGCCGCTGGTAGCTGGCGGCCATCTTGGATTTTGGATCGTCGTCGATTTTGATTGCTTTCTACCCAAGACCTAGTCCAACAACCCTATTAAGTTTCAATGCGATCCGACAAATGATAACAGTTATCATCCGGAAACCAATTTTCAAGATGGCCACCAGTGGCTGGTGGCCATCTTGGATTTCGGATCATCGTCGATTTCGATGGGTTTCTTTCCAAGACCTAGTCCAACCAGCCTATGAAGTTTCAATGTGATCCGACAAACGGTAATGGAGTTATCATCCGGAAACCACTCTGCCGCCCACACGCTCGCCCACCCGGACGGACAGCGCCATTACATAATAACCCGCCTAATTTTTTGGCGGGGTATAAAAATGCCAAAATTATGGCGGAAAAATTTTAATGAAATTAAATTCTGACACTCCAACTGGTCCCCAGGACCAGGGGAAAAAGTGAAATCACATGGATACTGGCCAAAATTAGTTGAAAAAATCAAATTGAATCTGACACGCCAGAAGGCCCGACCCCGCCCCGTACCGAAGCCAAAGCGGGGAAGCCAAAGGCCATAGGCTGGACTTGAGAGGTGTGGACCCGGGCCCGGACCTGGAACTGGGGCCGACAAGACCTCTAAACTAAGCTGCCCAAGATCCAGACCTGGGGTCGGGAAAAGACCCGGACCCGGGGTCGGGAAGACCCGGATCCGAGGCCTGAAGTCGAGCCGGGAAAGCGGCAAATACTATATACGAAAACAACTGTCCTTCGAATTCACTAGAGCAGCCGTAGAAGTACAAAGTGGTGACAACTTATAACCCGCTTGAACGCAGGCTGCGGAATGATGATAGTAGAGGTACTTGTGGATCTGCTGGATTTTAAACACGACCGACATAACCCGCTTGAGCCCGAGAGGTTAAAGCAAACTCGGGCCACATGGGCGCAGGCTGCGGAATGTTGATCAAAGAAGTACATGGATCTACTGAATCCGAGCACGGCTTGACTGGCTTAGGAACAGGCGACAAACGAGGAGAAAATCGAGTCTTAGTACCTTTGTTCTTTCCAGTTTTTGTGGTACTTCTGAAACAAAGAATGTCTCACATTCTACAACGTTAAGTCATGAAACATTCGGGTATGATTGATCTGAGATTACCATGTTAATTCTGCTATCACTAGAGGAGTCAATCTTATGGGCTTGTTTCTGAAGACACTCCATGGACTGCACAATTCTCTCCAGAATGGCTGAATAAGCTGTGGCCTCAAGTTTGGCCTTTATCTAAGTCAGCTACCTTGAAGGAGAAGGATTTCCAGAAACAGGAAAATTAGAAAGAGCCGGCGAAAGAGATTTGAAAAATGTCAGCCTAGTGACTTGGGACCATGACTCGCATATCAAGAAAGAAGATTCATATATGATATAGGTATATGATGTACACTTTAAACACACATGACCAGCGCGTTCAGATTTTATGAAACGTTGAAACTGCCAGACGGACATCTTGTTGAATGGCTCCTATCTTTGACCTTCTCCTTGTCTTTCTTTGGCGATTTTTTCAAATCTGAATCGTAAATAAACAGAGAGACTGATAGTGCAAAAGCGCCAATGCGGACTCAAGGATAGGCAATCCTAACCTTAATATAATAATAATAGAGACCCTACCGATCTCTGATAAATCGGTGATTTATATTATTCTTTTGAGAAAGTATGTTGACGTGAGATAATGTAGGTCATGTTCAAATACAGCGAGCATGACAATTCGAAAGCTTATACATGCTACCAATAATAATGAAGGAGCATAGTGGACAAATTATAGTCTACAAGACACTCTGAGCGCAAGCACCAAAACTGGTAACACGCCTACCATGAAATTAGAAATGATCATTTCCTATGTTTGTCTGATATCCTTGATGAAATCCAGTAACGCTTTACTTAACCACAGCAAAACGCAAAAGTGGAAACAACTTTTAAGGCTTTGAAAATCTTTTATTCACCTTCCACTTCAGAAGTAGGAAAATGAATGGAGTCTTGGGTGCTATCAACAAGGTCATGTGATAGCTATCAGCCAATGAGGTTGTCATTGTGCTTAATGACCTTCTCAGTGGCACTGGGTATTGGATTAACCCTCTTCTTGCCTTATTCTGAGATATAGCATTCAAGTGAATTACTATGGACCTCGTCATTAGAGTATGGAGATACCTGAAGGAGCCTTCAGTCACTCTGTAACCACAATACCTAGCTAACAATGGCTGTAAAAAATTCATCCTACTACGCTTCCCTTCAGAGGAAAGAACAGTATTAATGCAAGGAGGTAGGTTGTAATGTAGTAATAACTTAATATATGATGATTTCATTCCACATAAATTAATATAATTTTTTTAGTTCTTGAATTAGGGTGTCCAATAAAATTTGTCATCACAGTAATTTACTTGTGAATGTTTTTTTATTCAGTAGGTTGATGACTTTGCAGATTTCAATAGTGAGCCATGACAAAGAATTGCTATTTGCAAATGTTTAAACACCCATCTGACTGACTTACCATCGTCACAGCTTTCTCTGGACTTGGGTTGTCGAAGTCATGACTGTCATTTTCTTTGTCTGTACCAGGACTATCACACTTCTCTTTGTACGCAAATTTCTTCTTTAGAGCTTGTGAGATAAGCAACATCGGGTCATTACCATTTGCTGGAAGTGGTGACTGACGGAACGGGGTGCCGCCTGGTGACCTGCAATAGATTTTCTCAATTATAATACGGGCTGGTTGGTGAGTGGTGGGTTATTAAGGGGCGGTTTCACGGGAAAGGTTGCAAGTGGTAGCTATATAGAGTGTGGACATTATGTTTGTATTTGATATCTCACAAATAGAGCTTAGTTGTAAGCAGTTTTACATCTACATTGCCTTGAATGAGTGGCATAAACTTCCGCTAAACAAATAATTGTGATTTCCTTTCTGTCCATTTTAACTGATTTAAAAGGCAGTAGAGACTACAAATTGCCCACTAAAATAAAGCTGCATGTATTTGTATAAAATGATAAAACATTGAGAAACGTGGATTAGAAGTGCTTGTAGCAAAATGACACATACTTTACAAGCCAAACTTTCCGTTAAAATGTGTCCTTTCGTGAACAACCAAATTTATTGAGAATGGTAGCCATAGTACAGGATTCCTGCCCATAGAATTATTACATAACTGTGAACACATAGACTGATTGCAACTGAATGGGAAGTAAATAGTGGCTTTTAATTATCTTCTAACATAGATATCCACATTTTTCTAAACGTCCTTTCCTGAACATATATTTTAACGCCACTGTACAGCTGTTAAAAATGTGTACATTCTAAAGTTTCGTGCACTTGATTAAATGCCTGTAGCGATTTCTCTGTATAATTGAACCAATTATTGGACCTGGACTATACATATACAATTTTCAGACAGTATGCTATCTGCTTTCATGCACCGCAGATTGCCGTATCTGTATGTACAGTATCCTTACACCAGCTGATCTTTAGGCATATTCTCCTTAGACATTCCCATGCTTGTTTTATATATCACAAATACAACAGTTAGTGTGAATGATTAATTAAACAAGAGGCCCAAGGACCTGTGGTTCTCACCTGGACCATTAGCATCTGAACCATTTGCATTTAAATAGATGACGGATAATTTCCGGAATATCCAAGATGGGCACCAAAAAATTTACCAATCAAAATTCTGAATAGAAATTCTAGTCTGATAGGGTCACTATAGCCAAATTTGTTTGAAATATGTCTAGCAACTAAGAAGCAGCGTTTTGACAATTTCTGGTAAATTTTTGACAAAATCTAGGATTTTCACCCAAAAAATTGATCAGTCAAAATACTGAATAGAATTTCTAGAGCAACCACTATAGAATCCATTAGTGAAATTTGTTTGAAATATGTCAAGCAGCTGAGGCGGGGTAGCAATTTGACAATTTCCAGTACATTTTTCATAAAATCGCAGATTTTCATGCAAAAAATTGAAGAATCAAAATTATGAATTGTTCTCGAGCCTATGGCCATAGGATCCTTTCAGCCTAATTTGGTTTAAATCGATCAAGATGGTAAGAAGAAATTGGACAATTTCCAGTACATTTCTCATAAAAATTCATGAATCAAAATTCTGAATAGACGTACTGGAGTCATCACAATAGAATCCTTTCAGTCCAATTTGGTTGAAATCTGTCAAAATGGAAAGAAGTAGAGATTTGACAATTTCACCCAAAATATTTACGCAACAAAATTCTGAATGGATATTCTAGAGCCTATGACTATAGGATTCTTTCAGCCCAATTTGGTTGAAACAATTTGTGGTAAATTTTTAATAAAATCAAGGTTTTTCATTCAAAATATTTACGCAACAAAATTCTGAATGGAAGTCCTAGAGCCTATGACCATAGGATTCTTTCAGCCCAATTTGGTTGAAATCAGTCAAAATTCTAAGAAGCAATTTGACAATTTCCGGTAAATTTGTAATAAAATCATGCTTTTCACCCAAATTATATACAAATCAAAATTCTGAATCGAAGTTCTATAACCTATGACCATAGGATCCTTTCAGCCAAATTTGATTGAAATCGGTCAAAAAGGTAAGGAGAAGAAGCAATTTAACAATTTCCGGTAATTTTTTTAATAAAATCTAACATTTTGAGCCAAAAAATTTATGAATCAAAATTCCAAATGGAAGTTTCGGATCCGAGCAAAATAGCATCCTTTGACCAAAATTTAGTTAAGATTCGGCTATTGGTTAAGGAGGAGTAGTGCTAATAATGGATACTTTCTCCGAGTGTCTCATGAATTCATATCCACCAGTACGTTCATTATTTTAACATGGGTCTATCCCGATCTCTATGTGCATTTTTGACACCCTTTATCGCTTTCATTGAAGGAAAGGTGTGTCTACATGTATTATGAAAACCAACAGTTCTAGTTTGACTTACATGTATACTGTATAGTTTCAGGTCAACAGTGTCTGTTGGTATTGATGTGGTTCAGGATATTGCATAGTAGAAAGCGGAAGATATTTTGGCGCGTATGACAGAGATTTACTTATAACCGTCAGCAGTCATAAACAAGGCAAATCAATAAATTGATGTATGCTCCCTGAAGGCATACTCTGCAGAGAAACTGAATGGATAACCCTGAAGGCATATGCTTCAGGGAAAGGTTTGGAACTGTGGCTCAGACACACAGAAACGAACTTGAAATTGTCACTATATCACCATATTAGGCCATCCTTAAAATATTGTTGGTTTGGGGTAATGATGTTAAATCCACAATTTGGGGAGTAGGAATGATTCGGTGGGCCATCATTATTTTGGTCTGGCGGGATTTGCCCTAATGAACAATTTGTTAAGGATAGCTTAACAAAAGCAAAATCTAAGTTTCTCTAAATAAACACACTTAGACTTTGCTTAGCACCATATGAAAAATAAATATAAAAACTATGTTCAAAATGAACAGAGATATTTTCTGTAATAATCAATACCAAGTTTGGCGACCATGTGAAAAAGTCTTGAAACTATCGCCCGGAGAAACATTTTCTGTGATATTCAGTCCACCATGAAAAGTAGGTCAGCATGACCTACTTTTCAAACTGTGCACACTTTCTCCCGAAGATGCATCCACATACCAAGTTTGGTGACCATATGTGAAAGTCTTGAAACTATGGCCCGAACAAACATTTTCTGTGATATTCAGTCGACCATGAAAAGTAGGTCAGCATGACCTGCTGTTCATACTGTGCACACCTCCCTAAGATGCATCCACATACCAAGTTTGGTGACCATATGTGCAAGTCTTGAAACTGTGGCACGGACAAACATTTTGTGATATTCAGTCGACCATGACCTACATTTGACCTGCTTTTCATACTCCGCACACGTTATCGCTAAGATGCATCCACATACCAAGTTTGGTGAGCACATGTGAAAGTCTTGAAACTATGGCTCGGACAAACATTTTCTGTGATATTCAGTCGGCCATGCAAAGTAGGTCAGCATGACCTACTTTTGATACTCCGCTAACCTTCTCCCTAACATGCATCCACATACCAAGTTCGGTGATCATATGTGAAAAAGTCTTGAAACTATGACCCAGACAAACATATATGGTGAACGGACGGATGGACAAACGGACAGACGGATGGACAGACAAAGCGCCGACTATATGCTCCCCCGAATTTTTTTTTGGGGAGCATAATAAATCTCTGTTACCAGCCTTTATGTGCTGTGGTTATATAGGCATGAAACTCTTCCACAGGTGGTGGTTTCTTATAAATATAGCTTAGCTTGATTCCTAGACGAAAGTTGGTGATACACAGGAAAGCAACATACATATATGACCGATCAACTGACAATGAGTAATCTCATGATTAAATTTGACTGTAACAAGCTTAGAAGTGAGTGCTTCAACTTCCTCTTACATGTCTTATGCCAATTCTTCAGATACTGCAGAGTTCCCTTCGACAAATCAAACCACACGGTATGTGTAGGTACTAAACAACAAGGACCCGGCAGCATGCAAAAGAAAAGTATCCCAAAGCCCTAAAAAAGCTGAGGAAAGCGAGATACAGCATCTGTACAATTTAAAAAAGCGTTTCAAGGATCTGTCTGCTGATGAAGAGAGTACGTCAAAGAAAAAGTAGCTGAAAGTTGGAAATGAAAGTCAATACAACTGATGCAAGCTGGTTGGTTCCAAGTATTAATGGCCAAGACATCGTTCCACTGAATGCATTGAACAAATCTATATATTCTTCGGGCTGCTGTAACTGGAGGGACACCATCAATTCATCCTGCCTCAACAAGATGATCTGATAAAATCTTACAATGCACTGACAGATACATGTATATTAGGACGTGTTAGGCACCGCTGTAATTCAGACATTTTCCGATTATCCAGGAAACAATATATAGTAAGCCTAAAGATACATTTTAATCAGTGTTAAAATGTGTCCTTTCCTGAATAGAATTCTATACAATCATATGGCATACAGTTGCTTACTCATATATGCATACACAATTAGCCAGATTTGTTCTCTCTACATGTAGCACAATTAATACAGTTATTACGTCACTACATGTATGTAATTATGTTAAATAAGTTTCCTATCTATTTTGTCTCAAGATGTACATGTAGAACTGCTTACTTCAACAGGATGTCTTTGTTCACTTTTACAGCAGTCTTTGACCTGAATTGGTTTTATCCATATAACATCTTGCTGTTATAAGCTGCTTTATTAACTGAACTGTTAAGTACATAGTAAGG
Source organism: Chaetoderma sp. LZ-2023a (assembly GCA_034401795.1). Lineage (NCBI taxonomy): Eukaryota > Metazoa > Mollusca > Caudofoveata > Chaetodermatida > Chaetodermatidae > Chaetoderma > Chaetoderma sp. LZ-2023a. The sequence continues at coordinate 250,802,821 of CM067369.1, forward strand.
CTAAATGAGTTTGTTATCATTTGTTAAACAAGAGCTCCGCAAATGGCGCATAATACCCCGCCATGATGACAAACTAATAAATGACAGCTATCAGAAAATATTTATTTCTTCCTCAGACCAGTAATCCTTATTAAGTGTCAAAGCGATCCGCTAAATGGTCATGGGGGTATCGTTTGGAAACCAATTTTCAAGATGGCTGCCGCTGACTGGTGGCCATATTGGATTTTGGATAATCGTAAATTTCGATAGGTTTCTTTACCAGACATATTCCAACGACCCTAGGAAGTGATCCGATAAATGGCAATGGAGATATCATCCAGAAACCAACTTTCAAGATGGCAGCCTGTGTCTGGTGGCCATTTTGGATTTTGGATCAGTTTCCATTTTGACAAGTTTCTTCCTCAGACGTAGTCCAACCACTCTCTATGAAGTTTCAAAGCGATCCGATAAACGGTAACAGAGTTATCATCCGGAAACCAATTTTCAAGATGCCCACCGGTGGGTGGCGGTCATTTTGGATTTCGCATCATTGTCAATCTAGATAGGTTTCTTCACCAGAGGTAGTCAAACCACCCGATGAAGTTTAAAAGCGATCCGATAAACGATAAGGGAGTTATCATCTGGAAACCAATTTTCAAGATGGCCACCGGTGGCTGGTGGCCATCTTGGATTTTCGATCATTGTCGATATCGATACGCTTCTTCCGCAGACCTAGTCCAACCACTCCATGAAGTTTCAAAGCGATCCGATAAACGGTAACAGCATTATCATTCGGAAACCAATTTTCAAGATGGCCGCCTGTGGTTGGTGGCCATCTTGGATTTCGGATCATCGTCGATTTCGATAGGTTTCTTCCCAAGACCTAGTCCAACCACCCTATGAAGTTTCAATGCGATCCGCCATACGGTAACAGAGTTATCATCCGGAAAACAATTTTCAAGATGGCTGCCGGTGGCTGGCGGTCATCTTGGATTTCGGATCATGGTCGATTTCGATAGGTTTCTTCCCAAGACCAAGTCCAACCACCCTATGAAGTTTCAATGCGATCCGACAAAAGGTAACAGAGTTATCATCCGGAAACCACTCTGCCATCTGCACGCACGCACGCCCGCCCGCCCGCCTGCCTGGCTGGGACGGGCAGCGGCATTATGTAATACCCCGCCAAATTTTTTTGGAGGGGTATAAAAAGTGTCCTTTCCTGAACAAAATCATCCATCAAAATTACAGTATATTTACTTGGCAATGCCTAGCCATGTATGCATAACAATTTACATAGTTGCTCCACCATGCCTAGCTTGTAATAATGTGCATTAGTCATCAGTAACCACTGTACTTTCAAACAAAATACTAATGAAATGTCCCTGATCACAAAATTTTTGTGGTAAAAAAATGTATTCTTTTAAATAAACCAGCTTGTTGAGCTATCTGTGCAAACAAATTGTATTGACTAGTACAAGATCTAAGCATATAGTCCATGAGATGATGCACCCCAGGAGGGACTAAGGTTTTATGGTATCGTTGGAAAGCTTAGGGTATCTACAATGCGATTTTAAATGTTGGACTTGCCACAACGTGTCCGTTTAGATTTCCAACAACAAAATCTGACCCCACCCTCGGTATTCAATGTTGAAATTTGATAATAACACGTATGAAGTAAAGAATAACAGGAAATATGCAATTTAGCTTTCAATCTGAGAATTATTTGCAAATTTTTTGATTTGATATTTTTTGATTTGATGGCTTTTGCTTACAGGCTTACTGAAATTCAAATTAGGCCATGGATTTCTGGACAATAAGCAAGTCATTTCGAGTGCACGTAATAAATTAAATCCAATAATCACACATCAGGTCACCTGCCTGTTAATTATTGTTTACTCAAACTAAAATGGCAAAATATGCAATTCTATAAGAGAAGACGTCCATGTTTTCCTATTTCTATTATTACTTCATAAAATAGGTTAATACTACGGCGAACCCCGTCTATACTGGAAACAATAAATGGACCATCAAAACATAGCCACTAAAGACGGATACATAATACATGTATCATTAAGGCCAAATGATGACAGTTCTTACAGATCATTATCCTATATGAGCACCAATAAAACAAAAACTCAAATGGTGGTTTAAGTGTGGCATTAATGGTTATTTTCTGTATGTGTAGATCAGTTAGTTAATCAAGGCATCTCTGCTACATGCTCAGTCGATGTCACTGTCAGGTTCCCAATCTCCGATTTCATCTACAGTCATTAAGTTCTCACAGTTTTCAGTGCAACTACAACAGTCTGTACATGGTATTTTTTTTCTGAAACAGGAACAACGATTTCCAGAGTAACCTGCTTTACAACCACATTTAAGAAGTTCAAGAATCGCTTTTGGAGCTGGTAGATGATCCATCCAGTCTACTGAAACTTCACCATTGGCTACCACCTATCCATGCCCACATGGACCGGGCATATCAGGCCTTGGTTCTAAGGAAGATCTCCGTACTAGAGCCTAATAATTTTCTCTTTCTGTATGCTTCGGAAGGGCATCTTTACAGGGTGGCAATTGATGACTTTGTGCGATTTTACCACACAATTCTTATATATCTTGCTTCATCTACATCATCTCCAGGCTTTCCATATAATTCACAAACAAACCTTTCACCATCCTCCAGGGTGTCCTCGCTGACAGAAATTTGGTTTCCAGTGTTAGCCATTGCTTCACAATGCACTGGGTTTGTAACAACGATACCAAACACTATCTTACCTTTACCTAAAAAGGCACTATTGGTGTCACATTGTGTAGAAGAATGTAATCCTGGCAAAGGTTTACATATACTCGTTGTTAGCTTTTGGGAAAGAGCATTGACATCAATAAAACGAGTAAGCGCCTATGTTCCAGCATGTATATACATTTTAGTGTTTATTTTCTGCTGAGAGTGGCATGCCAATACCAGCACATCGGTAGCTGATGGCCGGATAACAACACTTGAGTTTCCAGCATCTCTGGCATGCAAAGCACGTATCTGCCGCTTCTTGTGTGGAATCCAACTCCGGGACTTCATCTCAGGTGACAGCATCATTTATAACCACATACCGGTGACACGACGTGTTCATGTACAAAATAAATGGATCTGGAGGCAAGTTTGGGTGCATAAGTTTGCTTGGACCATCCAATAAAAAGGAATTCAACAAAGGCAGTTTTGTGTTCACCACAGGAAAGGAACTTTTTCCATTGTTTGAATATTTATTGTGTCAGAACTAATTTTTTATTCGAATTGCCCAGAGCAAGCTGATTCCTTTCAGCAGATTTAATCGACACACTGGGATATTCATCAGCTACAATGTCAACCCCCGAATTATCTCCTGTAAGTACTAACACTTTATCAAGGATTAAAGATGCCAGGTCAGAAAATGTGCTGGGTAGATCTGATAATGCTCGGAGAACGGCCAGGAGATCTATAATTCAAACTGAATTGCTGGGTACCATCTCGGTAGGCTTTTGACTTTTTCAATTAGTTCGGACAACTTTGACTTCGATGTCTTAGCAAATGATCCATCAACCTCTGCAACAGACCAAGGTAATGGGCCTAGACAATGTTTGAGAACTGTTTAACGGTCAAACTTTGTAGCTTGTGCAATAACTAGCACACGTGCAAACAGATTGCCATCAGCCTTCAATAAGATATTATGATTTCTGACTTTTATATTCTTTGTCTTGTTTAGACTGCTGAAGGTTTTCAAGTTAAGTTTCTTTAGTGTTGCATAGAAGGATCCTGTGTACTGTGCCTTCCGTGTTTTGATAGGTTTGTATTGTCAATCACACCACTCACCTGGAAACAATATTAGCTCGCTTGTGTGCAGTGGCAAGACACATTTGAACTGCTTCTTTATTCAAATGGAAGCTTATTATACCACTCCTGGTTTTGGTGGATCGATTCAATGTTTGTTCAATAGGTTGGTCTCAGGGCAACTGAGCAAAGGCATTTCAATTCCAAGGCAATCATAGATCTACCAGTAATATATTGTATAATTTTTAACTAATTTAATTGGAAGCCACACCTGCAAAAAGCTACCAGTCAAATAAGTGTCACAATATTCACTAGATTTTTTGTTTCATTGAGAAGACTTCGTTGTTAAGTGATCTGGGCATAAGGGTTAATTTGCACTCGCTAACACCTCTAAAGTGTAGAATTTATTATTCTTATTGTAGAAAAGTACATTTTAGCGTATTTCCATGTTTGTAAACCAAACAATTTGCATAAATATATATGTAACATGTAAAATTGTCTTACTGACATATATGTGCCTTCTAAAATGACAGAATTCTGCTTTTGGCGGGTACAATGTATGTGTCTTTGACGTTGGTTTCTATGGTAACGGACAACTTCTCTAATGCCCAACATGCGAATTCAGACCGACAAAATTATACCATAAAACCCCTGGGGTGCAGCCAAAATCATTTTTAGGCCCCTTTATGAGATTTGCCGTATAGATTAATAGTAACATTAGCTCGGATGATTTAAGAGGAAGCTAGATGTATAATTAAAGGACAGGATGGCGACTTTATTTTCCAGATTTTATGACAATCTGGCAATAGAACACGAGAAAATAAAAAATGTGAAGGGTGTTTTCCATATAAAATACAGTTTAATTTTGAACCCTTGTGAGACTATTTTGTAACCTTCCCCGTGAAACTCCCATAAGATTCTTCTGAAATGACCTTGATTAACACCTCGTATCATGCATGTCTCCATTACATATATCTAGGGCAGTGTGGGTTTGAAAAAACAAAACTTGTAATGGTCTTTACCATGCAACCGGTTTTAACTGGATATTGGGTTTATTGGGTGGATAAATATTTACATAGTTTTCGTGAAAAGATTATTTGCAATACAAGGAAATTACCGTAATTTCTCGACTAAAGGCCGCCCTCGAATATAGGACGCTGTCCCAAATTTGACCAAAATCTGCCCAAAAAACTCTTGTATTCAAGTATAAGACGCTGTTAAATTTAGAAAAAACGTACCTTTAAAAAATCGAAAATTGGTATCAAAAATAACCATCACTCCGCGTCATGTTTAATGCATGACAAAAAATTATCATGATGTTAGAGAAATTATTAAATAGGACCGCCTAAATATCGTGTATCTTCAATAAAGATTGTTTATTACATCAAAATCAATCTAATTTTGGCATAAAATGTCTCCTTGAAAACATCGAAATTGCGTGACATAAACAGATTGTAATGGCTCTTTTGCGTTTGGAGGCGCTGTATGATCTTATGCGCTAACGGGAGTTGGTTATCTGGCTCTTTTGTGATTGGAGGCGCTGTGTAATCTTATGCGCTAACGGGAGTTGGTTATCAAACAGGTACGGGAACATTCAGTTCCTATCGCGCAATGATGATATATAGCAATTTCCGAGTTCCGAGTCCAGAATATTTATATCCGAGTACTCGCTCTAATTAGAATAAAGATCTTTTGCGATTGGAGGCAAATCACGTGATTTATACACGTATCTTTTCTCGACGCCATTTTATGTCAAATTCTGGATTAATTTTGATGTAATAAGTGATATGTATTAAAGAATAAGCAATATTTAGGTGCCCCAATTTAATAATTTCACTTCCGCTTGGTGTTTTTGGAGTATACATTAAACATAGTCGTCAGGCGGCGCGAATTGGCTAGGGTAACATTTAGTTCAATTTCCGTGGTATAATCTGTGACTTTTTAAGAAAAATTTCGACCCAAAAATGTGCGGAAGGAATGTTCTCGATTATAGTACGCACCCCCCTTTCTAGTACATGTGTTTGGACCAAAAAACTGCGTCCTTTAGTCGAATTTTAACGGTAGAAAGTTTTTAGCAGTAGACAAATTTATAGCTATAATATTCGATTTTATGTTAAATAAACAACACAAGATGATCATTGAATATTATTGTATAATATAAGACTGAATTTTTATACGCTAATTACAAACATTTAGACTAAGGTGCAAGACTCAGCTAAGAGCAAATATTTTGTCTGACTCATACTCCCAATAGACTGCGTAAACAATACCGTTAGCATTGGTAACCAGCTGGTTGTGACCACGAAATGGACTGGCTATATGAACCTCATCACGGGCCGAGTGGCAGATGATGGGTGCATCATGGGCTCTAAGACGGATGATAGCTGCATTACGGGCCGACAGGCAGATGATGGGTGCATCATGGGCCTCAAGGTGGATGATGGCTGCAACACGGGCTGAGTGGCAGATGATGGGTGCATCATAGGCTTTAAGGCGGATGTTGGCTGCATTACGGGCTGAGTGGCAGATGATGGGTACATCATGGGCTTTAAGGCGAATGATGGCTGCATCACGGGCCATGTGGCAGATGATGGGTACATCATGGGCTTTAAGGCGGATGATGGCTGCAACACGGGCTGAGTGGCTGATGATGGATACATTATGGGCGCCAAGGTGGATGATGGCTGCATCACGGGCCGTGTGGCAGATGATGGATACATCATGGGCCCTAAGGCGGCTGATGGCTGCATCACGGGCTGAGACAGAAGATGGGTGCATCATGGGCTTTAAGGCGGATGATGGCTGCATCACGAGCCGAGTGGCAGATGACGGGTACACCATGGGCCCCAAGGTGGATGATGGTTGCATCACGGGCTGAGAGGCAGATGATGGGTACATCATGGGCCCCAAGGTGGATGATGGTTGCATCACGGGCTGAGAGGCAGATGATGGGTACATCATGGGCCCCAAGGTGGATGATGGCTGCATCACAGGCTGAGAGACTGAAGATTGGTGCATCATGGGCTTTAAGGTGGATGATGGCTGCATCACGGGCCGAGTGGCAGATGATGGGTACATCATGGCCCCAAGGTGGATGATGGCTACAACACAAGTTGCGACAAAGCAGGATATGTCCAGCAGGTGTGGATATCAAATAAAGATGATGGACTATTGGCACTGGAAGTGCTCAAGTCAAAAACATAATTGCTATGCGGAAAATCACAGGCATTGGATTATGATCGGGCTCGTCACTTGTTAATCTAATATTACAAATAGTATATTATTGCTGCAGCTATTGAATTCACATGAAACCTGGTTAGATGCAAACACAGAATTTGGGGTCAAAATAAGCTTTAAGTGATTTAAAGCTTAGAAAGGCCAAAACCAACCTAATCTGATTGTAGAGGATTTGCTGGGTGCCCCAAATGATTCGATACAATCTTTAGAGGAAATAGCATGTATAGTTTGAATTGTTTTAAAGCAAGATTTTGAGCTTAATTTTAAATTATTGAGAGAAATCATTTCCAACATCGTAATCCATCATTCCGAGTTTTACACAATGTCGGTCATCTATGAGATTCTTCTACAATTAGCAATTGGTATAACCGCGCCCCCACCCCCCTCTAGGCTATCACAGAGACACATACATTGCCAAATATAACATGGCGTATACGCGCCAATTCAAGTATTTCGTAGTGTAGAAACTACGAACATTGTAGTATGATGAAACTACACTTAGAAAATTTCGAGAGAACCCCTAAAATACTTCTCGACAATTAGTCATTTCATGTCGTAGAAGCGACAAGCCGATGATAAATTCTGGATAATGCAGGGTCTGCGATGCGATCGATGTCGAAGAAAAGAATAGGAAATCATTCGATGTGAAGTGTCAGTCCTTCTTGACTTAAAAATTGTCATAATCTATTAAGCCAATCGACCCTTAAACTGTCCGGCGAGTCAAAATGCCTATGTAATGGCCCTGAGAAACATCCATTTGCAAGACAAGTAATTTTTTGTAAATTTACACTGGAGTGACTGGCTCAGTAACCGAGCACAAGTTTAAATTTTCTTGACCAATCTGACCATTAAAGGGAAAAGATTACACTATTTCTGCAAGTATGACGTTTCTTGAAAATCTGGCCATCAAAATTCTAGGATTTCCTATAAATCTAGTTAGAAAAAAAATGGATTTCCTATAAGAATAGGAACACTCTCATCCCTGTTAATGACAGACCTGATTAATGTGTTCCCTGTTAATGACAGACCTTGTTAGTGCATTCCCTGTTAATGACAGATCTGATTAGTGTGTTCCCTGTTAATGACAGACCTGATTAGTGTTCCCTGTTAATGACAGAACTGATTAGTGTGTTCCCTGTTAATGACAGACCTGATTAGTGTTCCCTGTTAATGACAGATCTGATCAGTGTTCCCTGTTAATGACACACCTGATTAATGTGTTCCCTGTTAATGACAGATCTTATTAATGTGTTCCCTGTTAATGACAGACCTGATTAGTGCATTCCCTGTTAATGACAGACCTGATTAGTGTTCCCTGTTAATGACAGAACTGATTAGTGTTCCCTGTTAATGACAGACCTGATAAATGTGTTCCCTGTTAATGACAGACCTTGTTAGTGCATTCCTGTTAATGACAGATCTGATTAGTGTTCCCTGTTAATGACAGAACTGATTAGTGTGTTCCCTGTTAATGACAGACCTGATTAATGTGTTCCCTGTTAATGACAGATCTGATTAATGTGTTCCCTGTTAATGACAGACCTGTTTAGTGCATTCCCTGTTAATGATAGATCTGATTAGTGTTCCCTGTTATTGACAGAACTGATTAGTGTGTTCCCTGTTAATGACAGACCTGATTAATGTGTTCCCTGTTAATGACAGATCTGATTAATGTGTTCCCTGTTAATGACAGACCTGATTAGTGCATTCCCTGTTAATGATAGACCTGATTAGTGTTCCCTGTTATTGACAGACCTGATTAGTGTTCCCTGTTAATGACAGACCTGATTAATGTGTTCCCTGTTAATGACAGACCTGATTAGTGCATTCCCTGTTAATGACAGAACTGATTAGTGTTCCCTGTTAATGACAGACCTGATTAATGTGTTCCCTGTTAATGACAGACCTTGTTAGTGCATTCCCTGTTAATGACAGACCTGATTAGTGTTCCATGTTAATGACAGAACTGATTAGTGTGTTCCCTGTTAATGACAGACCTGATTAGTGTTCCCTGTTAATGACAGATCTGATTAGTGTGTTCCCTTTTAATGACAGACCTGATTAGTGTTCCCTGTTAAAGATAGAACTGATTAGTGTTCCCTGTTAATGACAGATCTGATTAGTGTGTTCCCTGTTAATGACAGACCTGATTAGTGTACTGCCTATGCTAAGGATTGTATTTGTGCACATGCAGAGTAAATCTAATTTCTTGAGTTAATTAATCGATAACTGGATACATATAGATGTATAAACAAACTCGGCTTTATTAGACGATTATTTACATGTAGCATACATTTTGCCCAAAAAGGGAATTAAAGAAACGCATAAACTTAACGTTGATGCCACCGTCAACAGTAAAGTGATACCTACATGTATGTTTCATTTTCTGCTTCGCAGGCAAAACAAAAGGCATAAAATATTATTTTACTGGCGTTAATATTGTATAATTTCAGAACAGTGAGTGTGAGAATTATAGCAAAAATTCTCACGTTATATCGGCCAACGTAAGCGGAGCCAGCATGAGAAAATCCGCACAAAATTATGCGTGATAACCGGAGAGGCTCAAGAACATCATTACATAACCCAAGACGCTCCAGAAAATCATTACATCTTATGTTGGCGGGTTATATTATTCCAGATGTTTGTGACTGTTATGTTCTCAGTATCTATAATAGCGACAAACATCATAAACACGAGATCGCTCATGATTCCTTCAAATGTTTATTATAGAGCCTAATAAAACTCTAGCAGATTACAATTTCTCAACACATTTAACAGTACAATCTGGCAACATGTTTTCAAAATATGAATGGAACCAAAAAGGAATGCTCATCCGTTTTATTTTGTGGATTTTATATGTAATAATTAGTGAGATGAATTCAGTTTTATGCAACATAACAGGAACATCATTTTTCCAGAACCAGTTTTTAAAATAAAAATGTGGTTTTGAGATAATGGCACCGGTTTTCGCACCTACAAATAAGAAAATTTATCAATTTTTTTTTTACAAGTGAGATGACATACTTATCTCCCTAACACACTTGAATATTCAGAATTATAAAAAGTTAGGTGCCCCTAATGGGCAGCGGGATGTACAGTCATGCACATGACAAACCCCACTTACTGTGCATGCGCATACTGGTACTTCCGTTACTAAATATTGGCTGACATAAAAGCAACTATTCAAATCACCAAAGGACCAGGCCTCCGTGGGGTGGAGAGGCCGGGATCCTGTTAGGGAGGTAAGTATGTCATCTCACCCGTGAAAAAGAAATATGATAAATTTTCTTATTTCACATCATGAGAACATACTTACCTCCCTAAGTGACCTAACACTCTTGATAAAAGCCAGAATTTGAAAGTAAATTTGGCGGGAGGGAGGCAAGGTCCTAAAACCAGTACACCCTCGAAGAGACTAGCTCTTTGAATTTTCAAGAGATTTAAAACATCTGAAATTGTGTCTGAAAACACAACCAGGAATAGAATTTTTCATCGGATAATCGACCAATGAAGATTAATCAAAAAGCAAATGCGCTCCACCCACTCCCCGCCATCGTCTTTCTGAGGAAGGTTAGGAAAAATGCTGCTCTAAATGACTAGCACGTTCTCTAATACTTGAAAATAAGTATTACTAGACATTGGAAAAAGAAGAATTGCTTCATTTTCAAAAAACTCTCTGAAAGAACCACAATTAAGAAACATTAACCATCACCTATTAAATTAAAAATATGACAGCATCACCAAGACAAAAAAACAAAATGGTTACATATACTGACCTCTGATGTCTTGGGCGCGGAAATCATCTCTTCCCCCACCAGATGAAGAGAATTGTACCAGCTAATAGTAGGGATTCCCCACCAACAAATGTGATATTTGTAAATAGCAGAGGAGGAAAACTAATTACAAATCTATATACCTCTAAATTATTTTATTTTCTGAGGACTGAGATGGTGAGCAGGTTGGAAGTGTCACGGAGGTAATGGTCGGTAAAACTTGATTCACAGTGTCACTGGGCTACTGACATAATGTCTTCAATAGAAACACCATTAAATAATGCCGTGGAAGTTAACACACATTGGACACTATGAGCCTTGGCTCTATCTACTTGTTTTCCAGTGGCTGTCTTAAGACAGAATTGAATGCATTCTACTATCCATCTGGAAATAGTGTCTCGTGACACCCTACCATGGGGTTCAATATATGACAACCAAAGGGAGCATGGGTCTGTCCGCCAAACCCGAGTTCTTCTTTTGTACTTAATTATAGCACAGACAGGACACGATGCTTTAGCACCAGGATCATATCTGGTCAAGGCAGGTAAAATAATAGGTTGACCCAGATATTTTAAAGATTGATTCTTAGCCAAGAAATTCAATCTCGGCAGAAGCTTAAGGCCTTCACCTGTAACTATATACGGGTCAGGCTCAGCAGACAAGACATGAATTTCACTTCTGCGTCTGGCTGATGCTGCCGCAACTAAAAATACAGCTTTAAGTGTTAATACTTTTATAGAAATAGCACTAAGTGGTTCAAAAGGTTTATCACTCAAAACCTGAAGAACCAGAGAAAGACTCCATGACGGTGTCAGTGGAGTAGTTCTCGGTCTGAGATTGCCCATACCTTTGATAAGAGTATTTAGAACGCATACTTCATCACTTCCCCTCTTTGCCAAGCAAGGGATAACAGTTATTAATGCTGATTTATATCCAGCAATAGAATTAGGCTTAAGACTATAGGCATCATACAGGTGACAGAGAAAATCAGCTACTACCTGAATAGATGCATCTATTGGATTGATACATCTCTTTGAGAACCATTCTGCAAATCTGTTGATTTTATAATTATATGCTCTGGAGGTTGACCTCTTCTGGCTCTGGCCATGAAATTGGCTGCTTGCTCAGAAAAGCCCTCCTTAATTGTGGATTTTTTGACAACAAACATTGACGGATTCTTGTGAAGGGTCTTGCCCTGGAATATTATATTGTCAATCAGAGGCAGAGGAACTGGATTGCAGACCAGAAAGTCCAGCAGACCCGTAAACCATGATCGGCATGGCCAATTCGGGGCGATCAGAAGCACTTGGCATTCCTCCTGCTTGATTTTCTGAAGATCCTTGGAATCAGGATTGTTGGAGGGTATTCATATGCATACATTCCCTTCCAACTGATAGCTAGCGCATCTATTGCAATAGCTCTTGGATCTGGAATCGGAGAAACGTACGTCGTCATCTTCGCATTCTTCTTCAATGCGAATAAATCTATGTTGGGTTTTCCCCAATGATTGAACAGATGATCCGCCACACATTGATTTAGTTGCCATTCTGTGGGCAGAATGCTCATCCTTCGGCTCAATGAGTCTGCTAACAGATTCAGCCTTCCCGGAATATGAACTGCTTTCAAGGTGATCATATGATCCATACATCAGCAAAGCAGTTTCCATGTCATCATACAGAGACTGGGCGACTTCGTTCCACCCTGGCAGTTTATGTAACTCACTACTGTTGAGTTATCTGAATGTATCAACACAAACTTCCCCTCCACTTCTATTAAGTGTTCCAGGTCTAGAATTACAGGCCGTAATTCTAGCATGTTGCTATGCTTGAGGGAGGGGAGGGGTCAGGATGACCCCCACTAGGAGATTCCCTCTCTCCATCCACCAATGAAGGTGATGAATGAGAGGATCCAACACTTGAATGCGCGAGTCCAGTGATCCTAAACTCTGTGTCCACTGAATCATGAGAAACAGCTGAATCGGCTGCCTGCGCAACGCCGCCTGAGGAATGACTGGTTCCATTCAAACCATCAGACCTAGCATTCTCAGATAGACTCGTGCTAGAATATAACGACTGCTGCAAACGAATTGAATGCACGAGAGGAGATTCTCCACTCTCTCCTGGGATGGATAAACATATCCTATCTCCAGATCGAAGAACATACCCAGGTAAACAAACTTCTGGGATGGAGTCAGCTCTGATTTCTGAAAGTTGATTATCCAGCCTAAATCTGTGAGAGTTATCAAAACTATCTCCAGATTTGCTGTCAAGCTTTCTGGGTTGTGTGCTTTTAGCAACCAGTCATCTATGTAAGTGTGGACTGCTATACTTCTCCTGCGGAGGTATGCTCGGAGTCGTCGAGATGCTGAATGGGAGAACTTTGAATTCCCATTGGCATCCCTGAAAAGCAATCTCAGGAACCGACCAAAACTCCTTGCAATGGGAATGTGGAAATAAGCATCCTTTAGATCTATCAATGCTGTCCACATCCCCTTCTCTAACCCCAACAACACCGATTTTATTGTTTCCATTTTGAAACTCAGTGTGTCTATAAATTTCTTTAGAGGGTTGAGGTTAAGAATTGGTCTCCACCCCCTGGTGTTCTTTATCACAAGAAACACGGTTGAATACAAGCCCGGGCAATCTTGTGCCTGTTGACTTGCTTCTTTTAGAATTAGAGATTCTATCTCCACTTCTATGCACAACCGCTTGACTGGATCTCTTGGAATTTGAGTCCAGACCGGTACCAGAGACAGATGCAATGGCGGACCTATTATCCTCTTTGGACTGTATCTACGTGAAAGCCATTGCAAGACTAAGCGGTCCTGAATTAACCGCTCCCACTCCTGAATGTGGAAAGTCAAACGACCTCCCACTGGTGCACCTAAGGTTAATGGGGAGCACATAAATTTTAGAAGTGGGTGTGTCTCTGGTACGTGTGACAACACCAGTGGTACCTGTGGTAACCGAAAATTCAGGTCTGGTTACCATGCGCCGCTCCTCACGTGCTTCACCCAGCGCCACGTGCACCACGGTGCACGGGCTGCTGCTTGGCTGGCTGCGCTTGAAGCGCTGGCTGATGTACAGCAGCACGCTGCTGCTGGCGCAGTCTCTGAACCCGGCCGGTCTGCTGGCTTCTGACACTGCCACGAGCGTACTGCTGTCGAACAGCCAAGGTCTGAACATGGACGTGTTCTCTGCGCAACACCTCAAATTGTGCGCGCAGCGCCCTCTGATTATTCACCAAGTTCACCATCTCCTAGAGGTGCCGACAATCCTCACCTCCAAAAAGATCAGGGCCCAATAAGCGCGATTTGAGCTCATGGGATGGGCACAAGTTGTCTACGGCAAATGTGCGCCTCGTCCTCAGTGACTTGGTTACCGACCTAGTCAGACAATTCTGTTGGTGCACCAAGGCTGCTACTACCCCTGATAGCAGCTGACCCACGTGAGACACCGCACTAATCGCTGCTCGCGAGCTCTCCTCGGTGTCACGCAAAGTGGCATTAGCTGAGCGCATAGCGCCTGAGCACAGCGCTACCGTGTCAGCACGAGAGCCTGGCCGCGTGTCTACCCCCAGAGTGGTGCTGTCGTCCGCGCTCGGTCTGGGCCCTATACCATACCGAGTGTACTGACTGGCAGTAACTCGGAATCACCTAGCAACCTCATGGGGGGTCTTCGCGAGGCGACCTTTCGGTCTGATCGACTCCTCTGCCGCAGTGAACATATCTAAGATATGCTCAGCATATGGCAGAGACTGAGCCGTGGTGACAAACGGCTTATCCTGTAACCACGCTCGCGGGTTACTGGTGGCCGATTCGTCCACGGAGAGCTCTGGTCGGACAGCGAGGAGCCATGCGCACGCGTCAGACCCGTCATCGTCCGTGGTCACCTGCGAATTGCCGACGAGCAGCGGGCCCTCGTCATTTTCAAAGGCATTCACAGGTGGGGCTGTGGAGGAGGCTACAGACGTACCTGGTTGCCCGGGGAATGCATACAGGCCCGCGAGGGCTGGCATGACATTCTTCACGGGCAGGCCACGCACCGAGGCCACGCTCGTGAGGGGCATAACGCATACTAGCGCGGTCCGGGTTGTCCGTATGAGATTCCATGGCTAAGCATAGTATCTTATATGGGCGGCCGTCTGCTCCAAATCAGCCCACAGGTTGAATCATGAAACCTGCTCCCGAGAGAACAGAACCATAGGTGAGCGGCCGCGCACCCCATGAGAGAGAGGTGTGTAAATGCTCGCATCCATGTCTTCATGATCATCCTGTGGGGCGAGCAGGTAGTCTTCATCATCTTCCTGGTCAGGAAAGTTAGACTCTGGGTTAGCAAGGAAAGCTAACCTAGACTGACCAGGAGAATGCCTGAGGGCAGATGACGAGGGTACTCCGCGAGTGACTGTGGTCAGGCCCGCTGGTCGGGTCCTGCCTGCTGCTGCTCACACCGCTGGATCATCAGGCGCTGCGAACATCAAGCCTGGGTCCAAAATGGCCGCCCCTGGATCACTGAAAACCTTGTCCGAACTAGTAGGGCATGATCCAGTGATGGGGGCTACCTGCACCGAGGTCGATGCGCAGGAAGTTGAAACACCTGTGCCCGGCAACATGCCGCGAAGCATGTCAGGCATCAGATCTTTCAGTCCTGCGCATCTCGCTCACTAATTCTACCTTGAAGGCCTCGAGCTCACCCTTCTCAGAGGCCTTCTTCTTACCCTCCTGCTTCACCTTCTTGCCGTCCTCAACCATCATTCTTGCCTGTGAACCAAAGAATTCAGAGGTTAGATCCCCACCCACCCAGGGAAAAACCCTGAAGGGACACGTGTCTTCTCTTGTTAAAAAATAACAAAAACAACCAGGGATAGAGAAAAGATTATGACTATCTAGATATCGCTCCACGTTCATAACAAAGGATGATAATGACATCAGTTTGATTTCTCTAAACTAAGATTATGACATCAAGGAAGAGAAAAAAATATCTGGTTGATTATGACATCAAAACCTCAATGCAACAGCCCCTTCAAGGAGAGGAGACATCAGAAGATGAATGCAAGAAATACCTAGTGACTACATACATTCATTACTCAAGAATAATATAATATTAAATTATATATCCGAGAACGCATGCACACACAAGAGAGAATACAGTGCAATAAAGATAGCAGCAAAAATTGTTAAATATTTTCAAATAATTAGGTGTCATAACTAATAAACTCCTTTATCCTGAGCACAGGCAAACCATCCTCTTGTGCAGAAGAAACACGTCCATCCATCCGTCGAGTCTGTAGAGTCTGATGAAGGGGATGGGACAAAAAGGAGGAAAATATTTTTTGTTTTATATCTCCGACCCTTAGACATATCATAATGATAAGTCAGAGAAAGAGACGTGAACAACCTCCGAGTGAAGAACAGGAGCTCTTATGATTCATAGATGATCCTGTGGACACAAAGACACAAGGGATTAGTAGACCTAAGTGCTGGGAGAATTTAACAAGGATTCCCAGCGCCTAAAAACACGCTACCGCCAGGTCGGTCGCGAACGAAAACCGGTAACATATAAAAGTTGCAAGTCTTAATTAATATATGGAACAATATCACCTTAATGGATGATGAGAACTCCTCTGGCGTCTTAGCATCAGCCATTTATGGAAATGGATGATTAAATATATAGAAATTCTCAAAAAAGAGCTTGGAAAGTTTTCCAATTGTTGCATGTAAGCCAATATATTAGAAAACGGAAGTACCAGTATGCGCATGCAGTAGGTGGGGTCTGTCATGTCCATGACTGTGTACATTCCCCTGCCCATTAGGGGCACCTAACTTTTTATAATTCTGAAAATTATTGAACTTAGAGCCGATATACTAGTATATCAAGAGTGTTAGGGCGGTAAGTATGTTCTCATGATGTGAAAACTGGTGATGGTTCCAACACTGTCATACTGCAGAGCATTACCCACAACATGTACAGACTTTCACATAAACCTGAACCGATGAAGTGAGACCTTGACACAAAAGATATATTGAAATATTGCAATTTTTTTCATCACGATATATCATATCTTCTATGGCAATAGTGTGCAAACTTAGTACACCCTGACCTACTTTACGTACACATGCATGCACGCACACAGCAATTGTTCACCTTTTAATAGGCTTTAACTTGACACCGCCAATCTGTTTGATGACATCAGCCATTGACAAAACTCGTCTTGATGTGGGCGTGTCCTGTGTATTCCCAGTACATTCCCGGCTTTGATGCAGAATCTGTTTATTCTAGAAAAAAAATTATCTTGACAAAGATTATATGTAATTGACAGAAATAGAGAAACATAAATGAGTACGTCAAATTAATTATCATCTTATTCACATTCCTTATCTTCGCATGTGTATTACAATTTTGAATATAATGTATTGTAAGAAATGTTCTGTTGAATATTTCGGACTTAATT
The DNA here is from genome assembly GCA_034401795.1 of Chaetoderma sp. LZ-2023a. NCBI lineage: Eukaryota > Metazoa > Mollusca > Caudofoveata > Chaetodermatida > Chaetodermatidae > Chaetoderma > Chaetoderma sp. LZ-2023a. Next base: position 250,820,056 of record CM067369.1, read on the forward strand.
TTATTGGAACAGATTGCTGCCTCAGGAAGCAATAAGGCAGCAACGTCTTCCAAGCCAATTATGTTCAAAATATTCAACAATACATTTTATTTTGTTATGGAAACATTTAAAATTATTTTTGAGCTGTACTGCAGTTAGTATAGCATGCATAGGGCCATTGAACATTTCATGTACTGATAGCCTGTGTACAGAGCGTGACACTCGTGACATTAGCCTGGATGAGGTGCAAGGCAGCAAGGCTAGTGACACGTAACTCTGTCAATGAACATTATGATTATGTTCTAGTCTTCACCAGTCAGATTCAGCAGCTACACATTTAGCCTATATATCACGCAGTTTTTCATTCAAGGACTATTTAATTACTTTTCAAGCGGCAACCTCCAAATTGTCAAAAGCCTCTAATTAAATGTTATTCCGGAGACTGACATGTCTCAGAGGAATTTGTAAGACAAGATGTTTTGAAAAGCTGTTCCCAAAAGGCAGTCTTATATGAGTAAAACAGGGCATAATTTATCTAATAGTAACAATATTAATCGGGTTTGGTGAAATCTGTCATACCTGTTGAATATTTATAAACTAATTTGACTGGCAGCTGTTGCTGCCATATGCAAAGGCCGCAACAACTCCCAATCAAATAAATTAGTTTAAAAAAATATTCAACAGCGTACCTGTATAGACAGACTATAGTTACCTTGAAATTGAGATGCTGGGAATACAGGGTTCAATTCATGAAAACGTGTTCAAAGTGGGTGGAGCTTAGCTAGAAATGGGCGGGGCATAGCTAGAAATGGGCGCAGCATAGCTAGCTATATAGACTCCTCTATCAACATCCTTCTTTATACTGACCTGCTTAATAAGGTCTGCCAGAGACAAGCCTCCTCTGTCCGTCATATCACACATCATTGGTGGAGGTGGTGGAGGGGGCGGTGGTGGTGGTGGTGGTGGAGGAGGTGGAGGTGCACCATATGGTGGGGGCGGTACCGGTAGACTCAGTAAAGCAGAATTATTACACGATACCTCTGTAGAAAGAGATTGCCAGAAATTACTCATGTAATTAGATGAAATAGTTTTCAAAATAAAAACACAAACATGTTAGTTCGTACAATTTTGAACACGGTGAAAGAAAGGTACTGTTGAATATTTTGGTCCTAATAGGATTGGAAGCCATTGCTGCCTAGCCATGGCTTCCAATCAAACTTAGTCCAAAATACTCCATTGGCTTCCAAATGGACATTCAGTAAGCAGAATTTTGTGGCCAGCTGCCATATATTGGGGCTCAAGATGGTGTCTATTTACAGATATGATTATTTTAATGGTCATGCCGGCCAAAACCTGCTTCTACAGCTTCCATATGCATGACAGTCATCTTGAGGAATGTTCATTTGCAGACAAAGAAGACTATCTTTGAAAATTTATCACTGGAACAACTAGTTTGATAACCGAGCCAGTCATTCCACCATGACGAGCATGTCCAGTGATAAATTTTCAAAAAATAGTTTATGCTTGGTCTGTAAATGGACATTCAATAAGCAAATATTTTTATTCTTTTGACCAGATTTGACCATTAAGAGTTAAAAAAAACACCATTGCATGGGCCAATAAGTGTTCAATACACACAGGTTTTACGATAGAATTCCAAGGTCTAATCCCCAAGTTCTTATTTAAATTTTATCATAGAAAAGTTAATAATTTGCAGACCAAAAAGACCATTTTTGATCATTTCACCACTGGAATGTCTGACATGGTCATCAAGCTAGTCATTACAGCGGTAGATTTTCAAAGTCTTTCTCTCGGTCTGCAAATTAACATTTCTTAACACTACTGCACGAGCTGGTTTTTTACCATCTTGAGTGCGTACAACTTGTCTCAAAATTTAAAATCTTCAAATTAAATTAAAAGATATACTAGTGTTCATTTTTCAACAAATTAGGTGGGAGACGGTGCTGTCGTAGACAGCAACATCTCCCACCAAAATTGTTGAAACATGTACACCAGTTTCTTTGATATTGACACAGTAAAGGATAGAATATTGACATCAGAGTGTTACGGGTTAAGGCAGAAATTATAGTTTCAAGCGGCATTGATATTAAGAAAGACGAGTCTCTCACTATATAATCGTACAAACCTGTGGGCTGGTTACTTTGGTTAGTCTCTTGCGTTAAAACAATCATAGCAATTTGTTGTCTAAGCTTCGATAACTCGTCCTCCAGTACAGTGATTTTCTGCAGAGCCACTGGATCGGGAACCGAGAGCATCGAAGCATGTGACATGCCCGCCGATGATGACACAAGGAGCGAGTCTGGAAGCACGGGTGTTGATGTTTTCGTCGGATGATGGCGTCGCAACACATACAGACCGTTTTCCATCTCTTCAGGAGTTTCACCCGATGTCAGATCAACTCGATTCTTGGCTCTACAATTGATAGATCAGGTCTGTCACTCAAGTATAATATGATGTCATGCATTGTATCACAGAAATACATTCACATATATACATTTATATTTATCTAATGACACCTTTGATGAATTCAAAAGTCCAGTGACATGACTGAACAAGAGCTCCGCAAACGGCGCATAATACCCCGCTATGATGACAAACTAATAAATGACACCTTCAGAAAATATTTATTTCTTCCTCAGACCAGTAATCCTTATTAAGTGTCAAAACGATCCGCTAAACGATCAAGGAGGTATCGTCCGGAAACCAATTTTCAAGATGGCTGCCGCTGACTGGTGGCCATATTGGATTTCGGATTATCGTAAATTTTGATAGGTTTCTTCACCAGACATATTCCAATGACCCTAGGAAGTGATCCGGTAAATGGTAACGTAAATATCATCCTGAAAACAACTTTCAAGATGGCAGCCCGTGGCTGGGGCCATCTTGGATTTTGGATCAGTGTCGATTTCGATAAGTTTCTTCCTCAGACCTAGTCCAACCACTCTGTGAAGTTTCAAAGCGATCCGATAAACGGTAACGGAGTTATCATCCTGAAACCACTCCGCCACCCGCACGCCCACCCGGACGGACGGCGGCATTATATAATACCATGCCAAATTTTTTGGCGGGGTATAAAAACTAAATTCTTGGCGCAAAATAAACAAACCACATAAAAATATATCCGGAAACCAATTTTCAAGATGGCCACCGGTGGCTGCCGGCCATCTTGGATTTTGGATCATTGTCAATCTAGATAGGTTTCTTCACCAGGGGTAGTTGAACCACCCGATGAAGTTTAAAAGAGGGATAAAACCGATAAACGATAATGGAGTTATCATCTGGAATCCAATTTTCAAGATGGCCACCGGTGGCTGGTGGCCATCTTGGATTTCGGATCATCGTCGATTTCGATAGGTTTCTTCCCCAGACCTAGTCCAAACATCCTATGAAGTTTCAATGCGATCTGACAAACAGTAACGGAGTTATCATTCGGAAACCAATTTTCAAGATGGCTGCTGGCCATCTTGGATTTCGGATTATCGTTGATTTCGATAGCTTTCTTCCCAAGACCTAGTCCAACAACCCTATGAAGTTTCAATGCGATCCGCCAAACGGTAATGGAGTTATCATCCGGAAACCAATTTTCAAGATGGCCGCCGGTGGCTGGTGGCCATCTTGGATTCGGACCATCGACGATTTCGATAGGTTTCTTCCCAAGACCAAGTCCAACCACCCTATGAAGTTTCAATGCGATCCGACAAACGGTAACAGAGCTATCATCCGGAAACCACTCTGCCGCCCGCACGCCCGCCCAGACGGACGGCGGCATTACATAATACTAAAAAAACTAAAATTCTTCTAATTCTTGGCGCAAAGTCCAAACCACATAAAAATATGCCCTTCATGAATTAAAAGTCCCTTGAAAAACTCTATTGTACATAATTCTTGGTGCATGTGCACTGTATTTGGTTTGCTATGCCGAGCCATCATCCACAGATGGTTTGACAAGAAGGGATTCTCTGCGTCTTTCAATGAGATATCAAGGCTGCCTCAATAAATGGGGTACATGTAGTTTATCAGCAAATACCTTTTAAAAAGTACATGTAGTTTATCAGCAAATACCTGTTAAAAATAAGTTTATTCTAGATTGCTACATGCCACTAAATAGCTACATGTATGTCATGTGTATTTTGATATGACCCAAGGACCGTTGCATCAATGGAGAAATCCAGGTTTAGCTAAGCTCTACCCACACTTCGCCCGTGTTGGAATTGATCGATCCCTGAACTCCCTATCAATTTCCAGAAGACTATACAGGTAAGCTGTTGAATACTTTGAGACTAAATTGACTGGGTGCCCTGTAAAATTACTTTCAAAATGTTCAACAGCATGTTTATTAAATAGCAAAGACATACAATTCGTACAACAATGTCATCAATTAAGCATTTGTGATGAACTTAACGCCATCACTCATGACGGAATTGATTATGGCATCATCCTATAAATCACGTAATGTTGATTATGAGCATATGATTGACTGAGAAACTGGAATCCTCTATTATGACTAGATCTGACACAAAAGCAATGTTACCCAACATACATGTACACTCTAGCTACATGTACAACTCGGTTGACTATCAAATTTCAAGAAAGTGCCTCTTTTCCCTACATGTCCTAAGTCCCCTGTTATCAGATTTCTCAGCAGAACTGAAATTTGCAGAGATAGATGGGTCATTCCATGCCAAATCAACAAATTTTCAGAAATTTCCCCACCTGACCATCTCAGAATTTCCTAATATTTTGTTCCCAGCAAACAGGGTGTATTTTAGGAAAGACTGCAAAGTTTTAGCCTTGAGTTGTGAATAGTTTTCAATATATAGTGATTTGAACACCATAGGGTGGCGGAAATTGTAGTAAATTTTCGCACATGTTGTTTTTGCAGCCAACTTTAAGTCCCGATATCTTTTTAACTATACATCCTAGCCATCTGAAACTTTTACCATTAATTCATTATGGGTCCCACTGAAAAATGCAAAGGACAATCCAATGACTTGATAGTTCTTAATTTAGTACACTGACAAAAATGGCAAAAAGAATTCGCCCATTATGTATTTTGCCACCTTCGTCTGACACCCAATGACAAACTATTTAGAGTTAAGTCTGGTCTTTTCATCTACTTGATCTCTACCTACTAGTGAGCATGTCCACTTAATTTAAACCTCCCATGTATATAACTTTTTTGAGATATTACCTGCTGAAAATAGTAAAAGTCCCATAATTGCCCAACTTCCGCTACACATATCAGTCAGAGGGATAGGTCGCACAGTCTTATACCATGACCCACAAGAAAGTCTAAGTCCTAAGCTTTTATTTGATACCAATAACAACTTGCTTCCATGATTCCTTAACTGTTATATTAATTTAACAAAATAGACATATTCTCCAAAATCATGAATAGGTATTTACACTCAACATCATGTTAAATTACTGACTTGTTATTACTAAACGCAGATCTATGCACGAAATGGTAATGCATATGTCCAATTAACATATCTCTAAGATCTAAAGTAATGCACGTGCAGTCACTTGAGGCCATAACATTCCAAAGGCCTACTTTTTTACATGAATAACGTTTCTAAATTATTTGTTTTTATGTTGTTGAATAAATTCAAGGCATTACCGGTACTCAACTCACTGGGTGAGGTCAAGTCTGGGTGTTAGTGTTAGTGTTGGTGTTAGTGTTAACACTGATCACTAACACCAAACCAGGTGTTAACACCAGGAGTGTTAACATTAACACCGGCCGTGTTAACGCTAACACTGGTAGTGTCAGGGGTGTAGGAACGTACTCTGACCAGGGGTTGTGGTAGGGTGGCTAATCTATGGGTGGGGCCAAAAACTATGGGTGGGGCCAAAAACTATGGGAGCTATATAGATACACTATGGTATAGGAAAAACCTGGGGGCCAGGTGTGTGCCCTCGCCCCTACCCCACCTGTTCCTACGCCTATGATCGAGTGTTAAATCAAACACGAATCGAGCTATGAAATTTTACATAGTGCCCAGGTCTCCCCTTATGCATAAAATGACAAATGCTTGGAATGCGGTGGTAAAGTGGGTAAATAGGTGAACTAGTCTTCAGGAATTTGTTTTTCATTATAACTATGTTTTCATAGACTAGTCATTAAGCTAAATTAAATTTCACCAGTAAAGTCTTCAGAATTTACCATAGATATCTGAGATATGTGAATCAGCCTATACCATCTCATATTTGTGACTATTTTGCAAGGGAGGTAATCAACCAAAAACCGAGTCATTTTATTTTTAGCATAAAATTGCCTATATGTCTAATATTTAATATCCGGTACGTTACATGTTTAAAAGGAGCGGAGAACACTCTAGATAAATATGGCATCGATGTCTTCTCTCTTCCTATTTGAGATAAATAACTATTTTCAATATAGACCAAAAAATAAGCTGGTGTCCCACAATAATGTACGGCAGTTGGCATATCGCTATATAAGGTATAAAGCTATCGTTTTATTTTATGTTTACAAATTCGGACCCATTTTGATGTTAGATTGCGTTGCATACAAAAGAAATTATTCTTTGGCTTGTTGTTTATTAGCAGCAAGCACTAACACTAACACCAAGACTTGACCTCAACACGGTGTTAACCTCTAGAGGTTAGTGTTAACGCCAAGCTAGATATAGATATAAATGACTAAATTTTCATCTGCCAGTGAAAAGGTAAGCTAATAACTCATTCATATCAAGTAAATTCACCCTATTTTATGCTGATTTGAATATCTATTCCCATTTTATTCGTTAATGACGTATGTGAAAATGAAGGCAAAAGCAGGTCTTTTAAGTAGTTTATAACCACATTGATGAAAGCATACACACTTATTGTGTCATGGTGGATACAATCACTAATTACACACAGAGACAAAGCCTTACACAGGATGTCATTCTTTGAGTAATAAACTGCAAAGGCATGCAGTGTCACTTGCTTATTATCCCAATAAAATCCTTGGATTGAATCCTGAATCAAAAAGGAGTAGTTTTCTGGAAAAGTCTAACAAAAGTTAGTACTATCATCTAAGGTTTCGTTGCCGTTGGTAAGGTATGCAGCTTGAGCTTTCGATATGTAGTGATGTGTCATCAGCTTATCAAGTTGTTCAAACAGTATCTGGATAAAGTCTGACACACCTTCCTGTCTAGTAACAATTGTAGTTTGATCAGTATGAACCCACTGCTTGAAAGTGATTACATCATCGTCATCCATTTCAAGTTGATCTTTGACAAGTGTTTGTATATATGTCTACATGGCATTGTTTCCATGGCATAGATCACACCGCCGGTGTATCATACAGTCCCGGGAATGAATGTCACAAACAAGACGTGACATTAATGATGTATAATCTAACTTAAGTTCACTGACTGCTGCTAACAGAAGTTTCACAATCTGGTGGATTTCACAGACACATACGGAATGGGCTCCTTTGGCGCTGTAGTTCGGATCGACTGGTCGGGTACCGGCCGTACCAGCTAAGCTGGGTAAGCGCCGTCCGTCCTGGATTCGTTCCCCGAACACGGCCCCCCCTGGGTAGAGCTATAAGCATATATGGGCCTATGAGAGAAATCGCGTTGTAAAAACGACTAAGTTCGTTTAAGCGCATGGCGCTTAATACTATTTTTGGCAGAGCGCGTATTTCACGACCAAGATAGGATGACGCTTTTAGTGTACCGAGAAGGTACAATGTAATCCTTTTTAATTACTTGTTCCCGCCGAATCTGGCATTAATCAAGACCAGAATTCGACGGGCTTTCCAAATCTATAAACCATTTCAAAATCGGTTAAGAAATGGCCGAGTTATCCACGGAAAACCCCTTTTGATTATCTTCAAGGTATTGCCACCGCACTAAATCAATTTTGTATCTCACATTTGTGCGGGAGTAATTTTGGAACTTTTGAATATTGTTCACGATTACTTTAAGAATTAACTCGGAACACGAACTTGCGGTGAGCCCTTTCCCGGCCTGAAAATGTGATTCCACAGATGTAGAGGCAGCAATGTTCTTTGGTGGATGACTCGCCGGATCTGCCGGCCACGCCAAAGTAGTTATTCAGCCGCCCCCGCACTGATGTTGTGCAAGTTTATCTAAACCTTTTGACCGCAGCAAAGTAAACTTTGCCCGGTACGTCTTCAGAGCTGGCTGACATACCCCGCACCGTTAAGCTTAGTTATGTATCTTCATCCGTATTCAACAACCCCTGCTTATGATTAGGTTGTTGGCAACTTCCATCCGTACCATCGGTGTACGGGAACTTTCGTCATAGCAGTAATGTTATTGTATCTCTTGCTGACTACTCGTTAGACATTCTATATTGTGATTAGTCCCGAGTTCGATCCGCTCCCGTCATGGACTGCTTGCGGGAATCCTGTTTGTGGAAACCGGCATGCGGGAACTTTCCAGCTTCCAGAGAACGCATCAACTCACGTCAAACCAAGGGTGATGTATCAATTTCAGTAACACGATAGCCAATGCTTAAGAATGGCTACCGATTATTCAAGTAACTATACTTGACATTTTAATTATCCCATTAATTACATCTTTGATAATTATATCGTATCTGTATAAACGGTCCCGATGACTAAAAGGCACCGTAACGGTCTTAGGACCGCTAGTTATAATTTCTGTATCCGTTTATAGTTATTCTTATTTTCTGTAAGGTGTTTTCGCTAACCGCACCGTAGTAGGTTCCTCAACCTGTACTATATATATTATTCTGATCATTTCACATTGCATTGATTGGTCTGGTTAGTTTATATATGGCAAGTAGCCATCAGTTTATATGTTTTGTTTATTTGTAGAAAAATATAGGACTGCAGTGCACGTAGGAAACACTATTCAGCAACATTTATATATGCAGCACTTTCTCCCACCACCAACAATTTTTCACTGAGGTCGCTGTCTGTGCTATAACTCTGTTTAGCCCAGCATGCTACCGACTAAAAACCTTTTCTATTCAGCTCGATAGGATAGGTTTAATATGATTAGAGACAATCTCTTCGCTAGGAGACGCGTAGTGTACGCCTCTTTTCTGGTAGTTGCGATAATTTAGCCCCGCACTCCGGCAAGGTTGTGTAAGATTGGCCAACATACCTAAAGGGCCTCATATTTCTAAGTTATTGTCTCTCTTCATGTTCCACTAAGCCTTATGGCTTCTCAATTGTGTGGATGTCCCTATCGGCACCATGGACTGATCCGACCCTGGGAAACTATTGGGATTTCCGAGCGGTGATGGCCAGGGTGTGGTGTCACACACATTCCCCGCGTATCTTCAGATCCTCAGTAGTTAGTTACCTTTGCCAATGTAGGAAAGCACTGCTAAAACATATCTTGATCATTATTTTCTTTAATCTGCTGAACAATCCTCCCGCACCGCAGTGCATAACTGGGCAACTTGTGTTTAAACCTAATGTCAGGTTAAAAAGTTAGCTCCATAGGACCTGGTGACGGGCGAGATGCGCATCCCCACCAAATTCTGTAAGAATGTCTGGGCATGATAGTAAGATCTGCCACGCCCTCACGAGGACACTCACAGTGGGTATTCGTCTCTCTTACACCCACCATAACGATAGATCAGTTACCTAAAAATGCTTTTGTGGAAAGTAACCAATGTCCTGTGACGTTTTATGTGGTTACGGAGCGAGATGTCCGGATTCTTACCCAGTTCGGAGGTTTTGCAAAGTAACATGTATGCTGTCTTCAGTATTGATATCTTATGGCAGCCATTCTCAATGACAGCCATTTCTAAAAGCTAGGTAGACACCGGCCATTTGTGGCCTAAAATAGTTCTCGTCTCTTAAATATTAGGTTAGGCATAGAAGAAGGCCCGCATAAATAAAAGCGGCAACTACTAATTCAGCATATTGAGAATTACATAAGACGGTGACGTGGGAATCCTTCGGGAATCGCTCGTCCCGTCTTCACGTAAAACAGCATGCAACCTTAGTCATAATTTCACTAGGTATGGTCTTTTCTTTACAGCATTTTGGTTGAATATTAGAGTGGGCCCTTTTTGGCCAATACCCTTCTCCCGCTTTAAGCGATGGCAACATTTTCCTGTGACGGAGGCCCGCGCGAGGCACTTGCCTCTCGCAAGGATTCAGTAATGACGGCCCGTGCGAGGATATTACTCCTTAACCAAACTAGCACTAGTAGTGCCCGCGTGAGGCACATGATTTTCCAACACTACAAAAGATAATTTTCTTTCCTTTCAGCTTAGAGGTATAATAGCTTATATTAAGTTAATTAGTTATCCCGTGTACGGGAGCCTCCCTTACGGGGATACCTCTGCGGACCTACAAGTTTGTGTTGTACCTCCGGGAGCCCCACGTTTAGAAGTTCATCAGGCTGTCTCTGTCTTGTAATTTCGTATGCTCATTATATTTATCTAGCATACTTGACAGTCTGTTTAGGTAAAAATATTGTATAGACTTATGTTAATTAGGTCACCAAATCAAATCTTGTAAGTCCATAGATCACAAAATTGCTATGGACAGGCATACTGGTGACACAAACTCTTGGGATGAGACTGTAGTGTTTAATGTTCGCGACGATGGTCGCACGGCCCCACCGGAACAATTGAGTTTCACCGGCCTTAGGAGCCGGTCTTTGTTACCCGTAGGGCAGTATCGTACAGGCTCCGTCACCCAGAGACCGGAAGCTAACCAGCGTCATCATTAGTCGTGCACTTGAGGCGCGGTGAATCGACACCGGAACGGCCCGACACTACCCCGCGAGCTACAGGCTCCAACAGTAATACACCATGGTGGATTCAGCCCACAAAACTTAGAAGCAAGTTGTTATTAGTATCAAATAAAAGCTTAAGGCGTATGCTTTCTTGTGGTATATGGTATAAGACTGTGCTACCTATCCCTCTCACTGATATGTGTAGCTGAAAATTATGGAACTTTTACTATTTTCAGCAGGTCATATCTCAAAAAGTTATAATCATAGGTTTAAATTAAGTGGACATGCTCACTAGTAGGTAGAGATCAAGTAGATGAAAAGACAAGACTTAACTCTAAATAGTTTGTCATTGGGTGTCAGACGAAAGTGGCAAAATACATAATGTGCGAATTCTTTTTGCCATTCTTGTCAGTGTACTAAATTAAGACCCATAACAATGCATTAATGGTAAAAATTTCAGATGGCTAGGATGTATAGTTAAAAAGATATCGGGACTTAAAGTTGGCTGCAAAAACAACATGTGCGAAAATTCACTACAATTTTCGCCAACCCCTATGATGTTCAAATCACTATATATTGAAAACTATTTACAACTGAAGGCTAAAATTTTGCATTCTTTCCTAAAATACACCCTGCTAGCTGGGAACTAAATATTTGGAAATTCAAAGATAGTCAGGTGGTGACCACTTGTTGAATTGACGTGGAATGACCCAGATGTGTAACAGCTCCGTAGTCCATTTTTGGAATAGTCGAGAAAATGTTAGAGGCATTACATGTACCTACGTGTTGGAATACTAGTCCTGGTGTATTATTACTACATACTAATTTTTATACGTAAATTCCAAACCCGTTACAGATTCTTTATTATTTGTTGTTCTTCTGGAAACTCGTGTGAGCCGATGAGTTTCTCAGTTTAGAAAACACTATATTTACGATTGGAAAGACCTCAGAAAATCTTAAATATATCTAGACAGTTCATGGTGATGGACAAAATACTTGCGCCACAACGCTCGACCCTCAGAAACATCACAGTCTCTCATGCTGGGAGGACTGAAACCACAAACATCATATCATGACATCATACAAATAAGTTGGATAATAATATTTTTTGTTTATACACGACCAGACATGCCAGAGATGTATATCGCAAGCAACCACTAAGTACCAAATACTCTGGTTTCTCTGCGAAACAAAGAGAAAGTCGACCGTCAGTGTTTACATTCTTTTTATTTGTGGAATTTATAATTTGCATCTTCTTGGATATTGAGTAGTCTTAGATATAAGAATTAATGTTAATACGAGAGTTTTGAACCACTGGAAACGTTTTATGGACATGGCTCCGTATATTAAATTTATAGATATATCGGGTATAGCCCCTTTTACCTCTCATATCAGCCAAAAACGGCTTCAGCAGTTCTCTTGATACATGTCCATTTGCAGACCAAGAAGAGTATTTTTGGAAATTCACCACTGGAATGACTGGCTCGATAATCAAGCCAATCATTCCTGTGGTAAATTTTCAAAAATACTCTTCTCTTGGTCTGCAAATTGACATTTTCTTTGAGAAAATAGAAATTTTTTAAAACAAATTTCAGGCTTAAAGGGTTAAGAATTGCGCCTGCTTCGAGTGTTGACATACCTGATACATATACAGTTGTCTTTCAGCTCCTCTTCTACCCAAACCACATCTGCTTGATCACTGAGCAGGGAATCTGTCGATGTCATGGAGATGAGACTTTCTAAACTTGTACATTTCTGCAAGCCATGGTGGCCGCCAATCAGCTGCGGCTGAAAACAAAAACTTAACTGTGACATCTTTGTTAGCCTGCATACTTTTATCAATATAGCACAATTTGAACTAAACTGAGAAACCAAAAAAAACATGAATGAGAATAGAGTTGTTATTTCATAATCGCAATGTTGCTTAGAGTTGATTCTTTTAACCCTTTAATGGTCAAATTTGTTAAATAAAATTTTGATATTTTCTTATTGAATGTCCATTTATAGACCAAAAGAATACAATTTTTGAAAATTTATCACTGGAATAACTGGCTCAGTTATCGAGCCAGTTATTCCAGTGGTAAATGAAAAAAATGTGTATTCTTTTGGCCTGTAAATGGATATTCCACATGACACTAGCAGAGGACGGTTTTGGCCGGTATGACCATTAAAAGGTTAAATAATAACTCATATAACAATTGGGTTAGAAATATATGTGTGCAGTGCTTGTTCATGAATCCTGGGTTATCATGGTCATGGGTGAAATACATGGATTGATAGAAACACTAGCATTGAAGTAGTTTTCAATAATATGATGATACTATCAACTAATATTTACATGTCAGCATACACTAAAATGTGTTAAAGGTGCACATTCACAGCAGAATGGTTCAAAATAAAATTGTTAAAATTATTTACTTTTAAATTGTGTAATTGATGTAATGAAATGAAATAAATATTAGCATATGATTATTTCATTACGTAAAAATTAATATAATTTTTTAAGTTGTCAAATTGAATTAGAGGCACGAGTCCCTATTTCAAATTCATAACTAAACCTATGAAATTAATTTATGTGGAATGAAATCAATATAAATTAAGATTTATTTCGTTTCGTTACATTGAGGTACACAATTAAAGCCTCTAAAAGTATATAATTTCAACAATTTTATATTCAAGCATTTTGGTGTGAATATGCACCTTTAAGTGACCAACTCAGAATACATGTAGATTTGAGTGAGGCTGTTTTAGTTGCGACTCCCGACTAGTATTTTATAATTGTCTAAAATTGTTGAGATTTCTTAGCATCCAAGTGCACAAATGATCTTCAGATCAGCCCCATGATCTGTGTTCCCATGATCTGTGTTGGCTTATTCACCTTTTCTCTTATCTTCCTTCGAATGACAACTGACTGTCTACAGTGATGCCCATCTCTTTTGGAAGGGGTCAAAAGGTAAAATCAGTTGTAATGCAAGTCCTCTGAAATCGGTAGACGGAACTGAACCAAATTTGATATCTGAGTTACCCATATGACTGCGGAGTGCAAGAGGCCATTAATATTTGGCTCCGCCCTCAGGGGGTGGGGGAAGGGTTAAAAGGTAAAATTTTAACCTGCAGAAATTGATTGTAATGCATCTCCTCCGAAAGCATTGGACAGAATTCAACCAAATTTTGTCTGTGGGTTACCCATATTAAGGTGGAGTACAGGAGCACATTTACATTTGGCCCTGCACCCAGGGGTGGGTAGGCGTGGGGGTCAAAAGGTAAACAGAATTGATTGCAATACAAGTCCTCTGACACTATTGGACGGAATTCAACCAAATTTTATATGTCAGTTACAATGTACCCATATCAATGTGGAGTGGATGAGCACATTTACATTTGGCCCTGCCACCAGCGGATGGGAATGGGGTCAAAAGGTCATGAAATTGATTGTAATGCAACTCCTCTGAAATCGTTAGACGGAACTCAACCTAATTTGATATCTGAGTTACCCATATGATTGCGGAGTGCAAGAGGCCATTTATATTTGGCTCTGCCCCCAGGGGGTGGGAGAGGGGTCAAAACGTTAAATTTTAAACAGCGGAAACTGATTTAACACATCTTCTCCAGAACCACTGAACGGAATTCAACCAAATGTAGTATGTGAGTTACCCATATCAATGTGGAGTGGATGAGCACATTTACATTTGGCCCCGCCCCCAGGGGTGGGGGATGGGGTCAAAAGGTCATGAAATTGATTGTAATGCAACTCCTCTGACACTATTGCATGAAGTTCAACCAAATTTGGTATGTGAGTTACCCATATGATTGCTGAGTGCAAAAGGACATTTACATTTGGCTCCACCCCAGGAGTGGGTTGTGTCAAAAGTTCAAAGCGGTGAACGCGTGGATTTGCAATTACGCGTCATCGACCAATCAATCTAGTTCCTCTTGCCTCCTGCTAACAATCACGAGCTTACACTAGTCTAGACGGAAGCAAAACAATCATACATTGTACGTTTGACCATGCCTGGAGCCTATACAAGTCTGAATGTAGGTCTTGATGATCCACATCACTGTTGATTTGATGCAAGATCTTTGTGTCATCTGCGCACATGTATGCTTCTGATGTTAGTTTCAGGTCATTTAGGTACAATACAAACAATACTGGCCTGAGCACACTGCCTTCTGGGATTCCACTTTAAACACTGGACCATGCCGAATCTTAGTCATTTACTTTCAATCGGGTGTTTGCGATTTGATAGGAATGCTGTGATCCACTGGTGGACTTTACCAGCATTGTCATATCCATTGAGTTTTAGAAGTAGGCGTTAGCGTGGTACAGTATCAAACTTGCATGAAATCTAGATAAATGACATCAATGTTGATTCCCTCATTCATTTGATCTGTCCACGAGTCTAACACCTTCCACAACTGGAGCGATGGAGGCTTTCCATATATAAATTTATCAAAACTGCTGGTTGCTGATCAGGAGTCAGCTGGGTCAAGATCTGTCCAGAAAACTGAATTGTTTGCTTAATGAATGTCCATTTGCAGACGATTGTTACCTCCACGTTTTGAAAAAAGCTGAGGGGATATTACAATCACCTCTTCCGAGATCGCATGATGTAATTCAATCAAATTTGTTACGTGAGTTACTGTGGATATGATCGTGGACTACAAGACAACATTTACATTAGGCACTGCACCAATAACTGGCAAAATAAGAAAACTAGACGATGGCACGCTTTCGCAAATCTCCACACTTTCGCCACCTTTTATGTTCTCCCATCCACCCTACTCCACCCACACCCTGGGAGTGAAGCCTATTGTAAACATTGTCACACAATGTGTAATGAGTAAATAACAGACATTGTACCACATCTGGTTGAATTCTGCCAACTTTAACTTTCTGCCTCGACCACCGCCTTGTCCACCTCCACCTGGTCAAGACAGAAAGTCAATGAACTAAATGTCCATTGAAAAACTTTTACATTATTCTAAATATTCTTAGTGCAAAATTAACTCCACATCATGTAAAAATATGTGAAAAGATTAAGAAAATCATTTTCATTATGACAGGGACTGGATGCAATGATGGCATAGAACAAATCTGCACAGTTTTAGTGACATTGGATAAGCTTACTGTATGGTTTTAATCATTTGACTGCCAAGTCTTTGCAGACAACCTATTCCAGGGCTTATATTTCTGGAGCTGCTAAATATTTTGAGAACAATTTGAGTGAAAGGTGACTTTCAGCCAAATTGCTTTCAAACTATTCAGCAAAGGTATTCCTCACTGAAATTATTGTCCGGTGGCTTGCAGTAGGGAGACAGTTAACTGGCTTGACAAACAAACATGTTATTGTCCGGTGGCTTGCAGTAGTGAGACAGTTAACTGGTTTGACAATTAAACAAGTTATTGTCCGGTGGCTTGCAGTAGCGAGACAGTTAACTGGCTTGACAAATAAACATGTTATTGTCCGGTGGCTTGCAGTAGTGAGACAGTTAACTGGTTTGACAATTAAACATGTTATTGTCCGGCCTTGCAGTAGCGAGACAGTTAACTGGCTTGACAATTAAATACATTATTGTCCGGTGGCTTGCAGTAGCGAGACAGTTAACTGGTTTGACAATTAAACAAGTTATTGTCCGGTGGCTTGCAGTAGCGAGACAGTTAACTGGCTTGACAAATAAACATGTTATTGTCCGGTGGCTTGCAGTAGTGAGACAGTTAACTGGTTTGACAATTAAACATGTTATTGTCCGGCCTTGCAGTAGCGAGACAGTTAACTGGCTTGACAATTAAATACATTATTGTCCGGTGGCTTGCAGTAGCGAGACAGTTAACTGGTTTGATAATTAAACATGTTATTGTCCAGTGGCTTGCAGTAGCGAGACAGTTAACTGGTTTGACAATTAAACATGTTATTGTCCGGTGGCTTGCAGTAGCGAGACAGTTAACTGGTTTGACAATTAAATATGTTATGGTGCGGTGGCTTGCAGTAGCGAGACAGTTAACTTGCTTGACAATGAAACATGTTAAAGGATTAAGAAACTTTAGGTTCCAAAGACATTTGTCGAGCAAATTTTACTGTTGTCATGGGAACATTTATAGCAGCGATTATATACTATTTTATATTCAGTGTTCAGTCATACCTGGACATACATCCGACGCGCAGGCTTCAGGGGCAAATGGCTGCCAACAATACGGACCAAACTACGCCAGCGGATATTGTCTGGACGCTGAATCTCAGGCATATGCTACAAAGTAAGCAAATAGAATCGCAAATATATATGCATGTACATCTCCAGGCACCAGACACGAAGCTACAGTATGGCTCAGAAATAACTATCGTGTTTCCAAATCAAAATAAAACGTACTGTTGAATATTTAGAAAATTATTGGATCAGAAGCTTTCAATCCAATTAATGTTCAAAATATTCAACAGAATATTTCTTACATCGTATTCAAAATTGTTTTGTTTTGAAAATAAGTTCACTTTTTTATAAAAATCTACTGTAAGTATTCATTTAACCCTTTAGCACTCATATCAGCCAAAACCCGGCTTCAGCAGTGGTCTTGAGAAATGTCCATTTGCAGACTAAGACACCATTTTTGAAAATCTACCACTGGAATGACTGGCTCGATAACCGAGCCAGTCATTCCAATGGTAAATTTTCAAAAACAGTCTTTTCTTGAGTCTTGGTCTGCAAATGGACATTTTTTTAATGAGAAAATTAAAATTTTCTTGAACAAATTTGTGGGATAAATGGTGTAACAAGTCAGAACTCATTAGGCATCCAATACATACACAAGCTACAAACAAATGTAGTCAGATTGCTTTTGTACATTAATAGAATTCTTAATCATTTTAAATGTACTTTTAAAATATCCTCATTCTTAATGCCTACCATACAAGAGATACATTGTATGTAGCTGTCTGCCTGGTGAATTTCTCCACACTACATTCTCCATGGGGTTTAACTCTGGATATGCAGCATATTTTGAAAACAATTTGACTGAAAGTTGTTGGCTAAGCCACCAATAACTTTCAGGCAGTTTTCAAAATATTCAGCAGGTCCAGAGACTGGTTAATTATTGCCCACTGAGATGCTT
Organism: Chaetoderma sp. LZ-2023a; assembly: GCA_034401795.1. NCBI lineage: Eukaryota > Metazoa > Mollusca > Caudofoveata > Chaetodermatida > Chaetodermatidae > Chaetoderma > Chaetoderma sp. LZ-2023a. The sequence continues at coordinate 250,837,861 of CM067369.1, forward strand.
GTCTAGTGGCTTGCAGCTACATGGTTGATTATAGAATACAGACCCAATCATCGACATCAAATCCGAGGTAATCAAGGATAAACTGGAGCACGTTGAATACATCCTCTATCACATCCATTGTCTACATTAATGCGTCATCATTCCTGAAAGGAAAAGTAACATGCTCTATAGACATAATAGAATGAGAGAATCTTGGTAGCTGCGGGTGAAGAGTAAAACGTAGGTCACAGTGACCTACCCGTAGTTTTCATACACTACATACATTAAGCCTACAGCGCTGGCATCGACCAACAAGGATCAACCTACCTTCTGAAATCATTAGCCAGTAAATTAACAAATTGGGATTTGATTAGCCAAATATTAACTGTTAGCAGGTAAATTAACATATTTTGGGATTTTATTAGTCTATGGTCTACACAGGTAAAGTAATACTAATCTTGTCTCAAATGTAGTGTATAGACATAGACATGATAGATTATAATACATGTGGCCTGATCCAGAGTTCAGTTTGGCCACCCTTAGCTGTGTAGATGGTACAAAAGAGGAGCCTCGGCGGTGATATTTCACACAAATTTGTGGGAAAAAATGCATCAGAAGATACCATAGTCCATACAGCTTAAGACCTTTTCATTCGGTTTTTCATAATTTGGGCCCACACAAACTGATAGTGCCCAATCCCTTTATGTTTAAAAATCTGTCTTGTTCAGGGCCCCGGGCCCCGAAGAAGACTTTGAAAATTTACCACTGATGACAGGCTCGCTTATCAAGCCAGTCATTACAGTGGTAAATTTTCAAAAAAGTCTTCTCTTGGCCTGCAAATGGACATTCCTCAAGACCACTACAGAGGCCATTTTGGATGGCTTGACCACTAAATGGTTAATGAATATTCAGCAGGAGCTTTATACACATGTATCGAACTAACCTGACTAATATCAATGCGTAAAATGAGTATATGACTTGATACACAGGTATGTTATGGATTATCTCCCTTGGCATTGATGCGCAAGGATTCCAACATTAATAGATCATGTAACGCGCAACTACTAGAGTACCTCGAAGATATAACAGCTAAACTTGATTCAAATGAACCTGTTGATGCAGTATATTTAGACTTCTCAAAAGCATTTGATACTGTACCATACCAAAGACTCCAAACTAAACTGAGAAGCAATGGTATAGGTGGCAACTTACATGTAGTAAAATGGATAGGAAACTACCTATGTAATAGAAGACAGAGAGTAAAAAACAATGATGTGACATCAGACTGGATAGAGGTGACTTGCGGTGTTCCACAAGAACGTGTCCTGGGTCCTATACTTTTTCTGATATAAATCTGCCACTGCAAAATTTTTGCAGATGACACAAAAATATATGGCAACCCAGAGCTCTTACATGTACCAGTAAGATTCAAGACAACATAGGCAAACTAGCCCACAACAGTCAAATCATTCAAGAACAAACTAGATATCTACTTCAAAGAAAGAATTTTTGAATTAGACTGAGCATCCATAATAAAACAAAAAACTGAGACGATTGAGGTAAAATGATGATGATGATGATGATGATGATGATGATATACATATTAATATTCTGATATTAATTTTGGCCTGTTAACTAGGCTTGCGCGATTTTTCGATTTAATCATGAAGTTTGATTTATTTTTAAAATAGCGATTTTTACGATGTAATTGAGGAAAAATCCGAAAATCGTCAAAGATTTCATGTTTGTTTAAAATCTGAAGTGTGTACTTTTCCATTGCATTTTTGCAGTAAATGAGTGCGACACTCATTGTGTTTATATCCTGCAGTGCCATAATTACAACAAAGCGCTCAGATTTAAACAAGCTAACAATAGCGAGGTAACAGCTTTGTCATTGAGAAAACCAGCTAGTTACTCCGTCGAATCGCCATATAATTTTCTTTCTTTAGCTGCAGACCTTAAGTCTGTCATGAAATACCAAGTATATCATTAGTCGCAGTGTTAGGAAATAATCAGTGAACACAATTAAACTTAATTCTAGAGTTAGCAATTTCAATTAAGAACAAGGTCAGGCAGTGTAATAACTCTTCCTTTTTGATTTGATTGCCATGTCTAATTAAAGAAAATAAAGCAACAGCAATCCAGATTGTTGTATTTTGAACTGTGCATTCTGTTGATTTTTCTTAAATGTAAATCGTACATTTTGAAAGCAACTATAAACTGCGCTCTAGGACGAGCTTACACTGCCAGTCTTGTAGCTACTGCCCTATGTATGTGGATTGCGCACTATCTCCCTGGGTACTAATATTAGCGTCTTCGCGCTAATCAGGTAATGACCTAAAGTCATCCTACAAAGGGAGGCTATAAGCGTAATCTGATACATCTTGTGATTTATATTATTTTAGCGATGAAATTTTATGTCAAATTTTGATGAAATAAATTGTTTATTAAATTATACGCAATATTTAGGCGGTTCCAATTAATAATTTCACTCCCGCGATGATGGATATAAGGTATTTCACTAAGCATTTGGACCTACGATTTAATAGAAACTTGTGATTTTTTTTTCAAAGCAAAAATCGCGCAAGCCTACTGTTAACCATGTTACATGAGTGCTCTTATCAAGAGGAGGCTTATCCGTACAACAACAACAATGTCTGCATTCGCTTATACATGTACTAGGCAATGCCTATTTTCATATTAGAAATAAATCAGTTACCCTTTTTCGTGGGGGGTAAGAATAAATATCAATCATGATTATGTATATTTATAGCGCACACAGTGAGCAATTGCTTCGCGCGAAGCCATCATGAACGAAGTGAGCGTATAGATAACATGATAAAAGGAACAGAAAATGTGACAGGGAACCAGGCAAAATACACTTACCACATGCATTAATTCCCCCTTTTTCACTGATGTGGATAGGTATGCATCCCGAGGTTTTTCTTCATATAAAATGAAAAAGACCCATAGCACTCACCATAACTGGGTCCCATGGACCCATCAAAAAATTAGTAATCAATAATCGAAGATCGGTATTTGTATGTTTAATTTGTATTTTTAATTCGCGAAAACAATGTCTACTGACATACATAATTGCACAATCATGCTAAGTTCCCAAAAATGTATTACGCAGTCGATCTCAGACTTATTTGTAACTGGCATGATGGAAATTTGCAGACTAGAGCCCCCTCGCAGAATTCTCAGAAATCACGAGATCTTGTGTTTATTGTCGCATTATACGTAATACGCCGGCAATCATATTTTAACTTTCCATCTCTTTTCATGTCACTAATAACAACAAGAGCTCCGCAAACGGCGCATAATACCCCGCCATGATGACAAACTAATAAATGACAGCTATCGGAAAATATTTATTTCTTCCTCAAACCAGTAATCCTTATTAAGTGTCAAAGCGATCCTCTAAATGGTCAAGGTGGTATCGTCCGGAAACCAATTTTCAAGATGGCTGCCACTGACTGGTGGCCATATTGGATTTCAGATTATCGTAAATTTAGATAGGTTTCTTCAACAGACATATTCCACGGTAACAGACTTATCAGCTGGAAAATAATTTTCAAGATGGCCACCGGTGTCTGGCGGCCATCTTGGATTTTGAATCATTGTCAATCTAGATAGGTTTCTTCACCAGAGGTAGTCGAACCACCCAATGAAGTTTAAAAGCGATCCGATAAACGATAACGGAGTTATCATCTGGAAACCAATTTTCAAGATGGCAACCGGTGGCTGGCGGCCATCTTCGATTTTGGATTACTGTCGATTTCGATAGGCTTCTTCCGCAGACCTAGTCCAACCACTCTATGAAGTTTCAAAGCGATGCGATAAACAGTAACAGAGTTATCATCCGGAAACCAATTTTCAAGATGACCACCGGTGGCTGGCAGTCATCTTGGATTTCGGATCATCGTCGATTTCGATGTTTCTTCCCAAGACCTAGTCCAACCACCCTATGAAGTTTCAATGCGATCCGCCAAATGGTAACGGAGTTATCCTCCGGAAACCAATTTTCAAGATGGCCACCGGTGGCTGGTGGCCATCTTGGATTTCGGATCATCGTCGATTTCGATAGGTTTCTTCCCAAGACCAAGTCCAACCACCCTATGAAGTTTCATTGAGATTCGACAAACGGTAACGGAGTTATCTGGAAACCACTCTGCCGCCTGCACGCCCGACCTGATGGCGGCATTACATAATACCTCCGCAAATACTCGGTACTTGTTCAAAGCCTGGAACAAAGTTGGAGAGTAACCATTCTACAATATGTACTCAAACAAATCGGGATAGATTCACGTTTTTAGCTTCCGGTTAAAACAAGAGTACAGATTGCAGTTTGACTAGGGAAGCTTTATGAAATTTTCGTTTCCTTGTCAGGCCGCAATCCGTTTTATTAATCAAACAAGCTGCTTTATGAATAATGTTATCATACATTGAAATTACGGATATTATTATTCGTTATTATGGATATTTACGGAAAGTGGATATTTTACTTAATGTTTTTAACATTGTCCATAGAAAACCCATTAGATTTCTTAGGGACCCATTCACCTGTAGGTACTCCCAAGTCCCTGGGACTCATTCATTACTAACCTATCCCAGTCACTGCTTTTTGTTTCTTAAGTCTTGATAAAAGTGATTTGAAAATTCTAGCGGACGATGTTTCTCTTTGACATCATTATTACTATGAACGTTGTTGTTCGTCAACAATTTCATAAATATGGAACTTAGTGGTTCAGAAAGGTTTATCACCTAGTAGCGGCCATTCTGTAGGTAAAACACTCATCCTTCGGCTCAATGAGTCTGCTAACAGATTTAACCTTCCCGGAATATGAACTGCCTTCAAGGTAATCCTGTGATCCAGGCACCAACAAAGCAGTTTCCAAGTCATCATACAGAGATTGGGCGATTTCGTTCCGCCCTGGTGGTTTATGTAAGTCACTACTGTAGAATTGTCTGATTGAACTAGAACTATCTTGCCCTGAACTTTCTCTATGAAATGTTCCAGCCCCAGTACTACTGCTCGTAATTCCAGCAGATTGATATGTTCTTGTGACTGATCCAGATTCCAAAGCCGTTATACTGTGGCTTCTTCCAATCCAGGCAAGCTCCCTATCCCTCCATTGATGCATTTGTGTACATCGTTACTTGAGGGTGGGGAGTGGTGAGCATCACCACCCGCCAGGAGATTCTCTCTTCATCCACCATTGAATCCGTTGAGTAAGATGTTCCATCACTGACACAATGATCCCGTACTCTGGGTCCACTGTGTCATGAGAAATAACTGGACAGGCAGCTTACATAAGGCCGCCTGTGGAATGACTGGTTCCCAAGAAACAATCAATCACTGCATTCTCAAGTAAACCCGTGCCAGGACATGACAACTTTGCACACTGACTGTATCACTGAGATGAGTACTTGTACCCTCTCCTGAGTAGGGTAAACATAGCCTATCTCTAGATCGAAGAACATTCCAAGGTAAACAAACTTCAGGGATGTAGTCAGCTCTGAATTTTGAAAGTTGACTATCCAGCCTAAGCCCGTGTGAGTTTTCAAAACTATCTCCAGATCAGGGCTTCCACTAGTGGAAGTCTGGGAGTACTATACTCCCAAAGTTCATGTTTGGACTCCCAAAAATCATAACAAGGAACTTTCTATTTTTTTGCCCGGACATTTCTAAAAAAAACAATGTTTTAAACCAAATTACATGTATTTGAACCATTTTAGACTTCCATGTTTCCTGCTTGGACTCCCAATAGCATTACACAGGAAGTCCCGGACTTCCTGTGTTTAGAAATTAGTGGAAGCCCTACTCCAGATTTGCTGATAGACTTATTTGATTGTGTGTTTTTAACAGCCAATCGTCTATGTACGTGTGGACTGCTATGCTTCTCCTGCGGAGGTATACTGTAATAGCAAGGACAACCCTGGTGAAGACACGAGGAGCAGTCAAAATTCCAAAAGGTAGAACCGTCAATTCCCTCTGCCAGCCCTGGAATGCAAATTTCAGGAACCGGCGAAAACTCCTAGCCATTGGAATGTGGAAATATGCATCTTTCAAGTTTATTGATGCCATCCACATTCAATCTCCAACCTGGCCAACTCCATTTTTAAACTCGGTGTGTGTATGAACTTATTCAGTGGCTTGAGGTTGAGAATTGGTCTCCACCCTCCAGTGCTCTTTGTCACTAGAAACACGGTTGAATAGAAGCCCAGGCAATTTTATGCCTGTTGAATTGCTCCTTTTAGTCTGAGGGAATTTATTTCCTCCTGGATAGACAACCATTGATCTGGATCTCTTGGATTTTGAGTCCAGATCGGTACCAGAGACAGTTGCATTGGCGGTCCTATTATCCCGACTGAAAGCCATCGCAAGACTAAGCGGTCCTGAGTCAACCGCTCCCACTGTTGCCTGTGGTGGCCAGACGACACCCCCCCCACCTCCCCCCCACTGGCGTCCCTTGGGAGAGAGGTGGACATGAGCAATGCAAGAGTGGCAGTCACTGGTTCTAGTTGCACTGGCATGGTCCCTTCTGTGGTAACCAACCTATCAGGCATGGTTACCACAACCAGATCCTCGCACACCACGGCCCGCACCGCATGCACCTTGGTGCGTGGGTGGCTGCCTGCATTGGAGGAGCCTGCCCCCCCCCCCCAACCCCGCTGCTGGCCGGAGCACACTCAGTCGGCGCCTGCGCTGTGCTGACCCTTGACATGGCCACCGCCACCGCAAGCCTGCTGAGAATGGTACACAGGGGGCGCCACGCGAACTCTATTGAGCAGCTCAAATTGTTCATGCAATGCCTTCTGGTTATTTACCAGGGTGACTGTCTCTTGGAGGTGCTTACATCCCTCAACTCCAGAGACCAGGACCTGATATGGGCGTCTGCACCAGCCTATTGTACAAGTCCTGGGTTGGACACAAATTGTCAAGGGCAAATGTGCGCTGCGCCCGGACATTACTGCAACCCGACCAGGTTAAGCAATCCAGAGCCAGGTTGATACCATCCTGGATGGGTCTCTGGACTGATACCGGATTAGACTGGAGCGATGCAGATGCTGTTACCACCCCGTGTAACAGCTTGGAGACATGCGAGAGCGCCGCTATGGACGCTCTCGAATACGGTTGACATGAAAGGAAGATTCTGTGAGGGACCAGGATCCTGAAATCTTCTTGGAATACCAGAAGGGAGACCCATCCTTGCAGGGATGTATCCATGAACAAGATGGCCTGAGTAGATGGTGGATGAAGAGGGACCCCTAATAACAGGGATTGACTGTCAATCCAAAACCTGCAACGGTTCATGAGTTGAAATTGATGAGAATCTAATGATCCAGAAACTAGAGACTGATTCCAGTGGGTCATAAGATAGAACTTGAAGGGACTTTACATCAGAGGAGCCAAAGGAATCACTTTCTATACCTAAACCATGAGGCCTATGAATCTGAGGAAAGATCTAGCCAAAACTAACTGGCCTACCTTGAGAGGTTGAATTGTGGATACCATTATCTGCACATTGGGAGGGAGGGAGGGAGGGAAACAACTTCCTCTGAGAGAGGTCGAAAGTGACCTCCAGGTGGGTAAAAACACAGACCACAGGAACCTTTTCATAATATGATATCATGTATAAAAAAGCAATCTTTGCACCCAGTAATACAAAACATGGAAAAACCACCCAAAAAGGATGCTTATAAATTGATCCTGAAAACAAAATGAAATGTGCTCATCAGTTATACACATAACACAATAAAAATAAATTAAGAAGACCTAATAACGAAAGGAGATAAAAAGCCTACCAACGAAGATATACTAGTATGATACTTAATATCTGAATAAAGAAAGCTATAAATGAAGAATAAAGGCTAAAAAGCCTCAATATTCAAATTAGGGATAGGCTGATAATCGTTACGATGTTGAGTTAAGATATTTCTTGAGTTATCTCAGTATAAGACCAAAAGTGTTCAAGAGTCCATTTAAATAATTTGCGATGTTACAATTAGATCAGATAGAGACGTCCAAGCCTCGATTTATACTATTAGAAAGCAATGCTTCTTGAATCGAGTGAAAGGCGATGTATCTTAGTTATAAGAGCTATACCCTTATTCTAACCCCTTCCTGAGAGGTAACGTGCGTTGATTTCTCCTATTCAATCTCCACCACTATCTTCGTATGGAGAAAAAAGCATCATAGAAGTATTGCCGTACTTATTAAAAGTTGTAGACATTGAAACATTATAGATAAATTTATTTAGTGTTTTAACTAGATTTCGTGACAAATAGAAATCCCATAGTAAACCTATGGGAGGGGTGAGAGTCCAGCTATAGCCAGATAGAATTAGCTAAAATAAAACTGATCTATGTATAGGATCTATATAATAACCAAAAGAAAATCTCCATGTAAATAAAAAGGGAATGAAATATATACGGGGCGAATTGTCAACGACCTATATAAAGTGACAGGAATGATGATGACAATCTGACAGCTACGGAAGTAGATAAGGGAATGAAAAAGGATAAATTTCGAGCCCAAAATCACAAATCCCGAACTGGTGGGAAAGAACATGACTCTAAATAAAAAGTTTTAGCTAAAAATAAGAAAATAGACTTGAAAAAAGGGTAAATGGAAGAGAAAAGAAGCGATAATGTCGCCGAGACGAAATGAGACCAGGACGAAGACTGCCGAACTAGGAGTGTTGACAATAATACTGACAGCTACTAAAGAACGACAAAATACGGCAAGGAAACTTATATTAAAGAAAATCACAAAATACCATGAGAGCATGAGATCTGACTTTTAGGAAATGAATATTTTAAAACAAAAGGGTGATAAATAGGGAAAAATAGAAAAGAACAAAATATTCACGATAAATATAGAATGACATGTAGATTTTCCTAAAGTTATGAAAGTAAATATGTCAACCTGCCAACATAGAAGGGAGGAGGTGAACTATACGAAAAGATGAACGGCCCGAATAGAACTGCGCCTCTAACCCGGGACGAAAAAATTACCAAAACATAGCTAATTAGAATTGCGCAGTGATCTGACAGATAGGATAGAGTGCGAGAAGAATAGGTTGAGAATGAATAAAATTACTATAACTTAAATTTGTGAGAATGCAAGGAGAGATAACATGCAGAGAGGGGGGAGAAAGAAGCCTGAACTACTAAGATATCGCATGAGAGAGTACTGCTAGGTAAGATAATGATATGCACATATTGAAAAAGAAATAACTTATTTAGCTAAGAAAAATGAAAATTCGAAACAAAAAAGATGACAGGAGGCCTGAACCCGATCCAAAGAAATGAGCCAAACCCAGGTCCACAAAAGGGATGAGGGCGCAGTTCCACTAAACCTGGTCCCAAATCTTAGGCCATTCAGGACCGGGGAAACATGAGAAAAAATGCCAAAAATAGCAGGGACAAATTTTTTAGAAAGAAATTAAATTCTGACACTACGGGATACGGATTCCGCCCCGGGCCTACCAACGGACCCGGGCCAAAGCCGGGCCCTCAGAATTCAAGCAAAAAAGATGGAAGATGATGGAGAACACTGCAAGGCACCCGGCTCCGGAGCCCGACTGAGCCCCGGGGAAAAAATAAAAATTAAATCACAAAGATACTGACCAAAATTATTTGAAAAAATCAGATTCAATCTGACACGCCAAAAAGCCCAACCCTGGCCCCGGACCTAATAAGGAGCCAAAACGAAGAAACCATAGGACTGACCAGAGGTGTGGACCCGGACCCGGGAAAAGACCCGGGGCTGGGGCCGACAAGAACTCAAAATCTGAAGTCTCCCCAGCCGCCGGATCCCGGACAAAAATCTGGGTCCGGCCCCATAGATAAGATTGGGAACCAAAGTCGGCCAACATCCAGACCCGGGACTGGGAAAAACCTGGCCCTGGGGCCGGCTGCCATACCGGCAAAATGATAATCCAGAACGACCGGCCCCGCCCCGGAGCCAGGTCGGGAAAACTGGAGCCTGACCAGAGGTGTGGACCCGGACCCAGAAAAAGACCCGGAGCCGGAGCCAGCACATACAACATAAGATGATGAAACTGGCCTGGTAGAAGTCAATGGATTTGAGATCAGTTGCATTGGCAGTGATATGGGGTGAGAAAGAGGACCGACTTACGACCTGCTCAGGCGCAGGCTGCGGAATGTTGAATGGTGAAAATACAGGACCGACTTACGACCCGCTCGGGTCTGAGAGGATAAACCGAACGGGCCTCATGGGCGCAGGCTGCGGAATGTTGATAGACGAAGAATGATCTGATGTATCCTGGAATGGTATGACTGGCTTATGAACCGGTGGCGAACGAGGCGAAGCCCGAGTCTTTTACTCTTATTCTTCTCTTTTCCATTTTTTGTGGCACCTCTGAAACAATGTAAATCAGTGAGTTGTAATTTATTAGACTTAGAAAACAGGCACTTCCCGGGTACAGACAGCTCCAATGCGTCACAATTAACAACATCAAGAGATGAAGCACCGGTAACTTACTGGTCCAGGGTAATCTTATTGATCCTACTGTCACTAGACAAGTCAATATTGTGAACTTGTTTCTGGAGACATTCCATAGACAGTACAATTTTTTCAAAGATGGCTGAATCCGCCGTGGCCTCGGGTTTGGCCTTTATTCTAGCCACTGACCTTGAAGGAGAAGGAATCCCAAGAATATTTAAGATCTCTGGGGAATTTGTTTTAAAGAATCACATTCTGGCAGATCTATTGGGACCATGACCCGCATATCAAACAGGTCGATTCTAAGGTACACGATGTACATTACGAACACACGTGTCCGGCGTGTTCTGATTTTATGAATCTATGGCAACTTCCAGAAGGACATCTGATAGAATGATTCTGATTCTTTTCTTTGACCTTTTCCTTGGTCTTCTTCGGAGACTTTCTCAAATCTGAATCGCAATAACAGAGAGATTTGATAGAGTAAAATTCCGAATATGACTCAGGATTAGCCAGCGCTAATCCCAAGATTTATTGATAGAGACCCTACCGATCTCTAATTTTAAAATTATTTCAGTTTTCTTTGAGAGAGTATGTTATTGAGATATCACAGATTCATGCTCAATCACAACAAGCATGTCAATTCAGTAGCTTATACATGTTACTGTAATAGAAGAAGCAAAAACTACACAACACATAGTCTATACACTCTGGGCACAAGTAACCAAAACTGGTAATGCGCCTACCACGAAATTAGAAACGACCTTACAAATCATTATTAATGCGCCAGGACATACCACTTATCTTGGGAAGGGTTTTTATGCTTGTCCGACATCTTGATGATCCTTATGACTTTCTTCTATCCACAGCAATTCCAAAAGTTAGAAAACAACTTTTAAATTGGCTATAACATTTTTTATACACCCTTCCCTTCAACAGTAGGAAAAGGAATAAAGTCTTGGTTGCTACCAACAAGGTCATGTGATAGCTATCAGCCAATAACGTTGTCATTGTGCTTAATGACCTTCTCAGCGGAACTGGGTATTGGATTAACACTCTTCTTGCCTCATACTGAGATATAGCATTCAAGCGAATCACTATGGATCTCATCATTAGAGAAAGTATGGCGATACCTGAAGAAGCCTTCAGTCACTCTGTAATCACAATACCCAGCAAACATTGGCTGTGCAAAATTCATCCTATTATGCTTCCCTTCAGAGAAGGAAAGAGCAATAGTAATGCAAGGAGGTAGTGATGTTATTTTTCCAGAAAATTTTCCGATATTTTTCCAGAAAATTTCCCTAAAATTGGAAAAATATGTGTATATTTTGAATCATAAAATATATGTATATATCGCGTGTGTGTGCGTGTGTGCGTGCGAGTTGGTGGGTGGGTGCAGGCACTGCAGGGCTGTCTGATTGTTTGTTTGACAAACTGCCTGCTAATTTTTACCAATTTAGATGTAAGAAAAAACCACATGGGTATTTTTAAACAAATTATTTTGAAAGTTTAATGACTAAAGCAGCTGTCACATAACATGCCCTTTACACAGACTGATTTACATGTGACGAACTGAAGTGAGTAAGTTTCATATTTAGCTCAACAGTTCATTTTGGTCATTACAGGTTTATTTTGGTGTCTATCAGAAGTCATTTTTTATATTCCATCAAATATCAGTTGGGATCAAATAAATCCTGAATTATAGTAATAGTGTAGCCTGATGCAAGCCATTTCAGCCATGGCAATAGATGACACAAATCTAAATCTATTAACTTATGTTTGTAGCAAAAGCATCAGTATTAATGCAATAGGGAAATAAAAATTTGCAATTGCATCCTTAGGTGACCAGAAAAATTTTTCTGAACAATATGTTGGTAAATTTTCCGGAAAATTTTCCACGGTAAATTCTCCGACTCACAACACTATAAGGAGGTAGGTTGTAATGTAGTAATAACGAGGTTTCAAAAAACATCCACAAGACGCACAACCAGACTTCTGAAAGGCCACAAGACAAAGACAATGAATATTTTATTTAATAAGATAGCAAACTCAAAACAAGATAAAAGGAGCGAGGACTACTGGCCATAAGGATCACTACAATAAGTGATAAATCAGCGAGGACAAAACATGTTGTTAATAACAAGTGCAAAGCTGATTATGACATCATATCTTCAAAAATAAGAAGACAATCCGACTAGAAACAACATCCAGGTGTACGGACGAATTGTATTCTAAATTCAAGAGCATAAAGACTGGAATGGATAGTGATACAAGCTATGCAAACCATCAGATAAACAGTGATAAATTGGCAGAAGAAATCATAAAAGGATTTCAAATAGTTTCGAGTGCCTAATTATTATAAGACTAGAATACTGGCATTTTTAGCATAGACATACTACCCGATCCGATGCTCTGGAAAAGTCCAACAGCTATGACCAATTCTCTCCACCATAAATGGCTGAGACAACTAAATGACAACCGATGCTATATAGAACAAGACACTGACCTGACCATAATTCACGCAGAAAGGGTTGAGACCGCCATAACTTCTATGGTACTCAACGGTGAAATATCCACTGATATAGCCAATGCCCTTAGGATCGATGAACCCAGGACAGCCAGTTTCTATTTACTACCCAAAATCCACAAATCCAAGGATAACAACAATATCCCAGGTAGACCCATCATCAGTGGCAATGGGAACCCTACTGAGTACATCAGTAGTCTTGTAGACGAACATATTAAAGTCCACCTCTATGATATACCCTCATACCATCATACATCAGGGATACCACTGACTTCATAAATAAACTTGAATCTTTTGCCACCCTACCAGGAAATGCCATGTTAGTAATGTCACGTCACTCTACACCAACATACCTACCACTGAGGGTATGCGAGCCACAGCAAAATTCATGAGGACATACAGGACACCGGGCCAGACCAGCCTCGGGTCCCTGCTGTCTCTCCTGAAAATTGTTTTTTGTGTTCAACAACCAACACTACCTCCAAATAGGAGGAACGGCCATGGGCACCAAAGTAGCTCCCAGTTATGCCATCATATTCATGGCAGAGTTAGAAGGGAGATTACTCTCAAACGCACCACACAAACCGGCACTCTACCTATGTTACGTAGATGACATCTTCATGATATGGACAGAGTGAAGAGAAAAACTGGATATCATCATAAACTACATGACCATATCGCATGACAGATTCCAAATTTCGGCCCGATCCCTTCAGCGCTTCTGGAGAATAAGTCATTTTCGCTACAACTAGGTCAACCAAGATGGCCGCCGAACCATTTGACCAATCAAGTTCCTTTGCCATAAATCATATATACACCTGTGCAAAAGTTAAGCACCACCCTATTTTTACGCACATGCGAGGGTATATTCATGTGCTATGAAGAAAGCAATAGCATAAACATTTATGTACCCATCCATCTTAGTGCAAGAGGTAATAATGCAACTAGAGGAATGCTGATTATGATGGTGGGGAAACACTGTATGTTTTTGTTTGAACTTGAAAACGAGGCCTGAATATGGTTACGTTGACACAACTGACAACTATTGCCCTACAGTTGACACACGTGGCTAGATTGTCATTAATGGTGTCTGAAAACGAAGTTTAACATCTGTGCACGAGTTTGAGACTGTCATTATTAATACCGGGTATATCCACCTTGTGCCCGGATGACGGCCTGGACACGACGTCTCATGCTGGTCACCAACCGACTGATACGCCATTGTGGTATTCGTTGCCATTCAAGATGGAGTGCGTCTGTTAATTCCTGTAGGTTCTGCACAGGAGGATACCTCCTTCTCACCATGTTTCCCAGAATGTCCCAGATATGCTCAATAGGGTTCATGTCAGGGCTCCTTGCTGGCCATGGTAGGGTTTCGATGGCATTTTGGCGGAGGTATTCATGCACAGCTCTAGCACGATGTGGTCGGGCGTTGTCATCCATGAATATAGGGTGGGTTCCAGGTGCATGATTTACAAAATGAGGGACCACAACTCTATCCAGTATGGAATCTTGATATCTTTGTCCATTTAGTGTTCCAGGTACAGTCAACAGATCCAGCTTACAATCAAATGAGATGCACCCCCATATCATAACGGAACCTCCACCAAATGGAACTTCTTCCATGATGTTACGTTGGTCGTACGCCGTGCGTCTGGACCTCCATACACGAGTTCGACCATCTGTGGCATGAAGCAGGAACCGACTTTCATCGGACCAGTGTACCCGTCTCCAGGATCTCATGTTCCAGTGTCTTCTTTCGTTGCACCACCTCAGACGCTCCTCTTTGTGGTGTGCAGTGAGGAGAGGACGTCTGACAGGTCTCCTAGCTTTCATGCCAGCAGCATACAGTCTCCTTTTGACGGTAGACATTGACACTCTATTGCGCGTTTCCCATTGCTGGCTGAGCACTCTGCTGTTGGTGAATGGAGATCTCCTAGCAAGGCGTACTAGGGCTCGATCATCACGGGCAGTAGTCATCTTCGGTCTTCCAGATCTAGGCCTGTCCTTCACCTCGTTAGTTTGCCCATGTTTTGCAATCAAACGACTGATTACAGTATGGTTAATGTTCAGCTGTCTGCCAATCTCTCTGCATGACATACCAGTGGTATGCATGCCTATGATTTGCCATTTCACACGATCACTTAACCTTCGTCTTGCCATAGCGGTTCACAATCAAGAGCTAATTCTCTCTGTACAAATAAACCACGGTCATGAACACAAAATTCCTAATCTTGTCGCCTAAATCTGTATGTAATGTTCTACACCTCAAACTGGACTTTTACATAACTGAACACGTGTGCTGTTTCCCGCCACGCACGGACATCAAGCGGCGTGAAGTCATGCATGCATGTGCATTTCGTACTTGGAATTATGTCAGCTAACGCGGGGACAAAAAGTATGGCAGCCTAGTTGTACCATCATGTTTCTACGTTCTATTGTTTTTGCTGGTGCTTAACTTTTGCACAGGTGTAAATAATATTGGACTTCCAGTTGAACAATCTAGAACGTCTTACTTTCATATCGCTAATTCTCATCATTTAAATAAATTACGTCGGTTAAGATAGTCTGATGTACGAATTACTTGGAAACTGCCCGGGAAACTGTCGCTATGGAGAATTTGTGTATTTTGTGTAATCGGGAAGTTCCTCGTCTTCAGCACGGTGAAGCGTGTAATATTTGTGATAGAATCGATGGGCAGCACAGAACATGTGGAACAGGTAAACATCATCATCATCTTCGGCTGCAGCGTCATTATCATTTCGTCATCATTATCATTATTTCATCATCGTCATCATCATCATTTCGGTGTTGTTATTATTATCGTCATCGTTGTCACCGTCATCGTTTATCATCGTCATTTATCATCTTCAACGTCGTCGTCATCATTATAATCATCATTATCATTTCGTCATCACCATCATCATCATTATCATTATTTCGTCGTCGTCATCATTATCATCATTTCTACTACTAGTACTACTACTACTACTACTACTACTACTACTACTACTACTACTACTACTACTACTACTACCACTACTACTACTACTTACTACATCATGTATTCATGTAAATTGTCATCTAAATGTGTACATACTGTATATGTAAATGAATACATCGTTTCTTTTACAAACTGCATTTTCAAAATTGTATTTACATAACCACTGTCCCCTCACACCCTATATATACCATTTCACATTGTCCCAAAATACCAACTTTTATCTTTCTTTCTGAAGATATTTTCGTGTACTGTTATCAGCAACAACTCCAGTCAAATTAGTTTTGAAATATTCAAAAGATATGATCAGAAGGGATGGGTAGGATAGGGCCACCTGCGCGCGTGCATGTGTTGCAATAAAAGTAGTCTTTAAACATGAATGATATACAGATGTCTATGAGACCATGTATTAAATGAATTAAGAAAATTTACCAAATTCCTTTTTCATGAGTGAGATGACATACTTACCTCCCTAACACTCTTGATATACTAGTATATCGGCTCTAAGTTCAATAATATTCAAAATTATAAAAAAGTTAGGTGCCCCTAATGGGCAGGTGGATGTACACAGTCATGCACATGTCAGACCCCACCTACTGCGCATGCGCATACTGGTACTTCCATTACTAAATATTGGCTGACATAGAAGCAACTATTCAAATAACCTAAGGACCAGGCCTCCGTGGGGTGGAGAGGCTGGGATCCTGTTAGGGAGGTAAGTATGTCATCTCACTCATGAAAAAGAAATTTGGTAAATTTTCTTATTTCACATCATGAGAACATACTTACCTCCCTAACACTCTTGATAAAAGCCAGAATTTGACAGTCAATTTGGCGGGAGGGAGGCAAGGTCATGAAAACCAGCACACCCTCGAAGAGACTAGCTCTTTGAATTTTCAAGAGGTTTAAAAACATCTGAAATTGTATCCGAAAACACAACCAGGAATAGAATTTTGCATCGGATAATCGACCGATGAAGAGAGATTGATCAAAAAGCAAATGCTCTCCCCTCCCCCCACTCTTTCTGAGGAAGGTTAGGAAAAAACGCTGCTCTAAATATGACTAGCACGTTCTCTAATCCTTAATGAAAAGTATTACTAGACAATTGGAAAAAGAAGAATTGCTTCTATTTCAAAACTCTCTGAAAAACCCCACATTAAGAGACATTAACCATCACCATATTAAATAAAAAATCACACCATCACCAAGACAAAAAACAAAATGGTCATATATATTGACCTCTGATGTCTTGAGCGCGGCACTCATCTCTTCCCCCACAGGATGAAGAGAATTGTACCAGCTAATAGTAGGGATACCCTACCAACAAATGTGATATTTGTAAATAGCAGAGGAGGAAACTATTTACAAACATAAACCTCTACATTATTTTATTTTCTGAGAACTGAGACGGCGAGCGGGTTAGAAGTGTCACGAAGGTAATGGTCGGTAAAACTTGATTCGCAGTGCCACTGGGCTACTGACATAGTGTCTTCAATAGAAATACCATTAAATAATGCCGTGGAAGTTACCACACTACGGTCACTATGAGCCTTGGCTCCATCTACTTGAATTCCAGTGGCTGTCTTATGACAGAATTGGATACATTCTACTATCCATCTGGAAATAGTGTCTCTTGATGCCCTATCATGGGGTTCAATATATGACAACCATAGGAAACATGGGTCCGTCCGCCAAACCGGAGTTCTTCTCTTGTACTTATTTAAAGCACAGACAGGACACCATGCTTTAGCACCAGGATCATATCTGGTTAAGGCAGGTAAAACAAGCATTCTGTAAGTATTGCTTTGCAATACATGTCCCCTACCTGGTGATATAAATCTTTAGAGATTGACAGTCAAAGACTCCATTAAAAATTGACAGAAGCAGCTGAAACTCGAACATGATCTGTAACTTCTCATAACATAGCAATAAACCAAGTAAGTCTCAGTTATATATGGTGAAGGAGAAGGAAAAAGTCTTGAAAACTGATATGTTTGTATTTTATAAGTCGAAAGGGGAGATAACTCCATCAAAAATTGACGCAAACGCCTAAAACCCTAACTTGGTCTGTAATTTCTCATAATAAAGTAATGTACCAATTTTCAGTTGAATATCTTGAGACTGTGTGAAAAAGGGCAGAAAACTAATATTTTTCGTATTTCATAGGTCGAAAGGGGGCATAACTTCATATTTAAATATTTACGCATACCTGAAACTCAAACTTGGTCTGTAACTTCTCATAACAAAGCAATGTAGCAATTTTCAGTATAATATCTTGAGACTGCGAAAAATAGTGCGGAAAAATAATATTTTTTGTATTTCATAAGACGAAAGGGGGGCATAACTCCATGAAAAATTGATGAAAATGTCTGAAACTCGAACTTGCTCTGTAACACCTTATACTAAAGCGATGTGCCGATTTTTGCTTAAATATCTTGAAGGAGTGCGAAAAAAGTGCGGAAAGCTGATATTTTTCATATTTCCTAAGTAGAAAGGGGGCATAACGCATACATCTGAAACTCGAGCTTTGTCTGTAACTTCTCATAACAAAGCCATGTAGCAATTCTCAGTATAATATCGTGAAAGACTGCGAAAAAACGTGTGGGAGAACTAATATTTTTCGTAAGTCGAAAGGGGGCATATAACTCCATCATAAATTTACGCATATGCCTGAAACTCCAACTTGATCTGTAACTTCTCATAACAAAGCATAATATCCTGACTGCGAAAAAAGTGCGGGAAACTAATATATTTTGTATTTCATAAGTCGAAAGGGGGCATAACTCCATGAAAAATTGACGAAAATGTCTGAAACTCGAACTTGCTCTGTAACCCCTTATACTAAAGCGATGGAACCTATTTTTCCTTAAATATTTTGAAGGAGTGCGGAAAAAAGTTTTTCATATTTCCTAAGTCGAAAGGGGGCATTAACTCCATCAAAAATTTACGCATACATCTGAAACTCGAACTTGGTCTGTAACTTCTCATAACAAAGCCATGTAGCAATTCTCAGTATGATATCATGAAAGACTGCGAAAAAAGGTGCGGAAAACTAATATCTTTTGTATTTCATAAGTCGAAAGGGGGCATAACTCTATGAAAAATTGACGAAAATGTCTGAAACTCGAACTTGGTCTGTAACTTCTCATAACAAAGCAATAAACCAATTCTCAGTTGAATACCGTGAAGGACTGCGAAAAAAAGTGCAGAAAACCAACTGCAACAGACGGAAGGACAGACAGACGGAGTGCAAACCTATAGTACCCCCGGTTTTACCAGTAGGGGACTAATAATAGGTTGAGCTGGATATTTTAAAGATTGATTCTTAGCCAAGAAATTCAATCTTGGTAGAAGCTTAAGGCCTTCACCTGTAACCATATAACGGTCAGGTTCAGCAGACAAGGCATGACTTTCACTCCTGCGTCTGGCTGATGCTGTGGCAACTAAAAATACAATTTTAAGTGTCAATAATTTTACAGATATAGCACTAAGTGGTTCAAAAGGTTTATCACTCAAAACCTGCAGAACCAGAGAAAGGCTCCATGACGGTGTCAGTGGAGGATTTCTTGGTCTGAGATTGCCCATACCTTTAATAAGAGTATTTAAAACACTTACTTCATCACTTCCCCTCTTTGCCAAGCAAGGGATAACAGTCATTAATGCTGATTTGTATCCAGCAATAGAATTAGGCTTAAGACTATAGGCATCATACAGGTGACAGAGAAAATCAGCTACTACCTGAATAGATGCTTCCATTGGATTGATACATCTCTTTGAGCACCATTCTGAAAATCTGTTGATTTTATAATTATAAGCTCTGGAGGTTGACCCCCTTCTGGCTCTGGCCATGAAATTGGCTGCTTGCTCAGAAAAGCCCTCCTTAATCACGGATTTTTTGACAACATCCATGCAGTCAATTGAAACATTGACGGATTGTTGTGAAGGGTCTTGCCCTGGAAGACAATATTGTCCATCAGAGGCAGAGGAACCGGATTGCAAACCAGAAGGTCCAGCAAATCCGTAAACCATGATCGGCTTGGCCAATTCGGGGCGATCAGAAGCACTTGGCATTCCTCTTGTTTGATCTTCTGAAGAATCCTTGGAATCAGGATTGTTGGAGTGTATGCGTATGCATACATTCCCTTCAAAGTGATAGCTAGCGCATCTATTGCGATAGCACTTGGATCTGGAATCGGAGAAATCTACGTCGTCATCTTCCCATTCTTCTTCATTGCGAACAAATCTATGTTGGGCTTTCCCCAATGATTGTACAAGTGATTCGCAACACATTGATTTAGCTGCCATTCTGTAGCCAGAATACTCATCCTTCGGCTCAATGAGTCTGCTAACAGATTCACCTTCCCGGAATATGAACTGCTTTCAAGGTGATCATATGATCCATGCACCAGCAAAGCAGCTTCCATGTCATCATACAGAGACTGGGCGACTTCATTCCGCCCTGGCGGTTTATGCAACTCACTACTGTAGAGTTGTCTGAACGTATCATCACAAATTTTCCCTCCACTTCTTTTAAGAAGTGTTCCAGGCCTAGAATTACAGCCCGCAATTCTGGCATGTTGATATGTTCCTTTGACTGTTCAAGATTCCAAAGCCCTGATATAGTGGCTTCTTCCAGGCAAGCTCCCCAACCCTCCATCGATGCATCCATAAATATCGTTACCTGAGGGTGGCGAGGGGTCAGCATGACCCACGCCAGATTTCCTCTCTCCATCCACTAATGAAGGTGATGAATGAGAGGGTCCAACACTTGAATGAGCGAGTCCAGTGAACCTGAACTCTGCGTCCACTGAGACATGAGAAACAATTGAATCAGCCGCCTGCGTAAGGCCGCCTGAGGAATGACTGGTTCCATTGAAACCATCAGACGTAACATTCTCAGATAGACTTGTGCTAGAATATAACGACTGTTGCAAACCAACTGAATGCACGAGAGGAGATTTTCCACTTTCGCCTGAGATGGATAAACATACCCTATCTCCAGATCGAAGAACATACCCAGGTAAACAAACTTCTGGGATGGAGTCAGCTCTGATTTCTGAAAGTTGATTATCCAGCCTAAATCTATATAACTATATAACGGTCAGGTTCAGCAGACAAGGCATGACTTTCACTCCTGCGTCTGGCTGATGCTGTGGCAACTAAAAATACAGTTTTAAGTGTCAATAATTTTACAGATATAGCACTAAGTGGTTCAAAAGGTTTATCACTCAAAACCTGCAGAACCAGAGAAAGACTCCATGACGTTTTCAAAACTATCTCCAGATTTGCTGTCAAACTTTCTGGGTTGTGTGCTTTCAGCAACCAAGTGTGAACAGCTATATTTCTCCTGCGGAGGTATGCCGTGATAGCAAGTACCACTCGAGTGAAGACCCTTGGAGCCGTCGAGATGCCAAATTGAAGAACCTTGAATTCCCATTGGCGTCCCTGAAAAGCAAATCTCAGGAACCGACGAAAACTCCTTGCAATTGGAGTGTGGAAATAAGCATCCTTGAGATCTATAGATGCTGTCCACATCACCTTCTCTAACCCCAACAACACCGATCTTGTTTCCATTTTGAACTATATGGAACTTGTTTAGAGGCTTGAGGTTGAGAATTGGTCTCCACCCCCCGGTGTTATTTGTCACAAGAAACACGGTTGAATAGAAGCCTGGGCAATCTTGTGCCGGTTGAATTGCTTCCTTTAGAATTAGAGATTCTATCTCCTCTTCTATGCAAAACCGCTTGTGTGGATCTCTTGGAATTTGAGTCCAGACCGGTACCAGAGACAGATGCAACGGCGGACCTCTTATCCATTCTGGACTGTATCCGTGCGAAAGCCATTGCAAGACTAAGCGGTCCTGAATTAACCGCTCCCACTTCTGAATGTGGCAAGTCAAACGACCTCCCACTGGTGCACCTAGGGTTGATGGGGCGGCCATAAATTTTAGAAGTGGGAGTGTCTCTGGTACGAGTGACAACACCCGAGTGGTACTTGTGGTAACCGGAAAAAGATTTTGCCCATCAGGCCTGGTTACCACGTGTGCGGACGGTGCATGGGCTGCTGTCTGGCTGGCTGCGCTTGAGGCGCTGGCTGACGTACAATAGCACGCTGCTGCTGGCGTGGCCGACGCGGTCTCTGAACCCGGCCGGCCTGCTGGGCCCTGACAATGCCAGCACCACCACGAGCGTACTGCTGTCGAGCAGCCGAGGGCTGAACACGCACGTGTTCTCTGCGCCGCACTTCAAACTGTGCGCACAGCGCCCTCTGGTTGTTCACCAAAGTCACTGTCTCTTGGAGGTGCCGACAACCTTCAGCTCCAAAGAGACCAGGGCCCGCCATCGGCGCTTGCAACAAGGGCGACTTGAGCTCCTGAGACGGGCACAAATTGTCCAACGCAAAAGTGTGCCTCGATCTCAACGACTTTGTGACTGACCTAGTCAGACAATCCAATGCCAGGTTGATGCCATCCTGGATGGCTCGCTGGACTGTCACAGGACTAGGCTGTTGCTGCACCGACGCTGCTACTACCCCAGATAGCAGCTGAGAGACATGCGACAGCGCACTAATCGCCGCTCGTGACCTCTCCTCGGTGTCGCGCAAAGCGGCATTAGCCAAGCGCATAGCGCCCGTGCACAACGCTCCCGTGTCAGCACGGGAACCCGGCCGCGTATCTTCCCCCATGGCGGCGCGGTCCGCGCTCGGTCTAGGTGCTAGGCCATATCGAGCATACTGACTAGCAGTAACTCGACATCGTCTAGCAACCTGGCAGGGGGCTTCGCGAGGCGACCTTTTGGTCTGATCGACTCCTCTGCCGCCGAGAACATATTTGTTCAGCATACGGCAGAGACAGTCGTGCTGGCCAACGGCTTTGCCTGTAACCATGCCCGAGGGTTACCGGCGGCCGTCTCGTCCACGGAGAGCTCTGATCTGACAGTGAGGAGCCATGCGCATGCCTCAGACCAGTCTTTGTCCGTGGTCACCTGCGAATTGCCGACGAGCAGCGAGCCCTCCTTATCTTCAATGGCATTCGCAGGTAAGGCCGAGGAGGAGGCTATAGACGAACCTGGCTGCCCAGGGAATGTATACGGGCCCGCGAAGGCTGGCATAACATTCTCCATAGGCTGACCAGGCACCAAGGCCGCCCTTATGTGTGGGGGTTCATGCACACCAGCGCGGCCCGGAACGTCCGTATGAGATTCCACGTCTAAGCGTGGAATCTTATACGGGCGGCCGTCTGCTCCAAACCGGCCCACAGGCTGAATCATGAAACCTGC
This sequence comes from Chaetoderma sp. LZ-2023a, assembly GCA_034401795.1. Taxonomy (NCBI): domain Eukaryota; kingdom Metazoa; phylum Mollusca; class Caudofoveata; order Chaetodermatida; family Chaetodermatidae; genus Chaetoderma; species Chaetoderma sp. LZ-2023a. Next base: position 250,861,122 of record CM067369.1, read on the forward strand.
TCCCGAGGGAACAGTGCCATAGGTGCGAGCGGTCACGCTCCCCATGAGAGGAGTGTAGACGCTCGCATCCATGTCTTCATGCTCATCCTGTGGACCGAGCAGGTAGTCTTCATCATCTTCCTGGTCAGGAAAGTTAGACTCTGGATTAGTAAGGAAAACTAACCCAGACTGACCAGGAGAATGCTCGAAAGCAGATGATGAGGTTACTCCGCGAGTGATCGTGGTCAGGCCCACTGGTCGGGTCCCGCCTGATGCTGCTCGCGCCGCTGGAACACCAGGCGATGCGAACATCAAGCCTGGATCCAAGATGGCCGCCCCTGAATCACTAAACACTTTGTCCGAGCTAGTAGGGCATGATCCAGGGACAGGGGCTACCTGCACTGAGGTCGACGCGCAGGAAGTTGAAACACCTGTGCTAGGAAACAAGCCACGAAGCATGTCAGGCATCAGGTCTTTCAAAGTCCTGCGCATCTCACTCACTAACTCAACCTTGAAGGCCTCGAGCTCACCCTTCTCAGACGCCTTCTTCTTACCCTCCTTCTTAGTTTTCTTGCCCTCCTCAGCCATCAGCTTAGCCTGGGAACAGAAGAATTCAGAGGTTAGATCGGCCCCCCCCCCTCCCACTCTTTACAAATGACACATTTGTTAGTTAGCCTACAAGCTGAACACAGATGGCAAGGATGGGGGAAGAATCTAGCCTTCATAGGCTTCAGATAGGATGGACATGACTTCTGAAAGGGAAGGGATACAAAGACAATGAGTATTATAGTTTGCAAAGCCTTGTTAATTGACTATTAGTACAAAACAAGAACAAACTCGAGAGAAGACATCCACTTTTATGAGACAACCCTGACGGGACAGCTGACTTCTCTAGTTAATAAAAACCAATCACAACCAGGATCCCAAATTAAGAAAGAGAGAGAGAGAAAGATTATGACTATCTAGATATCTCTCCACCATCATAATAAAGGGTGATAAACACATAACAGACTTCTCTAAACTAAGATTATGACATCAAGGAAAGAGAAAAAACTCTGGCTGATTATGACATCAAACCTCAATGCAAAAGCTCCATCAAGGAGAGGGGACGTTAGAAAAGAATGCAAGAAATATCTAGATATTAAAGACATTCATACCTCCCGAATAATATAATATCAAATTATATATATTCGAGAACCCATGCACACACAAGAGAGAATACAGTGCAATAACAAAAGGCAGCAGAAAATTGTGATTATTTTCAAATAATTATGTGCCATAATTAATAAACTCCCTTAGCCTGAGCACAGGCAACCATCCTCTTGTGCAGGAGAACACATCCATCCATCCGCCGAGACTCCTCTTCCAGAAGAACTGATGAGGGGGGATGGGACAAAAGGAAGGAGATATTTTCTTTATTAATTTAATATATCTCCAACCCGTAGACATAGCACGATGATAAGTAAAAAAAGAGACGTGAACAACATTCGAGAGAAGAACAGGAATCCTTATTCAAGCATAAGTCAAACCTGTAAGCACAAAGCACAAGAGATTAATAGCCCCTAGGCGCTGGGAAAAAATTTAACAAGGATTCCCAGCACCTGAAAACGCGGTACCGCCGAAACGGCCGCGACGAAAACCAGTAACAAATAAAAGTTACAAGTCTTCGATAAATATATGGAACAATATCACCTTAGCGGATGATGAGGACTCCTTCAACACTTTAGCATCAGCCATGATGGATAGGGATGATTTAGAGAGAAAATTCTCGATAAAGAGCTTGTGAAGATGCTTTCCAGCCAATATATTAGAAAACGGAAGTACAGGTATGCGCATGCGCAGTGGGTGGTGTCTGTCATGTGCATGACTGTGTACTTCCACCTGCCCATTAGGGGCACCTAACCTTTTATAATTCTGAATATTATTGAATTTAGAGCCGATATACTAGTATATCAAGAGTGTTAGGGAGGTAAGTATGTTCTCATGATGTGAAACAGCGTGGCCCGGATCGTCCGTATGAGATTCCACGCTTAAGCGTGGAATCTTATACGGGCGGCCGTCCGCTCCAAACCGGCCCACAGGCTGAATCATGAAACCTGCTCCCGAGGGAACAGTGCCATAGGTGCGAGCGGCCGTGCTCCCCATGAGAGGGGTGTAGACGCTCGCATCCATGTCTTCATGATCATCCTGTGGACCGAGCAGGTAGTCTTCATCATCTTCCTGGTCAGGAAAGTTAGACTCTTGGTTAGCAAGAAAAACTAACACAGACTGGCCAGGAGAATGCCTGAAAGCAGATGATGAGGGTACTCCGCGAGTGATCGTGGTCAGGCCCGCCGGTCGGGTCCCGCCTGATGCTGCTCGTGACGATGGATCACCAGGCGATGCGAACATCAAGCCTGGGTCCAAGATGGCTGCCCCTGGATCACTAAACACTTTGTCCGAGCTAGTAGGGCATGATCCAGGGACGGGGGCTACCTGCACTGAGGTTGGTGCGCAGGAAGTTGAAACACCTGTGCCCGGCAACATGCCACGAAGCATGTCAGGCATCAGATCTTTCAAAGTCCTGCGCATCTCACTCACTAACTCTACCTTGAAGGCCTCGAGCTCACCCTTCTCAGAGGCCTTCACCAACATGATAGGCACGCTCATGCAAACGTAGATCATACTCTTTTTTCTGGCGCTTCTGAGCCATTTTAAGGTTATCCCGTGCTATCTCATGAGTTTCATGCCACATTTGCTGTAACTGTTGGACGAAGTCACTAGCATGTGAAGGGGCATCCTCTGTAGTCGCAGACACAGGGCATTTGCACATTATGTCAATAGGCTGTAGCACTTCTCGACCAAGCTCATCATGTTGGGAGTATACCCCGACTGTCGGCTTACAGTAGATCGTATAGCTCCAGCGATGAAAGGAATATACTTGTCCCAATCTTTCTGTCTGTCATGCTCTTGCAGGTAACACTGTATACACTGCAAGACAGTACGGTTTATACGTTCAATCTGTCCATTTGAACATGGTCTATAAGCTGTGGTGCGTGTTTTTGAAATCTCTAGTAGATGGCACAGTTCCTTAAATAGGCTGCTCTCAAAGTTACGACCCTGGTCGGTGTGTAAGAAATATGAACAGCCAAATGTGGTGACAAAACGCTCCACACACGTTTTGGCTACCAGTTCTGCCCCTTGTTCAGGGAGCGCATAGCACTCAACCCATTTAGTGAACTGATCTATGATCATCAACACATCTATTTCCCAGTGCAGATGTGATAAAGGGGCCCAAAATGTCCATATATACCCGGAAAACCGGCATGGAACTCGCCCAGAGCAGCTGTAGGTCGGATGGAAGCTTTTTTGCTACAGCTACAAATCCAACAGGATTTCACATACGCCACCACATCACGAGAGTATCCGTGCCAGATATATTTAGCCTTCACTCTCTCTCTAATGTCTTCTGCTCACCCATGTGACTGGCAAGCTTGAAATCATGACAATTTTCCAAAACCAGCTTCTGGAGACTTTGGGACTACCAGCAGATTCCGTGTGGTATTCGCTTCTATCCAGAGATAGTGCAAAATGTTATCAAACAAAAACCAATTGATCACGAGCCCACCAAAACTTGACAGCTGGACTAGCTAAATATAGCTCCGCGTCAGAAGGTGTGTGTGACTGCTCAATCCATGATACAACTGTCTAAAGATCAGGATCCTCCAACTAACGCTCCCTTAGATCTTCCGAAGAGAATGCGTCGAACCAGTTTGACCTTCCGATAACCTGGTCTGTTTGGGGGACACGATCCAGCAGTCCATCTGGATCGTCGCTGTCTGTGTCGCTGTCTGATAGGTCATTATTACTCAGTTGAAGGGCCCTTATGATTTGAAAAGCCAAAGGAATTACATCATCAACATCTTGTTCAAATTGAGACCATTGCTGCTGAAGCTTGGTACAATATTTGCACCCACATGGTAATGAACTAAGAGATTGGCCAGCTTTATAACAGTGGCAAGGTGAAGAATCACTTGGAACTCGTGATAGACCATCAGCATTAGAGTGCTGTTTATTGGGCCTGTACTGCATCGTCATATTATATTGGGACAGTTCTTCTAGCCATCTAGCTAGTTGTCCTTCGATGTGATTGAAACTGAGCAACCACGTGAGACTGTGATGGTCAGTCCGCACAATAAATGACCGTCCTAGCAAGTACATACGGTACTGCCTAGTAAATGCTACCACGGCTAGCAACTCTTTGCGTGTAACACAATATTTACGCTGAGCCGGTGTCAACGTTCGGCTTGCAAAACCAATAAGCACCTCTTTCCCATTCTGAATTTGGGATAACTCTACACCAATAGCAGCCTCTGAAGCATCAGTATCCAGTGTGAAGGTACCATCCGATGTCAGATAACCTAACACTGCAGGGTTGGCCATAGCACCCTGAAGTGTTTCGAAAGCTACCTGATGCTCTAGAGTGCAGTCATACTCTACTTTGGAACTGGTAAGTGCAGAGAGAGGAGCAGAAATACCAGCAAAACCCTGTATGTGCTCTCGGTGGTAATTCATGAACCCTAGGAAAGATTCCAGCTCTTTCCTGGTCTTAGGAACAGGCCAATTAGTGACGCTTTCCATATTGTTTGGCTTAACAGCGATTATCACTCACCAACTTACCTAAGAAACAGAGTTCTGTACGGAACAAATTACACTTCTTAGGTTTTAATTTAAGGTTGTGCAACAGGAATCGGGAAAGGACAGCTTTCAAGTTGGTCATATGACTGTCAAAGTCAGTCCCTGTCACTACCACGTCATCTAAATACGCATGACACTCGCATCAGTTAAAACCTTGCAACACCAGCTGAACAACCCTCTGAAAGGTAGCCGGGGTGTTGCACGTACCAAATGGCATCCGGACAAATTCAAAGAGCCCATATCTTGTGATAAATGCGAGCTTGTGGCGGTCCTCTGGGTCAACCTCGACCTGCTAATACCCGGCTGCCATATCAAGTGTGCTGATGAACTTAGCACCACCAAGTGCATCCAGACATGTCTCAATGTTTGGTAGGGGGTAAAGGTCTTTGTGAGTTAGACTGTTCAGAGCTCCAAAATCGACGCAGTACCGCACAGTACCATCTTTCTTCGGAACTAATACCGGGTCTGACGATCACTCAGATTTTGGCGGAGCTATGATACCTTTCTCTAACAGTTCCGCAACGTGTTTCTCTTCCTCATTCTCAAAACCAAGAGGAGTTCATCTAAGTTTAGAACGAACAGGTTGTGCATTACCTGTGTCAACCTTATGTCTTATCCCCTTGAACAAACCCAAATCAAGATCATCTTTTGCAAATGCATCTTGATACTCGATTAACATGGATTTAACTTGCAAAGACTGCGTCTCCGATAAACCCGATGTCGACCTCTCATACAGATCCTGTAAGAACACAGGGATGTCCACCTCAGTGGCTGTAGAAGTCTGTAAACCATCCTGGTTTATGGGGTTATCAGCAAGTTGAAATTCTGTTCTAGTGTCTAAAACCTCCTCAATTTCTGTGACAATACCAAGGTTGTGGTCTTGTTCCAGAGTAATATATTGGGCCGACAGGTTCCTTAACAAAATAGGAATCTGCGAATCTTTGGCAGTGGCCACTGTATGAGGTGTTACCAGACCCTCCAGTTTAGATGAGGGCTGGAGCACAACATCATTCTGTACCTCCCGATCCAGAACGCCAGTGGTCTTCACAGCCTCAAAAGTACAAACGACCACTTTATGCTTCAATGTTACCCGAGCTACTTGGGCTTCCTTCCCATGAGCGCTCAACATTGTCAGACACAGTCTAGTCAGATCAATGGTGGCCGTGCGTGTTTTCAAGAAATCCAGGCATAATATAATCGGATCATTGATATTGGCAAGAAGGACTGGCCAGTTGAACATCATAGAGCCTAATGCAATTGTGACTGGCTCAACACTTTCCGCAGGGATAATATTGTCTCCACCTGCATCTTTCAATGAAATAGACTCCAACTTCTTTAAAGGGTAAGGTAATTTATTTGCAAAGAAATTGCCAATTACTGTCACTTGTGCCACAGTGCCCACCACTGCATCAACGGAAACACCATTTACTTTAATGGGAATGACTAGTGTCATAGGGTCACGATTAAACTCATACAAGCGAACATCATATGATCGCACAGGTGAAGCAGGTGATGGCGACTGTGTACGCCTCGGCTCTGGACACTCACGGGAAAAATGCCCCTCTAAATTGCACTTTCCCGATCTGAGAGAAGGGGAACGTGATGGCACGACCTTCGCTCTTGGAAGAGACCGACCTCGACCAGATATAAGATTCAACATCTTAGCAACATCTACCTTCATCTCTGCCATATCCTTCCTAAGTCCATCGACATAGTTCTCTAATTTATCTATCCTGCTTGGAGCCGTTATGCCTCTCAACTGCTCAGGATTATCTGCCTCCATCAAACCAGAAGCATTGTCCGGAAAATGGACCTTTCGAACCTCAGGTCTTCTGGAACCCATGATCAATCTTTGATTATGGATAGCTGCATTGACCATTTGTACAGCCTCCTCCAGGGTGCTCAGATCCTTATCCATAGCTATCAGAGCGGCTTGTTTATGCTCAACACCCCGTAGGAATGCATCAATGGAAATTGTCTCGCCCAAACTCTCTGAGCCATCAGGGTAGCCATCTAAAGTAATCTCCTGAATGATATCTGCAAATTCTTCTAAAGAGTTACCCTCTTGTCGAATGGCTTGCATTTTTTTCCTGATGATGTGGGGCAGATCTTTCTTCCCGAATCGCAACCGTAATTTGTCGCATAAACTTAAGTAATCATTCTGGACGTGCACAGAACAGATGCAGTAAAACTTTAAGGCCCTTAAAGCTGAGATGAGCATGTCTAATTTATATGTATCAGACCAACGGTACCTTGAAGCAGTATGCTCAAACTGTATGAAAGATGGTTTCCACTCACATTTTCCATCACAAGTTGACATTTTAGGTGGAGGAGGACCATCAGAGTAGCTTCCACGACCGGGTGATGACATTCTCGTCATTGCACGAAGAGCCATCCAAGTAAGCTCTACGAACTGGTGATGACTGCAGGAAATTTCAATTTCAATTTCCCTTTCTCCGAGATCTAACAATACTCACCGTTCTATTACTTCTGATACAGTTAGCCTGGATAGCTGGGCCCTAGGACTATAGACTTAGTAAGCTTTACCGACTCCTGGAACCGGGTACTCGGCTCCCAACTGCTGAGTACCCGTTTGCCACGAAGCTCATATTGTTTGCATAGCCACTAAACAAGAGATACCCATGGCTTGCCTCCGTGGAGATGGGAGGCTGGGTCCGTAATAGAATGGTGAGTATTGTTAGATCTCGGAGAAAGGGAAATTGAAATTTCCTGCATTCTCCTTCGATCAATACTCACCATTCTATTACTTCTGATATACACCAGATTTAGACAGTAACCTGGTGGGAAGGGGCAAGCCATCAACTGCTACTTTATCCTCGAGATCGAAACGCATCCCTAAATAAACGAAATGTTGAGTGGGTGTCAACTCGGATTTCTCCTTGTTGACTACACAGCCTAGATCTGAAAGCAACTTCAGAGTCAGAGCAGTATCCACCTCTAACCTGGCTGATGTGTCTGCTTTGATCAGCCAATTGTCTATGTAGGTGTGAAGCGCCACGTTCTCTTTTCTGAGAAACGCTGTCACCGCAAGGACCACTCTGGTGAAAACATGTGGAGCTGTCGACAGGCCGAATGGGAGGACTACAAACTCCCATACTTGATTCTGAAACGCAAATCTCCAGTGACAACTCCTGTTCATTGGAATGTGGAAATATGCATCTTTCAGATCGATCGATGCACACCACATTCCCTTCCTCAATCCTGCCATTACCGACCTCGGAGTTTCCATCTGAAACCGAGGCGTATGGATAAACCAATTTAATGGCCTGAGATTGAGTACAGGTCTCCATCCCCCTGTGCTCTTGGGGACAAGGAACATGTTTGAATAGAAGCCTGGAGTGTTCCGGTTTGCTGGTTTTATTGCTCCCTTCAGAAGCAAACCTGACACTTCATTTTGAATGGCTTCTAACTTGTCTGGCTCCCTTGGTACGGGTGTCCAGACAGGTGCCAAAGACACATTCTGTGGTGGAAAATCCCACCACTCCGGCATGTACCCCTGGGATAACCATCCCAGGACCAGACTGTCTGACGTCACACATCGCCAAAACGCATGAGCCTACCACCCACTATAGATACCTAATGGGGGTGCTGGCTCCCGATCCGCCACCCCCCCCCCCCCCTCTCTTGACGAGAGAGAATGAGAACCATTTTGGTCTTGGCTTGGCCTGTCTAACTGGCACCGCTGTTCCTGTCGTACAGGTGCAGTCCCGGCAGATACAAAGGGAGCCCTCATACCCTCAGGTATGATCCGCTCCCTTCTTTCTGCCCTTTGAGGACTTACCCTTCCCCTTGCCCTTCCTGCCTCTCGGCCGATCAGGAGCAACATTGGGGAGGGTAGGGGCCTCCACAACCTTCTTCGCCGGAGGCTTCTTAGAAGTTTTCCCGGTTAGCGGCTTGGCTACAGCCCCTAGTGCATGCGCTTGACGCACTAGCTCTAGCTGCAGATTAACTGCCAACCGATTCTGCGCAATGCTGGCCGTGTTCTCTAAGATGGCCCGCGCCTGGCCACCATAGATGCTAGGGACTGTATGGGGCGTTCAAAGAAGACGCTCCCTGACGGCCGTAGCTGGACGCATATGGTCAAGGACCATCTGCCTCCTGGACTTTGTCACACGCGCCTGCACCCTTGCCAATGCGTCCATAGACAGCACTAGGCCGTCATTAACGAACGAAAGCGCCACAGGTGCCACAGGGTGGCCTGCCCACGCCGACTGAAGAAGGCGATAAGAGTGGTTGACAGCACTCATTGCTGCCCTCAACCCTCATCACATAGGGACAGGGTTGGTAAGTTTTGGACACTAGTGGTTTAAACCGTCCGCTCAAAATCGGTTTTGGACACCTGAAAAGTGTCCAAAACTGTCCAAAACCTAAAATCCTGGTCAAAAATATATCTCCATAAGCTTAAATTATATTTTAAGTTGATTAAAACCTGTTACTACCAGTCAAATTAGTTTCAAAAATATTCACCAGGGTGTTTTCCTTATAATTGAGACTAGACTGTGATTTAGGGATTAAAACCTGGAAGACATACAACTGAATCTACTGATAGTGCATGTATTTGTCTAAACATTAACTGCCTGTCCACCTGCTTTAAATTTGCCAACACATATACACTGATCATAAGATCACAGCTCATACATGTAAGTGACAGTAAGTCTATTAAGATGTTTTTACTACTATTAGCTGACTTAGCCCTGCTAGTTAAGTTTTCTCATTGCTTTTTGATAGCTATCATGGCTATGTTTATACTACAATATTCCTCTGATACATGTTTACACAACTAGCATACAGTGACTAACCTCTACTCTGACAATTAATACAATTATCAGCTTATTTCATCACTATATAATTCTACTCCACTTTCTATTAGAAATCAGTTATCAAGTAAATCTTCTTAATTAAGTTCATCTGTTTAATTCCTGTCTGGATGTTCTCTCAGTATAATATTAACTTTTGATGTTATTTGAAATATTTGATCAAAGATGTATTTTAAGGGTGGTAGGCCTAAGGATCCAATTTGGAAGCATTTCTTAGAAGTTCAGAGTAATGGAAAATCATTTGCTAAGTGTAGAGAATGTGATTACAAACTTGTAAATAAAGTAGCAAGAATGAAAGCCCACTATCAGAAGCATGAGACACCGACTCCAGAACCCATCATCAGTGAAGAGGTAACTTCTATATCACTTAACATATTTACAAGATTTGTTTGAAAACAATTTGACTGAAAGTAATTGCTATCTTAGAGCATGTAACTGCAGTAAAACCCTTTAATAAGATAGCAACTACTTTCACAGTCAGATTGTATAATAGGAAAACTGTTGAATATTTAGAAAATAACTTGACTAGAAGCCTCAGGCAGCAACAGCTTCCAGGCAAATTACTGCCTAAATATTCAACAGAAAATCTGTTAACTTGTAAGGAACTTGCCATTTCTGGTCATTCATTATTATTGAGAGTTAACTACAGGCTGTAATTATTCAACTATGATGTCTATGCCTTTGAGTGTGGAAGATGGCTGGAGGTCTTAACAATAGGCTCTGTGTGGGGAATCAGATCTAAGTTCAGATAACCTGCATGACCAGCAGTCACTTCAGTAGATGTTATGTTGTAAAGCCTACAAGTGAATGAGCCTTTAATTGCTATTATAGTTAACTAATCCAAGTACAGCAACCCTTTCACCGCTGAAATTACTCTACGCTACATGTAAATGGACAGAACCATAAATATGTTGACTGTTTTGAAAATAAGTTAACCTGAAGGTGTTGCTGCCTAAGGCAGCAACAGCTTCCAGTCAAATTATTTTCAAAATATTCAACAGAATATCTTTGTGTACTTTTTGGACAAATATAGTAGTTTTCGTCACTGTTTAAACAGAGGGAAGGGTAGTTTAACCCTTTCATCCATTAATCCCATTATTTTCCTTTCAAATCAAACATGCAAGAAATATGTTGAATATTTGGAAAATAATTTGACTGTAAGCTCTTGCTGCCTTCGGCAACAACAGCTTCCACTCAAATTAATTTCAAAATATTCAACAGAATATTTCTTATTCACACTTTCATAGGATAAATACAGTAATTATAGGATATAAAACTAAACACACATGCGCAGTGAATTTGACTTTGCTTTACAATATATACATGTACATGTATTTCTTATTTCAGAAACGAGTTGCGGCAGCACCCACAAAGCGTGCCAGAGAAGATTCGCTATTGTCGCCACCAATGAAGCGTCAAGCAGTTTCATTTCAACCAGATCTTAGTCGTCACTGCATCTCCACCAGCTCTTCGATGAAATCGGCAATCGACGTAAAAATTGCAAGGCTGTTTTATGCATGTAACCTCCCATTTTCACTTGTTGGGCATCCTCAGTTTATAAAGGTTGTTCAATTACTACGCCCTGGATATAAACCACCTTCCCGTAAGCAAATCGGTGGCACACTGTTGGATACAGTCCACGATCAGGTGACAGAAGATATGAAGGCGATTTTGAATGGCAAGACTGCAACCTTAGTAGAGGATGGTTGGAGCAATGTGCACAATGCGCCAATTATAGCATCGTGTTTGCAAGTTGAAGGAAAGAGTTTCTTTCTACATAGTTATGACACTGGTTCGATGACTAAAAGTGCTGAAAACTGTACGGTTAAATGCCAGGAGACAATTAAGCATGCTAAGCAGAAATATAACTGCACAGTCAGGACGATAGTTACAGATAATGCGAAAAACATGGAAAAGATGCGTGACAATTTAAAGGCAGAGGATAATGATTTAGTTGTATATGGCTGTTCAGCACACTGGTTGAACTTGTTAGGACAAGATATAACACCAGATTCACTAATTAAACATATAGTTGAAATTCAGAAATATTTTAGGAATCACCACAAACCATTATCCTGGCCCTCCGATTGCCCTGGCAGTATGAAGCCGCAGCTTCCTTGTGACACAAGGTGGAAGAGTCAACTAATGTGTATAGACTCTTTCATTCATAACAGACCACACTTCATGAAAATTGTCCAGGACCACGAGGGAGAGTTAGAGAGTGCTATTATTAGAAAGATTATGGATAACCTATTTAAGAATGCCAGAGACTTAGCAGAGCAGCTAAGACCTATTTCCCATGCGATTGATATTTGTCAGGGTGACTCGGCAACACTGGCTGATGCATGTAATGTTTGGATTAACCTTAAGAACAACACTTTGCTTGAACCACATAAAAAGCATGTATCTGCTCATTTTCACAAGGCAGTCTTGCCAGAGCACCTCGTGGCATACACACTACACCCAAAGTACCAAGGAGAGCTGCTCACACCAGATCAGCTTGAAATCGTAAACAAATGGGTTATAAGTAAAGATCCAAATTTCATAGCGACATTAATCTCTTACCAAGCCAAGAGCATGTCATTTCCTGTATCTTATTTCTCTGATGCTGCTGTCCAGGTAGTCTCTATGAAGAGCCGCAGTCTACAACCGCGTCTCTAACATCTGCCTATCGATTCCTGTCTGGATTTTCCGCCGAAACGGCCCATATTTAACACGCCTGTTTTTATACGAAAACTGGATATACGTGCGAATCGAACTATGCAGTCAATAAAAACATATCGGCAACATCAGATTGCCGTAAATAGTTTAGTGAATTATTCTCTTTAAACCATTCAGTCTTCGTTTTATTCAAAGTAAACAACAGGCACGTTTGTCTGCGCGTACATTCTGCTTTTTTCGTATCTTCTCGCTTCGGTTGACGACTCACGTGACGAACGAGTCCGCGCTAAAACACGGATCACGTATTGCGTTACCGGACGGCGCCCGATTGTAGATTGAACAATCTACGAGGATTTTAGAAAAGGTATGATTGAAGATATTTTCTTTTAAAATTGTTTAATAAATAAATGAATTATATTAATTATCTTAGTAATAATCATAATAATAATAATAAGAATAAGAACAATAATAAGAACAATAATAATAATTTGGAAAAATTTAATTAAAAAAAAAAATTAATAATAATAAAAATAAGAAAAAGAAGAAGAAGAGGAAAAAGAAAAAGAAGACGTAATATATATATATATATATATATATATATATATATATATATATATATATATATATATATATATATATAACAATAATAATAATAATAATAATAATAATAATAATAATAATAATAATAATAATAATAATAATGAATATTAAACAAATAAAAAAAATAAAAATAATTATTCAGAATAATATTCAGAATAATAATAATAAGAATATTAAGAATAATATTAAGAATAATAATACTAATATTAAGAATAATAATACTAATTTTTTTTAAATTTAAATAAATAAATACATAATAATACTAATCATAATAATAATCATTATAATAATAATAATAATAATAATAATAATAATAATAGTTTGGAAAAATTTAATTAAAAAAACCAAACTAATAATAATAATAAGAAGAAGAAGAAGAAGAAGAAGAAGAAGAAGAAGAAGAAGAAGAAGAAGAAGAGGAAGAAGAAGAATAACAAGGAGAAGAAAATAGTGAAAAAGAATAAATAAGAATAATTTTATTTTAAAAAATCATAACAATAAATATTAATAATGATACTAATAATAATACTAATAATAATAATAATAATAATAATAATAATAATAATAATAATAATAATGAATATTCAAAAAATAAAAATGATAACAAAAATTATGATTTATGACGCATTCAAGATGGTCGTAAAACCACTGAGCTAATCATGTTCCCCTTAGCTATTTTGATGCTAGTGCCAATCAATAGCATATTCCCTGAATTTCGCCTCAATTTGCTTGGTTATTCTTGATACAAAATACATTTGAAATTTGCGGGAAATATAATAATAAATGGAATAATCAGTCTAGTCTTCCATAACTTTTGTCTTGTAATCATAATGATACAAGAAAACCAAAGGCTAAGATAAGAGCAAGCCAATGGGCTATGCCTCGTAAAAGATGATGATGATGATGATGATGATGGTGATGATCATGATCATGAAGATGATTTAAAATATACGATCCTTGCAGGTTAGCAGATAAGGGATCTATACACATATAACACTGTACTAAAGTTTACAAGTTCAGCACACACCATAACATTACATATCGTTCATGTGAGTGTGCATAAATGCGCGTGTGCATGTGTGCAGGCATTAGTTTGTGTATATGTGTATGGCTCCGTGCATGTGTGCATGCATAACTATGTGCGTGTACGCGTGTGTATCTACATACCTGTGTGCGTGTGTGCGCTAGAATTATTTGTATGGCTTACCTCATTATCAGCCTCGTTCTTTTTCATTTCTTCTACTGTTGAACACAACTGGCATGCATCACAATTTACTTACCAATCAATAGAAGAGGTACCTTAGTCTTTCGAATCACAAAGACGGGTTGCTGAAGGCAATTACACAAGGATGCACATAAATAATGCTGAGCTGCATTCACCAGTTGCTAGAGTCATACTGACGCACAATAACGGTTGGCTGTACACATAATGAAGTACAATGCGTAGTTGCAGAAGGCATGGGAATTTCTTATACTTTCTAGATTCATATCAACACTTCAAAACCCTCATAGAGAATCCTCCTCCTCATTCATGTCATTGGGCTTTATATTCGCTCTTCATGTCTCTGTAGTAGTTGTTTTGGTAGGAGTTGGGCTGCTGACCTCACCAAACCCTCCTCTTTTCACAGCCGGGCTTGGGACCATCCAAGGCAGAGTTAACACAGGGGAATTAGACTGTACATAGACAAGGCTGATGCAAAATCACTAATTGCTACAGTCGAATTGATGCACAATGGTGAGTTGCTGTAGACATGGGAATGAGACTGTACATAGACAAAGATAAGACATAATCACCAGTTGCTAGAGAGAAACACTCAAGAGTGTCTGTAGACACGGACACGAGGCTATATATCGCCATGTCTGAGACATAGTCATCAAAATTGCTATAGTCATATTGAGGCACAATCAAGAGTAGCTTGGCACGTAGGCAACACGCTATACATAGACAAGGCTGTGGCATGATCAGAATTTGGTAGAGTCATCTTAAATCAAAATGACGATTTGTTGTAGATGTACTGATGCACAATGATGATTTGCTGTAGACTTACTGAGGCACAATGATGGTTTGCTGTAGACTTACTGAGGCACAATGACGAGTTACTGTAGACGTACTGAGGTACAATGACGAGTAGCTGTACACTTACTGAGGCACCATGATAAGTTGCTGTAGACGTACTGAGGTACAATGACGAGTAGCTGTACACTTACTGAGGCACAATGATGAGTTACTGTAGACTTACTGAGGCACCATGACGAGTTGCTGTAGACGTACTGAGGTAGAATGACGAGTAACTGTACGCTTACTGAGGCACAATGACGAGTTGCTGTAGATGTACTGAGGTACAATGACGAGTAGCTGTACACTTACTGAGGCACAATGACGAGTTGCTGTTGACGGATTGAGACACAATGATGAGTTGCTGTAGACTTACTGAGGCACAATGACGACTTGCTGTAGACAGATTAATGCATAATGATTCGGTGCTGTAGATGTACTGAGGCACAATGAACATTTGTTGTATTGAGGCATAATGACGAGCCGCTGTAGACTTAGTGAGGGACAAATACCAGTTGCTGTAGATGTACTGATGCACAATGACGAGTTGCTGTACACTTGCAGAGGCACAATGACGACTTGGTGTAGACGGATTAAGGCATAATGACGCAGTGCTATAGATGCACTAAGGCGCAATGATAATTTGCTGTAGATGGATTGAGGTATAATGGTGAGCTGCTGTAGACTTCCAGAGGCACAATGACAACTTGCTGTACACGGATTAAGGCATAATGACGCAGTGCTATATATGTACTGCGCCACAATGATCATTTGCTGTAGATGGATTGAGGCATAATGGCGAGCTGCTGTAGACTGATTGAGGCATCATAACGAGTTGCTGTAGATGTACTGAGGCACAAAGACGAGTTGCTGTAGACGGATTGAGGCACAATGAATGGTTGTTGGAAGCATGGGCAGAGGGCTGTATTGATAGATGGCTGAGACACAATGACGACTTGCTGTAGACTGATTGAGGCACAATGACGAGTTGCTCTAGGTTACTGAGGCACAATGACTAGTTGCTGTAGATGTGCTGAAGCACAATGATGAGTTGCAGTAGATTGATTGAGCCACATTGACGATTTGCTGTAGATGTATTGAGGCACAATGACAAGTTGCTGTAGACGGATTGAGGCACAATGAATGGTTGTTGGAAGCATGGGCAGAGGGCTGTATTGATAGATGGCTGAGACACAATGACGAGTTGCTGTAGACATATTGAGTCACAATGACGAGTTGCTGTAGACATACTGAAGCAGGATCAAATAATTTTCAAGCACAAAATTGTAAAATGTATATTCTTCAGCATAACTTGTTTTTGGGCCGATTTAGGCAGTTAACCCTTTAACTGATGTGAAACTTTAAGTCACATCTTCAAGGCAACCATGCATGAAAGCTGTTGAACATCTTGAACATATTTTGAGTTTAATCATGATAACTTAATTTAAAATACCCAACCGAATGTTTCTTAAATCATCACGAATTTGTTGCATCTGGCATGTATTATTGAAAAAATTAGGTTAATCACTGCTTAGATCCATGCATGCCAGACACAACACCCTGGAGTGTAATTTTATCACTTCAACCCAATCCGTTCAGATATACATTCTCACTCAAAGACATTGGCACTTATAATCACATCCGATATGAGTACAAATACTTCACCGAATAGTGTGATCATATAGACAATCTGTGCTGTACATACACAAGCCTTTATGATTTATGGCAAATCTTTGTGAATATTTTGAAAACAATTTTATGGGTATTTGGTGCCGCGTATGGCAGCTTTGCTATACAGTTATTAGAATGTGGTGTTGGCTGGCTTAAGAAAATGTCTAAGTTGTAGATAGATTGAGTCCTGATAATTATCATAAGTTATGTTTGCACAATTTATCACATTACAGCATGAATTCATTATGAAAAAGCAACTTAGAAAGTATAACAATTTTTAAAGATAGAATGTAATATTGTTTGTTTTTATTTAGATTTTTTAAATATCACACATATTATGGCTACAATATAGTCATTTATCACACTAATGCCAAATGGACTTGTTAATAGAAGTCAATAGAAGAAAGACGTGTGTACATTAAAAATTACCTTTGTTAATCTATTGCTGTCATATTAGACAGCAAACAGTCTAAATAAAAGTTGTCCCTGACTGCACACCAAATAACCTCTGAAATGTATTTGAATTTGGGAAAATGAACATTCAGTGTTCCAAGAGTTTAATTATCCAGACCTCAAAACAGATATAACTTGTTCAGTAAATCATTAACAATTTTTATCTATTTTTTATGTATTCAAATGCAAATGTCTTTGCGTTTACCAATATGTCTATTTATGTTATCAAATGTATATAAAATGTGTTGTCTAATTAGTTTGTGGGCCACCTAATGACTATTTTCACGATTACAATAATGATATTTATATTGAGTTCTGCAGGATATATTTTTTTAATGTAGCATTTATACTGAAGCAAAAGATATATGTCTGCACATTTCGCTTACTAAGATTTAGCTCTAACAAGATGTAAAGCAGATGTATTTAAGACAATTGTTAAAATTGAGTGTTTACTGTTGAAGAGACTGACTCACTTAATGCATATTTGTTATTTTACAAACTGTTATAATTACACAAGGGTGCACATCAGAATGCGTGTAAATAAATTTTTACAATTGTACAATTTTATAGGCTTAATTATTGTATCTCAATGTAATGAAATCAGACAAATCTTAAAATATGATGATTTCCTTCAGTAAAGATTATTTTAAAATTGTAATAGCAAAGTTGAATTAAGGAATCTTGTCTCGAATTAAATTTAAAAAACAAAAAAATTATATTAATTAATATGTAATGAAATTGTCATATGTTAAGAAATTTTTCCTTTCCTTACATCTACGCAGACAATTTAAGACTATAAAAGTATACAATTTTGACTTTTTAATTGTATATATATTAAGTGGTTGTTACCAATTAGGTGAGACTGCAATAATAAATAATAAAGTGGCCTGATAATTCTAATATTTTAATACACGTAACAAAGCACATATATCATAATCCTGTAAAGTGAATAAATCATTTTTGCCTATCGTTAACATTATTGCTGCTTGTTATTATCCAAAAGTCATGTTCCCTGTTGGAATTATATGCTATACTGCGCCACCACAACCACCACCAACACCACTCCACCACCACCACCACCACCACCAAAACAACAACAACAACAATCACCATCATTATCATCATCATCATCATCATTAAAACAAGAAAAACCACTGCTGCACGTGACTCCAACAATATCTGGAATGTGCACCATCAGTTCCCGTGAATTCGTGTTGTTGTCAGACAGGTGGTTGAATGCGGTGTATTTTGGTCATCTGGAAGGTGAATCAGTATAGAACACACACATCTAAAACGCAAAGTGAAAGGCGCAGAAGACTTGACTGGGTTCAAACACCTTCATGTTGATAATTTAAAAAGATAAAAATTAAATTCCAGATGACGCCTAAGCTATATCCTAGTGCCAGCAAGTCGTCCATGACAGGGTTCATAGATTTACTGATTGACAATAATACATAAACTATTTCTACGGCTGCTGCTACTACTACTACTACTACTACTACTACTACTACTACTACTACTAGTACGGGCGGATCTAGAACAGAAAGCTGACTGCCGCACACCAATAAGAAATGAAAATCATTTGTCAACGGGCGCCTCTCACAATATGGGGGATCCAGGCGTCCTCTCCTGGAATTACCAAAAATTTGATGCTCTGAGGAGTGATCTCCTACATTATGAAGGATACATAATTACATTATTTTGATTTTAAAAATATATAAATTTTTTCTAATAATTACTCATTTGGATAAATGACCACACAAATGCTTTGATGTAAAGCATGAATCTGCTATATATGAGAAGATTGTTTAACTCTTAGGATATACATTTTCTAGTCAATTTGCATGTCACATAACTTTGGTACACAAAAACAAAATTATGATGATCGAGCCAATTCCCAATATGAACATATGTAAATTAATGCTGGGATTAATTGTAACCGCTGCTAATTGGCATTTACCACATTATAATCCCCTTCCAATTTATAGCTAAACTTTTTAAAGGTTTTTGCGTGTGTAATGATAGATTTATATACTTTGAACTCATAATTATCCTGATCCCTTTTTAAAGTAAAGATACATGTATCTGTTGAATTTTTGTAAGAATTGACGGGGTGTTACTGTTCAAATATTGCTGGCTATGGCAGCAACAGTGTCCATTCGAATTAGTTTCACAATATTCAACATAATGTTGATTAAATATTAAATCCAGCAAAGACATACAATTCTTACATTTGGCGGACTTCTTCAGCTTCAAGACAGAGGTATAATATGTCATTAATATGATTGTTTGATTAAAAGCATGGGTGTAGTAACGTACTTGTACCGAGGGGATGAAATATTGACGTGGCTATGTGGATTCACTATGAGAGATAAAAACCGGGGTGGGGGGGGCGGGGAGGGGGGAAAGGCACCCCCCCCACTTACTACCAACTCTTCATACGGTTATGAAAATGGACATATGTTTTTGTCACAATTGATGGTGGTTAGCTAAAGTATATTCTCATAATGACACAGATTTACACAAATTACCATCAGCTGGCCCCAAAAGCTAGTTACCATAGCATAGTTATAGGAAAGTGTCCAAAAGAGTGTGGGTGGTGTGTGCGGAGAGGAGGAAACTCAGACCAGATGTAAGTATAACTCGAACTACACCTGTAAGGGAATTAGCTGACGTTGGCGTGGATTAGATTACTATACGATGTGAAACACCCATGCGTTTTATCCAAAAGACAAAACCTCAGTAATGATTATGACGTCATTAATCAAATGATTACCGGATATTTTAATTTGCCAAAATGCTTAACCCAAAATGAAAACGATAGAATAGAAGTCTAGGGGTATCTACATGATTTCCATTATCAATGGTTGACCCTTTTATTCGAAGGAAAGCTTATGGGACCGATTTGAGGTGAATTCCAACACTTCCTTATCTTGGCTTGACATATGGAAGAGTAATCTGCATTAGCATTTGAACTTTAACCTATTGATTCACAATATGGTGGTAATTAAGAGGAAATAAACAAAGACAGATTTGAAAAATATTATTCATTCATTCTTGCCTACTTTCTGATCTGTTGTAAAATTATAGCAGCATTGTACAGTTGACATGATTGTTACAATTGATATATTATATGAATATAAAAATGATTCTGTTGAAGCAGGATTTCAAAATTATAACTACTGAAACCCTCAATGTCTTTCCTTTAATATTCATAAACCAATTTGACCCAAAACAAGAACTCTAATCCTTGAAGTCATATCTAGATCGAAACGACCATTATCGATACAACGGATTGATCCTGGTTGATCCAATCCCTGCTCTTTCTTTGAGTTTTGATATCGATTTTTCGATCCAATGTCATTTATATCAATCCTCAAAGAATATCACAGACGATTTAGTTCACTTCAGAAATCATAAATGCTCAAAATTAATGTAAGATGAGATCCGGGTACATCCACTATCCAAGTTGAAACTGATCCCCATTCGATCTGATCCATAAGACCACTATCGACTACTGAATCATTTACAACCTGGGATGTATATTGACCATCGGATAATCCCCAGAGTTTATGGCAGCATGTCGATAAAATTAAGACTTAACTATTAATCTAATTAATGTGTTAATAGTTATGACAACAATTAATATAACATTTTCATATAATAAATCAACAATATACGACCTGAATGTAGTATATCTGTTGTAAATGCTCAATGGAAACAGTCATTTCTTTGTTGCTTGAAGACGAAAGGGTCCTGCGGACGAATGATCACAATACCAATTCTGATATCGTATCGAAGACGATGGAAAGATGTGGGTGCACCCAGACGAACGCGTAACACAAAAATATAAACAAATTTATCTTATAATGTAGGTGGATCTGAAATGCTGAATAGGCCTGGCCACGAGCCGCCAGAAGCTAAAGATGTGATGGATTAGCGAATGGCCAGGAGCTGGTTATCTGACCCACAACCACGTTAACCAGGAGCTGGTTATCTGGTGATAGTCAATGATGACCAGGAGCTGGAGACCTGGTTATGCACGATATTATTAGAAGCTGGCAATCTGGTCATGGATGATACTACCAGGAGCTGGAGACCTGATTACGAATGATATTACCAGGAGCTGGAGACCTGGCTGCAGATGACAATACCAGGAGCTGGAGACCTGGCTATAGCTGATATTACCAGGAGCTGGAAACCTGGCTACACATGATATTACCAGGAGCTGGAGACCTGCCTATAGCTGATATTAATAACCCAAAGTCATGCAGAGATTCTTGGATGAAAGTTCATATTGTGCCCACAAATCAAAACGTATATTCACTGGACAAACGTGAATTAACTGTTAATGGGCCCTAAACTGAGATGGCGCCCATATCTATTTACGAATCTGTATGAGGACTGCTGATAGACTCATTTTTATATTTGAACTTCACAATGGAAACATTCTCTCGGCCACGCCGGTGTATATGGCCGGCGTAGAAATATATACACGTGAGATGATGGCTGCCTACATCACAACTTCGCTAAGGCGCAACTGACTCTCACGAAGGCCAACCACTGAATGCTTGTCGAGGCGACAATTTTAACACATGAACACAATGTATTGTGACCCGTCTGGATCACGCGGATATACAACAACATGTTGATTTGTAACTCCTACATAACTGCTCAAATAATTCATAGAGATTCCATACATTTTATAAATAATGAAATCTACATTGATTATAACCTAATCATAATAACAAATACAATTAATTATCTTAATTCTAACTGATATAAATTTTGTATAAATGTAAATCTCAATTACGAATATCCCCTACGCCTTTATAATTGACATGAAGTAATTTATTTCATTAAATCAACCAGAAAGCATGCAAGACTGAATAACAATCTGTCTACCTATATTGTAGCGGATTTGGAGTTCAAATATGTTGCGGGTGGCATAAGCTAACGTGATTGTATAGAAATGTGATTGCTATGTATGATCTTACGACCATATGATAGCAGCCGTCGTCACACACCTGACACACAGGACTTTCATAGTGCAGAATCAGAAAGCTCGGACTACACATGGCACACAGAACCTTCAGAGTACAGAATCAGAAAACTCGGACTACACCTGGCACACATAACCTTTATAGGGCACAATCAGAAATCTCGCACAACACCTGACACACACACAACCTCTATAGGGCAGAGTCAGGAAACTCGCACAACACATAGCACACATAACCTTTATAGGGCAGAGTCTTGAAACTCGCACAACACCTGGCATACAGAACATTTTATAGGGAACAATCTGGAAACTCGGACTAGCATCATCCATCGTATTATTAAATCAATAGTTCATCCCAATGTAATACAAGCATACATGCTATATTACGAGTTTGCTGGCCACATCTCTACATGATAATGGATGATCAAGTTTTAGCTATGCCACATACATCTCTAGCTAAGCTTCGCCCACGCGTTATTCGTGTTGTGATCAATCGAACCGTGAACTCCCGGAATCTCAATTTCCTGAAATTTATACAGGTGAGCTGTTGTCTATTTTGAAACTAATTAACTGTGTGCTGTGGCACCAAGAATGGCAAGTCAAATTAGTTTAAAGTGACCAGTTATTAAATAGTAATACATACAGTTTTTACAACTTTGTGGATCATTAAGGGTATATGACCAACTGAGATATGGCTTTCAACCCACATGTGACGTAATTGATTATGACATCATATACTTGACTGGCATACTGGATTCCTGTATTAACAGACAGAAGGAAACAAAGCTGTCTTATTCTGTTCTACAAAGGTCTACAACAGCAAGCAAAGATATCATTCAACAAAGATATCTGACACCAATTCGAGAAAAGTTTCTGCTTACCAGTATACCATCTCTTCTTGTTCTTCTTCTTCTTCTTCTTCTTATTTTTATTGTTATTAATACTTATTTTAGGAAAATTTTTTAAAATCAAATTAGTCACAATTATTAGTCTTATTCTTATTATTCTTATTATTCTATAATGTTATTATTACTCTTATTCTTATTATTATTTTATTTTTATTTTGTGTATTTCTTCTTCTTATTTTTGTTTTTTAAATTAAAATTTTTAAGAATTATTATTATTATTATTCTTATAATAATATTATATATATATATATAAAAATAAATAATTAATAATAATATAAATAATAATAAGAAGAAGAAGAAGAAGAAGAAGAAGAAGAAGAAGAAGAAGAAGAAGAAGAAGAAGAAGAAGAAGAAGAAGAAGAAGAAGAAGAAGAAGAAGAAGAAGAAGAAGAAGAAGAAATATATATATATATATATATTAATCACATTATTCTTATTTAATATACATCTTCTTTTTCTTCTTCTTCTTCTTCTTCTTCTTCTTATTTATATTATTATTAATTATTTATTTATTTTTTCTTAAATCAAATCATTCAGAAATATTATTATTATTATTATTATTATTATTCTGAATATTATTATTATTATTATTATTTTAATTCTTTATTTTTTTTACAATCAAATTATTCTTCTTGACTATACTTCTTATTTTTGTATTCTTATTATTGTTCTTATTCTTATTATTATTATTATGATTATTACTAAGATAATTAATATAATTCATTTATTTATTAAACAATTTTAAAAGAAAATATCTTCAATCATACCTTTTCTAAAATCCTCGTAGATTGTTCAATCTACAATCGGGCGCCGTCCGGTAACGCAATACGTGATCCGTGTTTTAGCGCGGACTCGTTCGTCACGTGAGTCGTCAACCGAAGCGAGAAGATACGAAAAAAGCAGAATGTACGCGCAGACAAACGTGCCTGTTGTTTACTTTGAATAAAACGAAGACTGAATGGTTTAAAGAGAATAATTCACTAAACTATTTACGGCAATCTGATGTTGCCGATATGTTTTTATTGACTGCATAGTTCGATTCGCACGTATATCCAGTTTTCGTATAAAAACAGGCGTGTTAAATATGGGCCGTTTCGGCGGAAAATCCAGACAGGAATCGATAGGCAGATGTTAGAGACGCAGTTGTACTTGTAGACTGCGGCTCTTCATAGAGACTACTGTCCAGGTACCTCCACTGACATGGTGGAAAGGTCTGAAACCTCTAGGTGTGTCTGCAGATTTTATAGACATGGCCCTTCAATTGATGGATGCGCCAGCCTCATCATCATCCATTGAAAGAATCTTTAGCAATTTCAGTTACATACATACAAATATCCGGAACAGACTAGGAGTAGAGAAAGCATCAAAGCTTGTCTTTTGTTATAGGATGCTGAGATGACTGTCTGATTTAGATTGCTATAGTATAAATAAATAATATATATTTAACTATTACTCACCTATCATCTGTAATTTATTAGAAAAGAATCCATAAAATAATCAAAATGGTGGCTAGTCTGTCAAATTGACGTTCGGGCAGGACTAGAGTAGTCCTTATATTTCCGAGAATTCTATCTTTTTTACAGCAAAATCGTGAGTAGAATTTAGAAATAACTAATAATAATTTTTAATTTAGGGCCCAAAGTACTCCTGACACCATTTGTAGTAACTTAGCTACATATAAAAAGGTTACTCACCCAACAGAGGTCTCGAATCGGCCCGTGGAACCGGCGGCAGATATGCGCAGTTCAAGTTCCAAGGTAAGACTGCCGGGCGTCCGTAGAAATGGCGGGAATCAGCTAGCCCGGCAGCCGCGAATCGCGAACTCCGGGATACCGCCAGCACCACATTGCACATGTCTATATAGAGGGCGAAACAACCTAGGGCGAACGGAAGGAAATATGGGGGGGGGGGGCGAAACAACCTGGGGTGAAGGGGACAGGGCGCGAAACGGTATGGGTGTGAATGGGATAGGGGGCGAAACGACCCGGATTCACCTCGTAGTGATGATGATGATGATGAAACTGATACTCGGGACATACAATACATTACTACAAATTTGTCCTATTTATTTAAACAATTTATGATCTCTGCATTATATGCAAAGCCTATTTTCATATTATAAATGAATGCAACAACATTGAATCTTGAATTCCCCAGATCCATGATGGCATGGAATGATGATTATTAAATTTTGAGGTTATTTATTACTAGGACTAATTTATTAAATGTAGCGAAAACTGGTTCCATTGAGGTTTTTTTATAAGCAACTAAATGTCCACAACATATTGGTTTATAGATTAAATAACTACTGTAGTTTAAGATAATACTCTACCTATTAAAATTTATATTGCTTCTCATAATTTTTGGCAAACCTGAAAATGTGACAGAACCCGCCATTCATTTGAAATAACACGTGACTTGGAAAAATTTAATGACGTAATATAAACGTTGTCCAATGAAATATAAAGCCTTTTCGATAATTGACCAATCAAATAACTCTGCTGAGAAGCGGCCAATTCAACTATTTGCTTTTTTTATTTTATCGAAATCTTTTAGCAAAATTTCTTGAGAACTCTTCAATAATAAACATAAGTATTGCATTTGAGACACATTATTGTAGACAGATTTATGTAATTAATTTCTTGCTCTTAATAAAAGATTGTAGTTTACTAATGTTACCAGTTTTCGTACCTTAATAAATAGTTTAGTTTAGTTTCAGAACCCAGCCATACGCTGCCCTTATGTTCTGCTCCATCTCCATTTCTATAGCACATCTGTGCCCTCAAATTTGTTTGCCTAACTATGTTATATACATACAAGTTATATAAATACGTATAGGACAATTATTTCAATCACTTCATAGGATTTCATCGGATAACACTGGATTCAGGCTTATTCAGCCTCTTCATTTGTGGATGAAACATAACACTCGCATGTGTTCAAGTTCCCTGTAAATATGTTGTAAATTGTCATACATCTAATCTATTAACTGTCGGACTGCTGCAAGCCACCGGACAATAATTTTCAATTGGCAATGACTCTGGATTGGCCGAGTATTTTGGAAACAATTTGACTGAAAGTTGCTGGTGGCTTAGCCACCGACAACTTTGGTCAAATTGTTTTAGAGGTACTCGGCATATCCTGAGTTAAACCCCATGGAAAATGTAGACTGCAGAAACTTGGCAGCGAGACAGTTAACTATATGTATATATAGGACTATAACATGTTAACTTTATGTATTCAGTATTCTTATGTCCTATATTGTTGTTATATGTTATATTTAGGGGTCCACCACCACATATTCTCTGCCTTTGGTGGACTACCTGTTGTGAAACTAAATGTATATTCTATATCAAAATAAATAATCTTGAACTTCTATATTATTCATGTACAGATTCACACAATACCGTTGGTCCATCCTAGGTAATCCTTGTCATTTTGCCCTGATTCCCATTCGCACACAGAGTCATTTTGTACCTACTGACCTAGTCCACTCCATGGCCGCTCTAACTCAACCCACTAGGCCCTATATAGGTTAGCCTAGATCCCTAAGGACTGCCAAAATAACGCGGTGTAGACTAAACCAGCGACTAGCTTAAGAGACGACGGCGTCAGATTCTGTTGAAGCCCGCACTACGTCTCCACATAATACAGTGTGCATCCCTATTCATAGACGCGCAATGACATCATCACAATTAATTTTCCCATAATACCCTGGGAGCGATGCCATTTTTGGAGGGGATAATTTAATATTATGAGCAATGGGCCGTGAAACCTTAATTACATTTTCTTTACTATCTTGCAAAATTCATTTGTGATTATGTTTTCTGATACTGGGCAGAGTAGCTACAGATTTTCAGATACATGATTTTATCGTTTGAGCTTCATGGAAAATGTAAAGAATGCATTACTATCAGCAGGGCTCTTTAGCATGTAGTAAAGTTGGTGGCCGATCACAAAATGTCTGCATGTGCTAAATTATGAGTATAGATAATTACACAAATGTAGGGTCAATGATCCAAACTCTGTGGTATACCAAATTCTGTGGCAAGGCTTCGTTTTCAAGGTAGATTAGTGATATGTCATGCATATAATAATGATGATTTGTTTATATTTTGAAGCTTCTTATCTAATAAATCTAATTATACCAAAAATACTAAAATAGCTCAATTGTAAAAATTTTTAATTTTAATTACACATGATTGCATAACTAGGTGTGAATCTGTAGTAAAAATGGCCGCTTTTGAAAAACGCTCAGAAATGTTGACTGACAAAGGAAATTTCTACTTTTGTAGGCGGCAACCATACTGTTATTCTGGTACAGGGCATAATTTAGAATTTGATATTTGCATAGCATGGATTGCTACGCAAATTATAAATTGCATAATTGTCGGTAAAAATGGATTACAATTAACTCTTTCACTGGTATCTTAATCTCAGAGCAAACAAACAGGAAAACTGTTGAATATTTTGAAATTAATATATACTTCCAGTCATATTAATTTCAAAATATTTAACAGAATATGCTATGCATGTACATAGTAAAGAATTTACCTTATCAGGAATGTGTCGGTGAAATGGTTAATAATAGAAATGTGACCTAATTCATGGTATTGCTGATTGCCTATTATAAAATTAAGTAACAGGTTTATTTTTTTCTCCTAATCTTGATTTTGTAGAAGTAAATGTTAGAATCTCAATGATTTATGCATTTTGACGAATTCCTTTAATTATTTCTATTATTTGAAGTATTTTTTTGTTAAAGGGGTAGTCTGGACATTTCCAAAACGGGCCCCGTTTTAAATATGGCTCTAACTTATCAGTGTTTAAAACAGCTTCTGTGCCCTTACTGTAGAGCAAATGTGAAATGCATGATTTGTTTCATTTATCGATGTTTTAGGCATTTAGTATACATACTATTCTGAGCATTACCATGGAGTTCGGCAGCCCTGACTTGCCAGATTGCTTGTAAATTTTGATGGGAGGTTCCAAACTTTATTGCCAGATACTAAGAAGATTTTACATAAATTCCCTACGAAAATATATAAGCAGCAAGAGAATACTTAAAATAATCGATCTATGCATATACTTTTTCACTGGTTGGTATGAGTTTGGTTATTGGCCTAAGGAAGTATAAGTTTTAGCTAAATGCCTTGGAGTTTGGTTGGCCCATCCTATAATTTAACACACTGGCATTGATCTAGATAGGTGAAAGGTTTCGGTCGCCTCTCCCCCCTCCACTTCGGCATTGTAGGCATTTTCCTGTGATGGAGGCCAGTGCGAGGCATTTTCCTCCTTGCAAAACCAATTTATTTGCCAGCGTGAGACGTTAGTTTATATTAAATTAATTAGCCGCACCCACATTTACAGGGGTACCTTCCATATATAGAAGGATAGGTTAGGTATCTTTGGCAAGATATAGTTAACACAGGGGCCAATACGTCACTTTATTATATTGCAGATAACGATTTCTTATTGTTAATTCAGTATCTTTTTCAGCTAGACTCGCTGTGCTATTATATATATATATATATCTAAATTTAAGTAAATACCTGCAGAGACACACCGGCTACACCAATAGTCGTGGTGATACGGGGCTGGGGGTGTTCGCTACAGACGGCAATGGTCGCCCGGCCTCACTGGAAATTGAATGTTCCACCAACCTTCAAAGTCAGTCTCTGTGGTCACCGGTGGCACGTACGCTCCTCTCCTCCATCCCCGAGGCTAGCTAACCAGCATTGTAGGGCCGGCGAGTACCTCGAGTACTCTTCGGATTCCAGGAGAAACTGTGGGAGCAGCGTGTTGCCAGAGCTACACTTGATACTGTATAACTGTTGGCAGCTCCAAAGGCAGCTCTAGACAAACTGGATGGCTGCCAACGCAAACACATATACACCATCACTGGACACCGATGACCAGACAGCATAATATCCCATGATGCACTATACAAAATGTGTACTAGTACAACACTGCTGTCTGTAAAAGTCGCCCAGCAAACGATGGTCAATGTTTGGCTGTGTGCTAAGGATGCCAGAAGACACACCAGCACAGAGCACTTTGAAATTCGCCTTACTTGGAGCCAGCAATTACAAAGCCGGGAGAGGGCGTCATTGCATAAATCTGCTAAGCGTGTTAAACCCTTACTCCGGAACGCTCGTTCGTATGGAGGCACAGACCTCAATTCTGACCATAAGCTAGTCATTACACGCCTTCAGATGAACAATCTCTACCTAATATATAAACACCATATCAGGCAAGAGGGTAGAGTCACCTACAACCTACCCAAGCTCATCAGCGACACTGACACTCAAATGTCATACAAAAAAGCCCTCGGGGAGCAGATAGCTAACATCGATGCCAGCTCCGATCCAAACGAAGCCTATAAACCAAAATACTGAAATCTATGGAATCATCCACTACCAGCACCTTAGGTGTTCTTAAAAACAACCAAACTAGGTATACTGACGACCCTCTAGTAGTAAAACTGTCAGCAGAGCAGAAAGCGTTACGGCTGTACATCTATCGAAGTGGCCAAAGTGAAGACCGCACCAAACTACGCCGGGAGCGCAATATTATTCTGTACCAGATTAGCGAACGCTTAAAAGATCTTGCTATTCAACAGGCAGACTCACTAGCAGATGAAATCACTGCCACGGATGACTGTCACAAAATGTATCGGGCAGCCTGAGCCTTGAGAGTTACTGACTACACACCACCACTCACTGTACACAAATCTGAAGGACACTTTATCAGGACTGACCAGGGAAAAGCAGAGGCCATCCGAGAATGGTTCAAGGAACAGTTCACTAACAACGATGATGAGCCCTTGCACCCGTTCTCAGGAGACCTCAGGCCATTACTAACACCAATTAAAACAGCAGAAGTTGAGAAGGCACTTAAAGCCCTGAAAAATGGACGTGCATCTGGCTGGACCTTATGGCATGAGCAATGAACTATTCAAATATGCAAGTGACATTATCTCAAAACTGATCACGCACCTAATCAATTCAGCTTTTATGCACCACCTTCCCATCGACGCAGTAGGCCAAGGCACCCTTATCGCACTACCCAAGCCCAAGAAGCCACCTGGGCCCCCATCCAATCTGCGACCCATTGTGCTCCTCAACAGGAAAATCTTATCCAATGTTACTCTATGCCGCATCCAAGACAAGATCGATTACTTCACCGGATCATGTCAAAGTGGCTTCAAACGTGGACGCATCTGCGCAGACATTGTATGGGCTCAATGCATGCTTGTGTCGGTAGTCATGTCGAAACACTGGGATTTCCACAAAATGGGCATTGACATGTCACGAGCCTTCGACACAATTAAACGCTCAAAGATCCTAGATGTACTACACTAGCCCAGTTGCAATGAAGATGAGCTGCGACTAGTGAGACTACTGCTTGCAGACACCAAGCTAAGAGTATGAGTCAAGTCAGTGAAGTCTGTAGAGTTTGAGATGGTCTATCTCCGCGGCTTTTCACCTGCTACCTTGCTGCCGCATTGAAATCTGTGCAGGAAAGTTCCACAAGACCAAGCCCCCCCCCCAGTATCAATACTGGGCATGCCACTAAAGATGGAATATGCAGACGATGTGGACTTCATAGACAAGAAAAAAACTCCTTGACGAACTTCTCCCAATAGCTGCAAGCAAACTAAAAATTGAGAATCTCTTTATGAATGAATCCAAAACAGAGTTCACCCACATATACCTATCGACAAAGTATGAAACTATAGAAAATGACGACCCACTTTGTGGCGGCGAACCATGGAGGAAAAGTAAAATCCTGGGCTCACTGCTTTGCAGTACTGTTGACATTTCTGCACGCTGCGTCATGGGGAACATAGCTTTCCAGTCCTTCTGGAAGCTATGGATTCGTAGATCGAAGATGCCCTTGATAAAGAGGCTACGTTTATACAATGCAACCTGCGTATCCTTGATGCTGTATAACTGTAACAGCTGGGCAGCTCCAAAGGCAGCTCTAGACAAACTCGATGCCTGCCACCGCAAACACCTATGCACCATCACTGGACACCGATGGCCAGACAGCATAATTTCCAACGATGCACTGTACAAGATGTGTAATACGTCGGTGCTGTCTAAAAGTCGCCCAGCAAAGATGATCCATGTTTGGCCATGTGTTAAGGATGCCAGAAGAGACACCAGCACAGAGAGCCTTGGAATTCGCCATACTCGGAGCCAGAAAATACATTAGGCATCTCATCAGGGTTCCAATGCCAAGTTCCTAAGCATCAAATGTCTTTAAAAATCTCCAAAACCGCTTGGGGGATCAGAGCCACACCAAGTTTGTTTCAAGGGAACTTGATTGGCCAAATGGTTTGGTGGCCATCTTGGATAACCTAATTTTTGCCAAAATGACTCCAGAATCACTGAGCGGATTGGGCCGAAATTTTGGAGATATGATTACGCACTGAGTGCCAGTAAGTTTTTTCAAGGGAAGGCGCTACTTCAGAAACATGGCTGCAGTGGACCAATCAAAATGTAGCGTGTTTGGCAGCCATATTGGACTTGCAAAAATGTCCACAAGCTCATTTAGAAGACTACTCCTAAACCACCCACCAACAATTGTGACAAAAATGCATAATGCTCCAGGTGAGTGACACAGGCCCCTTGGTCTGCTTGTATAATAATTGTCAGACAGTGCAACATTATGATGGGTAGCCCTCTTGTGATGCGAAATAATGAGGATTACATATGCAAATTTGATGGAATTCTCTCGTGCAATTTCAGGCAATTTTTTTTAGTATTGAAATTTTGGTACTTTGAGATTTGTCGGTAATGAATTTCGATATTGTTGTGGTATTGATATTGCGCAGTATTTTCGGTATACCTAAGAGCTCTACTTAGCTAGTAATAGGCGTGGCCTATCTAGAAATCGGCATGGCTTATCTAGAACTGTATCTCTATTGGGAACCTGGGTGGTTGGATTAGGGTAAATATTGCGTAATAAAATAGTACATCTGATCTGTCACTGGGTTATATGATGTCATAATCAATTGCATCACATGTAGACTGATGTCACAATCAAAATGCGTAATGAATGACAATTGACGTATGCATGTATCTAGCTCCATCCTGAACATTGAATAGTCTGTCCAGTGTACGATTTCTATGTGTTTACTATTTAATAAACAGTCTGTTGAATATTTTGAAACTAATTTGACTGGATGTTGTTGCAGTCAAATTTGTTTCAGTATACTCAAGATCTTATCTGGACAATATGTGGATTCCGGGAATTCAGGATTCGATCGATCCCAACACGGGCAAAGCATGGCTGGGGTGTACAAATTTACAGTAGCTAGAAATGGACCCCTCTCTTCGGTTGTAACATGTACCCCCACTGCCACTGGCTATTCTGTTGCTTTTATATAAACTAATTAATTAAAATATTTGCAGTGTACATGTATTTTTCTATTTTCAGACATATTGCCTATCAATATCTCTATAGACAAGATGGTGTCCAGTGATGCAATTGTGGCCATGAAAGCCATTGCCTCTGACCCGAAAAAGCGACCAGTACTGATGCAGGTTAGATTAATGGCAAACCCAACCAAAGCCGGCCTCAACTTTGCAGACAAAAAGAAAGCTATTGTTTGAAAATTAATGACTGGCTCAATAACAGTGCCAGGAATTCTAGTTGTAAATCGCCAAAAATACATGTAGCATTCTCTTAGCTTGCAAATTTAGATTCTTGTGGCCAAAGAAAGAAGCCTCGATTGTTGTTTTGTCTGTTTCGACTGTTTTATTGTTTGTCCATTCATGTCTTTCTCATGGAAATTATCAATCCAGTTTGACTCAATCTTAACTGAACGAAGTTTGTTCAGGACACTAAACTAGAATAATTTTCCATCTGATCTTAATCCTTAGAAGAAGAAAAAGTAAAGACTGGCTGATTCAACTTCAAACACCAGAATGTCCAGGTGAGCTTATGCCATGGCGACCGGCCATCTGTCCGACAAGTTTTGCTTTAAAATGCTACACCTCATTAAGTTAACCGCTTAGCAGATTTCAACCTAATTTGGAAGCAAAGACCCTTTGCTATACAGAATTTTGATTGGCCAGTTTTTCTAGCAGCCATCTTGGATTTTAGACAATTTGGGGGGAAACCCTCCTCAGTAACTATGCACTAGGCCAATTTCAAGCAAACTTGGCTGGAAGGACCCTAGACTGGTATGCTTCAGATCTTATATACAGAATTTTGATTGGGAAATTTTCTCGGTGGCCATCTTGTATTTTCCGAAAAATGGCTAAAAATCATTTAAAACGTTACTCTTCATTAATTGCTTGCGCAATTTCAACCAGATTTAGTGGCCAATTTTTCTGCCGCCCATCTTGGATTTTCTGAAAATTTCTGGAAGTCAGTTAAAAGCCTACCACTCCTCAACCACTTTGCCGATTTCAAGCAAACTTGTTTGGATGCACCCTAGAGCTGTTTGCTTCAGATAATTTATACAGAATTTTGATTGGTGAGTTTGTTCAGTTGCCATCTTGCATTTTCCAAAAAATGGCAGGCAGGAAATCGTTTAAAACGCTACTCATTAATTGCTTGGGCAATTTCAACCAGATTTGGTGGCAAGGATACTAGGATTATAGGTTTCCGAGCTTGTATACAGAATTTTAATTGGTCAATTTTTAGCTCACCTTGCCAGAATGGCCAAGTGAGCTTATGCCATGCCGCCCATCTGTCCGCCATCCGTCAACTTTTGCTTTAAAATGCTACTCATTAACCGCTTGCCAGATTTCAACCTAATTTGGCTGGAAGGGCCCTATTGTGGTAGGCTTCAGAACTTGTATACAGAATTTTGATTGCTCAATCTTTTGGGTAGAAATCTTAGATTTTATGAAAAATTTACAAGAAATTGTCAAAACACTACTACTCATTAACCGCTGGACGGATTTCAACCTAACTTGGCTGGCAGGACTCTATGGGTCTAGGATTCGGAACTTGTATATAGAATTTTGATTGTAAAATTTTTTGGTTGAAAATCTACCGGAAATTGTTAAAACGCTACTCCTCATTAACTGCTAAGCGGATTTCAACTTAATATAGGTGGAATGACCCTACTGGGCTAGCCTTCAGAACGTGTATACAGAGTTTTGATTAGTCAAGGTCTTTGGTGGCCATCTTGAATATCCCTAAAAATAACGGGAAATTCTTTAATTTACACTACTCCTAATTAACTGCTTGGCTGATTTTAACCAGACTTGGCTGAAAGGACACTAGCGCGGTAGACTTCAGAACTTGTATACAGAATTTTGATTAGTCAATTTTTAGGTATGACCCCCATTTAATGGTTCACATTTGTATGTCAAAGATTTTTGGTATTTCAAACAAAGCTGCCTGACCTATTGCACGGCACTCTTTCATGACAGTATTGTCCAGTGCATGTGTGTCTGGTATCATAATGGTGGGGAAAGGTGTCGTGTATGTAATAGTACAGTAATGGTTTTGTGTCATGATT
Organism: Chaetoderma sp. LZ-2023a; assembly: GCA_034401795.1. Lineage (NCBI taxonomy): Eukaryota > Metazoa > Mollusca > Caudofoveata > Chaetodermatida > Chaetodermatidae > Chaetoderma > Chaetoderma sp. LZ-2023a. Next base: position 250,895,455 of record CM067369.1, read on the forward strand.
CATCTTCTGTTTTGTCATATATGTTTCTAGCACTATTGGTTCCAAGTTTGTGGGTGGGTACCTTTGCATAGACTAGCACCCACATTTAAGTACTGGATCAGTGTGTATTTATACTTAATTTCTGGATATTAAATGTAGGTTAAATGTCAGTTTTCACTTTGCAATCAATAGCAAACGGTAAGCATTCTGGACAAAGAATGGAGGAATCCAGTTTTAGGTATGCCCTACCCATTTTTAGCTAAGCTCCCCACACTTCGCCCGTGTTGCCATCGATCGATCCCTGATCACCATTTTCCAGAAAACTGGCAGCAACAGCGCTCAGTCAAATTAGTTTCAAAATATGTTTATCAAATAGTAAAAACATACAATTCGTACAACAACGCTTAGTCCGCCACCAATTAAGCGTTCATGAACTTAGCTGCATCTTTCATGATGTAGTTGATTATGACATCAGCCTACACATCACGATATGACATCATATGATTGACTGAGAAACTGGAATCCTCCGCAACCACCCATGCCCCCAAGTTTATCCTATGACCATGATGAAACAGACACTCTTGTACTTTATTTATTGTTTAACCCTTTAACACCCATATCAGCCAAAAACGGCTTAAGCTCTGGTCTTGAGAAATACCCATTTGCAGACCAACAGAAGCCTATTTTTGAAAATTTATGAATGGCTTGATAACCGAGCCATGGCCTGCAAATGGACATGCTCTATGAGAAAATTAAAATTTTCTTGAAGAAATTTCAGTATTACGGTATTAAAACAATGACTGCAACGAGCATATAGATATAGGATCTCACAAGAGTTGACATTTCACATATCAAATTTATAACACAAGTTTAGTAATATCTCATTTGGAACCATCTTTATTGACAAAATGAGTTGAATGGCATTGAAGGAGATCTTGCTCTAATGAGTGTGATAAATGTGATATGAAATGATGAGTGTGAGATGCTATTTATCACATCATGATCATAAGCTATTATTTTTAATTTTCAAGCTTTCATTACTGAGTTTTGATCAATGTTCAACAAAGTATTGCAACAAATGAAACATCTTATTATCCCAGGTTTTAGATTGTTTTTACTTTATCTTTTTAAATTTTGAGTTTCTATTAAAATTTATCAAACTGTTTCAGTGTACAACATTTTAGCAATTTAGTAAAATAATGTTATAAGCGGAATATCGCCTTTGCAGAGTATCCATCCATCATCTGACCTCGTATGACGTCATAATCAGCTCAGCCAGTGTATGATGACGTCACAATCATTACGTCACAAAGGGTTCCATATAGAGCGTCATCAAATCTCAAATACTCTGACACGTATGAATTGTATGTCGTCGTAATTCTTTGCTATTTAATAAACATGCTGTTTAATATTTTGAAACTAATTTGACTGGATGCTGTTGCTGCCTTAGGCAAAAAATATTCAACAGCTCATCTGTGTATTTCTTTGGAAATTGATAGTCAGGGTGTTCAGAGATCGATCGATCCCAACACAAGCGAGGTGTGGGTGGAGCTTACATGTAGCTAGAGATTGGCGGGGCATAGCTAAAACCGGAAAGATCCATTGGTATGTCTTGGCTACTAAGTGACAATGGGCGCAAAAATATGTTGCTCATGATGTGCGTGTACATCACTGCATGCATCACAGGAGTAATGAGGAGGTTATTACACTTAGTGAGATACAGGTAGAAAATTATGTGTACTGGTTCAATGAATGCTATGCAATGGAATACAATCTCAGGGCAATCAAGCAGGAAAGTGGATGAATATTTTGAAATTAATATGACTGGCGGTCATTGCTGACTTAGGCTTATGCAGAAATGGCTTAGTTGCAGTCATGCAAATTTCAAGATATTTGACAGAATATGCTATGCGTCACAAAGAATTTTCTTACAGGTTATCTGCTGTACTCTGTCCTCAGGATGCTGCGTGTATCGGTGGTCTCGTCATGGTACTCTCCAATCCCGATGTCAATATTGTTAGACTGTCCCTACAGGTGGGTTTTGATGATATCTTATAAATGACATGCCAAATTGTCCATCCTTTGTCTCTCATGCGATCTATTCTGAAGAAAGTTTTGAAATTTTTGCTTAGTAAATTGTTAATTTGCAGGCCAAGAGAATCTTATTTTTGAAAATTTACAGCTGAAATGACTGGTTCATTTATCGAGCCAGGCATTCCAGTCATGCCAGTTGTGAATTTTGAAAGATTGTCCTCTTGGCCTGCTAATGGACATTCCTCAAGACCACACCAGAGACTTTTGACAACATGAATTGTGCGCAAGCAAAATGTCCGTGCTTGTTTCTTTCATACCCGTAACATTGATTTGGCGATTCTATGTAGGGCCTACGACAAGTCAGAATATGAGGTCACATTATTGTGAAGGTTAACTCTTATCAGCCAAATAACACTGAAGACAGTCCATAGTTCATTTTGTGATTTAATACATAAACTCAAATACATACTGACACTATACATGGTGATACTGATGACAAGGCTAATGGCAGTGACAATGATGCTGCTGCTGCCGACCTCGATGATGACGATAGCCACGATGATGATGATGACCTATGCAAGGAAGTGGGCCTGAACTCAACTCCTGACTTCCGATGGGTTAGTCAGTGCCACATGTCTAGGACCGCGTAACAGTCAAACCTAGGGCAGACCTGCAGCAAGACCACTAAAAGTTCAGCTACATGTAGCAAAAAGTTTGAAACCTAAATTAATGAAGAGCCTTTATAAGCTTACCAGCTCTGCAGCTCCATAAACGATGATTAGTGTAAGACATGACCAAAGGTGAGAGACAAGCAACTGCGGGAAGACACATAAAACCTGAAACAAAAATACTTGAGCAAAAATGCCATGGGAACGAGCAATACAAAAGGTCAAGAAAATGGAGATGACAATAAACAACATTCCAAGGGAGGTCACTTCATGATCCTCTATCATGATCAGCAGAAACAGGAGCATCACCTTCCTTCCACTCTTCATTATAGCAAACATTACTATTATGATATCACCAGCAACATATCATCATCATCATCAACGTCTTCATTATCATCATCATCATTAGGACCCTGCCCCAGAAGGTGCGGAAATCCTATAATAATCAACGCAGCGTCTGTCTGTCTGTCTGTCCATCCACAATATCTCCTAAACAGCATATCATACAGAACCTCTTCAGATATTTTAATGAAACTTTGTATATGCCTCAGTTATGATATGCAAATGTGCCTTTTGAAGTATTCACCTAAAGATTTTAAAGCTTTTGGTTGAAAATGTGCTTTTTAATGCAAAAACTAAAAACTACTTTTTTATGTTCTCGTAAACAGCATATCATACAGAATCAAGTGAACTTAATAAAACTTGGAAAGTGGCTTGGGTTTGGGGGTGGTTGAATGCTTTGAATAAAATTGCCATCTACTACATGTACATAGAGAAAGGTATTTTCAGTGATTGCGGGGCCATCCGCGTCAAACAAGGTTTTCTAGTTATAAGCATGAACCGCTGCCGCAACAACAATAATAAAAACAACATCGGCATCATCATGATTAGCTCAGCCATAATGGCCAAGTGAGCTTATGCTGTGGCGTCCGTCCATCAACAATATTCTTTAAATGACTTCTCTAGAACCAGTGGACCGATTTCAATTATATGTGGCAGAAAGCATCCTTTAAAAAGGCTTACGGCGAGAATTGATAGTTACAGTTACTGCATACTGTCCAGACCAGTATTTGTATTTAAATTGTATTGTATTGTTTGTCACCTAGACTCTGAGCTTGTTGGCAGAGAGTGCTCAGAATTTACCTCAGTTACGTGACTTTCTCGGCCTTCTGGATCAGCTGGAGATGATTGTTCTGAAGTGAGTGCACACAGTATGTTAGGATCTAGCAGTTATTTCCAAGTCTATGTTATATAATACAGGGGTTGATTTCTAGCTATGCCCCACCCAGTTCTAACTCGGCTCCGCTTACTTTCCACGTGTTGGAATCAATTTGTATACGCTGAATCCTGAATTCTCAGAATCACATTTGAAGATAATTATACAGGTAAGTTCATGACTGACATAGATATGGCATTCATCATACATTTTGATTGTGACTTCAGCCTACATGTGACCTAATTGATTATGATGTCATATAGTGACAGGTACATGTAAGATCTATCCATTGATGTCAAAATTCTCCTTCGATCAATACTTACCATTACATTACTCATTGATAATACAGCTAGCTTGCTAGCTGGCTCTAGGAATCTAGATTGAGTAAGCTTTACCGGCTCCCAACAGAGCTCATTCGTGTTTGCAGAGCAACAAGAGCAATACATGCTTTTTGCATATATAGAGAAATCTTGAGTTTTCTTGGTGTTTTCTTTGTGCGTAATTAAGCTGTCTCGCTTCTGCAATTATTGGATTTACCATGGAAGGAGCTACTGAAACTCAGGTCGTATTCTTTCAGGTTATTCTTTAGCTATATATAGAGCCTTAAGTCTCTGAAATTTTGTCTGTGTTGCATGTCCCAATTTCTGACCCAGAATCTGGGACGTGTGGTTACAACGAAATAGGCCAGATAAGATCGCCTCCTTTAATCCCAATGTCGATCGGGCAGTAATATGAAACTGGATGTTGGATATATACAGTTTTTAACACTAAAATCGGCTTACGTCATTCTCCGTATTATCCGAGCGGGTGATGTCACACCCGTTTGATTTCTCCGATTTTTGTGTTGAAGGAAATGTTTCATTAATTCGCGCATCTTATTCTTGGTGCTGCGTGTGTTTTTGTACCAGAAACTTTAGAATTATGTCAAGTTTTGCGTGCAAATCACAATCTGTTTGCATTGATCAATGATTTCAAAATTCTCGATTAAGATGTGTGTTCTGCGGTTTTACCGTGTTCTACAGCAGTTTGTTTATTCATTTTGTTGTTTCCTTCTCGTATCGTTATGGCCTTCATTTGAGAACTATAATTTTGAAATTAATTCTTAAATATACTGCGAATGCAATCGATATGGTTCCTGGTTCTGTGTTGATACATCCTTCAGGATCAATTTATGGGTGTATTATTGGTTCGCTATCGTTCTTATCGCCAGCTTACGAGATCTTGGTTGTAACGTTGCGGGTGTGGGGTGCAGGATGGTTAGCTTTTAATTTATTGTCAAAATATTTGAAAATTATTGGTCTGCCTTCCATTCATGTTATGTACCGCTTGCTTAATTTAGGTTTTTGTGCTTATTTACAGGCCAAGCCTACCCCGCCATCTTGCTCAGTGTCACAAATTCATTATGGTCGCCTATAAAGACCATGTCTGTTTTCGATGTTCATCTTGTAATGTTGATAATAGGTGTAATGTCTATTCAGTGTGGGTGGTCAAATTTTTAGCTCCTTTCCCAGAAGGACTTGGCTGGGTCTGACGCGGGGTCAGGCGGTGCGAAAAGAAATCGGGGAGCATCCGTTTCGGCCCCTGGGGGCGCTCCTCGTCTGCAGTTGGAGGGTTCGGAGATGATACCTCCGGCGTGGTTTGGGCCTGCTATGCAATCTCTCCGTGTCCGGTACGGACCCTGGCGGTCCCATCTGGCTCCGGCCTGGTGGCTACTGCTTCTCTACGACCACCTCTGGGTGGTCCAGTAGCGGTAGCCGGTCCGTCGGGATTGGGAGCCGTTCGCCAGGACGGCTCCAGTGGTTCATCATCCGGTGACAACTCTTCGGGGTCTGATGATGAGGAGGCCGAAGAGGAGAGGTTGTTGCGGCCTGAGATACCGTGGGTGGAGTGCATGGAGGTCGATTCCATTCTGGACGGGAGCGCCCTCCATTTGTCTGGCTTGGCGCAAGCCAGGGCCGCCGCACCGCCTGTGGTTGGGGCCACACCGGTACCGTGCACCCATCCAGTGCTGCTTGGTTTGTCACCAACCGACATGGTGACGGGTGTTGCTGGCCAGGCTTGGTACACGCCTGGTCCAGCGGCCACACGTGGGTTGCTGTTGGCGCCCATGTACGGCCACGGTTCCGTAACCGCTACGGGTCCTCACGGTCTTCCGTGCGGGCCTACTCCATGGAACAGTATGTCTCATGGGGTGGCGGCGGAACTGTACGGTACCTGTGTTGCTGGCTTTCCAGCAGTGGCTCCTAGCCGGGAGGCCGCTGCTGGTTAGAGCTGGGTGGTCTGACAGTAGTACTGTGGTATACCGTGAACCGATACCGGGACCGTTGACATTTCCAAATACCGTGAATATCATCCATAATGATTGAGCAAAATTTAAGAAATAGATCTATAAAATCTGACTTGACCATGGGTAAATAGGTGCTAATAGTGCCAAAAATACAGGCATCCCTAACTATTAGCCGAGTCGAGGTGAAAGGGTCATTGTAAAAACAAACATCAAGACGTCAATTACAAAATAATGACAGGCAGAATTGTATGTCAAACGTACGTCTTGAAAGTCTCACGGTAAAATTGCTTTATTTAAAACATCTAAACTTATTCTCTGGCCGTCCGCCGGTTGTAATTACACTATAATATATTCCCTATTCCCGTTTCTATTATTTGTAATTTATTACTCCAAGCATTTTGTCACCGAACAAACACGCTAGAATAACAAAATAGCGTACAAACTGCGTGCTATTCAAACACAACACTGATTGGTTGTTCATGAAGTAGACCGTGGGAAAATATGTTACTATGCTGAATTTATCAATGAAAATTTACTAAAACGTAGTATTTGTTCGTGCCATTTTGATCACGTGCTAATTTATTAACAACGAGCAGCTTTGAAGTCTTTTTTTTTTTTTTTTCTGGCTTGTTTTAAGAAATTTCTTAATTTCTAAATTCAGTTTAAGTAACGACACCTAAAAATTATAGTGTTTTAGTTTTTATAATTCATTTTTCAACTGGCTACACGTCGGAAGTTCGCGGAAATAGCTTTTTACATGCATTGTTCACGTGAAGCATGGCGAGTAACGAGTCTGCACATCTGGTACTCGGTAATTATCAGAAGCTTTGGAATCGGCTATATTCAATGTCATGTTATATGCATGTGTATAGGCCTGTTTTCGCAAGTAACCGAATATACGACTCCAACAGAAATAAAAGACTACTGTTACACTGGCTTCGTTTAAATACTCGCAGATTTTGTCTGGACTCTGTTTATCAACTTCCAAAATAAAATTTACCGTTTGTTGGTCGCACGCATTAATAGCAAGAACAATCCAGATTGAAAATAGCGTGCTCCAATGTCTCAAACAGCGGGTTATAGTTAGCGAGTCGACCACACACTAACCGATATTCCCGTGAATGATATTATGTCAATAAAAATAGTGACCTAATAAAGTCGTGAAACTAAACAGTCGCAATAGCCATAATGTTTTTCTTCTCTAAATCAGAAAGCCGATTTATTTATTTTACCTATATTTACCGATGATTGGAGATGGAAATGAAAAGGAAATGAAAAAAATTGTTCTAATTTCATGGCATACCTCAACGGTATACCGTGGTACCGCTGTATTTTTTCATGGTACCGATATCATCATGTAAATGTCAATACCGCCCAGATCTACTACTGGTATACCCGTGAATACATCAGCGGGTGACGTGTTCACGGGGGTGTCTTCTTCGGAGACAGAGTGGTCTGAGGCTCTGGCTTGGCTAGCCAGGGTGGACCCGTCCGTGGTCTCGGCCACGACCGAAGAAGACACACTCCGTCCATCGGTTGCGTCGATTCAAACGGGGGTCTTGGGCGCGGCTCAGATTCAGTCCATTAGACTGGGTCCACAGTTCAAGGAGTTGCTCGAGCCTATTTATAGCAAGCAACTCTTGACCATGAGCCAGCTCCCTGCGGCCTCGAGGGAGGTGCAGGCAAGGTGGCGTATTCCCTGAGGGGAGTACGAGCGCTATGGTGTGGTACCAATGGTCACTGAGGATGACCGTTGGGTTCTTGGGTCCAGAGTGCTGGAGCGGGTGGTCCCGCTCAGGCGCTTGTGGATAAATCCCAGGCACACAATGAAGAAGTCCTGTCCCTTTGCGATGAGGGGGTGAGGGCAGCAATGAATGCTGTCAATCACTTATCACTTGCTTCAGTCGGTGTGGGCTGAAGCTGGGGCAGGCCACCCTGTGGCGCTGCCTTGTGTTAACGACTGCCTGGTGCTGTCGATTGACGCTTTGGCCAGAGTGCAAGCGCGTATTACAAAGTCCAGGAGGCAGATGGTCCTTGACCATATGCGTCCGGCTACAGCTGTCAGGGAGCGTTTGCTTGGAACGCCCCTGAACAGCCCTAGCATCTTCGGTGGCCAAGCGCAGGCCATCCTAGAGGACACTGCTAATATAGCGCAGAGTCGGTTAGCGATTAACCTTCAGCTGGAACTAGTGCATCAGGGGCATACAGTAGGGGCTGTTGCTAAGCCGTTAACTGTTCAACCTTCCTCCAAGAAACAGAAGAAGCATAAGAGCAAGGCGAAAGCCAAGCCAGCTTCTGCTATTGCTGGGCCTTCGCAGCCGCCTGCAGCTAAGAAGGCGAGAAAGTTGTGGAGGCTCCTGCCAACCCCAGTGATGGCCCTGATCACCCAAGAGGCGGGAAGGGCAAGGGTACATGTAAGTCCACCAAGGGTTGAAAGAAGGGAGCGGATCATACATGAGGGTATGGTAGCTTCCTTCATATCTGCCTGGACCGCGCCTGTGCGACAGGAACAATGGTGCTAGTTAGACCAGTCAAGCCAATACCAAAATGGTTCTATCTCTCGTTAAGAGGGGGCCAGGGAGCGGATCGCAAGCCAGACATCCACATTAGGCATCAATACGCCTATAGTGGGTGGAAGGCTCATGCATTTCGTCGAGGCTTGACGAGGTGTGACGTCAGACAGTCTGGTCCTGGGATGGATATCCCAGGGGTACATGCCAGAGTGGTGGGATTTCCCACCACAAAATCTGTCTTTGGCACCTGTCTGGACTCCCATACCAAGGGAGGCAGACAAGTTAGAAGCCATTCAAAGCGAAGTGTCCGGTTTGCTTCTGAAGGGAGCAATAAAACCAGCAAACCAGGGCACTCCAGGCATCTATTCAAACATGTTCCTTGTCCCCAAGAGCACAGAGTGGTGGAGACCCATACCATATGTATCCATACGCCTCGGTTTCAGATGGAAACTCCGAGATTGGTAATGGCAGGATTGAGGAAAGGAATGTGGTGTGTGTCAATCAATCTGAAAGATGCATATTTCCGCATTCCAATGAACAGGGGTTGTCACAGGTTTCTGAGATTCGCGTTTCAGAATCAGGTATGGGAGTTTGTAGTCCTCCCATTCGGCCTGTCGACAGCCCCAAGGGTTTTCACCACAGTGGTCCTAGCAGTGACAGCGTTTCTCAGAAGAGAGAACGTGGCGCTTCACCCCTACATAGACGATTGGCTTATCAAGGCAGACACGCCAGCCACGTTAGGAGTGGATACTGCTCTGACTCTGAAATTGCTTTCATATCTAGGCTGGATAGTCAACAGGGAGAAATCCGAGTTGACGCCCACTCAACCTTTCGTTTATTTTGGGATGCGATTCGATCTCGAAGGATGGCAGGGTTTACCCGTCAGAGCACAGAGTGGTGTCTCTGTTAGCCATCCTCAAGAGTTTTCGATTGGGAAACCACATTCAGGCGAGGATGTTTCTTTAGATGCTGGGCATGATGGTCTCGATGGAGCAGGTAATCCCATACGCTGCTCTAATGCGAAGACCTATCCAGTTGTATCTGATGTCTCTGTAGAAGCAGAGTACAGAACACCTGTCAAAGCTGGTACCAGTTTTGGAGCCAATAATGTCGCATCTTGTATGGTGGAAGGAGCGTCTCCTAGTAGGAGTTTCGCTTCACCTACCACACCCCAAGCTGTCCATGTACACGGATGCATCGCTGGATGGGTGGGGGCTTGCCTGGGAGAACAACAGGTTTCGGGCACATGGACTCCAAGAGAATCAGATGCATATCAATCTGTTGGAAATGATGGCAGTGGAACTGGCATTGGAAAAGTTTCTTCCAGAAGTCAGGGGCAAGGTGATATTGATACGGTCGGACAATTCGACAGTATCATACATAAAGCGCCAAGGCAGGACCAAGTCACCCACACTGTGTATGAAGGTGTGGCACTTGATTCAATGGTGCAGGAATTGCTCAGTTGTTTTGAAAGCAGCTCGCATTCCTGGGCATTTGAACATTCTGGCGAATGCTTTGTCTTGTAGACAGAATTCTGCCAACAGAATGGTCTCTCAACCCTCCAGTTCTACAAAGGATCTTCGAGCATCGGGGCAAACCAAACGTGGACTTGTTCGCTACAAAGGCAAATTCTCAAATCATGACTTATGTCTCGCCGATTCCAGATCCAAATGCCGTTGATACAGACGCTCTGGCGATAAGCTGGAGAGGGATGCACGCTTACGTGTATCCGCCCACTTTTTGTACAGCGTATTGGCAGCTTCCTCACCAAGAAGGCGCAGTGAGATCCATAAGCTTTCAGCAGAGAGGGACCGATTTATTGTCTTCGGAGAGGGTCTGCGATTGCTGCCAAGAGCAGAATTTATGTCAAAGAATCAGTCTTTGAAATATCCCGGCAAACCGATCATTATACCAAAGCTCATTATACCAAATGTAACAAGGTTTGATCGTGATGCCAGTGCCTGGTGTCCAGCCCGTGCTTTGACCAAGTACAAAATAGAGGAATAGCCGCCTCGACCGCCCTATTCAATGGTGTCCCGTTAGAGGACATCATGGCAGTTGCACAATGGCACTGCGAGTCCTCGTTCACGGATTCTTACATGTATATGATACTATATTACTATTGACTAATCCACTCGCTTTAGCTGTTTTGAAAAATAGTCTAGTGGCCACACTGTTCATCTCCCTTTTGATAACTTTGAAAAGCAAAAGTAGTAAGAACAGACATGGTCAAGCGAGAGGAATTCAACCGTATGGGACGCGTCTGGTCGAAAGTGTGTTGGTTGATGACTCCACGTCTGAAATACATAATTCATGAGGTAATTCAAGTATGACATTTTTTTGTATTATGTTTATATATCATGATCATTCATCTTATATATTCATGCTGATTCCCAGGCTGATATGTGTAAAGAGCTGTTAACCCTCTTCGCACATTTGTGTTTCAGGCGAGATGCATGTTCGTGAGTTCTCTCCCTTTTTTAGGTGGGGGGGGGGCGGAAGCAGTGATGCGAATGTAATTCGGTTCCAGAACTTGTCGGTCCTTTTTAGTCTCCATATGTCAAGTTTAGGTCTACGTTCTTTCTCTAGGGGCATGAGAGGCTTTGTATGGCTTGCCCCTTCCCACCAGGTTGCTGACTAAATCTGGTGTTATTAATGAGTAATGTAATGGTAAGTATTGATCGAAGGAGAATGAAGGAAATTTCAATTTCCCTTTCTCCGAGATCTAGCAATACTTACCATTACATTACGGACCCTGCCTCCCAGCCCCATGAGGCAAGCCATTGGTAATCACTTGTTTAGTAGCTATGCAAACAATATGTGTCTCTGGCAGGCAGGTACCCGCTTGTTGGGAGCCTGGTACCAGGAGCCGGTAAAGCTTACTAAATCTAGATTCCTAGAGCAAGCTAGCTGTATTATCAATGAGTAATGTAATGGTAAGTATTGGTAGATCTCAGAGAAAGGGAAATTGAAATTTCCTTCAATCATGAAGCCGCTCTATCATCACACATTTAATGAGAGGGGTCAGGCTGGGGGGGGGAGGGGTGTGATGGAGGCAGAGAGATTATCTATTTATCACCTTTATGGGCATGCAAATATTGATTGTACATAATAGATTGTACCTTACATACATGTAGATTGTAATGTTATAAGCTTCTGTACATCATAACAAGTCAGATGATGTGTGGTTGTGTTTTCATGTTCTATAGTAATGCAGCAGATATATCTGTACAAGTACATGTAAACTCAGTCACAATGGGCCATGCTTACAACTTAGACCACACTCAGCCACAACTGCATCGCTCAGTTTTTAGTTCGCCTAGCCAGAATGGCTAAGTGATCTTATGCCATGTCAACCACCCAGCAGCATCCATCCGTCAACTTTTTCTTTATTCAGCTTCTCAAGTACCACTGGGCCACTTGTATTTATATTAGCAAGGAAGCATTCTTAGGGCATAGATATCCAAGTTTGTTCAAAGAATTTCGATCGGGTAATTTGGTTCATGGCCATCTAGGATTTTGGCAGATTTTTTTAATCGTCCAAAAATCTCCGAAACCGCTTGAGGAATCGATTGATCCAGGGCTAGACCTGAACCAAGTTTATTCAAGGAAACTTGATTGGCCAAATGGTTCAGTGGCCATCTTGGATGACCTATTTTATGCGAATATGACTTCTCAAGTACCACTAAACCGATCAGACTGAAATTTGGGAGATATGATTAGGGCCTAAACCTAATGGCCATTAAATTTTGTTCATGGAAAGTTGATACGTAAAAACCCATGGGCATCGTGGATCAATAAAAATTTAGCACATTTGGCAGCCATCTTGGATTTTCTGAAAATTTTGGAGAAAAGCATATAAAAGACTACTTATTAGCCACTGGGCCAATTTTAATCAAACTTGGCTAAGCCTTCTTCACAAAAATTAGATTGGGAAATTTTTCCAGTTGTCATCTCGTTTTGCTCGGTTGTGGCAGTGGCCAAGAATTGCAGGTATAACGATAGAGGCCCCTGGGTCCTCTTGTTAGGGGGCTCTTGTTGTATGTACAGCCACTTGGGACAAGATTCGCTAATTGAGACACAATCTAGGGAGGGAATGATATCATATCATTTCGGCTACATTATTGATAATGATAGGTGATAACATAAGTGTTTAGATATACCAGCTACATCAACAACTAGTGTAGACTATGTTTGAGCCATGTTCTTTGCAGGCCTACAAAGGAAAAAGATGTACATAGTCTCGCAATGAATCTTTTCACCACATTGTCTGACGTTGAAATGGTTACGCCGCTCAAAGATTCGAAGAATTACAGGTGATTATGGATTGGTTAGCATAGTGTAAAAATAATCCTTACCACTCTGATGTCAATATTCTATCTTTTATCATGTGATTAGCAAAGAAACTGGTGTACATTTTTCAACAATTTTGGTGGACGATGTTTGGTCGCTTCGATAGCACCATCATTCAACAAATTTGTTGAAAAATGTACACCAGTTCATCTTTTAATTTAATTTGAAAAATTAAAAATATGACATCAGTGTGGTAAGAGTTTTAATAGTCAGGAAAAGTTAGATTTTTCTGCAGTGAAATGTCGATTTGCATGCCAAGAGAAGACTTGTTTTAATTTACCCTTATAACCAAGCCAGACATTCCAGTGGTAAATTTTCTAAAATATGCTTGATATGTAAATCAATGTTCATCAAGATTTAATTTAATTTGGCCGGCATGACCTTTAACGGGTTATGGAATAGACGGTATTCTGGACAACAAAGTCCGTCTAAATATAGTTCAAATGTAAATATTAAAAATAAAAGTTTTACATGGATACGGTAGTCCAGTTGGTAACAAATTCCATACACTCCTATTTTATTATGAGCTTGTTCAAATGCAGTCTTCCCTTGGTATGGAAATAGACAGGCATGTACAGTATATTCACGAGCAAAATGTCATTTTTTAACTATCATATTAATGTGTAATTAAAAGGTAGGTTTTGAAATATTTTATGCAGTAAAGATTATTTACGATTATTTGATTATTTAATACGTAATCATATAAACTCAGGATTTAAAAAATAATTGTGATTTTCGGTTCAATCACGTAATCACGCAAGCTTACTGTCAATATGGGACAGAAATTGAGACTGCCAAGCTCATCCTACAGAACTCCCCTCTATGTCGAGACAAGGTGAACAAATGGTAAAGAATCTTACCACAGCACTCCAGTCAATACTGTTAGGATTATATGGGACCCAAAGGGAAAACAATTACTGTGCATGTGCAATGAGAGGGACCCAAAGGCCTATAAACAGGGGACACAAACACAGTGACTCGTTCCGCACCTTCAGGACAAGCGTAGATATAAAGATCCAGTCGTGGCATTCCACCTTATAAATAATACTGTGAGGATCCCTCAAGTATGCTTAAGTGTAATTTCCTAACTATATATGTATATAAGTTGTTGATGTATATTATGTATCCTGTAAAGGTACGAGTTGTCATTTACTTTCAGTCGCCGCAATAGCAGTATGGATTCCAGTAAGTCATTCATTAGTAAGCGGCATGGTAAAGCCAAGAATACCATACTCCAGCTCCGTGGTATGATGGATAAAGTACGTTAATTATATATAGTGTTTTGTGTTTCTTTTTTCAACCATTACAGTGATATCCATTTAGTACATTTTCTCTAAGGACTGGTGAAGTCACATGGTCAAAGGTCACGGTCACTGTGACCGTGGTACAAAACATATTACTTCAACATTAAGTATTTGTGTTTATCAAAACTTCTCCGCTTATATTTCGGGATTGTTTGGTCCTATTGGAACTAACCTTGGATGCGTTGTTCGCTATGCTGTTATGAATCGGTGTGTGACATTGAGGTCAACGGTCAAGGTTACTGACGCCTGATGCTTATCGGCAACAGGCCAGACATTTAATTCCGTACAATTCTTGTTTATTTAACAATCGCTTAGCCCAGTGCTTCTCATGGCACCTGGATTTTGGGTGTCACAGGGACCCCTTAATCTGAAATTTGGGATTCCCAAGCTAGAATTTGGTGGTCGCAAGTTGAACGGGGTGTGTGGGGGGGGGGGGGTCCCATCCACCAATTTTGATGATGTTAACTTCAAGGACTAAAACAAATTGATAATGTATAAATTTTCAATTATTGTGTAGTATTATATCATATAATACTAGATTTAATTACTATACTTTACTATATCACTAGATGTATTTTAACCCTTTCACGGCGACGCCAGCCGAAACTGGCCTCTGTTGGGGCCTTGGGGTCTTGTAGAATGTCCATTGGCAGGCCAAGAGAAGACTATTTTTGAAAATTTAGCACTTGAATGACTGGCTCAATAACCGAGCCAATCATTCCAGTGATAAATTCTCAAAAATAGTCTTCCCTTGGCCTGCAAATGGACATTCAATAAGTAAATATTTAAAATTTTTTAACAAATTTAGTCATTAAAGGGTTCAACAACCTTTGTACGAGATATGAGATGCATGTTGATCTCTGTTCAATTTAGCCAGCAATGCTACCCAGGATGCAATGCTACCCAATATGCAACATGCAATTCCCTGACTCCATAATCGCTGTAACCTTTGGGCGCCGTATTCGTTGAGTCTGTTGTTTGTACAAGCTAGGATTTCTCAACGAAAAAGATCAGGCCTGCACATGTAAAAAAATGTGCACATAGAACATGTTCACGGCAGTATATTCAACAGCCTGCGTTTTAATACTGGTCAGCACAAGTGTGTCAATTTCCAGGAAATATGTGAGACTGCTTTTATATACTTAGATAATAATTTGCATGAAAGGTATTGCTATCAATGACAGCGATGTTCAGCATTCAGTCAAATTATTATCAAAATAACTAGTAGGTAAATGCAATAACTACTTGGTACAAATTTGATACAAATTTGAATGAAAGTTGTTGCTGCTTCACCTTTTAGTCTAAATATATTCTAAAATAATTATCATAGCTTTCAGTTGAAACTCGCTGCAGAATGACCGTGAGCTTGTACTGAGTCTCTATATTTCTGAGTGGCCGTGAACTTGTACTGTGTCTCTATATTTCAGAGTTACCGTGAACTTGTACTGTGTCTCTATATTTCAGAGTGACTGTGAGCTTGTACTGTGTCTCTATATTTCAGAGTGGCCGTGAACTTGTACTGTAGCTCTATGTTCCAGAGTGACTGGGAGCTTGTAATGTGTCTCTGTCTTTCAGAGTGACTGAGAGCTTGTACTGTGTCTATGTTTCAGAGTGACTGTGAGCTTGTACTGTGTCTCTATGTTTCAGAGTGACTGTGAGCTTGTACTGTGTCTCTGTCTTTGAGAGTGACCGGGAGCTTGTACTGTGTCTCTCTTTCAGAGTGACCGGGAGCTTGTACTGTGTCTCTATGTTTCAGAGTGACCGGGAGCTTGTACTGTGTCTCTATGTTTCAGAGTGACTGTGAGCTTTTACTGTGTCTGTCTTACAGTGTGTCCGGGAGCTTGTACTGTGTCTCTGTCTTTAAGTGACTGGGAGCTTGTACTGTGTCTCTATATTTCAGAGTGACCGTGAGCATGTACTGTTTCTCTGTTTCAGAGTGACTGTGAGCTTGTACTGTGTCTCTATATTTCAGAGTGACTGTGAGCTTGTACTGTGTCTCTGTTTCAGAGTGACTGTGAGCTTGTACTGTGTCTCTATATTTCAGAGTGACTGTGAGCTTGTACTGTGTCTCTATATTTCAGAGTAACTGTGAGCTTGTACTGTGTCTCTATATTTCAGAGTGACTGTGAGCTTGTACTGTGTCTATATTTCAGAGTGACTGTGAGCTTGTACTGTATCTCTATATTTCAGAGTGACCGGGAGCTTGTAATGCGTCTCCTGCTGAAGATCAGAGGTGTCATTAGTATAACATTTGACTTGATCAATATGCGTTGTGTCGTGAGAAGTAGGCCTGATGTTAAGCCAGAGGTATACCTTTAAGTTTTCTTAGAAAATGTTCATGAAATAAATATTACACTCCTATGATGCAACATGGTGAATATGCCCAAGCTAGCAGGACAATTCTTGAATATGTTAGCGTGTTTGCAAAGCAAAAACAGAAACACGTTAGTTAGTATAATGTTGAACACGATCTTTGTTATGTTATCTTGACTATTTTGAACATAATTTGATTGGAAGCCATTGCTGCCTTAGGCCACAGTATGCGTTAAATTACTTCTGCGCTGTACTGTAGCAGGGGTGCGTGTGTGTGTGTGTGTGTGTGTGTGCCGGGTCGTTCTGCTTTTATGCAGGAATTTCCAGCCAGCTCTGAAGACAATAGCCTCAAGTAGTATGTGATGGCAAACTAAATCTAAAATCGTAACTATCCTTCTATTCACGGTAGTTAGTTAAAGTGCCGATAAACATGATCAACTATCAGATAAATTTATTTCAGATTCATCTCTTCCATACTTTATGAGAACTTTAAGTGGCCGCCTTATGGTGCACATTCAATTAACTCTTTAGCCGTCATAGCAGATAAAACGGCTTCAGAAGTGGTCTTTAGAAATGTACATTCGTAGGCCAAGAGAAGACTTTTTAAAAGTTTACCACTTGAATGGCTCGGTAACAGAGGCAGTCATTCCAGCGGTAAATTTTCAATTTAATAGTCTCTCTTGGTCTGCAAATAGACATTTTCTATGAGAAAATTGAAATTTTCTTGAATAAATTTGAGGGTTAAAGGGTTAATCATTATAGACAGGTGGTCTCTTTCTCTATACGTGACTTGTCTCTAGGATATGGCTTGTGAGACAATAACAACCACAAACCAGCATTTGGCTCCAATAAGTAGATGTTCTCTTAACCATCTGACTGCTGAAAGCTACCAGACAATAATTGCAATGGGCAATAACTCTGGACATAGCCACCAACAACTTTCTGTCAACTCATTTTCAAAATATTCAGCAGATTCAGAGTTAAACTCATGGAAAATATAGTCTGCATACATTCAGCCAGTGGACAGTGAAAGTAAGTTTGACTGTTGTTTTACTGTGCTGATCTTTTGTACGTACCCATTAATATCATATATATATTGGCTAGATCACTCATGCGCATACCATGACTATGGGGGCCAGTTGTCATGACCGTCCATAGCTTGTGTTCAGTAAATCGCTAGTGCGACTGACCGGGTATTTTCATATTTTGACACTTCGAAGCAGGCTGTCAGTAACAGCTGTTCAGTTGATGTTTCATTTCATTTTGACAACTTATCAACCCATGTTAGAAACTATCATGACATTTCTCAGTACTCTTCTTGTTCGTCTGGCAACTTGCCTGCTCCAACCACCACGGTCTGTAAAACCGTGCCACCATACATAATACCAGGTCTCTAATTTTTTCCAGTTGTCAGAAGACAGACAGAATATAAATGTTGCCATGGGCTCTGTACAGTATATATATTGCTGCTATGTAGATATGTTAAGCGTTAATTCATTTTTGTAATGACCCATCTATGGGTTGGATACAATAAATATTATTATTACAAAATTTTATTTGGGATAAGAATATATAAATTCATGTCACGAGTGGCTGCTTCTGCTTGCCAATTAGTAGCCATTACGCTACTGTAGAGCCCATGGCAACATTTATATTCTGTCTGTCTTCTGACAACTGAAAAAAACTAGAGACCTGGTATTATGTGTGGTGGCACGGTTTTATATACAAGTTATAAATTTACGACATGCAACGCAAGCACGCACGCACACACACCGCACAGGTACACCGCGCACAAGGGTAAGTAACATGTACATTGGCACTTACTGTGTCAACGCCGTTGATTGTTTTTTAAAAGCTTTGAAGCAAAAACTTGCCACTTCTTTTATGGCAGAATTATCAGCTGTCAGCAAGTATATAAACTTATCTTTGCAGCTTAAAGTTTGAAAATTCACACTTAATGTGTAAATATGTTCATAGAGAATCATTCGTTCATCTTGATAGAAGGGACATCGAACTAGGAAATGAGTTTCATCTTCAATCTCACCTAAGTTACACAGGCTACATACCGTACTTTCGATTGGTGTTTTTGGCTTGGTAAATCTACCTGTATCAATATGTAGCCGGGGATTAGATGTCCTTAAGCCAGTTAATGCAATTCTATGCTCAACATTCTTAACAGTTGTGAGATAGTTTTCAAAAGTGAAATTCGATTTAAATGTAACATATGTTCTAAGTTACGTCCGAGTATATGTCGTGCATAGCTGAGAAGAGTTTTCTCTGCAGATAGACTTTCAAATTTCTTGAAGAGTCTTTGTAGAGATGTGGAACAAAGGGATGAACCCCATATTTCACACACATACAAGGCAATAGGCTTGATTAAAGAATCATACAGACTTAATGCAGCTTTGGGAGATAAAGATTCCTGACATAATAACTTTCAATTTAAAGGTAGTTTTTTGTGATTTGAATTTTAAGTTATCCTTAGCCAATGTAAAGGACCCATTGTTACTAAAGTCCACTCCCAAATATTTGTAGGACCTAACACATTCGATGTAGTGATTATTAAATGTAAAATTCTCACTCAGCAGCCTGCCATTTTTGTTTAAAATTATGGCCTTTGTCTTCGAAAGGTTGACCTCAAGTTTCCACTTATGACAATAATTATTTCAATTATCTAAACACTGCTGTAAGCCATCTTTGGATTCTGACAAAGGGACAGTATCATCGGCATACATGAGACATTGTAGTTTACTGTCACACAGATCAACAGGACATGTGTTTTCCCCCTTGGCTAACTCTCCAGGCAGGTCGTTTACTAATAATGAGAATAGCATAGGGCTTACTACTTCTCCTTGACGAACGCCTTGGTATATCTGAAATGTAGGAGTTAGCCCATCCTTTAGCTTTAGACAGCTGTATATTTTGCTATACATGTTTTTTATTACTGAGTAGAAATTACCCCTAATTCCAGCATTCAAGATCTTATAAAATAGATCGGACCACCAGACTTTGTCGAATGATTTGCTAAAATCCACGAAGCACGCAAACAGCTTCCCACTCTTGGGACTTGTGTAGGCGTCAATGAGGCTTTTTAACACAAACATGTGATCGGTTGGCCGAGAGGACTTTTTGAATCCGATTTGTTCTTCAGCTCTATGCCTATGTGCCACTACATATTTCAGAAAACGATTGTTAAGAATGGAGCTGAATACTTTAGCCAAGTTACTGTGCACAAATTGTGATACCCCGAAAATTTTCTTGTTTAATTGGATTTCCAGCCTTAAAAACTGAGGTGATAAGCCCGGCCCGCCATTTCTCGGGATATTTACCACTAGAGAAATTTTTTTTTTAAATTACAGTGAGTGGGGATGCAAACATATCCGCGCCAGCTTTCAGCATCTCATTGGCAATACCATCAAGCCCTACAGCTGTTGGGCTTTAAGTTTGTTAGAACATTCCTAGTCTCTTCATACGAAATCCTATAGTTTAACTCATTGAAACATGGCTGTTCTTCAAGCTCCCTAATTTCAGCCTTAATTACATCATCTAGGACAGGATTCTCATGTGGTGGTAGTACCTAACAATTTCTTATAGTAAACGAACCAAGTTTTTGCATCTATTGATTTAGATAGCTTACTGGTGTTTCCAGATTTTAACGCATTAAACAGTTTCCAATACGCTGATGGGTTGTTGTGATGCATCATGTCTAATTTATGCAAAATATCTGATTTATATTTGCGCTTAGTACTTTTAATTATGGATTTATATTTTTTTTTACCGCAAACATATGTTCTCTGATATTGGTGTCAAAAGCATTTCCTGTTAACAGGCGACTAAACCTTTTATATTCTCGCTTTAATTCCAGACATGGCAAGTCAAACCATTTTTGGCGAGTCATACATTTTTTAAAGTACCTTTTCTTACGCAAAGACTTATCAGCCAATATAATCAGGTTTTCTGTAAATACATCAAGTAGGTCATCTGCAAGTATCTCATGTGAATTCCCATGTTGTTCAATGTAAGTAAGCTTGTTTATAATATCATGACATTTCAAGGCAAGATTGAATTTAAAGTGTGAATCTTTATCCCATTTAAACTGATTTGTAGGAGCTTGAAGTTTAAGCTGACTATTAGCAGTTGATTGATGTTTCAGGTCTAAGGAAAGGGAAACCATGCAGTGGTCAGATAATGTTTCAAGCCATTTGTGCACATGCACATGATTGATTACTGAGTACAGTGAGTGGTTAACTAGGGTAGAATCAACAGTACTACTCCCATTGTATTTGTGACAGGGGAGACAACCAAAGCAGTCACCTAATGTTCTGCTAATCAGAATCCGTAAACCAGTGGCTTTTCAAAGATTAAGCATATCATTACCAAATGCGTTAGAGGTTTTGTCCTGGTTAAGCCTTTTCCTCAGTGGTTTATCGAATCGAAAGTCATCAGGGAGAGGTAGATAACTATAATCCTCTTCCATGATGAAATCCTCCATATCTAAGGTACGGGCATTAACGTCCCCAACAAGCATGATTTGCCCTTTCGGGGAGAAGTGTGCTATGTCAGCTTCCAGTTTGGCATATAAATCATTGCCTTCTCGTAGACTAAATGAAGAATGTTTGGCGCTGACATAAACGAATGCAAGATACATATCATGCTGCCAATTGCAAAATGTTTTAGATAATTTTAACCAAACTATGTCAAATGGTATGTTGGGGAGTTGACCTGGCATACTCCTTCACTGATATTAGATTTGACTAAGGCTGCTATTCCGCCGGAGTATTCCTTAGCTTTTTTATGTTTGGGCCTGCAAGTTTGGGCAACATTAACAAAGCCATCTAAATTAATATAGTCATCAGACCCAACATGGGTTTCTATTAACCCACTTATATCTTTAGACGATAAGATATCCTTAGCTTCAGGACGATCGAGTTTAGAACCAATGAACAAGTTACCTACCCCTTCGATATTCCAAGCACACACTGAAAGAGTGGATCTATGCATTATATGAATAGTAATTCTCCGAGTTCAAATCATCCTGCCATGGGGAATAGTTTGTCTGTGTGCGATATCCTGATCCATCCCATGAAGCAGCTGTAGCATAGAACCGCCGTTGTTGATGTGGCCTCCAATTTTGTTGAGGAGTTAGCACATTGTTTTGGTAAGAGCGTTCGTGTCTCTGACCATGGTAGTTTGCTCGGGGGTCGCTTCCCTTTCTGTAGGAGTCCTGTTTGTTTGGATACTCTCGCTTTTTCAAATCAATGTCTAGGATTTTGCACACAATGTCCTTGATGTTGCCTACTAGCCGGCTAGTGCCTGCAGAATTTAAATTTATATCATCACTTTCAAAGTACTTTGCTGACGGCATGTCATTGACTAGTAAGTTACCATTGTCACAGATGTAAACATCATAATTTAGTAATCTTTGTTTCACTAACGGGTTAGCAGAAAGTGTCTCAATGTGTAGGTTACAGTCACCACGGCCAGGTGGAAGTGATACAATAATCTTTGTCTGGAAATTTCATCCTAGTGCTGTCTATAAGCCGCACCAATGCAACCGCACACTGGATGTGATCTTTATCATCCTTCTTTGTCGTTACTCATTTCTTGGAATACAACACATGCAGGTTGAGGGTCTGAATAATCGTTGATAAATTTAGCTGCTTCTTCAACGTGATATTTTATTTGTAGCATTACTCTAAAATCCCTGAGTAGTTTTTCTGGCTTGACATGTTTAAGCAAAGAGGTTCCTACTAATAAAATGTGTGCTCTGAGTAGGTGTGATTCTGGGTGTAACAAGTTGAGCTTCTGGCTGAGTTCCTGAATTACACACACACATAGCATGAATCTTCTCACACACTTTCTCCCTTTGATCATGGACCTTCCAGCTGAGTATTTCATTGGTCGCTTTATCCAGTTTGGAGGCTATTTTCTCATACTTCTTTTCCAGTAAATCAATGCCGTCAATTTTACACTGATTCCGCGTTTCGGCTGCTTCTAGCTCTCGCAAAAGGCTGCACTTATTCTCCTCCATTCTGTTATGTGTAACTTTATGTTCAGCGGAAATCTTTTTCTGTTGCATTTCATTACTTAAGATTTCAGCCTGTGGTTCATTGAATTTAGCAGTTAATTTACAATTGCAGTCTCTAAGGCTGGATATTTCCTTTCCGTGTTGCTTACACTGCCGGTCATCACCTTTCATTGCTTTTAGGGCCTGTAATTCCCGCTTACGGTCTTTGTTCTCGCTGTCTAAATATTTATTCTTGTCCCGCAGATTCTTAACATCGTTCTCCATTAGTTGGAGTTTTAGTTCAGTGTTTTCATCTTTCACTTGGAGAATCTTTTCCATAACATTCTCTTCTATATTAGCTACAGCTAGCTTAACATCACTTAACTGTAGAAGGCAGTTCGCAATTTGTTCTAGTGGCCTCATATCATCCACTACTCTGGCTGTCTGAGTCCCTATGGTATTGCTAGCTTTTCCATTGAGATCATTAAGGGTAATGGTAGCTGGGGTAACCACGGGTATGTATTTTGTATGTAGTAATGATATCTTATTCGACTAGGAAATGGAATTTGAAACAAAAATAAGATTTTGGTAGTAATATGATATTCTCATATCAGCGAGAAAATGCTGAAGAAATGTCGTTTTTGAGAGGGACATGAGTGCTCTGCCCAATATATATATACGATATCTATGTACGTACCATGTTCATCATATTGCATTGCAGTATTTGGCTCAGTCAGTGTCCCGCTCAATGACCATGACAGCTCAACAGGTGGTCAAAGATGACACTGGACATGAGGTGAGGGATGATCAACAAGATATTGTGTGTGTGTGTGTGAGTGTGAGTGTGAGTGTGTGTGTGTGTGTGTGTGTGTGCGTGCGTGCGTGCGTATTTAACTTGAGATGATATTATTTTGTCATAGGCAGGTATATCTTCTATGTGCCATTGTAAAATTTAAATACTAATGCAACATTTTCAAGTATCAAGTTTTCCTTTTCTTAAAGATAATAGATATTTTACATATATTGACATCTTAGCATTTCATCATTACTAGGTGTTGTTATCATTCGGCTCTAATCTGCAAGAGGTGGATAAGGAAAATGAGGAGCATATGCCTGATTACCTGTCTGACGACTGTGACTCACCTTCACCTGTAGCCAGTGCCAAGGTCATCTCACGCGTCGATGGAAAGAACAGCAGGAAGGCAAGTGGCTGGTTAAGCAGCGCGGCAAGCTTCATATCGAACTCATTCTACTGGTGATACTGTGATAGCCTGTATAGCGTACCTCATGATAGCCTGTATAGTGTACCTCGTGATAGCCTGTATAACGTACCTCATCCATAATGATGAAGACTATTTTTTCATGAAGACTATTTTTGAAAGTTTATCACTGGAATGACTGGCTCGATAACCGGGCCAGTCATTCCAGTGATAAACTTTCCAAAATAGTCTTCCATTGGCTTGCAAATGGACATTCACTTGGCAAAATTGGCAATTTTCATGACAAATTTGACCATTAAAAGGTAACCAGTGATGACCAGTGTTAGTGCTGATGTTTATGTTAGTACGATTGTGATTTGGAGCGAGGGATACGGACATTGATCAGTGTTTTGGGTGCAGGTGTTGGAAGAAAAATGTGATGGAATCACGGCACGTAGCACCTATAATCCTCTAGTCATCAAGATGCAGTGATCATATGCAGAGGCCAAGTGATGACTACTTTTTGAAAATTTACTGCTGAAATAGCTGGCGAGATAACTGAGTCAAACATGTGCTAGGGTATATTAACAAAAACAGTTTTCAATTGGCCTGCAAGTGGACATTTATTATGCAGAAATGTGATTTTCTTGACCAGCCTTAATAACCAATGGATTGAAATATTGTACTGCTGTGCATTATGTCACAGTTTATGTGTGATTTACTATAGTTTCAAAGTCAAGTTGGTATTTATTTTGAAAATGTGGATGCTCGCTGTTATTGAGTTTCAAAATTACCTACAATTATCATCCAATTGTCATGAGAATTTCTCCCTGAGATTAGATGATTTCACTTTAATCTGCATGAGGATTGGAGGTATTTTGAAAATGGATAACTGCAAATTTGTTGACAGGAACCATTTGTGGTAATGGAATAATCAATTACGTCGGCTGACGTCACACTCAAAATGCATAATGAATAGCCTATCTAGCTCCGTCACGAACATTTAAAGCTTGGTCAAGTGTACAAAACTAATTTGACTTGGCGCTGTTGCTTTTTCATTAACCGTATTAGTCAACAATGTAGGGACAGTGGTTTTCCAATTTCCATTTCACAAAATTGCTGATATCGTTTCACTTCCCTTTTACAAATTTACATCATCTAAGCTGCATGTACTT
This sequence comes from Chaetoderma sp. LZ-2023a, assembly GCA_034401795.1. Taxonomy (NCBI): domain Eukaryota; kingdom Metazoa; phylum Mollusca; class Caudofoveata; order Chaetodermatida; family Chaetodermatidae; genus Chaetoderma; species Chaetoderma sp. LZ-2023a. The sequence continues at coordinate 250,920,503 of CM067369.1, forward strand.
AATAAAGTCCATAAAACACTCAAATTTGTGTTGTGGCTTGTGTTATTAGTATGGGCCAGACAGTACAAAGTTAGGGTGCTGAACATATGGGTGGGTAATAATGTACTATTTTATGCGAAAACGTATCATGTTCTGGACGAAAATGCCTTTAACCTGTTAATGACGAAACTTTTTCACAAAATTTAAATATTTACTTATTGACTGTCCATTTGCAGACCAAGAGAAGACTGTTTTTGAAAATTTACCACTGAAATGGCTGGCTCGGTTATCGAGCCAGTCATTCCAGTGGTAAATTTTCAAAAATAGTCTACTCTTTGCTTGCAAATGGCCATTCCTCAAGACCACTGCAGAGGCTGGTTTTGGCCGGCTTCGGCGTGAAAGAGTTAACTTCTGCTTGAATATCATGTTTCTGTTCCGTTTCAAATTATCAATTCCGTGAATTCCATTTATTTTCTGTTATTGTGGAAAAGCACCGTGCCTGACAATGCCTCTTCTGAGTTCAATGAAACGTAACAGACGTGTTGTTCTATGATGCAGGCTACTTCATTCACACGGATTCTGCAAAATTTATCCTTTTTTTTTCATGGTTTTGGACTTTGCAATGTTTGTAGCATTCTTGTTGTTAAAGTATTGGCGAAAGCTTTTCATTATCCATATTAGTCAACAATGCCTATTTGTATTTCAGTGAAACTAAGCAGAGGTGTTCTCGACAAGGCAGAGTATAGATCCTTTTTTGGTTTTGGATCATAGAATATCTGTAAGACTTTTGAGGTTAAAGGTGTGGTTAAACATTTTCGTTGGCCTTACTCATCAACAATGCCTATTCAGATTTCATCAAACTTTAATGAAAAATGATCTGTAGAATGTAAAGATGCAATCTACATCATTAAAACGATACACTTTTGTCTATCCTACCTTTTCCATGGTTTTGGATATTTGTAACATTTATTAGGTTACAGAATTGTGGTCAAAAGCCTTTTATACCCCACCAAAATATTGACGGTATTATGTGATGGCGCCGTCGGGGTAGACAGGTTGGCACAATAACTCTGTTACCATTTATTGGATCGCTTTCAAACTTCATGGGATGACTAGTTTTGAGGAAAAAATCAATCAAATCAACAATGATCCGAAATCCAATATGGCTGATGGCCATTGGTGGCCATCTTGAAAACTGGTTTTCGGACGATAACTCCATTACCATTTAGCGGAAAACTTCGAAATGTCATGACAACTGGACCATGTATGAACGATGATCCAAAATCTAATATGGCCGTCAGCTACCAGTGGCTGTCTTGAAAATAGGTTTCTGAATGACAATAACTCCATTATTGTTTATCAGATCACTGTGAAACTTCATAGGGTGATTGGGCTAGGTCTGAGGAAGAAATCTTTATCTTCTAATAGCTTAAATTCATTTGCTTTTTAGCTAGTGTGAGCTTATGCCATGGCGACTGCCCGTCATCCATCAACCTTTGCTTTCAAATATTACTCATTACACTTAGCCGATTTTCAACCAAATTTGGCTGTAAAGACCGTACCGGCATAGGCTCCAGAACTTCCATTCAGAATTTTTACTCATCAATTTTTGGGATGAAAATCTTAGATTTTATGAAAAATGTACTGAAAATTATCAAATTGTTTCTTCTTACCATTCTGAGTGATTTCAACCAAATTTGCCTGAAAGGACCCTATGGTCGTAGGCTCCAGAACATCCATTCAGAATTTTGATTCATCAAGTTCTTTGGTGAAAATCTTAGATTTTATTAAAAATGTACCCGAAATTGTCAAAATGCTTCTTGCCATTCTGAGCGATTTCAACCAAATTTGGCTGAACAGATCCTATGGTCGTAGGCTCCGGAACATCCATTCGGAATTTTGATTCATCAATTTTTGGGGTGAATATCTTAGATATTATGAAAAATGTACAGGAAATTGTCAAAATGCTTCTTACCATTCTGAGTGATTTCAACCAAGTTTAGTTGAAAGAGCTTGCAGTGATGGGCTCTAGAACTTCCATACAGACTTTTGATTCGTCAATTTTTATATGGTGAAATCCTATATATATATTTTTAATTTATTGAAAATTGTCAAATTGCCTCTTACCATTTTGACCGGTTTTAACCAAATTTGTCTGAAAGGATATTATGGTCATAGGCGGTAGGACCTCCATTCAGAATTTTGATTGATCAATTTTTCGGCTGAAAATCTTAGATTTTATGAAAAATGTACCAGGAATTCTCAAAGCTTAGCTGCTTGACATATTTCAACCACATTTTACTAGATGGATGCTATGATGGTAGGCTCCAGAAATTCTAATCAGAATTTTGATTGATCAATTTTTTGGCTGAAAATCTTTTTATGAAAAATTTACCAGAAATTGTCAAAACACTGCTCCGGCACTGCTTGACATATTTCAACCAAATTTCGCTAGCGTGACCATATCATGACAGTCTAGAATTTCTATTCAGAATTTTGATTGGTCAATTTTTTGTGTGGCCATCTTGGATTTTCCGAAAATTATCCATCATATCTATTTAAATGCAAATGGTTCAAGTGCTAATGGTCCAGGCAAGCGCCACAGGCCCTTGGGCCTCTTGTTTATCATGGTGGGGGGGGGGTTATTATGCGGCATTTACAGAGCTCTTGTTGGAAATATTATTTCAAATGATAATTGCGTGCAATTACTTAGCAGAAAATACCTCCACTAGAATACTATGATGTAATAATACATCCATCATGTCCATGGGGGCCAGATATACGAGGCATTATCATTCTTGTATCATATTTTGAGGCATTGAATTTGGCAGGTGTATACATCACTTTGTAGAAAGATTATTAGAACATCAAGACACAGATTATTTAATTTCCCAATCCTGAGGAGAGTTGTTGCATTATAACTTATTGTACATAATGTGTGTGAAATGTTAATAAAATTGTAAGATAAATATATAGTTTTATAATCTGTATAAAAGATTGCTGGTCTAAGGAGCACATTTATTACTTCAAACACAACTTGACATCTTTCAAAACACAATAGCATGGACTGTTGAATATTTTGAATCTGAACATAATGGACCTTTCCAGTTTATTCATCCATCATATCACGTCATAATCAACTATGTGATGTGTAGGATGATGTCATAATCAATAACGTCGTGAATGTCTAGATAAGTACCTCACAGACGCATAATTGAAGATGGACTAAGCGTTGTATGAATTGTATGTCTGCTATTTAATAAACATTCTGTTGACTATTTTGAAACAAATTTGACTGGTCGCTGTTGCTGCCATTGGTCAGTCAAATTAGTTTCAAAATATTCAACAGCTTACCTGTATAGTTTTCTGGAAATTGATAGTCAGGGCATTCGGGGATCGATCAATCCCAACACAAGTGATGTGTGGGTGGAGCTTAACATGGGATGGGTATAGCTAAAACTGGAACGGTCTATTGGATTGGAAGGCATTGCTGCCTAACACGTCAATGTCTTCCAGTTCAATTATATTAACCCTTTAACACTCATATCAGCCAAAAACGGCTTCTGCAGTGGTCTTGAGAAATATCCATTTACAGACCAAGAGAATATTTTTGAAAATTTACCACTGGAATGACTGGCTCGATAACCGAGCCAGTCATTCCAGTGGTGAATTTTCAAAAATAGTGTTCTCTTGGTCTGCAAATGGGGTTAAAGGCTTAAAACCATTCAACAGAACATTTTTTCTTCTTTTTTAGGAAATCTGTTAACTTATTTATTAACTGTACTGTAAGCCTATGCAGCTAACCCTTCAACTTTATGACAGTAATGTCTTAATGTCACACCAATCAATCACATGTGAATAAATTTGACTGGAAGCTGTTCTGTTTGGCAGTAACTACAGTACTTACATTTATGCCCAAGAGCCTATTTCATACATTGTAAAGAATTAGTTGTATCCAGTATGTAATGTTGAGCGTTATTAACCCTCTGCCTGCTGAGTTTTTGCGGACATCATATTCCAGGGGTTATATTTCTGGACCTGGTAAATATTTTGAAAACAATTTGACTGAAAGTTGTTCGTGACTAAGTCAAATTGTTTTCAAAATATTCAGCTTAGGTTTTTGCTCATTGAAATTATTCTCTAGTGGCTCGCAGCGGCGAGAGTTTCTATTAGAGCAATCATATTCATCTATCACACCATGCATACCAATCAGCTGAAAATTCTCTCATCTGAGTATTGTCCTGTGCGGAGGGACTGAAAAGGTCGAAGCAGCACAGGATACTACAGATTTGAGCATCAAATCATTGGCTTCACAATACGGATATATATTCCATACTACACAAGTCGTACTGTGTCACCAATCAAATATTTCAAACATGTTTTTCGTGCTATTAAACACATGAAATGTGGCTTTTACTAGAAAACAATTACTCATACTTTGTTAGGTGTTCACCAAAACATGCTATGTGGTCCTAACTCCCCAAGCATGACCTTTTTAGCACACGGTGATGAAGATTCTTGCAGAAGGTAGTGGTAATAATATGTTACATATGAGTGAGCTTTTCCATGGAGCTGATTTTATGACAGCTATTATCAGAGTCAGATCTACATAATCTCACTCCAGTGTAAATTTTATCCTGGCTTTCACATATGTCATCTTTAATCCTGCTGTGTCGAGAGAAATACATACACTTTTGCTTGAATACAAAACTTTAAACATGACTGCCGATTACTAATAGCAGCTTTATAAATGTGAAGGCATTTGCTGCTTAAAGTTCTCATAAATTGATAAAAGATAGGTATTCTAAATAAATCTAGAATTATGTGTTACTTTATGGACACTAACTAACTAACTAACTAGATATGTTGCTGCTGTTTAGTTAGATATTTGCTGGTGCCATTATTTCAGATTCTATTGTCTTCGGCGGTGCACAATTGTCAGTATAAAATCATTCTCGTAATGCTAGTCCTTGTTCTGCTCACTTCCAAGGTAAGCGCATAGTAAGTAGATAGCATAGTTCAATACTAGTGGTATATGTCCCATAGTGCAAGTGAAAAATATATTTATCAGACAAGTTAATTAAAAATTGTTGTTGCCTATAGCGGCAACAACTTTCCGTCAAATTGTCAAAATGCGCTGAAATAGAGACGTTAACTGATATAATTACAGAATGAATGTGTTGAGAAAATTGAGCTTTTAAAATAGGTCCTCGTGGTAAATAGTCATCTTATCTTGGATTTGGCCATCATTATATCTGATAGAGTACAAGAATACTTCATAAATTTACCAATAACTACTAAAGATGTCCTGTTTCTCATTAGTTCCTCGGCATTCATCACACAGTGTGGCGCACAAAGATCCGGGGATAGGTTCCATCAGGATTGGTATGCTTATGGCACACACAGATACTGATTGACATTCATGTTTGTTTCAATCATCTTGTTGTTTGTTTGTTCATTAAATAAAAACTGTATATTTTTTAAACATTATTTCTTGTTATTCTTTTCTAAGCACAGTAATATTTGATGGAGAGATCCAATCTGTTGCTCAATTTTATGACATCATACTGAATTATGGCTGACATCACAAACAAAATGCATAGTGAACAAGAGCAATCATAGATTTCATACCCTCACCCTCCCATTTCTGTCACATTGTAAAAAGCATTTGATTTTCAAACTTCTTTTGGATCATGCCCAAAGGGGTGGAATCCTGGCATATTGTCACACCATTTCTTGCATTAAGATTCAAGCAGCATCGTACCAGTAAGTGCCGTGATACCATAGATCCCCAATTTGATCTGATCTAGATCCTCCTGTTTTTGTCAGGGTCTCAATGAGTCTGGAAATCCTCTTGCACAGCAAGTTCCTTCCTTGTGTTAAAATTTGAGCCAAATCGGATCATCATTTTTTTAGCGCGCGCACACACACACACACGATTGCAATGCCCTCTTCCCCTTACGGGGCGAGGGTAATGATTATTCTAGGTCTGTCATGAACATTAAATAGTCTGTCAAGTGTACGAACTGAATGTTTTTCCTATTTTATAAACATTCTATTGAATATTTTTAAACTAATTTGACTGGGCGGTTGCTTTCCTGGCAGCAAACAACACCCAGTCAAATTAGTTTCAAAATATTCAACAGCTTACCTGTATAGTTAACTTGATATTGAGTCAGGGATTGATCGATCCCAACACGGACAAAGTGTGGGCCGGCGCGTACATAGAAATGGATGCCTATGTTTCATCTGACTCGGCTGTACTAGTCGGAGTCGGATCTGCCTCTCAACTGACCCTATGACAGATATTACAGTGCAACATGTATCACTAATCCATTGTTAGTTCACCTGGCCAGAGTGAGCGATGCTATGGGATAAAATGCTATTATGGAATTGTGACAGCTGGGCAGATCCAATGACCCTCTTGAACAGACTTGATGTACAATTATGGGCTAAAATACTATGGAATTGACAGCTGGGCAGATCCAATGACCCTCTTGAACAGACTTGATGTACGATTATGGGCTAAAATGCTATGGAATTGACAGCTGGGCAGATCCAATGGTCCTCTTGAGCAGACTTGATATATGTCATCGCAAACACTTGTGAGCAATCGCGTCACCCATCGTCGCTATCATCATTAACATCATCACCATCGACATCACTCGCCCCATAAGGGGAAGAGGGTATTACGATTAGGTCTGTGTGTTCAGACCCATATCTAAAAAATTACTGATCCGATTTGGCTCCAAATTTAACACAAAGAAGGAACGTGCGCTGCATGAGGATATCCAGATGTTGGCCATGATCCGGATAAGAGAACCCTGATCGGATAAAATTCTGGATCTGTGGATATCTCGGAAACTACTGGTCCGATTTGGCTTAAATTGTAACACACGAAAGGGTGTGACCATACACTACGACAACTTGGTGTGATTCAGGAAAATACAAAAATTTTACAGTCTGACATGAACGGGTGAGCGAGGGTCTGCAATCTCTGATTGCTCTTGTTGAAAATGTATCACTGGAATGACGGCTCAAGCAGTGATATTTTCAAAACAAATCTCTTGGCCTGCAAATCGGCATTTATAAACGCAATTGCAGCTTCCATCACTTGCCCTATACTCTCAAGAAATTGGGTCTACGGTAGTAAGCCACCAAAGTAGATGTCAATAGCTAGATAATATGACAAAAGGTGCCACTGAAGCCCCTTACTCAAGAAAATTTGCAAGGGAGATAACTCTGGTGGTTGACATAGAATCAGCCTCATCTTCCTAATCCAGTTTTTAGATTCCGAAAGGAACATTTTGACCAGATTTAGTGTAAGTCACCCCAAAAACAGCTGAAACTCATGACTAAATGTTACTATTGTACGTCTCACCAAGCTATAAGTCGATGGCTTGAAAAATGACAAAACATGCCACCTAAGAAATATCTTTAAGTAAGGCGGTAACTTTATTGTTTGGCATCGAATCAGCATTTTTTTCATAGTGCATATATTAGATGTTTATAGGAGCATTTTGACCAGATCTGGTATAAGTCATAAGTCGCTCAAGAGGTGTCCGAAAGTGCTGACAGAATATGTCAAAAGTAAATAAATTGATTCCCATGGCAAAATTTACCGTTTACCTATATTATTCAGATCTGTGTCATCAAATCGGCCTCATTTTCATAATGCATAGACAGACAGATGGCCAGACTGGGCGTGATCGCTATAGCTCAGTCAGCTGAGCTAGCAAAAATGTTGACCTATATTATCAAGAAACTAGGTCAGACTGAGCTAGTTCTTATACAGATGGTAGCTTATGTCTACGAAGCGAAAATTTGCAAGGGGGATAAATCTGTCCCAAAATAAAAGAACATGTCACCATTGTTGACGACCCATGGACAGACGGGGGGAGTGATTTCTACAGCTCAGCTGACTGACAAGTGAGCTGAGCTGAACTACTGGTAACAAAAATTCTGCGGAATTAAATCTCTTCTGTTTCCTGTTTGTCAAAATAACCTTGATCTTTGACATTGTGACCTCAGGGTTATCATGCTGCTTTCTAACATTATAGGTAACCATGTATCCTATCTTATTTCCAATAGGATTAACCAATCCTGAAATTCACATTCCCGAAAACCTGATATATTGCTCGTGTTTGTCCTGACACGAACTGAAGCGTCAGTTGAGTCTGGATGCCGATGGGCTGTTTGCGCGCTCATTTGATACCGTTTGGCTACATGAAATGTACCCAGTTGTACTCGTTTGTACCCTGTAGATTGTGTACTGGTACCCGTTTGTATGTGTTCTCATACCCAGTTGTTGGGGTAGTTTTGATTGTTCTTGTCCTTGTATACCCGATTGGCTGTGTATACATGTTTCCCATGTACCCGCTTGGTATGTTTGTGTATTCAGATGATGTAGTGATTAATCCTGGAAAAACTTAACGTTGAAAAATCAGAGGTAAAATATCTAAATGGCCTTGACCTCTGATCCAATTACCTCACTATCATGCTACCTCGGCATGATATATGAAACCATGTGTCCAAGGTTGCTTCCAGTAGGATTAAGCAATCCTAAAATATAGGCAAACAAAAAAGGTAACATTGAAAAAACAGACATGACAGAGTTCAAATATCAAGGCTATTATGACCTTGGACCTAGTGATATCACTATCAGCACACAGCTTCCTTATAGTATAGGGAACCATGTGTCTAAGATTAGTTCCGGTAATATTAAGTAATTCTGAAATATAACGGTATATGATTTGCTAAAGGGTAAAAGTGAAAGTTGAAAAAGTAGAGGTCAAATAGCAAGGTCAGAATGACCTTTGACCTGGTGACCTCTGTCACCATCCTGCATCCTCTTGGTATAAGCAACCATGTACCCAAGTTGTGTTCCATTAGGGTTAAGCAATCCTGATATATAACCTGATAAGATTTGCTAAATGCAAAAAGTTAATGTTGTAAAATAACAAAGTTTTGTAAAGGTCAGAATGACCTTCACCTTTGACCTGCATCCTCATGGTATAAGTAAGAATGTACTTGAAGTTGTTCCATTAGGCTAAAGCAATCCTCAAATATAAGCTAATTATATTGACTAAACGCAAAAACCTATCGTTAAAATAGGACTCATCTTTTATGATTACAATGAATGTGAGATGACATAGATAATGGATCCTGTGTAACAGAGAGATGACTCATCTTTTATGATTACAATGAACGTGAGATGACAGATAATGGATCCTGTGTGACAGAGAGATGACTCATCTTTTATGATTACAATGAATGTGAGATGACACAGATAATGGATCCTGTGTGACAGAGAGATGACTCATCTTTTATGATTACAATGAACATGAGATGACATAGATAATGGATCCTGTGTGACAGAAAGACGACTCATCTTTTATGATTACAATGAACGTGAGATGACATAGATAATGGATCCTGTGTGACAGAGACAGACGACTCCTTTTATGATTACAATGAACATGAGATGATATAGATAATGGATCCTGTGTGAGGGAGAGATGACTCATCCATTATGATTACAATGAACGTGAGATGACAGATAATGGATCCTGTGTGAGAGAGAGACGACTCATATTTTATGATTACAATGAACGTGAGATGACATAGATAATGGATCCTGTGTGACAGAGAGATGACTCATCTTTTATGATTACAATGAACATGAGATGACATAGATAATGGATCCTGTGTGAGAGAGAGACGACTCATCTTTTATGATTAAAATGAACGTGAGATGACATAGATAATGGATCCTGTGTGACAGAGATGACATCTTTTATGATTACAATGAACATGAGATGACATAGGTAATGGATCCTGTGTGACAGAGACAGACGACCCATCTTTTATGATTACAATGAACATGAGATGATATAGATAATGGATCCTGTGTGAGAGAGACGACTCATCTTTTATGTTTACAATGAACGTGAGATGACATAGATAATGGATCCTGTGTGACAGAGAGATGACTCATTTTTTATGATTACAATGAACATGAGATGACATAGATAAAGGATCCTGTGTGAGAGAGAGACGACTCATCTTTTATGATTACAATGAACGTGAGATGACATAGATAATGGATCCTGTGTGACAGAGAGATGACTCATCTTTTATGATTACAATGAACATGAGATGACATAGATAAAGGATCCTGTGTGAGAGAGAGACGACTCATCTTTTATGATTACAATGAACATGAGATGACATAGATAATGGATCCTGTGTGAGAGAGAGACGACTCATCTTTTATGATTACAATGAACGTGAGATGACATAGATAATGGATCCTGTGTGACAGAGAGATGACTCATCTTTTATGATTACAATGAACATGAGATGACATAGATAATGGATCCTGTGTGACAGAGAGATGACTCATCTTTTATGATTACAATGAATGTGAGATGACACAGATAATGGATCCTGTGTAACAGAGAGAAACGACTCATCTTTTATGATTACAATGAACTTGAGATGACATAGGTAATGGGTCCTGTGTGACAGAGACAGACGACTCATCTTTTATGATTACAATGAACATGAGATGACATAGGTAATGGATCCTGTGTGACAGAAAGACGACTCATCTTTTATGATTACAATGAACATGAGATGACATAGATAAAGGATCCTGTGTGAGAGAGAGACGACTCATCTTTTATGATTACAATGAACATGAGATGACATAGATAATGGATCCTGTGTGAGAGAGAGACGACTCATCTTTTATGATTACAATGAACGTGAGATGACATAGATAATGGATCCTGTGTGACAGAGAGATGACTCATCTTTTATGATTACAATGAACATGAGATGACATAGATAATGGATCCTGTGTGACAGAGAGATGACTCATCTTTTATGATTACAATGAATGTGAGATGACACAGATAATGGATCCTGTGTAACAGAGAGAAACGACTCATCTTTTATGATTACAATGAACTTGAGATGACATAGGTAATGGGTCCTGTGTGACAGAGACAGACGACTCATCTTTTATGATTACAATGAACGTGAGATGACATAGATAATGGATCCTGTGTGACAGAGACAGACGACTCCTTTTATGATTACAATGAACATGAGATGATATAGATAATGGATCCTGTGTGAGGGAGAGATGACTCATCTTTTATGATTACAATGAACATGAGATGACATAGATAATGGATCCTGTGTGACAGAGAGATGACTCATCTTTTATGATTACAATGAACATGAGATGACATAGATAATGGATCCTGTGTGAGAGAGAGACGACTCATCTTTTATGATTACAATGAACATGAGATGACATAGATAATGGATCCAGTGTGACAGAGAGATGACTCATCTTTTATGATTACAATGAACATGAGATGACATAGGTAATGGATCCTGTGTGACAGAGAGATGACTCATCTTTTATGATTACAATGGTTAACGCTTTAATCACCAAAGTTGGTCAAGAAAATCAAAATATTTACTGAATGTTCATGTCTGTAGTGGCTGGCTCAGTTACCGAGCCAGTTATTCCTGTGGTAAATTTTCAACCATGGAGCTTTAACTTACGACTAATGAACTATGAGGTTTATGATTTCAAAAATAAAATGACCTTTGACCTTAAAGTAATTGTCTCTGTATCTGTCCATGGAAGTTTGGGTCCAGGAAGAGTAAGCAAACATTGAGATATGCAGAACTGATAAGTTGAGCAAAACACAAAATGTTAATGTCGAAAAAACCTCAAAAGTTTATACCAACGTCACAATAACTTTGACCGTTTCCCTTTTGATCCCAACATCATTGTATGATGCCCTCCAATTATAAGGAAGTATCTGTCCAAGGTTGAATCCAGTATACTGCTAGGCTGAAGTAAAAGCAAAATGTCATTGTTGAAAAAACCTTGAGTTTTGTCATTATCACACAGATCTTGAACTTTTGATGCCAAGGCGATTATGTCATGCCATCTCATTATAAGGATGTGTCCCTGTATGCTTAAAGTGATGCTGATATCATCTCAAATGTTGTATTGTACCGATATAGTATGGTTTATAGATTCCATGTCAGTCATATCCTGTCACATTCCCTTATCTGTATCATAATTATCTGCTTTGTAATATCGTGTAAATGTTTAACAGTGATCGCCGCCATTTTGTCTCCTCAAGCGATAGTGTGTGATGTCATGTAAGTGCCATTGCATTACAGTATTTGTTAGATAATACTCATCTTGTTGAATATTTTGGAACTAATTTGACAAGAAGCTGTTGCTGCCTAAGGCAGCAACAACTTCGTCAAATTAGTTTCAAAATATTCAGGAACTTACCTGTATGGTGGTTTTTACACTACATTGTCAAACTATAGATGGCACCTCTATGACTGAGCGTATATACCGAGGCAGAATTTTTCTGATTGGTTGAAAAGTAAATTATGGCAGCCATCATAGTGTAGAAATGTAGCAACATTTAGCTACTAAAGCCTGAATATCTTTCTTTAGCTGCATGATAAAAGGCTTAAAATTACCTGCACAGTTTATGAGTGACATATTAGATCACCTGAATAGCTATCAAGAGATGAGATTAATTATCCTTTAACCAAACATGAGATATAAAGTGCTTAGTTCAACTAAATGCAAAATGTTAGTTTTGATAAGATGTACGTTCACATTTTGACTGCTAGGTGACATGTGTCATTCACACTCGTGATAAAGAAGTGGTAAAGATATAAAGATATATGGTAAACAGTGAAGATGAGCTAAACACAACACATTACTGTTAATAAAAGTTTTTCCCGAGACCACAATGACCTTTTGACCCCGAAGGACATTGTGTTATGCTCTCTCATTACAAGGAGGCTTGTGTTTAAGTTTGGGTGTCATGCCGTGTCATCATAAGGATACATGTGTCCAAGTTTGGGTACAGTGATTAACCAAACATGAGATATAAGCAGGTTGAACTAAACACAAATTGGACGACGTCACAATGGTCACCGCTGAACGATGAGCAAGGTATCACAATAGCTTGCTTTAGTTCATAAAGTTGCGTTAAAATTAGTCATCTGGCCTGCAAATGTACATTCCTCCAGACCACTGCAGAGGTCGGTTTGGGCCGACTTCATCATGTAAGGATTAAATGAGCATGATCATTTTTCTTTTTGCGCCACATCAACATAAAAGGTGATAATCCAATATATTTGAAGAATAAAACGAAGACAAACAACGTTCTAGCTGATATTCATCACAGTTTTAATGATTGACTCTTCATCCTGATGTACATCTAACATAATAACATGACAGTAATGTATCTAACAAACAAGACCAATCAGACCCTCGCCTTCACATTTTTCACATCATATTGTAAGTTTTCAGGGGTTTTCCGAGCACACCAAAAGTACTGTAATTCTTACTTTGTTCCCACCATTTCTTGTGTTAAAATTTGAGCTAAATTGGACCAGTAGTTTCCGAGATATATATTCAGAATTTTATCCTGGTTCTTTTATGCAGATCAAGGCCAAAGTCCTGAAATCCTCTTACATGGTAACTTCCTTCATTGTGTTAAAATTTTAGCCAAATCAGATCAGTAGTTTTTTAGATACAACTTCGTACCCACACACACACACACACACACACACACACACACACACACACACACACAACACACACACACACACACACAACCGATCGCAATTTCCTCTTCCACTTGCAGTGTCACCGATGGCTTTGTTAGTAGATAAGAACTATGTACAATCGGCACAAACATGAGTAAAATCGTTGTTGTTCTGGTGAACATGTATATACACTATATATTTAATCATAATTAGCAATTATATAATTATAATGAAATGTCACAATGTTTATGATTGCTTTGTTTTATTAATGATATATCACTATTACAGCCTATGTCTATTTTTGGTAATATATACACGTACGCACACACGCACATACACATACATGTAATCACTGTAAATAGCTGACTAGTAAGATAATCAATACACCAAATTTTCCTAAGAAAATTAGGAAAAGTTCCCTTAAGTCATCCCGATAGCTAGCATTTTTCGTTATAATAAACCACTATATAATGATTCCAGACATATAAATAAATATTAGAAGAAATAAACTGAGAATTTTTTAGTCTCATCGGTCTGCTATTTTCCACCATGAGAAATTGAGCTGTCTTGTTGGACAGACAGAGACAAACACAAATACAGTACCCTCTATCAACTATCAACTGGAGAGGTTCCCATTTAACACTTTAACACTCATATCAGACACAAATTTCAAACGCTTGTTAACCCTTAAAACCCATATCAGCCAAAAACGGCTTCAGCAGTGCTCTTGAGAAATGTCTATTTGCAGAACAAGACTATTTTTTTTAATTTATCACAATGACTGGCCCGGTTTCCGAGCCAGTCATTCCAGTGGCAAATTCTCAAAAATAGTCTTCTATTGGTCTGCAAATGGACATTTTCTATGAGGAAATTTAAATTTTCTTGAACAAATGCAAGGGTTAAAGGATTTCATAATACCATCAGAATATATTCATGGAAGTATGTCATAACACAGGCAGGCAGGCAGACAGACAAACATGTGCCCACGCACGCACGCACGCACGCACGCACGCACGCACGCACGCACGCACGCACGCACACACACACGCACACACACACACACACACGCATGCACACACTCATGCCGTCCATATAGTATATACATACCATCAGGCATGTACGCACGCACGCACGCACGCACACACACTCATGCTGTCCATATACATAACATGAAATAATACTGTGTGAATGATGAGTAATGTTTATGAGCAGCAAATCAGAGATCACACAATAGCAGCTTATAACAATCATACATTTCTTGTGACCTTATTGTTATATTCAATCATTATCTGTGGAAATTAATTAACATCAAACATGACATTAGAATTGTGGTTATACATTGTGGAAAGGTGATCAACGGTTATTTTGAAAACTGCATTACTCATAGCTGTGTGTAACAGACTACAATCAGCTTTCATCAGTCATAATGTTGTGATATATTATCCAAGGGCCATAATCCTCACCTGGTATAGCAGTGCTGATCCACAGACATTGAAATAGACCTCCAATGGTATGTTAATCCGCATGCGCCCATCAAACTTCCAGTGCTATTGATGTGAGTGTAGGTGGGGTGGGTTCATTATGGAGTCTGAATGTTTGCGGTATGATTTCAGTGTTTGCGGATGAGGGATCAGTTAATGATACAATATGACAGATGTTAGTACTTCACAAATCATGGTTGTGTAAATCCAGGCATTTACATAGAGAAATCTATGCATGCCTGCCAATCTGCCTTTACCCGTCAAACCGCTTGTGATTTGACGGGTAAAGGCAGATTGGCAGGCATGCGTAGATTTTATATAGAGAATCTATGCATGCGTAGTAGAAACATCCTACAGCTACAATCAGTCTGTCTTCGCTTTTGCCCACTGTGTCTTGTCCTCAGCCGAAATCTTTAGCTTCCTCAAGTCCATTCTTGATTTGAGTGTACCGAGTCCTGCTTTCTTGAGGTCACCTCATAGCACGCTACAGGCATGCCTAGATTCTCTATGTAAATGCCTGGATTTGCACCACCAAGCACAATTAGAGATTGTATGCGTTATTCAAGATATCCATATACAATGTAAAAAATATATAAAATGTACTGTTGAATATTTTGGTCCGATTGGAGTCCATTGCTGATAGCAATCATTCCCAATGAAATTAGGTTCAAGATATTCAAGAGAACATTTCTTATATTGTGCTCACGATTGTACTGTTTGGATACAATTTATTTCTGAGTTATACTGTAGTATAGAATATGATCATGGGTGCTTACATTAAAGAAACCAGCTTAGGTAATGGTATTTTAACCCTTTAATTGTCACACCACCCAAATCCCGTCATCTGTTATCATCTCGTGGAATGTCCATTTACAATCCAAGACAATATAAATTTTGAAAATTTACCACTGGAATTACTGGGTCAATAACTGAACCAGTCATTCCAGTGATAAATTTTCAAAAATTGTATTGTCTTGGCATGTAGATGGACATTCAATTAGCAAATGTTTAAATTTTCTTGAGAAGAATTGACCATTGGTAAAGTCAACTAAAACTTTACTTTTGCAGTTGTTTGAAAATAAGCCCATATGCAAGCCAAAAGAACTTATTTAAATTTACCCACAGGAATTACTGCCTCGATAACAGAGCCAGTCATTAGTGGTAAATTTTCAAAAATAGTCTCATCTTGGTCCACAAAAAGATTTTTTATGAAGCACGTAAATTTTAATTTTCTTGTCAAATTTTAACCCTTACCATTCTATTCTGATGTCAATATTCTATCTTTTACTGTGTCAATAGTGAGGTTACTGGTGTACAATTTTCAACAATTTTGGAGGACAATGTTGCTGTCTATGACAGCACCATTGTCCACCAAATTTGTTGAAAAATGTACACCAGTTTATCATTAAACTCAATTTGAAATTTTAAAATTTTGACATCAGAGTGTTAAGGGTTATACACTTTAAATGGAAGCCAAGACAGTTGACTAACTGTTCTCCTGTGTGTACACTGCTGGGCAAAAAAAATGAGCCAAACATGATTTATCATATTTTTTATGATTACTCTTTCATGTTAATAAATACAGGTGAAATAAGTGACAATTTTACATAATATCGTATGCATTGTCTGTGTGCAGGCATACTAAAAGGCACACAGACATTGTGTAAAATTGTCACTTATTTCACCTGTATTTATTAACATGAAAGAGTAATCATAAAAATTATGATAAATCATGTTTGCCTCATTTTTTTGGCCCAGCAGTGTATGCTCAATCAACCACAAAGTATTACTATCTCAAATATGATAAAATGGTTATAACAGAAATAGTCCGCATCGACTTGATTTCCGCTATACAGATATCAGCTGTTATGATAACAAATAGTTATCTAGTATATAAAATATAAGCTTTAGTGGCTCGATATCCCGTAAAATATCCACCTGACCAAGTTTAGTGTCAATCATACAAGCAATAACAAAACAAGAAATCAGATGTTAAATATTTGAAAGACTAGGTAAGATTTTGAATATTTTAAACCTAAAATCAAACGTGTCTATGAAGAGCACCTTTCAAAACATATACAGGTGTTTTTTTAGACAATTGTCTTTAACCCTTTCATACTGAAGCCAAACAAAATTGCCTTCTGCAGTGGTCCATTTGCAAGCTAAGACATGTTTTTGAAAATTTACAACTGGAATGGCTGGCTCGGAAATAGAGCCAATTATTCCAGTGGTAAATTTTCAAGAAATGTATTCTCGAATAAGCAATATTTAGATTTTCTTGACAAAGTTTAGGCATCAAAGGGGTAAAATAGAGGGTCAGGCCCATTTATTTCTTGATTTAATTAACGGTCAAGATTGTCCAGAAAGTGGACATTTTTGCTTAGTATGTTAGTGAATGTCCATTTATAAGCCAGGAGAAGACTATTTTTGAAATGTTTGTTATCGAGCCAGGCATGCACGTGATAAATATTACAAGTAGATTTTTCTTCCCCTGAAAATGGCCATTCCTCAAGATCAATGCGGAGGCCATTGTTGGCCGGCTTAACAGTTAGTATTAATAACCATGTCCTTTATTCTGGAGGTGTCCTTATGACATATTTGACGATAATTTGGCAGTCAAACTAATAAATAACAACCAATATTGTCTGCCTTAGCTTCCACTCAATTTAATTTTTAAATATTTCCTACCTTCTAAAATATTTATGATATCCGTTATCTCGGGTTGAAACTGTGACATCTAGAGTGACAATGAATTAGAAAGAGTCATATTCACATTGACTCAATGTATAGTGGAATGATTATATAATTAAACTCATATTTTACAATAACAGAAATAAAACAAGATCAATCTGCTATTAATTACAGACCGTCACCTTCCCGGTTTTCTCACACAAAAGCTTTCAGATTTGCCAGACATTTCAGATTTGTTTTATTTTGCAGATTTTTTGTGGAATCCTAATGTACGGTCCAACTTTCTTGTGTTAAGATTTGAGCTAAATCTGAGCAGTAGTTTTCTGTAGCGATACATCTCCCGTACACGCACTCCCACACAGACACACCCAATCACAATCACCTCTTCCCCTTAACCCTTTACCCATCGAATCGTTTTTAAAAAATTTCAATTTTCAAATGCAAAATGTCCATTTGCAGACCAAGAGATGAGTGTCTTTGAAAATTTATCACTGGAATGACAGGCTCGGTTATCAAGCCTGTCATTCCAGTTGTAAATTTTCAAAAATAGTCTTCTCTTGGTCTGCAAATGGACATTTGTCAAGCCCACTGCGGAGGCCATTTTTGGCTGATATGAGGGTTAAGGGGCGGGGGTAATTAATATTTGACAATAACAGAATTAACATAATGTGAATATCACTTGCAGTTCAATGTTTCTATACAGTATGATCTGTTATATAATACACAGAATGGTGAGTAAATAAATGTACAATTCTCTATAAACATGGATTAACGATAATTATAAATAAAATATAATATTTCATCTTCTTCATCCCTTTAAAGTACTGTATACATCATCACCATTAGCGTCCTTATAAAGCACAATAAATAAATATCTTAACACTTAACACACCAATGGCAATATTCTATCTGTCACTGCATCAATAGCTAAGAAACTGGTATATATTTTTCAACAACTTTGATAGACGATGTTGCTCTCTATGACAGCAACATCTTCCACCAAATTTGTTAAAAAATGAACACTAATTGATTCTTCTTAACTTAATTTGAAAAGTTAAACTTTTGACATCAGAGTGCTAAGCGTTAATGTCCCTGTCACTACAGTCACAATGAATTGCACTCAGTAAGAGAATTTAACAATGGTATATATGTATATAGAATGTATAATGTTAACTATGGGTATATGACGGGTATATGTCTGAGCACTTTTCTGCCAGCACTGTTGTCCCTTAGATTGTAACTATGCATGCCTCCTTCACAAAGGATGACTATTGATAGATAGATGAGTTACATGTGATTGAGAAGTGATTCAGACATGTCAGAGGACAGATCAGTAGACAATAACTGATTAACCCTTTAATGGTCAAGCCGGCCAAAACCAGCCTCTGAAATGCTCTTGTGGAATGTCCTTATTCAGGCCAAGAAAATAAAATTTTGGAAAATTTACCACTGGAATGACAGAGCCAGTCATTCCATGGATAAATTTTCAAAAATTGTATTCACTTGACCTGTAAATGGACATTCAATAAGCAGCTATTTAAATTTCTTTGACCAAATTTTACCATTAAAGGGTTAAACTAGACAGACTTCAGCCTGTATCATGGTGTTCCATATTCTCGTGGTAGCTATGACAATCAACATCACAATAAAATTAATTAATCCTTCCTGATTGAATATGTTGTTGGGATTTTAATGTCAGTCCTATTTCCCCAATTGTTCACAAAATAGAATCCAATTTTGTACAGAGGAAAGTTTTTATATCACCTCGGGAAAACACCAGGGTGGGTGGTCATATTTCAGAGAGGCTTGCAGTAAACAAAGAACATTATCTATGGTGGACCAGCTTAGTCAAAACACAGAGAAAATATCAAGAATGCTTGGCAGTTTAACACTTCTACAAAATGCTATTATTTCTTTGAAAATCAGTACAAATCTTTATGCTCTTATACCGTATGCAGTATGGGTGTGCATTTGGAGCAATGCCAGTACACGTGTACACGTTAGTTTTAACGTACGTGTACACGTATTCAGCATTCTGCTTAAAAAATGTAGTATAATATAATATCTATTTAGCCTATTATTAAGCGTAGACGGTGAAATGTGGTGAGGTTGGAAAAAAATATAATAATTTATTAACGCCCCCCCCCCACCCTCTCTTGTGTTGACAGCACTCAAAGTGATACTCATTTTGATTAACCGAATGCCAAATATTAAATTTTGGGCCTCAGTTAATGGCTATTTACAGACCAAGTGATGACTATTTTGTAAAACTATCACTGGAAGCCACAAAAAGAGTATGTTGATGTCATTCAATTGGATATTTCTTATGATTACTGTAGTTTTTATTTATTGCAAAAAAATGATATTGCTGCGAGAATATGGAACCAGCGAGAATGAGATGGGAGTATACGTCAAGCCCTTGTAGGTTTTCCCATTGCGTGCACTATGCACTGCACATGAAATACAGCAGATGGTGATTCAGCTCACTATGTTAATCCATCATTGGCTCGGTGTAGGTTTAATACAAACACTGCTGGTGAGAGACCATGTTGTTACCACATTTGGTTCATTAATCTTACACTAAGCAACAGATTCTAGCTTTATCAATTTCAAAATATTCCACTCAGTCTTTCATAAAGTATAAAGAATTGTTTGCATCTTTACCGCTTAAATTTGGTAAAGAAATGAAAAAAATTTTGAAGAAAATTTCCATTTGCATACCAAGAGATGAGTGTCTTTGAAAATTTACCACTGAAATGACTGGCTCGGTTATCGAGTCAGGTATTCCAGTGGTAAACTTTCATAAATATTCTTCTCTTGGTCTGCAAATAGACATTTCCCAAGACCACTGCTGAAGCCATTTTTGGCCGATTTGAGTGTTAAAGGGTTAAACGTTTAATTTAATTATCATTTTAACCCCTCTTGTGTCAAAAGCTCATCAAAATGTGCAAAATGCTACTTAATTCATTAATGGTAAGATCTTTGTGGGCCAAGAGATTATTTTTGTAATTTTACCTCTGGAGTTTGCAAAAATACCTTGCTCCTGTCCTTCAAATAAACATTTCTTGTTACCTTTGCAAAGGTCATTTGGCCGGATTGATCATTAAAGAAGTAGTAGTCAAGAACTCTGTGCTTATTCAATGTCCATGTTCAGGTCAAGATAAGATAAATTTTGAAAATTTTCCACTAGAATCACTGGCACCGTTAATGTGGAAAATTTTTCAAAAATTGACTTTTCTTGGCTGTAAATTGAGATTCTTCAAAAACTATCTCGGATGCCATTTTGGGGGTAATCTGACCATTAAAGGGCTAACCCTTACCACTCTGAAGTCAATATTCTATCTTTTACTCTGTCAATATCAAATAAAATGGTGTACATCTTTAAACAATTTTGGTGTAAGATTTTGATGTCGTAAACAAATTTGTTAAAAAATGAACACCAGTTCATCTTTTAATTTCATTTGAAAATTTCTAATTTTAACGTCAGAGAGGTGAGGGTTAAGTTGACAGAGTGGTTATTAGTGTTCATTAATTGCCACCTTATAAAGAAACCAGATTAACCCTTTAATGGTCAAGATTGGTCAAGATAATTGATTTTTTTATTATGAATCTTCATTTGCAGATCAAGAGACTATTTTCTAAACTTTACCCCTGGAATGACTGGCACAGTTATCGAGCCAGGTCCAGCCACATGGGACAGTTATTGAGCCAGTTCCAACCACAAAGTTTCGAAAATAGTCTTCTCTTGACCTGTAAATGGACATTTTTAAGATCACTGCATAGGCTGGCTTGACTATTAACACTTACCACTCTGATGTTAAAAATTTATTAATTTTTTATTGGTTCAACAGCGAAAAAACTGGTATACATTTTGCAACAATTTTGGTTGTAACTATTGAGACTTTAATGAGGTTACATGTTACTGACATAAAGCAATTCTGATAAGAATTTACCCTTTGGTTGTCATTATTGGTCAAGAAAATCTAAACGTTTGCTTTATCAATGTCCATTTGCATACCAAATGAAGACTATTTTTGAAAATTTATGACTGGAATAACTGGCTTGGTTATCGAGCCAGTCAGTCCAGGGGTTCATTGTCAAAAACAGTTTTTTCGTAGCCTGCAAATGGACATTTCTCAAGACCACTACAAAAGCGAGTTTTGGCCGGCTTAACTATTAGTGTTAAAAAGAATTTGAAGAAGACACTTTCAGTCAAATTATATTAAAAATATTCAGAGGATTTCATGCTAAGTTCAATTGACTTTCCCACTCAGGAGGCATGGAATTCAGGGATAGATTTCAAACAAATCCCGAGACAACATGCCAGAATTGCGTAACCTCTTAGTAGAGCAAATTTTTACAGACATCGAAGATTAATATGGCTAAACTTGCAGGAATGTCATAAAAATTTACTTAAATGCGAGCAAATTTTTGCCTGGAAGGGTTTTATGAAATTCAACTCTGATCTTTAGAGCACTCAATGGATATATTCAATCTGTCACTCGAGTATACAACGTTATAATCAATTACATGACATGTAGGCTGATGTCACAATCAAAACGTGTAACGAATGACGTATCCAGGCCTGTCATGAACATCTAAAGGTCTGCCAAGTGTACAAAGTGTATGTCTTTGATGGATTTACTATTTGATAAACATTTCTGTTGAATATTTTGAAAATAATTTGACTAGGCACTGTTGTATGGCAGCAACAGCACCAAGTCAAATTAGTTTCAAAATATTCAACAGCTTACATGTATAATTACCTTGCAAATGGGATTCTGAGAATTCAGGTTTCAAAGGATATAAATCGATCTCAAAATGCGCAAAAACATGGGTAGAGCTAAGGTAGAAATTGGCGGGGCATAGCTGGAACTGAATTCCTCTCTCACAATGAACTGAGACATACACTATAAATATATAACCTTTCTGAACATGAATACATATGTTATATAATTGTTACTTACATAAACATGGTCCTTACAGTAATAATAACAGTGTCGATAAATATATGAGTTATTAATAAATTATTTCAGACTGACTCGTTTGTGGATAGAACATCAATCCTTATTTCTTAGAACTGTTCATGAAAAACTAAGTTTGTGTTTAGTAAATGCCTATTTGCAATATCAGATATTGTTTAATATTTAACCCTGCAATGACTGGCTCGGTCAACGAGCCAGTCATTCCAGTGTTAAATTTTGAAAAATTCCTCCTGGTGTACAAATCGACATTTCTCATGATAAGTGAAGAAGCCAATTTTGGCTGACTTGACCACTTAAGTGTTAATCACCTTTCTTTCCTCGGCTTTGTGTCGTCGTTTTGGTTACTGTATTATCAGTATCAAGACTAAGCCATGCGTCATCTTCATCGCTTGCCCACACCTCATTATCCCAGCCACCGCCCGTTCCTTCACCAATTCCCTCATTCAGATCTAACAGATTACCGACCGCAGGCTCTTTTGGGGTTTTTGTATCCCATTCGACACTCGACCAATCATCGCTCGATATAGCCGATTTGTCCTTATTGGAAGTTTTCTTGTGTTTATTATTGGAAGACGTTTTAGAAGATATAAGTTCAGCAGTCTGATTTGACCCTTGGCCCCAGTCATCCCAGGAAGGATCTGACTTTTTAGTCGTTACTTTTTCACCCTCATCCTCATTAAGCCACGCCTCAAATTCGTTGTCATCTTTTTCATTGGATAATGTCTTGTGTTTTGAGCTTTCCTGTTTATCATCCCAGTCTTCAGTCCAGCCACCCCATGATTCGTCATCTTCCGAGAGAAGTCCCCGTTTAGATGAGTCATCACCAAACCTATAATATATCAAAAATTTCACTGAAAATTAGGTTTATAAAACAATTTAAAACTAAAAAACATTTACTATAGACAAGAAGAGTTTCATTTAAATATAAAATTTGTCATCTTGAGTAAGTGTTACATGTATCGAGTTCAAACTGTTATTGAACAATCACAAAAGTTCATGGTGGATGTAACCACCTTTCTCTGTGTGCGTGTGTGCATGCGTGCGTGCATGTGTGTGTGGCATGAGATTGTCACCTTGAACATTTTGAAAATGTAGATACGCTCAGAGAGCCTCTGTTGCATATCTGACGAAAGCTGTCCCTTCAGTTGGCTGTGAAATGTTTCTGACATTTTTTTCATCTTAATACATGTACTGATTTTGAATCTGTGTTTCCATTGAATTTCTGAGTAATACTTCATCATATTTGTGAGTTTTTTCATTGGAGAAATATATCTTTCGTTTTTTTGTTGGGGTTTTTTTTTTTTTGGGGGGGGGGGATTTTTGACAGTCAAGTGTCATGTTTTGATGGTATTTATGGCTGATAGATAGCATTTCACTTGTGTCTCTGTATTCTCTGAGCGGCAATGATTTCACAATTTAATGGTCCAGCCAGCAAACAACACTGTTATGTGGAATGTCCATTTGCAGGCCAATAGATATGATAGAGTATTTTTTAAATATTACCACTGGATTGACTGCATGGCTCAATAACTGAGCCAGTCATTCCAGTGCTAAATTTTCAAAAATAGTCTTCTGGTTTTCTATGAGAAAATCGAAATTTTCTTGAACAAATTTGAGTGTTAACTGCTGATAGCCACACACACAGCATATTAGTGTTCCTATTGCAGATTATGGAATAAATATAGCTTCAGTTCATTGTATAGATTTTTGGACAATGTTTACTATAATTATGTCATATTTAAACCTTTGATGATTATTTTGGCAGCAGCTTACTGAAAGTTATTGCTGTTAAAGGCAGCAACAACTTTCAGCCAAATTGCTCTCAATATATGTAGCCAGTTCCTCTAAGAAAGAACCTTACCCTGTACCACCTCCAGTAAGCAAGGATGTCTTTTCACCCGGTCCTGTCTCAGCTGTGGCCAGCGTGGTCTTTGGGTCCGCCCACAGAGATTGAAAATCCTTCCATCCTTTATTCCCGACTGCAGTGAGCTAATAAGGAATTGAAATATTACACATATAAAGATGAATGATGAAAACATACATACATGTACACAAAACACCCATGCAGCTCCCCCCACCCCCCTCCCCTCTATCCAGATACACTACACCCGCATGCAGACCCTCCCCCTGATACATCCAACCTGCATTCAGTCCCCTTGTAGATTCCACCTGCATGCCCATGTGATACATTCACATCCATTGACAGGGAATCGAATGCACAACCGGTGAAGGCGCAAATTATCATATCCCAAGAAACGCTTTACCACACCAACGCCGCAGGTCTTGCAGCATTGGTGTGGTGGAAGCGTTTGTGGCCTATGATGCTTTGCGCCTTCACCAGTTGTGGGTTCGATTCCCTATCAATGCCCATATACTGTAACGCCACGACTATTTAATGTATAACTATATCCACATCCATAAATCCCGTCTGATACATCCACCCACTGAATGTGTCAAATCTAGATACACTTTAGAAGCCTTTACAACAGGATTTACGACTATTTAATGTATAACTATATCCACATCCATAAATCCCGTCTGATACATCCACCCACTGAATGTGTCAAATCTAGATACACTTTAGAAGCCTTTACAACAGGATTTATGATGATGGTACGACTGCTGATGGTGATAATAATAGTGGTGGTGGTGGCACCGCCGTTGGTGGTAATGATGATAACGATGATGATGGTACGACTGCTGATGGTGATAATAATAGTGGTGGTGGTGGCACCGCCGTTGGTGGTAATGATGATAACGATGATGATGGTACGACTGCTGATGGTGATAATAATAGTGGTGGTGGTGGCACCGCCGTTGGTGGTAATGATGATAACGATGATGATGGTACGACTGCTGATGGTGATAATAATAGTGGTGGTGGTGGCACCGCCGTTGGTGGTAATGATGATAACGATGATGATGGTACGACTGCTGATGGTGATAATAATAGTGGTGGTGGTGGCACCGCCGTTGGTGGTAATGATGATAACGATGATGATGGTACGACTGCTGATGGTGATAATAATAGTAGTGGTGGTGGCACCGCCGTTGGTGGTAATGATGATAACGATGATGATGGTACGACTGCTGATGGTGATAATAATAGTGGTGGTGGTGGCACCGCCGTTGGTGGTAATGATGATAACGATGATGATGGTTGTGGTAGTGGGTGGAAATGTTGGTGGTAATGATGACAACGATGATGATGGTTGTGGTAGTGGGTGGAAATGTTGGTGGTAATGATGACAACGATGGTGATGGTTGTGGTAGTGGGTGGAAACGTTGGTGTTAATGATGATAATGATGATGATGGTTGTGGTAGTGGGTGGCAGTGTTGGTGGTGATTGTGATGAATGACGATGATGAGTAGAAAGCAATCAATGGCATGCCATCGCAAAACCGCCCACGCGTTTAGGAATTTTGACATTCAACACCAGCACCCACACCTCTGCAGGGGGTGGGTGGAGGTGGATGGGTGAGGTGGAGAAAGGGCTAATGTAAATGTTGTCTCATTATCCACAATCAAATGGCTCTCTCTATATAATGGTCCAGATGGCATTTTCCACACTCCATGAAATCACCACCCCCACCGACCCACCCACCCCAACACTAGATCCAAAAGTAATCATTGCCTCACAGGCCTCCCTACAATGGGGGTGGGTGGGGTGGAGTGTGTGACGGTGGTGGTATAAGCATAACAATTATGACAATACATTTGTACTATGACAAGAGGCACAAGGGGCTCGTATCACTCATGTGGAATTATTTGCCACCAGCACAACCGAACAAAATGAGAGGACCACTGGAAATATTCATTAATCTAATTTCTGTGAAGAAGGTTTAGTCAAGTTTTATTAAAATTGGCCCAGTGGTTAATAAGTAGTCTTTTATATGATTTTCTCAGAAATTTTCAGAAAATCCCAGATGACCGTCAAACACGCAACATTGATTGATCCACAGCAGCCATGTTTTTTTTTTACATATATCAACTTTCCATGGACAAACTTTAATGGCCCTTAGTCCCTAATCATATCAATCAAATTTCAGCCTGATTTGTTTAGTGATACTGGAGAGTAAGTCGCTTTCAGGAAAACTAGGTCATCCAAGATGGCCGCTAATACTTTGGCTAATCGAGTTCCTTTGAACAAACTTGGTTCAGCTGTTGCCTCTGATGTTGTTGCATGAGATTTTGATTCGATCCCACATACGGTTTTGGAGACGTTTCTAAAAATTGGCCAAGATCCAAGATGGCCGCCGGCCAAATTGGCGCATCCATTTCGTTTGTACAAATTTGGATCTCTATTCCCTAAAGATGCTTTCTACCAAAGGTACTTGAATTTGGCCTAGTGGTTATCGAGACAACATTAAAAAATTTTCATTGCTTTGGAAAATGATCCAAGATAGCCACCAAACCATTTATCCGACAGTTTTGAAAATGGCAAATTTGAAATCAGACTGAAGAAAAACCTATATAAAACCAATTGCAACTTCAAAATCCATCAAATAAAAATATCCAAAATGGCCGCCAAACACACTACATTTTGATTGGCCGACAGCGGCCAAGTTTTTTGATGCATCAACTCCCGTTGAACAAACTTTAATCAGGGTTCCCAGCAAGTTTTCAAAACAAAATTCCCTGAGTTTTTCCTGATATTAAAAGAAAAGTTGACGGACGGATGACAGACTGATGACGGAAGGTCGCCATGGCATAAATTCACTTGGCCTGACATCTGTTGCTGTGTTTATGACCTAGCTAGCAAGAGCTTTCAGCTCCATCATTATCAAAAGATACGTCCAGGTAAATGGCAGTGGAGAATCATGAAAACTGTCAGCTATGCAATAAATGTGCACCCCGAAAACATGTCCAAATCTGTTAATCTATCATGTTCAAATCTGTTAACCTCTCCGAATGGCAACAACTGATCAAGGAAATTAATATTTAACCGTCTGAGTGCCAAGTTTTCGCAGATGACATATTCCACGGGTTATATTTCTGGACCTGTTATATAATTTGAAAACAATTTGATTGAAAGTTGTTCGTAGCTAAGCCTTCAGTCAAAATCTTTTCAAAATATTCAGCAAATCAAGAGTTTTTGCTCATTTAAATTATTGTCTGGTGGCTTGCAGCAGCGAGACAGTTACTATATAGAGTAACAATTTGGAAAATTATTCTTTTCCTGTTACCTACCTTAGACGCCAGTCCACTCATTGAGGTGCCAACTTCATTTATCAATGTACCGTCTTTCAACTGTAAAGACAAGAACACCACACGTGTCAAAGTGAGTACTAGTTATTCACATCTTAACTACACACTAAAAACCTATTTTTGTCACCCTAAAGATCAGAGATTATCTGTTTGTACACAGGTCAACAATCAACAAATAAAATGTTGATCCTTTTAACATGTAATGTTATATCTTAAAATAGGTAACAATATTTGAACACTGATAAAAGTGAACATTAATGTATCTATTTATGCTATGAATATTCATCTGTAACCTTTGACCTCCAGACACCGGAAATATGTCATATTGGTCCTAGATTACCCAGGATTCTCTAGCTGTTGGCTACTATAAATGATGGTGATGCCACATCTAAATCCATACAGTCTTGCCTCATAGGGGAATGTGTGTATCGCATTTGCGGTGTATGTCCATCTGTCTGTCTATCCATTTGTCTGTCTTTGCATGCGGTTGTATCTCAGAAACAACTGATCTGATTTTGCTCACACTTTAGTGCAAGAACTGGTGTTCCAGTAAACTAGGAATCTCCAATATCGGTCTTGGTTGATAAACAAAAAATCCGGAAAAATATAAAGCAGAAGGTTATTTTAACCCTTTAATTGTCAAGGTGGTCAAAACTGTCGGCTGCAGAGATCATGTGATGGTGAGGAACCTAATTCTTGAGGTCCAAAAATACTATTTTGGAAATGTTATCAAGGACCCTTAATCCCTAATCATATCTCTCAAATTTTGGCCCGATCTATTCAGCGATTTTGTAGAAGTCATTTTTTTGTGAAAAATAGACCATCCAAGATGACCACTGAACTATTTGATCAAGTTCCCTTAAAGAAACTAAATGGTTCAGCTCTTGCCTCAGATGATATTTATAGTTTTGAAGCGATCCCCTAAGCATTTTTGGAGATTTTGCGTAGTTAAAATGTTTTTACAGGTGACACGGTTTAACGAGCCAGTGATTTCAGTGATAAAATTTCAAGAAAGGTTTTTCTCGAAACTTATTTGCAAATGTATCTTCACGAAGCAAAGATTTCCCAGACTATGCTTGACCAGTCTAAAGGGCTAAAGTACTTCTCTTTACTTTGCAGAAGAGATCATTGCTCTGAGCAATGTTTTAACACTGTAATACCAAAATTGCATCAAGAAAATCTAAATATGTGCTTACTGAATGTCCATTTGTAGGACAAGAGACGACTGTTTTTGAAATTCTGCCATTGGAAGGGTTGCCTCCGCAAATCCAGTGGCAAAGGTTTTTAAAAAAATCACTTCTGCAAACGGACTCTTCCTCAAGGCCTGTTTTAACCAAGGATTGGTCGTTAACCCGTAGCACACTGATGTCAATATTCTATCTTTTACGGTGCCAATAACAAAGAAACTAGCGTACATTTTTCAACAATTTTGGTGGACGATGTTGCTGTCTACGACAGCACAATTTTCCACCAAATTTGTTGAAAAATAAACACCAGTTCATCTTTGATTTGAAAATTTACAATTTTGACATCAGTGTGGTAAGGGTTAATCTTTGAGTAATAAATAATGCCTCCAAAACAGCAGATTAGTTCTCCTGGAGTCTGTTTGAGTGTGTGAGGTGGAGGATCCTGACATATGAAGTTATCCATTCTATGATATGAATGACTGGCTATTCAATAGCTTGATCAACCAACAGCACCCATAAACTAATAGAGAAATTCAGTTCTAGCTATGTACAGCTCATTTCTAGCTAGATTCTATCCACACTTTAGGCGTGTTGGTATCAAACAGACCTTTCCAATATTATTTTGGAAAATACCTTCCCGGAATGCATCGCGCATACCGCTTCTGGACGTGATAGCCGACGCGCAAACAGCATTACTTTACTATTGGAAGAGATGCAACGCACTTTAAGCAGTTTATATGAAGAACTAATTTCATAATATTATTGAAGTCAAACATCATTAGAAAGCTAAGCCAATTTTCTATACGCTTCTTTTTTAATTTTTATAGCTTTGTAAAATTTAATACAGTTGATTGTAATTTTTTAAAAGCCCCTATTGTGTACTTGATTTAATGAATCTAGGTATAATGATGTATTTTATGTACACAAATAACCCATTGAAAGATTTACAAAAATATACAAAATAATGCATTAATGTTTAGGCAATTGAATGCGCTTTCCAATGATGTATGACTTAAATAATAGTGATTTTAGTTTTTCATAAGAACGGTTTAGATTGTGGTGTATTTTCGGGCAATAGTAGCTCAATGCGGGAAAACGGCTTGTTGACGGCATTACCAGCCCGCAGATTTGCTCTGAGCATTGATTTAGGCGAATTACAGCATAATGGCGTCAATGCGGGAAATGTGTATTATAGTTACCTTGAACATCGACTTCCTAAAATCACATTTTCAAGGTAACTATTCAGGTAAGCTCTTGAATATTTTGAAAGTAATTTGACTGTGCGCTGTTGCTGGCTATGGTAGCAGCAGCTCCTAGTCAAATTAGTTTCAGAATGTTCAACAGACTGTTTATTAACCCTTTAACACTCAAATCAGAAAAAAACCCCGCTTCTTCAGAGCTCTTGAGAAATGTCCATTTGCAGAGTAAAAGAAGACTATTTTTTAAGTTTTACCACTGACATGACTGGCTCAATAACCGAGCCAGTCATTCCAGTGGTAAATTTTAAAAAATAGTCTTCTCTTGGTCTGCAAATTGACATTTTCAGGAGAAAACTGAAATTTTCATGAACAAAGTTGAGGGTTAAATGGTTAAACAGTTTGTACACCTTAACGGACTATTCAATGTTAATGATGGAGCTAAATACAGAATTCATTCATTATTTTGATTGTGATGTCAGTCTACATGTGACTGACGTAATAATTTATGACATCATATCCTCAAGTGACAGATCAGATCCATCCGTTAATCCATAATCCATGCATAGATGGGAATATTAGTAAAGCCAGGAATATAACGCTGGATACTCCGCAGCGACTACACACAACCATCTATTAGCAATTATGTAACATGCATAGGAGCTCAATATTTTACGGTCAAGCGGGTAATTTGTCTTAGCCGCTATTCACAGAACTGAACTTATTCTTGTATAAGATATAGATGAATAATCGACCACCACATCGCATGCCACCATTTATTATGTTTATTCTTAGCTTAATATCGAATAAAAGAACATGAATTCTTGTTTTTAAGCATGATCAGATGAATTACCGGTACACTACATCTTGGTGGAATGATGGAATACTGCGCGGCTGTTATTAGTTATAAGAGATAAAAGAATAGTACCTTGGAGGAATCCTTACTGTGGCATTATGTAAGAATAATTACCATGACCCGAAGATTCTGGCATTTAAGGAATGAAACGAATTAAAACCATCTGGATCGGATGATTTCTGTCTGCTGGATGTCAATTCATTGTAATTAATAGAACTAACAAGAGGCCCAAGGGGCCTGTATCGCTCACCTGGAATTATTGGCCACTGGCACAACCAAACAAAACGAGATGACCACGGGAAAAATTTAGCATTCTAATTTATATGAAGAAAGTTTAGCCAAGTTTTATTAAAATTGGCTGCGTGGTTAATAAGTCGTCTTTTTATGATTTTCTCAGAAATCTGCAGAAAATACAAGATGTCTCCCAAAACGCTAAATTTTGATTGATTCATGGCGGACATTTTTTTTTTACATATCAATTTTCCAAGGATCAAACTTGGATAAATAAAATAAAAATCCAATATGGCCACCAATCATGCTAGATTTTGATTGGCCCACGACGGCCGTCTTTTTTGATATACCAACATCACTTGAACAAATTTTACTGGCCCTCAGTGCCTAATCATATCTCCCAAATTTTGGCCTGATCTGTTCAACAGTTCTGGAGTAGTTTTCGCGCAAAAGTAGGTCATCCAAGACGGCCACTTAACTATTATGGCAATTAAGTTCCCTTGAACAAACTTGGTTTAGCTCTTGCCTTAGATAATCTTTCATGAGTATTGAATTGATCCCCTAAGTGGTTTTGGAGAAAATTAAAAACGTTTCTAAAAAAATCCAAGATAGCCACTGGCCAAATTGGCTGATCGGCTCCATTTAAACAAACTTGAATCACCATTCCCTATGGCAGCTTCTGGCCAAATATAAGTGAAATCGGCCCAGTGATTCTTGAGAAGTCGTTTAAAGAAAAAGCTGATGGACAGACAGACAAACAGATGGACGGATGGACAGAGGGAAAGAGACAGACAGACACAGACAGACAGACGGACAGATGATGGATGGTTGCCATGGCATAACTTATTATGCTAGATTATTGCTAGCCAGATTGTTAGAACAGATATATAAAGATTAGAGCTTTAGAAAAGTCAAGAGCTTTTGAAAATCAAGCGCTTTAGGTCTGGCACTTTAACGGTCAAGCCCGGAAAGATGAGACTCTGCAGTGTTATTGAGGAACTTGCTGGCTAAGACAAGCGTATTTTGGCAATTTTACCACTTGAATGACTGGATTGATAAGCGAGCCAGTCATTCAAGTGGTAAATTTTCGAAAATACTCTTTTTCTTCCTTGCAAATGGACATTCATCATGGTCATTAAGCTAAAATCTTTCTTGACAAATCTTGACCATTAGAGGGTTAACCCTTTAGTGGTCAAGCCGGCCAGAAACGGCCTCTGCAGTGCTCTTGTCAAATGTCCATTTGCAGGCCAAGAAAAGCCTATTTTTGAAAATTTACCACCGGAATGATGGGCTCGATAAATGAGCCAGTCATTCCAGTGGAAAATCTTCAAAAATAGTCTTCTCTTGGTCTGCAAATGGACAGTTACTTTTTGAAAATTTAAATTCTTTGGACCAAAATTTGACCATTAAAGAATAATTACCATTTCACTTATATTGGTATGAGTTTGATGAGAATAAGTTCACATAATAAACCAGCATTCTGTAAGCTTTGCAATACATGTACCCTACCTGGTGATATAAATCTTTAGAGATTGACAGTCAAAAACTCCATTGAAAATTGTCAGAAGCGGCTGAAACTCGAACTTGATCTGTAACTTCTCATAACATAGCAATAAACTAAGTTTCAGTTATATTTGGTGAAGGAGAAGGAATTTCATAAGTTGAAAGGGGACATAACTCCATCAAAAAAATGACGCAAATGCCTGAAACTCGAACTTGGTCTGTAATTTCTCATAATAAAGTAATGTACCAATTCTCAGTTGAATATCTTGAAAGACTTAGAGAAAAAGGTGGAAAACCAATATTTCTCGCATTTCATAAGATGAAAGGGGGCATAAATCAATGAAAACCTGACGAAAATGTCTGAAACTCGAACTTGCTCTGTAACTACTTATACTAAAATGATGTACCGACTTTTCCTTAAATATCTTGAAGGAGTGCAAAAAACAGTGCAGAAAGCTGATATTTTTCATATTTCCTAAGTCGAAAGGGGGCATAACATCATCAAAAATTTACGCATACGCCTGAAACCCGAACTTGGTCTGTAACTTCTCATAACAAAGCAGTGTAGCAATTCTTAATATCATATCTTGAAAGACTGCAAAAAAAAAGTGCAGAAAACTAATATTTTTCATATTTCATAACTCCATGAAAAATTAATGCAAATGTCTGAAACTCGAACTTGCTCTGTAACTCCTTATACTAAAGCAATGCACCGATTTTCGCTTAAATATCTTTAAGGAGTGCGAAAAAAGTTCGGAAAGCTGATATTTTTTGTATTTCTTAAGTCGAAGGGGGGGGGGGGGTAACTCCATAAAGAATTTACGCATATGCCTGAAACTGGAACTTGGTCTGTAACTTCTCATAACAAAGCAGTGTAGCAATTCTCAGTATAATATCTTGAAAGACTGCGGAAAAAAAGTGCAGAAAACTAATATTTTTCGTATTTCATAAGTCGAAAGGGGGCAAACTCCATGAAAAGTTGACGAAAATGTCTGAAACTCGAACTTGCTCTGTAACTCCTTATACTAAAGTGATGCATAGATTTTAGCTTAAATATCTTTAAGGAGTGCGAAAAAAGTTCGGAAAGTTGATATTTTTCGTATTTCATAAGTCGAAAGGCGGCATAATTCCATCAAAAATTGACGCATACGCCTGAAACTCGAACTTGGTCTGTGAATTCTCATAACAAAGCAATATACCAATTCTCAGTTGAATACCTTGAAGGACTGCGAAGAAAAGTGCGGAAACCAACTGCGACAGACGGACAGGCGGACGGACAGATTGAGTGCAAACCTATAGTCCCCCCTGGTTTTACCGGTAGGGGACTAATAAGCTTTAAGTATCCTGATATTCAGTGTGTGCAATATACACCCATGAGCATGAGCCAGGGGAGTGAGAGAGATTCAGAAGCTTCTATGATGAATGCTGTATACAGGCCCAGGATAAAGCTATAACAGCACACTACCAGCATGAGCTACAGGTACTCATTTTATTTGCAATGCTGGACACTGAAGTGGACAGTGTCCAGAATTTCACCCCCTTTCACCTGATATAGATAAAATCATAAAACTATGATACCATACAGGCATATAAAAAATCCAAGTGAGATAATAAATTAACTTTGGCTCAGCGAAATCTAGTGGGGTCAGGAGAGTGTCATAAATTGGTGGGCGTGCCAGTCCCTGGTGTCTGTTCATAGTCGGCTTGAACTGTTTCATTGAATGGCCTCGAGACAACACCCATCCACCCCCCTCCCAGAGATCAGTGTGGATGATAAAGTGAGTTAATTCATTAACTTTGTGTTGTTTAAAATATCTAATTATGAATACGGATGTAGGTTTATTAACAATATATACTGAGCCAAAAAAGTTTAGCAGCAGTGAAGTTTGGTTTGTTGTATTAAAACTATGCATCCATTTATAACCAAATTTGCAGGCATGTTTCGTCAATGTAATGTCTAGCTGAGCATGAAGAAATGCAAATCATTTCTTGCATTTCTCAGCCGCATGCTTACTGCATGTGAAAATGCATTTTTCATGCACTGGCCCACATTGCCGGGTAGCGAAGGCAAAAATTCACCATATTGAAAAAACGGATAACGAACGTTAACAGAAAACGCTTAAAAGTTTACCCTACTGAACATGGGCCGCCGCCCAGGGCTACCCGAAAATCAGCACTATGAAGCAATGGGAAGACTCGCTGCTGGGCAGAGCATTCGCGCTGTTGCTCGACATTTTAATGTTCACGCCTCAACCATTTCCCGTCTCCGCCAACGTGAGCACGAAACTGGACATGTTAATGACCGACCACGATCTGGCAGACCGAGAGCAACAACACCACGAGAAGACCGCTACTTAGTGACGTCATCACGACATCACAGGTTTGAGACTGCGCCGTGGCTGTCCCATAATTTGCACACCACTATCAGCACTACAGTGCATGCACAAGCTGTGCGAAACAGACTCCATGATGCTGGACTGCATGCACGTCGTCCACTTGTTGCTGTTCCGCTTACAGAGCATCACATCGAGAATCAGCGTGCTCAACAATGGAGCCACGTTCTGTTCAGTGATGAGTCGAGGTTTTGTGTGGATGTGGCCGATGGTAGGCAACGGGTTTGGCGACGTTTAGGAGAATGGTATGATGTACAGATTCGGTGGCGGCAGTGTCATGGTGTGGGCTGGAATCCATGAAAATGGCAAAACAGATCTTATTGTGATTCGCAGAAATTTAACGGCTCAACGTTACTGTGAAGAAGTTGTCGCCCCTGTTGTCATCCCTTTTATGCAGCATCATGCAGACTTTATGTTCCAGCAAGACAACGCCCATCCTCATTCAGCTAGGGTCACCAGTGATTTCCTTGAGGCTAACAACGTTCCGGTGTTGGACTGGCCAGTGCGATCACCGGACCTGTCTCCTATCGAACACGTGTGGGACATTCTTGGCCGTATGGTGCGTGAGAACCATCCACATCTTCACAACGTGCGGGAGCTGGAAGCTGCACTGCTCCAGGAATGGGATGCGATTCCTCTTCGTGACATCAGGTGCTTAATTCGAAGCATGAGAAAGCGATGTACGGCGGTGGTTAATGCGCGCGGAGGTCACAACCGGCATTGACAGCTCAGTGTCATTATTTAAATTGGGCCCTTCCGTTGAATGATGCCGTGTTAAAGGCGCAATGCTAGCATTACAGTAACAAGAGACTGTTGTTCAAATTGGAAAATGACCTATCAATTAAATAATATATTTGAATCAATTTATTGTTTTTGTTAAATAACATTTATACAGTAATATTCTCAGTGTTGCTAAACTTTTTTAGTTCAGTATATTTAAAGTTTGTACTGCTAAAAAAGAGATAAATCGGCCAAAAATGTATAAAAATAGCAATTTATGCTTACACGACTTTGCTGCACACAAAATCAGAAGACTGACATGGTACGGCTTGTCTACGCTTCCCGAACAAAATGTGGCACAGCCAGGGGAGGGTCAGGGAGGAGGTAACCGCTGCTTTCTGGATCCATAAGAATTCTCTATCAGGTTGCCGAATTGTAGACTGATGTACTGCTACAACCATACGCTTTCAATCAACCATAAATCAATGTAATCTTTTAGACTGAGGTTGAGGGAATATGAATCCAGTGACCATAAACGTAGTCAAATGGACAACAGTATGGCAATTTGGACTGGTCACTAAGCCACAAACGTAATAGTTAATTTCACAATACTAAGTGACATGGAGCACAGCACTTTACAATTAACATAATGGACCTTTCCATTTTTGGCTATGCCCTGCCTACCTCTATCTAAGCTCCACCCACACATCGCTGGTGTTGGGATCGATCGATCTCTGAACTTCCTGACTATCAATTTCCAGAAAACAGGTAAGTTGTTGAATATTTTGAAACTAATTTGGCAACAGCGCCCAGTCAAATTAGTTTCAAAATATTCAACATGTTGTAGACATATAATTCGTACAACATGTCGGACTATTAAGAGTTAAAGACGGGCGATATAGAATCATTTATGACGTAATGATTAATATGACATCATCCTACACATGGCTTAGCTGAATATGACGTCGTCATATAACGTCAGATCACCGATGGATACTCTGGAAAGGTGAATTGTTGTCGACAAATGACAAGTGAACTGAAGAGGGATTGTGTTGTTTAAACATAAAAATAGCGAGCGGCAGCCAGGTGGCATCTTACCGCTCCTGTATAATGAGTATGTGTTGAGAGAGAACACTCACCCGTCTGCACCACTGAGTGTGAGGAAGAGTTGTCTCACTAACAGATGCCTGTATACATTATCATTTTAAAATAACAGTCAAATGCTTGTAAGACTGATCACCAAGTTAGGTAAAACATAATCGTCTAGACATGGCTAGCAACTCACACACACATATGTCTGACAAATCCTGGAAGTGTAAGAATGAGTTGCGTAACCAGTAAATTTCTAGTGAACAATGTTGACAAAATGGGTGTTATAGTGACAAAGCTGAAAACCCCCTGCTCAGCTTTGTGGTTCAAATGGCCCTATTCAAGGAAGACCTTCAAAAACGTAAAAGAATATATTGCGACATCGCTGAAATGTCTACTGTGGTGGTCTTGAGAAATGTTCATATTAAAGCCAAGAACAGACCATATTTTTTTAATTAACACTGAAATGGATGGCCCACAAATTCCGCCAGCCATTCCAGTGGTAAATTTGCACAAATATTCTTCCCATTGCCCGCAAATTGAAATTAGATGAGAAAAAATTTCTTTTTTCAGTAAACACTAAAATAATTTAGACTACAACATTGATTTGCCACTGGTTAACTCTCCACACGAGAGGGCATGCATTCAAGCCAGAGAATGTAATGGCAAAGACATTCTCAGCATGACCTTCAGAAGCTCGACACTATCAATTCATGTACTACAGTCTCAATACCCGTTCCCGTAGAATCTACACCTTGAAGATGTGAATTCAAAATACATGTATTTCCTTTCACACGATTCCAGAGATGGATTAGGAAGTCGATGGAAGCGGCCTTATACATGTTTTATTTGCGCAAGTCTGAAGAGAATACAGTAACATACTAGCTACTGCATGTTTTCCACAGTCTTAAGAACTCTGGATCAATATATGACCAATGTCAGTTGATCAATATATGACCAATGTCAGTGGATCAATATATGACCGATGTCAGTGGATCAACATATGACCAATGTCAGTGGATCAATATATGACCAAAGTGAGCAATGTCAACTTCTTTACCGGTAAAAACTAAACTCATCAAGATCTCCAGAATATAAATATGCACATACTAATGTCAATAAAACACAATTATTCTGGTTA
Organism: Chaetoderma sp. LZ-2023a; assembly: GCA_034401795.1. Lineage (NCBI taxonomy): Eukaryota > Metazoa > Mollusca > Caudofoveata > Chaetodermatida > Chaetodermatidae > Chaetoderma > Chaetoderma sp. LZ-2023a. Next base: position 250,958,778 of record CM067369.1, read on the forward strand.
TCATCACCTTTCCTGTATCAACTTTAAATGGCGTCTGCAGTGTTCTTGAGCAATGCCCATTTGCAACATGGACGAGGCAAACAGAGTGGCACCGAATACACCAGCTACACACAATGGAACCAATCAGGAGTGACCTGGCAGGATAAAGGCCCCCACCCCCGACCACCGCACGCTGGCCAAAACACAATACCAGTGCCCAGTACATGTACATTGTTTGTATCCAATATCCGTTTACTGGATAATCATTGGTTGATATAAGTTATGCGACATAAGTTCAGGTGCAAATGGAGAGATGGGTTAGTTATTTATTCCATTCAGTTTAATGCAGTGGACAAATCTAGTACAAACTAACCAGAAATGGAACTAACAGGCTATCAGGATACATTGTACTAACAAGAGTGATCAGAGACTGCATACCCTCACCATCCTGTTTTTCTCAAACTTCATAACGTTTTCAGGTTTTCTGGATTTGTACAGATTTTTAGGATTATTTCAGATTTTTCTGGATCATGCCCAACATTATGGAATCCTATTATAAGGTTACATCCATTCTTGTGTTCAAATTTGAGACAAATCGGACCAGTAGTTTCCGAGATATACACAGAACCAGAATTTGATCCGATCAGGGGTTTTTTTAATCCGGATCACGGGCAAAGCCTGTATCGCAAGTTCCATCGTTGTGTTAAAGTTTGAACCAAAGCAGTTTAGTAGTTTTTTAAGCAGAACTCCGGACACACAGACAAACAGACTCAATCTCCACATCATCTTCCCCTTATGGCCACGTTATGGGGCAAGGATAATGATTGTATAAAGAGCCAATCATATCCATGAAACACATTTAACAATCCATTGTTATATAATTATAATGTTATTGATCATTCATAGAAGTTCCCCTCCTTGCTTCAACCCTTTAACCATGAAATTTGTTTCAAATAGATTTCAATTAGCTCATAGAAAATGTCCATTTTGAGACCACGAATACTATTGTTGAAAATGTATCACTGGAGTGACTGGCTCGGTTATCAAGTCAGTCATTCCAGCGGTAAATTTTCAAGAACAGTCTTCTTGATTTGCAAACTGACATTTCTTAATACAAGTGCAGAAGACAGATAGGCAGGCCGACCGACCGACTGATCGAACAAACGAATGACCAACCGACCGACCAACAGACAGACAGACAGACATGTAGACAGATAGAGACAGTGATTGTATGCGCTCACCCAGGTAAGCTAAAAATGTCTCACCTTATCATTGACAGTATCTCCAAATTCTTTGGTCTTCACCGTTGCACTGCTCGCTATTTGTGTTGCCTACAACACAAAGAAACATACATGGCTTTATAATACCAGGTCCAGTAAGATTAGAACAAGAATACCGCAGAATTACATGTACATGGAAATGTCTCGCATCTCCATATCATTGCTGATAAACATCAAAGAGCAGTGACCTTCACCTTTGACCTTGTGACCGTAATGCCATCAGGCTGATTCCTATATCTAGCAGCATTATGCTGCAACCATGTATTTAAGCTTAATTCAAATAGGCTTAACAAATCCGGGAATATAAGTCAGCGTGATTTGTTAAACGTAAAACATTGAAGATTTATACTAAAGTTAGTGACCGTGACCTTTGACCTTGTGACCTCAATGTCATCAAGCTGATGCCTAACAGAATCGAAAAACAGGAATCCAAGTTATGTTCTGATAGAGGCTTAACTTAACTGGTGCCCAAAGCCACCCAAGACAATAGTTTCAATGAGCAAAAACCATTGACTTGCTGGACATTTTGAAAACAATTCGACTGAAAGGTGTTGATGGCTTAGACAAATCGTTTTCAAAATATACAGTAGGTCCAGCGATACAACCCTTGGAATGTCATCTGCAAAAACTTAGCAGTCACATGGTTAACCAAACCTGAACTATAAGTCAGCGTGATTTGTAAAAGGCAAAATTTTTTCGTTGTTGTCATTGTCATCAGAAAAGTGATACCTATGTTTGTCTCACTTCTTCACTGGTGAGACACAGTGACTATAATTTTTAAATAAAGCAGCAAAAGATATAATCGTAGATTGCACAAGTAGACGCTTAGACTACTGAAAATTCATCATTCATTGCACGCAACCAACACAACCACATTTATCCCCCCCCCCCACTTCCACGTGTCACCATCCCCGCTGCTATAAATGCATTTGGACTGGTATTGATGAAAACAATCATTTACAGATCCTTTCTGATGCAATGAATAGTTTGTTTAATATTTTGAAATTAATTTGACTGGAAACCGTTGCTGCCAAAGTTTTTAAAATATCCAATAGCTTTCTTGTATAAGTCTTGAATCTGAGGGTTAAATTGCTAGACAGATAAGGGACAGAATTAGCCACCGCCTTCCCCATGAATATCCTCTCCCTCAGGATACAATTTATATTCATAATCGTCCAACATATGTGGTTTCTCACAGTATTCTCATAAGATTAAAACGGATATATTCCTCGGGATGAAAGTAAAAACATTTTCGCCCGTTTAACTATTTAATGATTCATTACTCTCTTCTCAGAGGCACATTTAATAGACCTTTCCAGTTTTAGCTATGCCCCGCCCATCTCTAGCTAAGCTCCACCCACACCTCGCTTGTGTTGGGATTGATAGATCTCTGAACTCCCTGACTATCAATTTCCAGAAAACTATACAGGTAAGCTGTTAAATATTAGAACATTTATTAAATGGTAACTTAGACATACAATTCATACAAGGTATCGGACTATTAAGTGCTACAGACAGATTATTTCGATTCATTCATGACGTCATGATTATGACGTCATCCTACACGTAGTTGATTATGATGTGATATGATGGATGGAGAAACTTGGAAAGGTCCATTGATGTGATGTGCTGTTCAATAAACAGACATGACTTTCAAATACTATTTGCAAATGTCATTAAACCCTTCATTGTTAAATCATAATGGTCTTAAGAGATGTTCATTTGCCAAGCAACGAAGAATATTTGTACTATCTTTGCTGGTTGATTTTTACAAACAGCGGCGATGTATTACACATCTTGTTTAGTGCATTGTTGGAAATTATGCTCTCCGGTCATCGGTGTCCAGTGATGGTGCATGGGTGTTTGCGGTGGCAGGCCTCGAGTTTGTCTAGCGATGCCGCTGGAGTTGCACAGCTGTTACAGTTACACAACATCAAGGATATGCTGGTTGCATTATAGAAACATAGTCTTTTTGTCAATGGCATCTTTGATCTATGAATCTACAACTTCCAGAAGGACTGGAAAGCTGTTTCCCATGACGCAAAGGGGGAGAAGATGACGCCATCATGGCGGTCTCCACCGCAACCAGCAACATGGTTGGTAACTAATATCATCAAGGCTTTGCGGACTGACATCCGCATTCAGAGGCAACTACTATGTCTACCTTTCTTCAAACTAGAAGCTGTACAACATCGTCGGACAACGCAATCTTCCCAGGAGCTTACCATAGCTACGTGGAATGTACGTGGTCTGACTACAACATCAGTGAGGCAAACCTTAAGTGAAGACTGTGAACACTATAACATTGATATTACATCATTCAAGAGACTAACGTAGCTACCCACTCAGAGCAGCAATGTTAGACAGGCCACAGCTAATGTTCATGGAGAAAAAACAGGCCACATATCAGGGTTTTGGCTTTGTAATTGGACCAAGCTTTTGGACCACGTTATTAGCTTTCGATATGTGAGCAATTGCATTGCAATCATCGACCTGGCTATACCAACCCGAAAACACTGGATACAGATGCCCAATGTGCTAGTTGTCAGGGTGTGATTACTTTCTGCTGATGAGGTACGCTAATGGAAGATATAAATTGGTTTCACAGATCGACATTACCGGAAAATATTTGAAAATTTCTGTTTATATGGTAAATTATAAAAAATCTCACTCAGGCCCATTTAATATCACTATTATCAACCTCGTCGAAAATTAGCACTTTGAACTGGCTTGATAATAGTGATATTAAATGGAACCTTGTTTGAGATCCTCTATAGATTGTAAGGTGTTGCTATCAGACGGCAACATCATGCTTTCATCCCTGATATATCCATCTTCTCCATCTTATATACCACAATCTAACAATTGAATCATTAAATTTGTTCATGAAAATCACATTTTTCTCATAGAAAATGTCCATTTGCACAGCAAGAGACTTTTTTTTAAATCGATCACTGAAATGACTGGCACGATTATCAAGCCAATCATTTCAGTGGTAAATTTTCCCACAATGGCTTCATTATGTCGGTAAATGGACATATCTCAAGAGCACTGCGGAAGCCATTTAAGGAACGCCTGTTATATATGTGAGTAGAAGATGTTGCTGCCGACCAACCCCGCATAGGCAGTCGACTTCCAGTTCAATTAAGCCCACAGTAAATTCAGCAGCTTATAGCCACAGCATTAGCCCCTTGATGAATTAACATGCTCCCAAAACAGATTCACGTTAAGAGAATTGGGACAATTTTAAACATATAAGATTGTTCTGTTGAATATTTTGATCCAATTATATTCAAAATATTCAACAGTAAGTTTTATTTAGTTTTGGAAACATGATCAGTTATTCCTGAGCTGTACTGTATGATGATGTCTGGTGTATAGTCTATATATTGGCTGTAGGAATATTTAGCCTCAGATTTGTTATGTCTAAATGTTGAACAGTTTTAAAAAAGACAGAAAACACTGAAGTAATTAGCTTAAGGTCAATAGTAGAGTAGATGATGCTGATAAGTTATAAAATTTTAAATTTTTTTGAAAAAAAATTTCTACTATTCAGGACGCATTGTTCCAGAATCTCTCGTTATGTTAGCGATATCGTTACACCATACTAAAGCAATGGGTGTAATGATATTGCTAGCAAACGATAGCTTCGAGAACATCATGGCCCAGAATAGCTTATATAATTTCAGATTCTCTGTAACTGCTGTGCTATTACAGCATTATTGGCTGAATTTGTCCATTGCTACCCTGCAGCTAGGCTTAGATATTCCAATTTCGAAACACGACACAGAATTACGGGCATCACACCGTTCTATTCCAGAATTGACAACGACTCACATTTGCAACATATGGCAAATTATGAATACAGATGAGAGTCAAATATGACGAATTGATTTAACTATGAGATTACGATTACACAGCATTTTTTTATATTTCATGACAGTTTCAGGATGTGATGATGTTCCACTGGCATCGTATAACTGGACGAGTACGGTCATGATTCCTGGCATTCACAGGGTTGCGTTCTTACATGCAGCCTACGTTTAACCCTTTAACGGTCAAGATTTGTTAGGAAAATTCAATTTTTTGCTTAGCGAATGTCCATTTGCAGGATAAGAGAAGACTGTTCTTGAAAATTTACTACTGGAATTACAGGCAAATCGAGCCAGTCATTTCAGTAGTAAATTTTCAAAAAAAATAGTCTTCTCTTGGCGTGCAAATGGATATTTGTCAAGACCACTGTAGTGGTCGGTTCTGACTGGGTTGAGAATTGTTAATTCTTGAAACATTTCAATCTTGTCATAAAGAATGTCCATTTGCAGACCAAGAAAAGATTATTTTTGGAAATTTATCATTGTAATGACTGGCTCGGTTATCGAGACAGTTATTCTAATGGCAAATTTTCAAATAGTGTTCTCTTGGTCTGCATAAGGAGATTTCTAAAGACCCCTGCAGAAGCTGTTTTGCCCAGCGTGAGTGTTAAAGAGTTAACAGCCACGTCTGGCATCATAAGGCCTCTACAATGATCTTATGGAATGTCTATATGTAGGCCAGCATAAACGTATCTTTGAAAACATATCATTGAAATGTCTGACTCAATGACTGAGTAAACCACCCACAAATTGTAATCAATTACTCATATAAAATGCCCATTTACAGACCAAGAGAAGTTTATTTTTTAATATTTACCACTGGAATGACTAGCTCGGTTATCGGGCTCAGTTATCGAGCCAGTCATTTCACTGGTAAATTTTCAAAAATAGTCTTCTCTTGGTGTGCAAATGGACATTTCTCAAGACCACTACAGAAGCCATTTTTGGCTGATATGAGGGTTAAAGGCTTATGGTGTTGAAATTGTTGATGTATTTTGGCGTAATTATACAGTTATGTGTATATTTACATAATTTTATGTACATTCTAAAATAGCGTTTACATTTTTAGCTTAAATCCTTAATGGTGTCTAACCTACAGACTGTTGTTTGTTGAACAACCGCTTGAGCATAGTTCAAGCCTAATCCATCAATTGTATGCCAAATGCGTGAAAACCTGGCCATTCGTTATGATTGCAAATAATGATGTCAATCTTTGACATTTTACATCAAGAAACTAACAAATTTCCTCCCTGGAGGCCCATGATCCCACCAACTATTCATGATGTATAGTAATAAGATAAGCTTTAAAAATGAAAAGCAAAATTCGCAAACACAGACCCAAGATTCAAGCACAAACAGCAGAGAGAATCACTGATATGCCTCTTCCTGAAGCCATCAATAATCTCACATTCACGTTATTTCCACTCAGATGGGCTCACTAATAGTCACTAATAGTTACAATATCAACAAAGTTTTCAAAATTATATTTGACCTTTAACCATTTAATGGTCAAGCCGGCCAAAACCGGCCTCTGCAGTGGTCATGGGGAATGTTCATTTTCAGGCCGAGAAGACTATTTTTGAAAGTTTATCACTGGAATGCCTGGCTCGATAACTGAGCCAGTCATTCCAGTGATAAATGTTTAAAAAAATAGCCTCTCTTGGCCTGAAAATGGACTTTAATTAAGCAAATATTTTGATTTTCTTGACAAAATTTGACCATTAAATCGTTAAAAGCATAAATAAGATGGTGATGTATCACTATCAGTCATTATTAAGCTGTACTTATAAAGCAAGCCAATAACTAAACTTCACCATGCCTTTGAGGAATGGACATTTGCAGGCCAAGAGAAGACTATTTTTGAAATCTTACCGCTAGAATGACTCGGGTTCGATTTACAAACATGCAAATATTTTTATTTTCTTGACCAATTTCTACGATTAACCCTTTTAAGTTCAAGTTCAATATTATTTATTTCACGATTTATGTACATGTAAACAGATACTACAAATCCCTGAAAAAGTAAATTCTTTACGAAATAAAACCTATTCTGTTCAATATTTTGAAATTAATTTGACTGCCCAAGGCAGTAACTTCTTCCAATCTGATTAATTTCAAAATATTCAATAGTTTTTCTGTATTATTGCCTTGAAAATCAGATATAGGGAATTCATCGGTCAAAGCGTTAAAGGCTAGCTTCTTTAGATGTCATCAAATAATGTCCAGATGGCTAAACCAAGTCTGAAGTCACATGTCTGGGTGACCACTGTTCAAACACTGACAGACATCAGCTCTGTGATGGACATTATTTCTCTAATTAGAGTGTCTAGTATTGATTAGTGATGTGCTGATTAACAGACCACAGTCATAATCCTGTATGCAATTTGCTAATACCACGTGGAGATAGATAGCCTTCTGAGCCAACTCATGCTGAGCGTTGTCGAATATCATGACAATATAACTATAGACAGAACAGTGTTGTCTCTGCAAGCTTTCTATTAAAGTATTTACAGAATATTTAGTGCAGTATTGATTACATCATAATAGGTGTGTCTCCTCTAACTTGTCTAGAGATATAGCAGTAACTGGGCGAATTCAGTTTGAATTCAAAGAAGAGCATTACCTACAGATAGGAGGCAATACCCTGGGTGGCAAGGCTGCATACACCTTTGCAAGCATCTTCATGGTACCCACCACTCCCACCCCAATGGCCAGCCCTCTATGTCAGACCTGTATATAGATGACATCTTCATGATATGGGAACATAGGAAGCAAGAGCTGGATGAATTCATATCCTGTATGAACTCAGATCCGCAACAGCATAAAATTCACACAATGGAGAGCTCTATCACCAAGGTACTGTACCTTTCTTAGATACTCTGGTAATCCAAATAGAGATGAGGGACATTATCTTTGACCACTACACTAAGCCAATGGACAGACACACATGGCTACCTCCATTACGAATTAGCACACCCGTCCTCCTGTTAAATTTCTGCAGACTATAATTTATAGGACGGTTATATCTGGATATGCTAGATATTTTGAAAACAATTTGACTGAAAGTTGTTGGTGGCAAATCCACCAACAACTTTCAGTCAAGTTGTTTTCAAAGTATTCAACAGGTCCAGAGTTATTGCACATTGAAAGTATTGTCTAGTGGCTTGCAGCAGTTTGACAGTTAACAATGGTCGCTGCTGAGTGAAGGAATGATTTACATTCAACCGGTTAATCATTTAATGGTCAAATTTGGTAAAAAAAAAATTTAATATCTACCTATTGAATGTCCATTTACAGGCTAAGAGAATACAATTTTTGAAAATTTATCACTGGATTATCGGTTATCGAGCCAGTCATTCCAGTGGTAAATTTTTGAAAATTGTATTCTCTTGGCATGCATATCGACATTCCACAAAACGGTTTTGGCAGGTATGACCATTAAATGGTCACTAATCAAGCTCGCAAAAAAACAGCCTACTGCAGTGGTCTTGAGAAATGTCTATTCCGAGATCAAGAGAAGGGTAAATTATTTACCACTGGAATGGCAGATTTTTGTATCACGATCACCGTAATCTCAAAGCACAAAGGAACTTGCAGAATCCCTTTTGGCCAGACTCTGCCCATTAAACAGTTAACCTAGCATAACCCGATTCCCCCTGAAACTTGATGCATCAGCTTTGTCCTGATCCGAATTCCATCCTAATTCAACTGACACATCAGTTCATGTCTGGTGAAGCATCAAGTTTCTGGGAGAACATTTGTTCACCTGAGACACTATTAGAGGAAAGCTTGATGAACCAAACACAATGGAAGCAGCCAATTAACACTTCAAGTGCCACCTGCAAGCTCACCTGAAAACACTAGTCAACTCGCTCATGACTGAGAGGATTACTCAAGTACTCCACCACAACCCCTGATAGCCTGCGAGCCGCTATCCCCTCAAAGGAATGTGAATAGTTCTGGATCCACCAACTCCACTACATTGATCTGATTCTGATTAATTACGCTAATTCGTAACCTATAATAACCTTAGCAGCAAAACATTAAATTAATCTACAATAAACTGCCTATAACCTGTAGTTTTACCATTAGCCGTTTAAATTTAACGTTTTAAAGAAAATATTAATTTTCTCATAAAATATGTCAATTTGCAGACCAAGAAAAGATTATTTTTGAAAATTTATTACTGGAATGACTGGCTCGGTTATTGAGCCAGTCACTCCAGTTGTAAATTTTCAAAAACAGTCTTCTCTTGGTCTGCAAATGGACATTTCCCAAGACCACTACAGAAGCTGGTTTTGGCTGTCTTAAGTGTTAAAGGGTTAAAATCGAATGTTCATGTCTGGAATCTGTTGAGATGTTCAGACTAACTGTTCTAATACTCCCAGAATAGCTTAACTATGACTTGCTAGCAATCAGACACCCTCGCATCACCAGTTCAACCATTAATAAGTCTGTCTTTGATGAGACTTAGTCATCACTGCTTTCTCTATTTACAAACAGTTCTCATGTATCTAGCTTGTATAACCCTTTAATGGCCATGTAGACCAAAACTGGCCTCTGTTATGGTCTTGTCGATGGTACATTTCCAAGCCAAGAAAATTAAATTTTTTTAAATTTATGACTGGAATGATTGGCTCGATAACCGAGCCAGTCATTCCAATAACTTTTCAGAAATTGTATTCTCTTGGCCTGTAAATGGACATTCAATAGGCAGATATTTAAATTTTCTTGACCAAATTTGACCATTAAAACGTTAAATTAATTACTTATTAAATGCGGATTTAAACCATGAACCAGTAACATACCATTGATGATGTTAATCCCGCTAACACTCGAGTTGGACCAAAACGCCTTCGGCAGTCAGTCGTGTGAAATGTTCATTTGTAGACCAAGAAGACTATTTATAAAATAATTTTCCAATATGATGGCTTTCTTGGTAACCGAGTGAGTATTGTCAGTGCTAAGTTTTCAAAAATAGTCCTAACTTGGACTGTAAATTTCCATTCACTAATCACAAATTTTGATTTTCCTGTCCAAGCTTGCCCCATAAAGCTCTAAACAAGAATCTATGTAATTATTGTCTATATTTTGGCTTTGTAATGTTCATGATCTAAAACACACACAGGACAAAGTAACCAACATTTAGCCTCCCCCACACCTAGTCTGCCGATAATAATACTGACAATTTGCTGATTACCTATTCTGCTGTTTAGTTAATGACAATAAATTGAATGGCAATAAAATGCTAGCGTGATGCATATAGAACATGGAAAGCAAATAGTAAAAATTGTAATTATGCCTTAATTAGACAGCTGTATTATTGATTTCCATGGCAATGAGGGCCGCTATGACATGTATCTGAGTCACACATTCGTGAATATTGATGAAATTAGATACACAAATTAATCAGAGGATAATGAACCTTTCCAGTTTATTCACCAATCCAGTGATGAAGATTATCAGGGGGCCCAGTAATCCATGGCTACTAGATTTTAGGCTGGGCTACCAAAATTTCAAAATCACTTAGAGCCCATGTGGTGGCCTAAATCTTTCCATTCACTCAATTTTTTCATTCATATTTTAAGATTGTGAACAGAAAATCATTTTATATATCTGATGACTCTATTGCAGGTAGAATCAGTTTCGTTAACCCTTTTAACCATTAAAAAGTAAATTTTTACAATGTATAGCATATTCTGCTGAATAGTTTGAAATTAATGCAAGCCATTGCTGCCTAAGACCTACACACTATTGCCTAAGGCAGCTATGGCTTCAAGCAATATTAATTTCAAAATATTCAACAGATTTTTTGTTTGCTTGCCATGAAATTGAGATGCGTGTAATTTATCTGTGAAAGCGTTAAGCTTGAAAGATTTATGTATTCAACACATTCTACATTAGTGGGATCCTGAGTGCCGATGCGTCTTAATTAAACCAGAAATCAGGTTGCAATATATGCAACCATGAAGTTCGACTTTATGACTTTGCAATGAACTATGAAGCTTGACTTCAAACATAAAATAAATATAGGCCTTATCAACAAGAGGCCCAAGGGCCTGTAACACTAACCTGGACCATTAGCATTTGAACCATTAGCGTTTGAACACCAGTAGAAAAAAACAAGATGTCCACCAAAGAAATTGACCATTCAAAACACTCATTTGATATGTTGAAGCCTACCACATAGGGTCATTCCACCCAAAGTTCATTGAAATTCACCTTTCCAGAGTACCCATCCATCATATGACGTCGTAATGAACTGCGTGATGTGTACAATGACATCATAATGAATGACGTCGATAAGTACGTCACGATATTTGAAGATGGTCTATGCATTGTTGTACAAATTGTTTGCTTTAACTATTTAATAAGTATTCTGTTGAATATTTTGAAACTAATTTGACTGGGCGCTGTTGCTGTTACAAAATATTCAACAGTTTCCCTGTATAGTTTTCAGGAAATTGATGTCTAGGGAATTCAGGGATCGATCAATCCCAACACGGCGAGGTGTGGGTGGCGCTTAGCTAGTGATGGGCGGGGCATAGCTAAAAATGGAAAGGTCCATTAGATTGGATGACACTGTAGCCTAATAGGTACCGCATGCCTGAATATAGTTTTGTTAGCGGTATAATTAAAGAGACATTCCCTGGTAGATATGTATACAACAGCACCCAGTCAAATTAGTTACAAAATATTCAACAGCTTCCCTGTATAGTTTTCAGGAAATTGATAGCTAGGGCATTTGGGGATCGATCAATCCCAACACGATGAGGTGTGGGTGGAGCTTAGCTTGTGATGGGCGGGGAATAGCTAAAAATGGAAAGGTCCATTGACCCACTAATTAAGGGGTAGGGCTTTAAATGGTTCTGGAAAGTTTAAAAAAAATCAAAATGGCCACCAAAAAGTGGACCAACCAAAATTATGAATAGAATTTCTAGAACCTAACACATCGCTATAGAATCCTTCCAGCCAAATTTGGATAAAATTCACCAAGCAGTTATGGAGAAGATACATTTTGACAATTTCCGGTAAGTTTTTCATAGTGTGATTTTCACCCCAAAAATTGACCCATTAAAATTCTGAACAGATAGGGTCTGTCTAGCCAACTAAGGTTGAAATCTTTCAAGTGATTAATGATGAGTAGCGTTTAGACAATTTCTGGTAAATGTTTCAAAAAATCTAAGGTTTTCACACACAAAATTTTACATAAATTCTGAAGCATATCCCCATGAAAGGTCCTTCCAGCCAAATTAGTTGAAATCTGCAGAGCGGTTAATGAGTAGTGGCGTTTTGAAAATTTCCGGTAAATTCTTCACAAAATCTAAGGTTTTCAATAAAAAAAACACTTTACCAGTCATAATTCTGTATATAAGTTCTGAAGCATATCCCCTTATGGTCCTTCCAGCCAAAGTAAGTTGAAATCTGGCAAGCGGTTAATGAGGAGTAGCGAATTGACAATTCTCGGTAAATATTTTTATAAAATCAACGATTTAAAAAAAAAATTTACCAATCAATGGGTGTGTATATAATCTCTGATGCATAGCCCCATAAGGTCCTTCCAACCAAATCAATTTGAAATCCGCCAAGCGGTTAATAGTGTTTTGACAATTTGACAACCGGCAAATCTTTCCTAAAATGTAAGATTTTAACCCCAAAAATTTACCAATCAAAATTCTGTAAATACATTCTTAAGCCTACTACGCTCATAGGGTCGATCCAGCCAAATTAAGTTGCAATCCGCCAAGCAGTTAATGAGTAGCATTTTTAACCAAAGGTTGACAGATGGATGACGGATGACAGTGACCTTGCCCTTTGACATTTTGAACTAAACATCGTTGTGTGATGTCGTGTTATTATAAGGAGGCATGTGTCCAAGCTTAGCTCCAGTTTGATTAATCAAACCTGAAATATAAACAGAAAAGTTGAGCTAAACGGAAAATGTTAATGTTGAAAAAAATAAGGTTTTTACCACGGTCACAGCGTCCTTGACCTTTTGATCTCAACGTAATTGTGCTGTGTCAGGTTCATTATAAGGAGGCATGTGTCCAAGTTTGACTCCAGTATGATTAACCAAAAATGAAATATAAACAGAGAAGTTGAGCTAAATGGAAAATGTTAATGTTGAAAAAAATCAGATCCTGAGATACTGTAGCATTATAAGGATGCATGTACCCAAGTTTGGGTCCAGTATGATTAACCAAACCCGAGATATAAAAAGAAGTTGCGCTAAATGCAAATTGGACGACGACGACACCACCACCACTGCCGGGTGACGTGCAGGGTATTGCAATAGCTCGTTTTCCTTCGCAAAGTCGAGCTAAAAATTGCTACATGGTTAAAAATCTATAGCTTTATCTTCTTCTTTCTTTTCGTTCACTGATCATACCGCCAGTCCTGTAAGTGACTATCGACATGATCATATGCGTTAAGTGCGTGTATCCATGGTTTATTAGAGTGCGCCGTGCGGCCTGAAACCTCCGTCTTCAGCACTCGAGGTTTCTGTCAGGGTTACCTCACCCTTACCTCCTTTAGTCGCCTCTTACGACATGCAGAGGATACGGAAGGTGTATTCTAAGCCCCACCTACAGGGCTAATATAGCTTTATCACTTCAATCATATGATGTCATAATCAGCTATGTGAAATGTAGGATGATGTCATAATCAATTACATCATGAGTGATGTAGATAGGTTCGTCACTATTGCTTTATTGATGACAGACTAAACGTCATTGTACGAGTTGCATGGTTTTACTATTTAATAAACATGCTGTTGAATACAGCCATATAGGCAGCAGGAAACTGAACAGAGATGAAACGCGGTACAGTTCATAAAGAGGTTAACACGTTTCCAGAGCAAAATCAGACACAAATTAGTAACAAATGTTGTGTTGCATATTTTGAATACAATTCACCTTTCCAGAGTACCCACCCATCATATGACGTCATAATGAACTGAGTGATGTGCACAATGACATCATAATGAATGACGTCATGAATGATGTTAATAAGTACGTCATGAACGCATATTTGAAAACGGTCTATGTGTTGTTGTACAAATTGTTTGCTTTTACTATTTAATAAATATTCTGTTTAATATTTTGAAACTAATTTGACTGGGCGCTGTTGCTGTTACAAAATATTCAACAGTTTCCCTGTATAGTTTTCAGGAAATTGATGGCTAGGGCATTCAGGAATCGATCAATCCCAACACGGCGAGGTGTGGGTGGCGCTTAGCTAGTGATGGGCGGGGCATAGCTAAAAATGGAAAGGTCCATTAGATTGGACGACACTGTAGCCTAATAGGTACCGCATGCATGAATATAGTTTTGTTAGCCGTATAATTAAAGAGACATTCCCTGGTAGATATGAATACATTTTGGAAAATTCTATTTTATTTTGATAATATAATGGTCTGGATGTAATGTTACTACAAACTATTCTCTATGCAGATGATCCGGACCAGTCACCCATAGTTATTGTTATTTGCTATTTTTATGTAAACATTTGTGCACACTGCACTTCGCGTGAGGTTTTATTTTAAATACGAAACATCCCCATCAGGCTGTTAGCCAGAGACATCATCCACCTGTCATTTGGACAGGTAAATTCCATTTTGGAAAAAGTGAGAAATTAAAAGGACAGGTTAAAATACACAATAATTTTACCAATTTAACAAGGAAATTTGAAAATGCGGATTATAAGAGTAAGACCTATATTCATTGTCTGTGGACACCCTATTGTCAACTCCTGGCTAACAGCCTGATTCCTAATGGTAAGAACTTAAAACAATCTTATGTCTAGACAGTTTGAGAAGCTCAGATGTAATACTGGCACCACAAGTTCTACAAACACCCCCGCCCCCACCCGAATCGCTCTCAAAACCTCAAAAGACACTCAGTGTGGACGCAAATCGCAAAAAATTATAGGTACACTTCAAAGAAATCGGCTTCTGACATAACCATAACATATCATTTATAGCACGCATACGCTGAGTCAATGAATCATGACAATAATTGTAAGTGAATACTCTGGTGTTCTCTGAAACTGTAGTCAAATTTGCCGTCAAATTTCCTTTTACGTTTTTAATATTTTTGGAATTTCTAATTCTCATCTTCTTGATGCACTGAGGCCTGTGCTTATAAGAATTTAAAATCAAATACCAGTATTGACCCAATAGAAGCAGTTTATACTCTTAATTCAATATATACAATTTATAGATCTATCAGCCAGTGTACCTTTAATATTCCCTATAGACGCTGATATAGAGTGATTATATCACTACGGTTACTCCTTGCTGATCATTTTTTAAAACATTATAATTGAAAGTCACCGGGTCCGGTGGAAGCAACGCGTTTTGGTCAAAATATTTTCAAAATCCACTGCTGGTTTGCAATGTCGTAACATGATACCTGCAGACTTTTGATATCAGTTTGAATTAAAGTAGTTCCTGTCGCTTGGAACAATAGCTTTCAGTCAAATTGTTTTCAAATTAAACCTGCATACACCAGAGCGCAAAGGGCCAGCATCATCACTAATTAGTTCCCACTTAAGCAAAATGTAATTGCGCCCATTGAAATCACATAAATGGTATTTTCTACTTTTAAACAATTTTTGATTAATTTTGGGATTTTTACTGGTGGTTATAGTTTTATTATTATATGAAGTCATCATTCAACAGCATTTGATAGTTCCCTGGTCCTTTCCTTTAAACAAGAGTTCTTCCTCAGACAAATAAGATATCTAATAGTAAGAATTTTAAATCCAATTAGAGCTCAAGTTATCTAACAGAAACAAACATTTTATTTTCAGTAATGGCAACCTTGACCTTTTGATCATAATAAAATAGTTATAACCCTGGAGGACATCATTGTATAGAATTGCTAAGCGCGCTGCGAGTTGACGTCAAGAAATCAGGACTCGGTACACTCAAGTCAAGAATGGACCTGAGGAAGCTAAGAATTTCGGCTGAGAACACGACACAGTGGGTACAAGCGAAGGACTGATTGCAGCTGTAGGATGGTTCTACTACCACAGCCGCAAAATACAGTAATCATACATACGCCTCTAGACTTGAAGATTCATTAAAACTTCAAGCGATGCTAATCTCATCTCAAAAGTTGTACTGCACCGATAGAATATGGTTTATAGATTCCATATCATTCATATCCTGTCAGATTCCCTGATCTGTATCGCAATTATCTGTTTTGTAATATCGAGTAAATGTTGAACAGTGATCGACACCATTTTGTCTCCTCAAGCTATTGTGTGTGATGTTATGTAAGCTCCAATGCATCAATTCTTTAATATGTAATGCTCATCCCATTGAATATTTTGAAACTGATTTGACTGGAAGTTGTTGCTGCCTATGGCAGCAACAACTTCCAATTAAATTGGTTTCAAAATATTCAACAGCTTACCTGTAGGATTGCTTTTATACCACATTGCCAAACTATAGCTGGAGCCTCTATGACTGAGCGTATATACTGAGGCAGACACACTAGGGTTTTTCTGATTGGTTGAAAAGTAAATCATGACAGCCATCATAGGGTGTAGAAATGTACCAACATTTAACTACAAAATCCTGAATATCCTTCCTTCGCTGCGTGACAAAAAGCTTAAAATTACCTGGATAGTTTATGGTCGGCGTGTTAGATCACCTGAATAGCTATCAAGAGATTGGATTAGTTATCTTTTCACATCAACAAAATCAAGTTATATGTCTAGTAAATGTCCATCTCCTGGCCAGCAGAAAATTAGATTAGAAAATTTAGCGCAGTTTTGGCCATTAGAGCTTTAAACCTTTAACACTCATATCAGCCAAAACGGCTTCTGCAGTGGTCTTGAGAAATGTCCATTTGCAGACCAAAAAAATACTATTTTTGAAAATGTACCACTAGAATGACTGGCTTCATAAGTGAGCCAGTCATTTCACTGGAAAAAATTTCTGGTCTGCAAATGGACATTTTCTATGACAAAATTTAAATTTTCTAAATTTGAGGGTTTACTGCAACACAAACACATTGATCAGGAAATGGTGCACAGGTGAGGCTAATCATAAAACGCCATGATCGAGGATGACGACATGATCGAGGATGATGTCATGATCGAGGATGATGTCATGATCGAGGATGACGTCTACCCCGTCAAACATTAAATCTCTGCATTTCATTGCTTCAGTAATATATGTAATAAATACATCAGGCTGAACATTGCATTACTGAGTCAGGAATTTGTCCATAGTACAAAACTTTGCAAACTACACATCAAACAGAAAAGTAATATACAATTCTGCTTCCACATTGATAAAGGTTCTGTAAAAGACGTATTATGCAAGGAGTAATTCTTATTACACTCAAAATGACAATGCCATTGATTCCAGGAATTCGAAACCAACTGCAAAGCATGCTGACACTAATGTTGCACAGGAGGCTTTAGCTGTTCAACGGAAGATTTCATTTCTAGTTAAGCCCTGCCGTTCCCGAGCTATCTCAAACACTTCTTTACGCGTGCTGGAATCGATTTTCAGACTTTGAACCCTCAATTCCCAGAATCTCAATTTCAAGCAACTGAGTGAGCTCTTAGACAAATTTAAGTTTCAAGTTATTCAACAAAATGTTTATTAAATAATTTATAAATTCCCCACAAAGACATACAATTTGACATACTCTGTCATGATGGACTTCTTAGCATCCAACTTCAAGGTAACTATCCAGTGCTAACTTGCCTGGGAGCTGTTGTCACACAGGGCAGCAACAGCCCCATGCCTCCCAGAGCAGCAACAGTCCCAGTGAAATTAGTTTCAAAATATTCAACAGAATGTTTATTATTACATTGCAAATCCATCAGAGACATACAATTTGTACGCTTGACAGACGTTTCAGTGTTCATGATGGAGCTCAATATGTCACTTTGTAATGTGACATCAGCCTACATGTGGCGTAATTGAGTATGTCATATACTTGAGCGACAGATCGGATCCATCCATCCAGTGAAGCTTACAATTCAGCGAGATAACGGTAATAATCAAACTTCCGAAAATCCATTATCCGTGCCACTGACACTTCCACTCAGTTGTCTGATCCCATGGGGGGGAGAAAGATAATACTCTCATCAAATAATCAATAGATATGTAATCTATAAATAACGATGGTGTAAAAACGTGCTCATTCACACTGCGCATTACATATAATGCATAGAGCGAGTGACCGGAAGTTAGAACATGACAATTTAACCCTTACCACACAGATGTCAGAACTTTTAATTTTCAAATTAAATTAAAAGATGACCTGGTGAACATTTTTCAACAAATTTGGTGGGAGATGGTGCTGTCGAAGACAGCAACATCGTCCGACAAAATTGTTGAAAAATGTACACCAGTTTCTTTGCTATTGACAGGGTAAAAGATAGAATATTGACATCGGAGTGGTAAGGGTTAAAGATGATACAGAAAATCTATTTATTGATGGTTTGTGGGATATCGACCTAATGGAGAAATTCAGTCTGTGTCAATCATATGATGTCATAATCAACTACGTCATATGTAGGTTGATGTCATAATCAATTATGTCATGAATACCGTGATTTAGTGCGTCTTACACGCTTAGGTCCCTCAAGTTGTCCGAATTCTGTGTCTTGACTATTTAATAGATATTTTGTTGAATATTTTGAAACTAATTTGACTGGGTGCTGTGGCTGCCATAGGCAACAGTACCCAGGATGGCAGCAACAGCGCCCAGTCAAATTACTGTCAAACTATTCAACAGTTTACCTGCATAGTTTTCAGCAAATTGCGATTCAGGGAGTACAGAGATCGATCGTAACATGGTCAAAGAATGGGTGGAGCTTAGCTAGAGATGGGCGGGCATAGCTAAAACTATATTCCTCCATTGAGTTTAAAGCCCACCCCATCCAGAGGCACATGGAACTCAAACAGGAGGCCCAAGGGCCTGTGACGCTCACCTGAACCATTAGCATTTGAAGCATTCACATTTAAATATACATGAATCGTTACATTCAAGATCGGAACAAAATTTTCACAAGAAAAATCTAGCAATGAAAATTCTGAATGGAAACTCTGGCGCCTATGATCATAGGATCATTTTAGCCAAGTTTGGTTGAAATTGCTCAAAGTAGTAAGAAGAAGCAATTTGACAAATTCCCAGTAAATTTGTAATAAAATGTAGAATTTTTACCCAAAAAATTTGATGAATCAAAATTTTGAATGCAAGTTCTATAGCCTAAGATCATAGGATCCTTTTGACCATATTTGCTTGAAACCAGTTAAGTTGACAAGCAGAAGAAGCAATTTTACAATTTCCAGTAAATTTGTCATAAAATCTAATATTTTCATACAAAAAATAGCTCAATCAAAATTCCGAATAGAGGTTCTGGAGGCCATCACTACAGGATCCTTTCAGCCAAATTTGGTTGAAATTGCTCAGAATGGTAAGGACAAGAAGCAATTGGACAAATTCCGGTTCATTTTTCATAAAATCTAAGATTTTCACCCAAAACATTGATGAACCAAAATTCTGAATGGAAGGTCTGGAGCCTATCACGACAGTATCCCTTCAGCCAATGTTGGTTGAAATGGCTCAAGATGGTAAGAAGAAGCAATTTGACAATTTCCGGTACATTTTTCATAAAATCTAAGATTTTGAGCCAAAAAATTTATGAATCAAAATTCTGAATGGAGCTTCTAGAGCCTACGACCATAGGGTACTTCCAGCCAACTTTGGTTGAAATCGGTTAACTGCTTAATGAGGAGTAGTGTTTCAAAGCAAAAGATGATGGACGGACGCCGGATGGCCGCCATGGAATAAGCTCAGGCCAGGTGAACTAACAATGTCAACTTTCTGTTAGTAATGTCATGAATTCTTCTTTTGAAACTTTCTTACACTTGATCTTGTTGGATGGAAAGCTATTCATTATGCTGATATAATGCACATAATATTGTCATTAACACATACTGATGAAAACATCCCATCATAAATGGTTTCTGTAGTGATCTTGAGAAAGGTTCATTAGCAGATTAAAACACACATTATTCTTGAATATTCTTGAACATTAAAGGGTTACATCAATTGCTTCATCTCAATGTCAATGCAGTGAAGGGTCTGAGATTCTAGTTCATACACTACAAACATGTCATGTATTTAGCCACAGCCCAGGACAGTGAGAGAGGAACTGTGATGGAAGGAAAGACATGATGCTCATACATGTCATAGAAAAAGTCTGAGAAACCATGAAGATCATTGTCTACATGTCCGGGTACTTAAACTCGAATGTAGAAGAGATACAAACTAAAGGTATTTTAATGCTACTTTTAAGACTTAATGGTGACATAACCACTGTGATTCCGTCCTCTCTGAGTGATAATGGATCATCTTCTGCGCAAAATGCCTAACCCGCTAATCGTTTGCCATACACCAGAAATATAGTACGGTGGTAGCCCATCAGCAGGAAGACCGTCTAATGGATAACCAATATTCTCTCCAAATTTGAGTTGGTGCCGACCAATCAATAGAGAATATTGACCACATAAGTAAATGATAGCTGCTGCTGCTGCTGACAACCATTATACTCTCCATGCATGTGAATAACATTTACCCTGTATATCTTATAGCTCCCTATTCTTGCTCAGTAGCTATGAAAAATCTAGCTGCAAACGGCTGCTTCCATAAAAGCCACAATTTGTGTTCTTATAGAATGGTCAGTATGATTCATATATCGTTCATTTGATACCGGATTCCTGGGAACTGTGCTGACTGAGATTGGTTAAAAGCATAAGCTAGCATTTCTGTGGAGAGAATTCTCATGTCACTTCATCTTAAGACCTTGGTTAGAGGCATCTAGTCATTATACACACAGCTTCCTCAGCCTCAAATTTGGTCACGGCTGTCAACAGACAAATTACCATAATCCCAGTGTGGCCGGAAACGTGCAGCCAATTTACTCACACAGAGGGTGGGTATTAACCATTAACCCTCTATATCAGATATTCCCAGATATTTGGCATCATTATTTTGACCTCTTGCATCAATGGGTCTCGGTAAAATTGTTGTTGACTAACCCTCGCGAGATTAAGTACTGCGCATCATAAATTATATCATCCGTCAATAACACTCGGGATGATGGAGGTTAATAGCATACAAGATTGATTTCTGATGCCCTTAATATGAATATAATCACAGGCAGGAATTTTATAATAGTCTTCGTTTTCTATTAACTGCAACCATAAAATACTTAAAAAGAGAACTCAGGTGCCGGTCAATCTCAGGTTGCGGAACTTGGGTACTATGGCAATTTTGTCTTTTTTTGATCGCTTTAGTTCTGCTGAGGGCTTATTGATATGATTTCAAATGCATTTTGATTATGAGGATCTGTATCCTAGTGTTTGGGTCAATCCATCCACTTATCTGTACATTCATCTTGCCAGACATTATGAAAATACATGAACATTTCTGGGAGAATATTAGCATGATATTAAATAAAATTTATGGGTTTGACTGCTGCAAGCCACCAGACAGTAACTTCAATAGGCAATAACTCTGACCATGCTGAATACTTTGAAAACAATTTGACTAAAAGTTGTTGGTGGATCAAGAGTTACCATTTTTGCTTTAAAAATGTCCATTGCAAGCCAAGAGAAGACTATTTTTGACAAAATGTTACTGAAATGACTGGCTTGTTAATCGAGCCAGTAATTCGAGTGACAAATTTTCAACAAAAATATGGTTGCACTGTAACCATGAAGCCGACTTTATGAATGCAATGAACCACAGTATGAAGCTCGACTTCAATGGGCCTGTATCGCTCACCTGGCATTTCAACTAATCTTACTTAAGTTTTACATCCATCGGTGTCACTTCCAATGACTTTCAGTCAAATGGTTTAGTTTTCGAGATATTGACAACAATCTCTGGAGTGTTTTTGTTGCATTAGTGATTTTGAACAATGTTTAAGTGTAAATAGATGATATCAGTGCTAACTACAGATGGTTTCTTAACTGTCTCACTGCTGCAAGCCAGTGCAGCCAATAATTTCAATTTTCAAAAGCTCTTGACTTCTTGAATAATTTGAAAACAATTCGACTGAAAGTTGTTAGTGGCTTAGCCACCAACAACTTTCAGTCCAATTGTTTTCTAAATATTTATCAGGTTCAGAGATATAACCTTTGGAATATGTCGTCTGCAAAAACTCAGTCAGAAGGCTACCAGAGGTTTAAATACAATTGAATAAAATGGTCTCTAAAGGCAGGTAGGTGGTCTTTATGGCAGGTTATTCCCCACCACCACACAATCCATTTAACACATGCGCATCTGGCTGAATCACCAAGTTAGCAGCAGGGGTAGGGTGAGCTGGAGTTGATTTAAAAAATAATTTGACTGAAAGTCATTGCTGCCTTAGGCAGCAACAACTTTCCTTGCTGCCTAAGGCAGCAACAACTTTCAATCAAATACATTTCAAAATATTTTTAAGAGCATAGATGTCAGAGCACATAATACATATCTTAAATATTTTGGCAGTATTGTAAAGGTTAATCTGTTAATTGGAATTTAATATCTACATGTAGTTTGGCAATAAAATCTGACATGGTGATAAATCAATGGACAGTGGGAACAAACCTGTATCTGCCCTATGAAAGTGAGACTGCAAATATTTAAGGAGTGATAACTCTGGCATTTGATATCCTATCAGTTTCATTTCCACAACACAGACATTAGATGCGGACATTAACATTGTGACCAAGTTTGGTGTCAATCCATCAAGAAATAACAAAAGGAGCCGCCATTGTTGGTGATGGACAGACTAATGGATGGATGGACATACAGAAGGCGGATGGGGTCATCACTATACGACAGCTGACTGACAAGTAAGCGGAGTTAAGAAAACCAATTTCGGCGTCAAAATCCATCAAATAAAAAAATTGAATATGGCTGCCAAACACGCTAAAATTTGATTGGTCCACTGTGGCCATGTCTTTTACCTATCAACTTCCCATGAACAAACTTTAATGGCCCTTAGTCCATAATCATATCCCCAAAATTTCAGCCCGATCCGTTCAGCGGTTCTGCAGAACAAGTCGTTTTCACGAAAACTAGCTCGTCCAAGATGGCCGCTGAACCATTTGGCCAATCAAGTTCCTTCGAACAAATTTGGTTCAGCTCTTGCCCCATATGATATTTTGTGAGTTCTGAATCGATCCACTACGTGGTTTCGGACATTTTTAAATCCATTTCCTAAAATCAGCCAAAATCCAAGATGGCCACCGGCCAAATTGGCCGATCGACTTTGTTTGAACAAACTTGAATCCCTATGCCCTAAGGATACTTCCTGCCACATATAATTAAAATCGGCCCAGTGGTTCTTGAGAAGAAGTCGTTTAAAGAAAAGTTGACGGATGGATGGACGGACGGACGGACAGCGGACAGACGACGGACAGTCGCCATGGCATAAGCTCACTTGGCCATTCTGGCCATGTGAGCTAATAATGAAGTCTTATCAATACTTTTATCAGCAAGAGGTCCAAGGGCCTGTAATGGTCAGCTGAACCATTAGTATTTGAACCATTTGAATTTAAATACCGGTAGACATGAATACCACTTTGCAAAAAATCCAAGATGGCCCTCAAGGAAATTGACCAATCAAAATTCTTGTTTGGTATGTTGAACCAATTAGCTGAAATCCACCAAGAGGTTAATGGGGAGTAGCGTTCTGACAATTTCCAGTAAATTTTTCATAAAATCTGGTTTTCAGCAAAAAACTTGATCAATCAAAATTCTGTATACAAGTTCAGAAGCTTAAGCCAGTCGGGTCGTTCCAGACAAAGCAAAGTGAAATCCGCCACGCAATTACTGAGCAGTAGCGTTTTTACAATTTCCAGTAAATCTTTGATAAAATCTAGGGCTTTCACCAAAAAAAGTGTTGAATCAAAATTTTTTATACAAATTCTGAAGCCTAGTCCCTTAGGGCCATTCCAGCCAAAGTAATTTGAAATCTGCCAAGCGGTTAATGAGTAACGCTTTTCATAAGATTTTCACACACAAAAATTGATCATTTAGAATTCTATATACAAGTTCTGAAGCCTACCCCTCTAGGTTCCTTCCAGCCAAGTTAGGTTGAAATCCGCCACACGGTTAAGGAGCCGTGTTTTTAAACAAAAATTATCGGACGGATGACGGAAGACAGACAGTCGCCATGCGTCAGAATGACGTAGACCTTTAACCTTTTGACCCCATCATCATTGTGTCAAGCCGTGTCATTATGACGTGTGTGTCCAGTTTGGGTCCAGTCTGATTAACCACACGTGAGATATAAACAGAACAGCTGAACTAAACAGAAAATGTTACAGCTGAAAATAACTAGGTTTTTATCAAGGTCACAGTGACCTTGACCTTTTAACCCCAAGGCCATTCTCTGATGCAATGTCATTATAAGGAAGCATGGGCCCAAGTTTGGGTCCAGTATGATTAACCAAACATGAGATATAAACAGAAAAGTTGAGCTAAACACAAATTGGACGACACCGACGTCACCACCACCGCCGCCTGATGTTTACTTCATAAAGCTGAGATAAAAATCGTCTTCTCTTGGCCTGCAAATGGAGATTCCTCAAGACAATTGCAAAGGTCAGTTTTGGCTAGCTTGACCACTCAAGTGTTAAGGTGTGAATAGAAATCAATTGAAAGAGAGTGTATCTACGCTATATTGTTACTATCAGTCAGTGCACCAGCTGCAATTTCAGAATATTCATGACTCGTGATAACGCTAGAATCAATAATCTTCGAAAACATTTCTATTCTACGAGTTTCGGTACCAAAGGCGTGAATGCCAAACTACCACCTTCAAAGAAGCAAATTTTTTTTCGACAGTGACAAGAACCGCGACGGTGACAAGAACCGCGAGTAATTTGCTGAGACTTTCATGGTTTCTAGCATTAAGTCTGGAAAGGAAATGGCCATAATAAAAAGAGTTGACGCCCACTTCTATCCCTGGAGGGCGTCATCATGTAATTAACCCATCTCATGTGTTTTGTCACGGATGAATTTACTGCACTCTATACCGTACAACTAAGAAATAAGTTAACTTGTTTGTAAAACAAAATAAAACGTACTGCTGAATATTTTAACCCTGAAATCTGTTCAAGAAATTTAAATTTTCTCATATAAAATGTCCATTTGCAGACCAAGAGGTTATTTTTGAAAATTTTACCACTGGAAAGGCTGGCTTGGTTATCGAGACTGAGTCATTTCAGTGCAAAATTTTCAAAAGTAGTCTTCTCTTGGTCTGCAAATGGACATTTCTCAATACCACAACAGATGCTATTTTTGGCTGATATAAGTGTTAAATGGTTAAAAATGATTGGATTGTGGAGGACATTGCTGCCAATCCAATTATGTTCAAAATATTCACCAGAACATTTCTTCTAAATAGTTAATATCATGTCGATTATTAGTTGCAAAATTAATCCAAAGCTAAAATATGTCATGAGCATCACAATCTGGCACAGTGAGTGTCCATTTACAGGCCAGGCAAGAAGTCCATTTTTACTACTGAACATACACTGAAGATACACTGAAGATACTGGCTTGATTTATCAAACCAGTAATTGCAGCAGTAAATTTTCAAGAATAGTTTTTGGTTGGCCTACAAATTGACAGTCCTCACGATGACTGAGGAGACCACTTTTGGTTGGCCTACAAATTGACAGTGGGACGACGGATGGACACACGCCGGACGGATGCCACGACATAAGCTCACTTGGCCTTTCAGGCCAGGTGAGTTAATAATGTACAGCTCTGTCACTAGAATCCAAAAGTCTGTCACTTAAGTGTACGAATTGGTGTCTCTGATGAATTTACAATTTAATAAACATTTTATTGAGAATTTTGAAATAAATTTGACTGAATGGAGCAATTTCCATATACACAACTCTCCCCCGACACTGGCCCTCTCCCCACCCCACTCCCCCACGCACGCACGCACGCACGCACGCACGCACGCACGCACGCACGCACACACAGACACACACACACACACACAGCCACCCCCTGACCCCAGACAAATTAGTTTCAAGATATTCAACAGCTTACATGTATTGGGGAATAAAATTGAAATTGGGATTCTGGGAATTCAAGATTTAAAGCTACGAATCAATTCCAAAAAGTGCAAAGAATTGGGCGGAGCCTAGTTAGAAATGGGCGGAGCCTAGTTAGAAATGGGCGGAGCCTAGTTAGAAATGGGCGGGGTAATGGCTAAAAATGGCTCCCTCCATTGAATGTGGCAGCAACCACATTCATTTAATTTTTGTCTTAAATCACCAGCAGGTACAGAACTCCTCCAAAATAAGCTAACATGTTTCTAAAGGAAATACAGAAACATGTTAGTAAGAAATGTTCTGTTGAATAGTTTGAACAAAATTTGATTGGAAGATATTGCTGCCTTACTGTGTGTGCATGTGTGTGCTTGCGTGTGTGCATCTGTGCGTGCGTGTGCTCGCATGCGTACGAACATGCATACATACATGGAGTCCATTTAGACAATCTTCTCTGACATGGCAGACCCAGTCTAAATCATCCTATGGCTGCTGAGGATCACTAACAGTAAATATTTACGGAGTGGAATGAATAACACTAGGTATCTTTGGAGAAGCCACTGTGTCGGAAATTAAGCCATTACTTGATCAATCACTTGTGATACCTCTGTCTGTGGTATTAATCAATTGCATGCAGATATGAGGAATTTGGCAAAAAGTATTATATAATTCTGTTACCGAGCCAGTCACTATAGTGTCAAAATATCAAAAATAATCATAATTCTCTTGGTCTGCAAATGAATATATTTCAAGACACACTGGTTTGGGTCACCTCTACCATTAAAGTAGTAAAAGCTGGTGTGGGCATGCATGCGTGTGTGCGCGCGTGCATGTGTGTGCGTGCGCGTATAACCAACACTAGTCAGGGCACAGAGTAGACACCCCACCATCTAACACTCTAGAATAGGGTCTAGGGCTCTTGAAAAACTGTACCAATGAAATACTCAATACTGTCTTATTTATGTTCAAATATTAATACACTGATAAGAAAACAAATCAGAACAATAAATATTCAAGTTTGTCTCCTGTTGTCTGATCAAATGAACCCTTTAACCCTCGAATTTATTTAAGAAAATTTCAATTTTTTTCCATAGAAAATGTCCTTTTGCTGACTAAGAGAAGACTATTTTTTTTAATCTACCACTTGGAATGACTGGCGCGATAACTGAGTGGTAAATTTTCAAAAATATTCTTTCTTTAGTCTGCAAATGGACATTTCTCAAGACCACTACAGAAGCCATTTTTGACTGATGAGAGAGTTAGAGTTAATAGTGATAAGAAAATCTATCACGAGAATGACTGGCTTGATTAACCGAGACAGTCCTTCCAGTTTCAAAATAGTTTTCTCTTTGCATGCAGATGGCCACTCAAAATTAACCATAGTTAATTATAGTACCCAAGTATTTTAGGTGTAATACTTTAAATGATTTCGTGGCCATTTTTTGGAAATCTAAGACGACCGCCGTATAAGTTGACCAATCAAAATTCCCATTAGAAGTCATTAGCCTACCACACTAGAATTGTTACACACAAGTTTCAATGAAATTGAGCCATTGATTAAGGAGTAGCGATTTAAAAGATTTCCGGAGAATTTACAGAAATTCCAAGATAATGATTAGAAAAGACAATCTATCCAAATTCTGAATAGAAGATCTACAGCCTACCATGATAGCATCTTTAAAGCCCAATTTTGCTGAAATATGTCGAGCAGTTTATGAAGAGTTTTAACCATAATTAAAATTCTGATTAGAGCTTCCATAGGATCCTTCCATACAAATTTGAGTAACAATCAGTTTATGAAATAATTGTTTCAAAGGATTGACAGAAATATTTGGAATAATTAAGATAGCTGCCAAAAAGGTGACCAATCAAAATTCTCACTAGAAGTCTTTAAGCCTAACACCAAATGATCATTCATTCTACCCGGGTTTCGCTGAAATATGGCCATTAATTAAGGTCAGTCACCTTTAAAACATTCCCAGAAAGTTTTGGAAATCCAAGCTGGCTGCAATAAAAACTGACTCATCAAAGTTGTGAATAGAAGATCTGAAGCATACCATGATAGGATGGATCCTTGCAGCCAAATCTGGTCAATCTCTGCCAAGGAGATGTTTTAAAGCAAAGTTGACAGATGACAGGTGACTGACAGATGGTCACCAGGGCATCATTAAGCTTACTTTACCAGTTTGACCAAGTGAACTAATAATCATGGGCCACACCGCTCATTTGAATTAAAGTAATTGCAATAATGTAAGGCAACAACACCTTCCAGTCAAATCTTTTTCAAAAATATCCAAAAGATATATGACTCACACTGTACCAATGTGCAGATATCTACAATACAGCTGATAAGAAAAGTTAAATTCTTTCCAAAACAAAACAATTTTGAACATGATGTAAGAAATGTTCTGTTGAATATTTTGAACATAATTGGATTGGAAGACATTGTTGCCTTAAGCAGCGCTGTCTTCCAATCCTGTTATGTTCAAAACATTTAACAGCACATTTTATTTTGTTTTGGAAACATTTTAAGATATTTCTGAGCTGGATTGTACAGCATGGAAGCTGAAAGATGATGATCGACATTTGAATATAATAGAAATACATGCATTGGAACTTTACTGGTTAAAAATGGCTGAGAATTTCACAATTTCAGCTTATCGAGTGTCCATATGCCAAAGGAAGACAAATTTTTTTAAATTTCCCATTGGAATGACTGACAAGGTTATCGGGTCAGGCATTTTAGTCGTAAAATTTTAAAAATAATTCTTCTCTTAGCATGCAAATGGACATTTCACAGGATAACTGCAGAAGCTATTTTTAGCATGCCTGTCCATTAACGGGTAACGTCAATGATAAAATATGCATAATAATCACTGAAATGTCAAATTATGTCAAGAAAAAGAAAATATTTGCCCACTGAATGTAAATTTGTAAGCCAAGAGAAAACTATCTTTGAAAATCTTTCACTGAATGACTGGCTCGGTTATCGAGCCACTCATTCCAGTCATAAATTTTCATAAATACTAAGTCTGTTCTTGGCCTGTAATTGTATATTCCTTAAAACCACTGCGGCGGCCAGTTCTGACCGGCTTGACACCACTGCGGCGGCCAGTTCAGGCTTGACCAATAAAGGGTGAATAAACTTACCCTTTGTGGAGAAAATCAAGCTCCAGAATAATAACGATTCTAGAAATTTTGAAAACCAATATAGTATACAATCTGTCACTTCATCCACAATCAATTTACAACATCCAGCGATGACAGGAAATTTCTTTTAGCTTCTGTTCACCAAAAGCCACGAAACGTGGTTCAATACACAGAATAATCCCTGTATTTTCGTCAGTCAGTTCTGGTCTCTGTGAGATGAGTGCCTCCTCGCTGGGTGAACGATCGGTGTTAAATCGTTTACCAGGCACTCACAAAAGCCAGTTCTACAGTAGAACCTGAAATGTCAGCATACGTAGCATCGCTGACTGCGAGATTACAAATTCACTTAAGAATTTGCTTTTGATGGAATTCAACGTATGTGAGGGGAAATAAGTTTTCTTGAAGAACTTAGTCGCCTCTCCGCACAACACACTGGTTCAATATCTGAATGAGGGACAATAAATATATCTCACCCAAACGGTTCCTCATAAATACACAGCTCTATCAAAGTAACATGAGCAGAAACGGAAACGTAAACCAAAAATGAGTCGGTGAAGTAACACAGGCGGTGTAACGCGCCTCTGCGAACTCCAATACAGCACTAATCAAATCAGTACCACAGTGGCACTGACATAGAAATTTATGAACCAACATGTTCCCAATCATGGTAAATATAGATTTCCGCAGAATTACTCCGAGAAAATAGAAGTAACATGCATTTCATGTGAGTTAATAAGCGTACATAATTCAAACGGAAGAGACTGGTTCTAAAAGGCAGGCCTAAGAAACCAGTCTATTACATTGCAGTCGTGATGACACAATTATGGCCAGATAAGCTTGTTTACGTTTGACTAGGCATTTCCAGCGAACAGCCATCGTCGGGTTGCCATGGCAATCCAAATATCCTAGATTTGGAACCAAGTGAGCTCATCAGAGTTAGTTCTAAATTGAAGCATGAGCAATTTGTCCTAAGGCAGACAGGCTGAAAATTGCATAGTCAGTGGGATCAATAACGGAATAGGGATTTAAGGTCTGTTTTATCTTGGGACTCACAAATAACTTTTGGAATAGCGGAGGCGACGAAACAATGTAAATACATTTGCTTAGAGATGGGAGTGCTGAGAGGAATAGCAACAACCGATTTCACACACATTTATCCAAATATCATGTCAAATTTACTGTTCATTTTGAAAACAGAATTGCTGAAAGTTGTTGCTAAGTCAATACAGTAACAGCTTACTATACCGCAATAACAATTCCACAATCAATAGGAGTTGACAAGCGCAAAGTAAGTGAAGTGCACAAATTCATCGTGAGAACAAGAGGCCCAAGGGGCCTGTGTCGCTCACCTGGAGCATTGTGCATTTTTGTAAAAATTATTGCAAGTCCAATATGGCCGCCAAACACGCTAAATTTTGATTGGTCCACTTCTGCCATGTTTCTGACTAAGCTCCTTCCCTTGAACAAACTTTATTGGGACTCAGTGCCTAATCATATCTCCCAAATTTTGGCCCAATCCGCTCAGTGGTTCTGGAGTTGTTTTGGCAAAAAATAGGTTATCCAAGATGGCCACCAAACCATTTGGCCAATCAAGTTCCCTTGAACAAACTTGGTGCAGCTCTTGTCCTAGATGATATTTCATGCATTTTGAATCGATCCACAAACGGTTTTGGAGATGTTTAAAGACATTCTAAAAAATGTCGCGAAAATAGATTTTAAATTTCCCATTGCTTGAGTATGGGAGATTTTGGCGGGTAAAGGATCCAAGATGGTCGCTAAACCGTTTATCCGACAGTCTCAAAAATGGCAAATTTGAAATCACAATACGCACAAACATACATAAAATCATTTTTGGCCTCAAAATCAATCAAATAACAAATCCAACATGGCTATATATTGATAGGCTCATAGCGGCCAGTTTTTTTGATGGATCAACTTCTCTTGAACAAACTTTAATGGTTCTTAGTCCTTAATCATATATCATAAATTTCCGCCTGATCGCTTCAGAGGTTCTGGGGAAGCTGTTTTTGCGAAAACGAGGTCATCCAAGATGGCCACTGAACCATTTGATCAATCAAGTTCCCTTGAACAAACTTGAGTGAGCTCTTGCCCTAGATCATATTACATGAGGTCTGAATTGATCCCTCAAACGGTTTTGGAGAAGATTTTTATAGACAATTCTAAAAATCGGTCCAAGATGGCCACCGGCCAAATTGGCCGATCGGCTTCATTTGAAGAAAATGAAATCCCTATGCCATAAGGATGCTTCCTGCTAAATATAATTCAAATCGGCCCAGTAGTTCTCGAGAAGACATTTTAAATTTCCCATTGCTTTAGCATGGGAGTTTTTGCCGGAAAATGATCCAAGATGGCTGCCAAACTGTTTATCCAAGAGTTTCGAAAATTGCAAATTTGAGATCAGAATACCCACAAACCTATGTAAAAAAATCCATTAAATAAAAAAATCCAATATGGCTGCCAAACACACTATATTTTGATTGGTCCACCGTGGCCATGTCTTTTGACAGATCAACTTTTCTTGAACAAATATTAATGGCCCTTTAAGTTGCTAATTATATATCACACATTTCGGCCTGATCGCTTCAATGGTTCTGGCGAAAAAGTAGTTTTTGCGAAAACTAGCTCATTCAAGATGCCCGCTGAACCATTTGGTCAATCAAGTTCCCTTGAACAAACTTGGTTCAGCTCTTGCCCTAGATCATATTTCGTGAGTTCTGAATCGATCACTCAAAACGGTTTTGGAGATTTTTAAAGACATTTCTAACAATTGGCCGAAATCAAAGATGGTCGCCGGCCAAATCGGCTTCCTTTGAACAAACTTGAATCTCTATGCCTTAAGGATGCTTCATGCCAAATATAATTGAAATTGGTCCAGTAGTTCTCGAGAAGATATTTTTAGTTTCCCATTGCTTTAGTATGGGAGCTCTTGGTGGGAAAATGATTCAAGATGGTCGCCAAAC
Organism: Chaetoderma sp. LZ-2023a; assembly: GCA_034401795.1. Taxonomy (NCBI): domain Eukaryota; kingdom Metazoa; phylum Mollusca; class Caudofoveata; order Chaetodermatida; family Chaetodermatidae; genus Chaetoderma; species Chaetoderma sp. LZ-2023a. The sequence goes on from CM067369.1 coordinate 250,991,140, forward strand.
CGTTTATCCGACAGTTTCGAAAATTGCAAATTTGAGATCATAATACCCAAAAACCTATATAAAAGCAATTTCGGCCTCAAAATCCATCAAATAAAAAAAATCCAATATGGGCCGCCAAACATGCTATCTTGAACAAACTTTACTGGCCCTTAGTTCCTAATCATATCTGCCAAATTTTCGCCTGATCCCTTCCGCGGTTCTGGAGAACTTATTTTCGCTAAAACTAGGTCAACCAAGATGGCCGCCGAACCATTTGACCAATTGAGTTCCCTTGAACAAATTTGGTTGAGCTCTTGCCCTAGATCATATTTCATCAGGTTTCCTTCAATCCCTCAAGCTGTTTCGGAGATTTTTAAAGACGTTTCTAAAAATCGGCCAAAATCCAAGATGGCCACCGGCCTAATTGTCCGATCAGCTTCCTTTGAACAAACTTGGATCGCTAATGCCCTAACGATGCTTCCTGCCCCATATAATTGAAACTGGTCCAGCGGTTCTTGAGAAGTCGTTTAAAGGAAAAGTTGACGGACGGATGGATGGACGGACGACAGACACACGACGGACAGTCGCCACGACATAAGTTCACTTGGCCTTTCAGGCCAGGTGAGCTAATAATTGAAATTGGCCCAGTGGATCTTGAGAAGAAGTCGTTTAAAGGAAAAGTAGACGGACGGACGACGGATGACAGACACACGACGGACAGTCGCCACGACATAAGATCACTTGGCCTTTAAGGCCAGGTGAGCTAATAATCCAAGATGTCAACATCTAACGTAATTACTGGCTAAACCATATGTCAATGCGCAATCAAAATACAGCGAAATTTAAGCCAACGTGTCTCATTTCTTGTCAAAATTAGTGAATGTTCATTTGCAGGCCATGAGAAGACTATTTTTGACATGTTATCACTGGAAAGACAGGCTCGATCAATGAGCCAGCCATTCCATTTAGAAATTTTCAAAAATAGTTTTCTTTTATATATGTATATATATATATATACACCTGTGCAAAAGTTAAGCACCACCCTATTTTTACGCACATGCGAGGGTATATTCATGTGCTATGAAGAAAGCAATAGCATAAACATTTATGTACCCATCCATCTTAGTGCAAGAGGTAATAATGCAACTAGAGGAATGCTGATTATGATGGTGGGGAAACACTGTATGTTTTTGTTTGAGCTTGAAAACGAGGCCTGAATATGGTTACGTTGACACAACTGACAACTATTGCCCTACAGTTGACACACGTGGCTAGATTGTCATTAATGGTGTCTGAAAACGAAGTTTAACATCTGTGCACGAGTTTGAGACTGTCATTATTAATACCGGGTATATCCACCTTGTGCCTGGATGACGGCCTGGACACGACGTCTCATGCTGGTCACCAACCGACTGATACGCCATTGTGGTATTCGTTGCCATTCAAGATGGAGTGCGTCTGTTAATTCCTGTAGGTTCTGCACAGGAGGATCCCTCCTTCTCACCATGTTTCCCAGAATGTCCCAGATATGCTCAATAGGGTTCATGTCAGGGCTCCTTGCTGGCCATGGTAGGGTTTCGATGGCATTCTGGCGGAGGTATTCATGCACAGCTCCAGCACGATGTGGTCGGGCGTTGTCATCCATGAATATAGGGTGGGTTCCAGGTGCATGATTTACAAAATGAGGGATCACAACTCTATCCAGTATGGAATCTTGATATCTTTGTCCATTTAGTGTTCCAGGTACAGTCAACAGATCCAGCTTACAATCAAATGAGATGCACCCCCATATCATAACGGAACCTCCACCAAATGGAACTTCTTCCATGATGTTACGTTGGTCGTACGCCGTGCGTCTGGACCTCCATACACGAGTTCGACCATCTGTGGCATGAAGCAGGAACCGACTTTCATCGGACCAGTGTACCCGTCTCCAGGATCTCATGTTCCAGTGTCTTCTTTCGTTGCACCACCTCAGACGCTCCTCTTTGTGGTGTGCAGTGAGGAGAGGACGTCTGACAGGTCTCCTAGCTTTCATGCCAGCAGCATACAGTCTCCTTTTGACGGTAGACATTGACACTCTATTGCACGTTTCCCATTGCTGGCTGAGCACTCTGCTGTTGGTGAATGGAGATCTCCTAACAAGGCGTACTAGGGCTCGATCATCACGGGCTGTAGTCTTCTTCGGTCTTCCAGATCTAGGCCTGTCCTTCACCTCGTTAGTTTGCCCATGTTTTGCAATCAAACGACTGATTACAGTATGGTTAATGTTCAGCTGTCTGCCAATCTCTCTGCATGACATACCAGTGGTATGCATGCCTATGATTTGCCATTTCACACAATCACTTAACCTTCGTCTTGCCATAGCGGTTCACAATCAAGAGCTAATTCTCTCTGTACAAATAAACCACGGTCATGAACACAAAATTCCTAATCTTGTCGCCTAAATCTGTATGTAATGTTCTACACCTCAAACTGGACTTTTACATAACTGAACACGTGTGCTGTTTCCCGCCACGCACGGACATCAAGCGGCGTGAAGTCATGCATGCATGTGCATTTCGTACTTGGAATTATGTCAGCTAACGCGGGGACAAAAAGTATGGCAGCCTAGTTGTACCATCATGTTTCTACGTTCTATTGTTTTTGCTGGTGCTTAACTTTTGCACAGGTGTATATATATATCTTGCATTGTTGACATGAAATTCATGCACTATGCCACTTCATGTTTTATATATCTAAGAGTAAATAACTTAATACAGCATTATGCTTAGGCTTGTGCGATCATTGATTACTCGATTAATCAGCCTGAGCACAAATTATCCAGATATAACAAAATAAAAGCATATCAATGCCGAAAGGTGCAATCTGTGGAAACATAGGCAATCTTCACTCCTCATTGACCTCTCTATCCAGGAGTATAAATGGGTAACAGTGTAAAACTGGGGAAGTTACCAATAATAGACTGAAATATAAACCAGCCTACATATGGCGTGAATGGGACATGGAATCACAGATTCGAGATACGCCAATCAAACCAATAACTTCTTCTTTGCTTTGCAAAACATATCCCCTACCTGGTGATATAAATTTTCAGATATTAGCAACAAGAGGTTCAAGGGTTTTATGCTCAGCTCTCTTGAGCTTATATTTATCCTATTTCATAAGTTGAAAGGAAACATAACTCCATTACAAATTGATGGAAGCACCTGAATCTCGAACTTAATCTGTAACTAAAGCGGACGGGTGAACATATGGAGAGAAAGCCTATATTCCCCACCCCAACACCGAGGTTTTAGTAGTAGGGAACTGATATATATTTGCATGTTGAATGCCCATTTGCGGGCCAAGCGAAAACTAATCTTGAAAATTTACCACTGGAATGACTGGCTCTGATATCCAGCCAGACATTTCAGTGGTAAATTTTCAAAAATAGTATTCTCTTAGCCTACAAATGGCCACACCTCAGGACCTCTCTTGAGGCTGGATTTGGACTGCTGGACCATTAAAGGCTTAACATACACCATTTAAAACCTTACAGACTATAAACTACAAACTACTTATAATGAAACGATTTTGTTAAATATATTGAACCTAATTGGACTGGGAGCTATTACTGCCTACAGCTTACCTGTACAGCCGATTTGTAACCGAGACGCATGAATTTCTGGTGTTACGGGGTTAATTACCAGCATGTTCTGCCTTATTGCCTAATTACTCCGTCAAAATCCCTAAAACTGACGTCATTTGATAGTTATGTCAGTTGGATATAATAATCGTGTGATTGATACCTATAGCACATCCGGGAAATATCAGTTGTAAAAAATATATATACCGGTATATCTGACACACAACGATACATTTTTCTAGAGACGGGACAGTATTTAAAAAATTTAATACAACTTTCACTTCTGATAATCAACTAACTATATGTATGTGTATCTATGCGTCACATGAGTTACCTCCCTTGTCATATATTATCACTGGTCTAATGAAAAGCCTAAGTTATCTCTCTTGAAGATTCTCTAGTTATTAACCATTTCCTTGTGAAGCAGACCAAAAACAACCTCAGTAGTGGTCTCAAGGTCTGTCCATTTGCTGGCCAAGAGAATACTATTTTTGATAATTTACCACAGAAATGACTGGCTTGATAACTGAGTCAGTCATTCGAGTGGTAACTTTTGAAAAATAGTCTTCCCTGGGCTTACAAATAGACACTCAATAAGCATTGTTAAACTGATATATATATGCCTTTAATAGTACCACCGAATGTAGTGCCGCAGGTACAGTACAGGTCATAAATATCTTAACATGCCGTCAAACAAAAACAGAAATATGCTTACATGTAAGTTAGTAAGAAATGTTCTGTTGCATATTTTGAACATAATTGGATTGGAAGACATTTCTGCCTTAGGCAGCAACATCTTGCAATCCAATTATGTTCAAAATATTCAACAGTATAATTTATTTTGTTTTGTAAATAGTTTCAGTTATTTCTGAACCGTACTGTACTCACACTCCTCAATATTTAACGCTTAAACGGTCAAGGTCAGTCAGAAAATTTTAGATCTTTTCTCTAAGTAACCATCGAGTTACACGCCAAAAGAACACTTTTTTAAACTTAACACTCGAATGACTGGCTCGTTTATCAAGTCAGTTATTTCTGTGGTAAATTTTCAAAAATAGTCTTCACTGATGGCAGCTAAATATGCATTACTCAAAACCACTCTCAGAGGCCGGTTTTCTTTGCTTGACCACTAAAGGGTTAAAAGTATGGATTTTAAAGGTATGAATATCCACTAACATGTATAATAATAAGGATCTGACAAATCTGTGCTAAAAAAATGAAATTCTGTAATATTCGTTTAAAATATAACACAGATTTCACGCACACCACACTGTCTGGCAAAACGTATAATCTGATTTTGTGTTGGCATTAGTCCTATATTGTTGAGAAAAATCAATACACAAGCATGTAGCACGATTCAAATACATGCAGGGAACCTCGTTAAATATGAGAGCCATGACGGGAATAACTATGTAAATGACTGCTTGAACGATTGTTCATTTGGCCATGTCAACATATGTCTTCTGATATTGAAATCAATTTGACAGAAAAAATGATGACTGTAGTACATGTTACAGGTAGAAATGTGACTGTAGTACATGTTACAGGTAGAAACGTGACTGTAGTACATGTTACAGGTAGAAACGTGACTGTAGTACATGTTACAGGTAGAAACGTGACTGTAGTACATGTTACAGGTAGAAACGTGACTGTAGTACATGTTACAGGTAGAAGACTTTATCACATATCGCTAACAGATGATTAACCATTTAAAACTTTAGTGCTTAGATTTGCTCAAAGAAATTAAGATTTTATCGCAACTGCAGTGGCCGGATTTGGCTTGACAATTAAAGGGTTAACCATTAGATCTGTTTTAAAATGTTCAAATTTTCTCCAAGAAAATGTCCATTTACAGACCAAGAGAAGACTATGTTTGAAAATTTACCACTGTTGTGACTCGGCCTTGATTATCGAGCCAGTCATTGCAGTCGTAAATTCTCAAAAATTTGATTCTCTTGGTCTGCAAATACAACTGTCGTAGCCATTTTATCTGACTTGAATGTTAAAGGGTTAATGGTCAACTCAAGACTGGTGAAGAGGAATATAAATATTTGTTTATTGAATGTCCATGTGCGCAGGTAAAGAGGAGACTATTTTTAACAATTTACTAATGGAATAATTTGTTTGATTATCAGCAAAATTTTCAACCAGAAATCTTGTTGCAATCCAACCATGAAGCTCGACTTTATGACTTTGCTATGAACTATGAAGCTTGACTTCAAACATAAAATAAATATAGAAGGCGCAGCAATACCTTTATCAACAAGAGGCACATGGGTCTGTAACACTAACTTGGACTATTAGCATTTGAACCAATTACATTTAAATACCGGAAGAAAGGACGGATAATTTTTGAAAAAAATCCAAGGTGGCCACCAACGAAATCGACCAAACAAAATTCTCGTTTGATATGTTGAATCCTACCACCATAGGATCATTCCCCCCACGTCTAAATGCTTCTGGAAAGTTTTCAAAAAAACAAATGGCCACCAAAAAATCAACCAATCAAAGTTCTGAATATAAGTTCCTACCACTATAGCATCCTTCCAGCCAAGTTTGGATAAAATCCACCAAGCGCTTACGAAGAAAATGCACCAAAAAAAAATCAAAGCATTAAAATTCTGAATAGATGTTCTGGAGCCAACCGTGATGTGCAGCCAAATAGGGTTGAAATCTGTCAAGCGGTTATGGCAGTTAATGATGAGTAGCGCTTTGACAATTTCCGGTAAATTTTTCATAAAATCTAAGATTGTCTCCCAAAAAAGTTGACCAATAAAAATTCTGTATACAATTGCTGAAGCCTAGCCCCATAGGTTCATTCTAGGCAAAGCAAGTTGAAATCTGCCAAGCAGTTAATGAGGAGTAGCGTTTTGAGAATCTCCGATAAATTTTTCATAAAATCTAGTTTTCACAAGAAAACTTGACCGGTAAAAATTCTGTATATGAGTTCTGAAACATAGCCCCATAAAGTCCTTACAGCCAAAGTAAGTTGAAATCCAGCAAGCGGTTAATGAGAGAGGTAGTCTTTTGAAAGTTTCCGGTAAATTTTTCATAAAACAAAGATTTTCACACAAAAACAAGAGTCCCAAGGAGCACTATGCATTTTTGTCCAAATTGTTGGCGAGTGGATTAGGAGTAGTCTTTTAAATGAGTTTGTGGACAAAAATATGGCCGCCAAACATGCTACATTTTGATTGGTCCACTGCAGCCATGTTTCTGACATAGCTCCTTCCATTGAAAAAACTTGAATGGCACTCAATGCCTAATCATATCTCCCAAGTTTCGGCCCAATCCGTTCAGTGGTTCTGGAGTTGTTTTGCCAAAAAGCAGGTTATCCAAGATGGCCACCGAACAATTTGGCCAATCAAGTTCCCTTGAACAAACTTGGTGCAGCACTTGCCCTAGATGATATTTCATGCGTTTTGAATTGATCCCCCAAGCGGTTTTGGAGATTTTTAAAGACATTTCTAAAAATCGACCAAAATCCAAGATGGCGCGAGAATATATTTTTAATTTCCCATTGCTTTAGTATGGGAGATTTTGGCGGGTAAATGATCCAAGATGGCCGCTAAACCGTTTATCCAACAGTCTCAAAAATGCCAAATTTGAAATCACAATACGCAAAAACATATATAAAACCAATTTTGGCCGCAAAATCCATCAAATAAAAAAATCCAATATGGCCGCCAAACACGCTCTTGACCTAGATCATATTTCATGAGGTCATTTCATTGATCCCTCAAACGGTTTTGGAGCTTTTAGATTTCTAAAAATCGGCCGAAATCCAAGATGGCCGCCGGCCAATGCCCTAAGGATACTTCCTGCCAAATATAGTTGAAATCGGCCCAGTAGTTCTCGAGAAGACATTTTAAATTTCCCATTGCTTTAGTATGGGCGCTTTTGGCAGGAAAATGATCCAAGCTGGCCACCAAACTGTTTATCCGACAGTTTCGAAAATTGCTAATTTGAGATCAGAATACCCAAAAACCTATAGAAAACCAATTTTGGCCTTAAAATCCATTAAATAAAAAAATCCAAAATGGCCATCAAACAAGCTATATTTTGATTGGCCCACCGCGGCCATGTTTTATGATGGATTAACTTCTCTTGAACAAACATTAATGGCCCTTAGTCCCTAATCATATACATGTATCACAAATTTCGGACTGATCGCCTCAGCGGTTCTGGGGAAGAAGTCGTTTTTGCAAAAACTAGGTCACCCAAGATGGCCACTGAACCATTTGGTCAATCAAGTTCCATTAAACAAACTTGCTTCAGCTCTTACCCTAGATCATGTTTCGCGAGGTCTGAATCGATCGCCGATCACATTCGTTTGAACAAACTTAAATCTCTATGCCTTAAGGATGCTTCTTGCCAAATATAATTGAAATCGACCCAGCAGTTCTCGAAAAGAAGACATTTTAAATTTCCCATTGCTTTAGTATGGGAGCTTTTGGCGGGGAAAATGATCCAAGATGGTCGTCAAACCATTTATCCGACCATTTCGAAAATTGCAAATTTCAAATCAGAATACCCAAAAACCTACATAAAAACAATTTCAGCCTCAAAGTCCATCAAATAAAAAAATCCAATATGGCCGCCAAATGCGCTATATTTTGATTGGCCCATGGTGACCATGTTTTTGACGGATCAACTTCTTTTGAACAGACTTTACTGGCCCTTAGTCCCTAATCATATCTGTTAAATTTCTACCCGATCCTGTTTCTGGAGAAGTCGTTTTCGCTAAAACTAGGTCAACCAAGATGGCCACCGAACCATTTGACCAATAAAGTTTCCTTGAACAAACTTGGCTCAACTCTTACCCTAGATCATATTTCATGATGTTTGCATCAATCCTCCAAACAGTTTCGGGGAAGATTTTTAAATACGTTTCCAAAAATCGGCCAAAATCCAAGATGGCCATTGACCAACTTGGCCGATCGGCTTCATTTCAACAAACTTGTATCCCTATGGCCTAAGGATGCTTCCTGCCAAATATAATTGAAATCAGTCCAGTGGTTCTTGAGAAGAAGTCGTTTAAAGGAAAAGTTGGCGGACGGATGATGGACACATGACGGACGGTCGCCATGGCATAAGCTCACTTGGCCTTTCAGGACAGGTGAGCTAAAAATGACCATTCAAAATTCTCTATATAGGTTCTGAAGCTGAAAGCCAGCTAAACGGAAAATGTTTAAGTTGAAAAAAAACCATGTTTTTACCAAGGTCACAGTGACCTTGACCTTTGACCTTTTGATGCCAAGGTTATTGTTTGGGTCCAGTATGATTAACCAAACAGAAAAGTTGAGCTGAATGCAAATTGGCCGCCGCTGCCAAAAACCGCCGCCATCGGAAGACGTGCAGGGTATCAGAATAGCTCGTTTTACTTCGTAACCCCGAGCTAAAAATGGTCTTCTCTTTGCCTGTAAATGGACTCAAGATGATTTCTGAGGCCGGTTTTTGCCAGTTTGACCATTAAATTCTTACACAGGTTTTATATGTGACCCGGGTATGAAAGCTGGTTGAAACTGATTTTCTAAATATAAATGTTCTCAACAATCATTTGCAGGTGATAAGAATACTGGAACAACCCATTAATGGTCGTCGGCCAAAAACGTCATGTTGTAGTGGTCTTGAGGAATGTTGCAGGGGAACAGACTAGAATGACTGGCTCGATACACAGATAGCCAGTCTTTCCAGTGATAAATTCTTGACCTGCAAATGGACATTTGGTAAGGAAAAATTTATATTTTCTTGACAAATCTTGACCTGTTACGGGTTAATTGACCTTGAATTTTTTACCTCAAATATAAGGATGCATCCAGTAGTTCTCACGTGAATGCAATACTCGATAGACACTATTTCATGCTTAACTCTATACGTGTAACACAATGGACCATCCCAGTTTTAGCTATGCCCCGCCCATCTCTAGCTAAGATTCACCCACACCTCGCTCGTGTTGGGATCGATCGATCACCGAACTCTCCGATTACAAAATATAAAAACTACAGGTAATCTGTTAAATATTCTTTAACTAATTTGACTGGCCACTGTTGCTGCCTATGGCAGCAACAGCGTCCAGTGAAATTAATTGAAAAATATTCTAAATAATGTTTATTAAATGATAGACATACAACTCATATGTGTCGGACTATTAAGCATTAAAGACAGACTATATTGAGTCATTCATGATGTCATGACTATGACATCATCCTACACGTCACGTAGTTGATTATGATGTCATAAGACATCATATGATGGATGGATAAACTTGGAAAGGGTCCATTGATTCACATCGTCAAACATTGGATTGCAGTGTAAGAAACAAATCCAAAACAAGGTAAAAGTGAGCTCATTGCATAAGATTGGAGAAATGCACATGAAGAGACTGATCAAGTTAGCGTGACATTATCTGAAAATGTCAAAACGCCAGAGGAAATTAGATTCAGAAAGACTTTTTTCAGTCCCAGAGCAGGCACTAGGACAATAGACTCAAATTCACAGAAGGTATGCAGAGTAGATACCAGTACATTAAAAGTATTTTTGAAACGTTGAAGCAAGATTTAACCCTTTCATAAACCGGCAGAAAATTGCTTCTGCAGTTGTCTTTGGAAATAGCCATTTGCAGAGCTAGAGGACTATTTTTTTTTTACTTTACCACTGGAATGACTGGTTTGATAACTGAGCTAGTCATTAGTGATAAATTGTCAAAAATAGTCTTTGGTTGGTCTGCAAGTTGCCATTTTCTGTGAGAAAATTAAAATTTTTATTAACAAATTTGATTATTAAAGGGTTAAAACATGTTCCTTGTAATGCCTACCTTTAACCCTTAAATGCCCTGGATTTGTCCCGAATTTGTAAATTTGTGCTTACTGCTTAGTGAATGATCATTTGTCCATTCTTCTTCCCAGGTGAGAGAACAATAATAAATCAAAGCTCTGTGGCCAATGAGCAGTCAGTAGATGCTGTGCTAGTCATGGTCATTGGAATGAGGGACCATTACAATCATGCTAAATGTTGCCAAGATAATGGATGGAAATATTTGTAGTGATTTTTATTTGATGAATCGCAATCGATTAACAAACATGAATTGAAAATTGGTGCTTCATAGATCATTACAAATGCAAAACATTGATTGCGTGCAATGGCTAATTTTACATACATTTATTGTGTGCAATGGCTAATTGTACAAACATTGATTGTGTGCAATGGCTAATTGCACAAACATTGATTGTGTGCAATGGCTAATTGTACAAACATTGATCGTGTGCAATGGCTAATTGCACAAACATTGATTGTGTGCAATGGCTAAGTGTACAAACATTGATTGTGCACAATGGCTAATTGTACAAACATTGATTGTGCGCAATGGCTAATTGTACAAACATTGATTGTGCGCAATGGCTAATTGTACAAACATTGATTGTGCGCAATGGCTAATTGTACAAACACTGATTGTGTGCAATGGATAATTGTACAAACATTGGTTGCGTGCAATGGATAATTGTACAAACATTGATTGTGTGCAATGGATAATTGTAAAATTGTTGGTAAAATTACCAACAACATAGCCTAGCCCGCATTCACAAGCTACGATTAGCGGCTTAAGGAAGAGAATGGTGTAGAGCACTCACAGTCACATGATGCATGTAGTCAATAACATATATGACGTATATGACTAACAGCCGATGTGATCATGTGGAAAAATAACATATATGACTAACAGCCGATGTGATCATGTGGTCAATAACATATATGAGTGACAGCCGATGTGACCATGTGGTCAATAACACATATGACTGACAGCCGATGTGACCATGTGGTCAATAACATATATGATTGGCAGCCAATCTGACCATGTGGCCAATAAGATATATGATTGACAGCTGATGTGACCATGTGGTCAATAACATATATGATTGACAGCCGATGTGACCATGTGGTCAATAACATACAGGATTGAGAGCCGATGTAACCATGTGGTAAATAACATATATGAGTGACAGCCGATGTGACCATGTGGTCAATAATATATATGATTGAGCGCCAATGTGACCATGTGGTCAATAACATATATATATATGACTGACAGCCGATGTCACCATGTGGTCAATAACATATATGATTAACAGCCGATGTGACCTTGTGGTCAGTAACATATATGATTGGCAGCCGATGTAACCCTGTGGTCAATAACACATATCATTGACAGCCGATGTGACCCTGTGGTCAATAACATATATCATTGACAGCCGATGTGATCATATGGTCAATAACATATCATATATGATTGACAGCTAATATGACAATATGGTCAATAATGATAGTATGTCAATGATAGCCAACATCTTCATCTATGCATAGATCCACTGAAAATGTAATTGTGAGTGTGGGTTCAAAACTCTACAAGATCTGGGCTGGGCAAGCATCAGAAGCGTTGAAAGACACAGCCATTGAAGGGAGAAAACTCTTGTTAATACGGATGCACTTTTAGTCTATATCTGACATATCTGTGGAAAAGAAAGTTGTGAGTTTGGTTCAAAATGATTCAAAACCTAAACCATGCACGAATCAGTCAGACGGATGGACGTATTTCAAGGGTGATAACTCTGACGAATATGGACAAAATCATGATTATTCATTTATGCCTAAATATATCCATTGAAATAAATTTGCAGGTGTATACCAAAAACCTTCCCAGATCTGATGAACCGGGCAAGACTAAGATGTATGATGAGTACGCTAGTCCATAATCACAGAATTAAAATCTATTTAACAGATTATAAGCGTACTCAATTACGTCACTGAATGGACCTTCCGAGTTTTAGCTACATGTATGCGCCGCCCATCCCTAGTTAAGCTCCACCCATGCTTCGCCTGTGCTGGGATCGATCGATCCATGAACGCACTCACTATCAATTTCCAGAAAAATATACAGCTAAGCCGTTAAATATTTTGAAAATAACTTAACTGGGTGCTGTTGCTGGCTTGCTGCCATAGGTAACAATAGCACCCATTCAAATTGGTTTCAAAATATTCAACAGACTGTTAAAAAGTAGAGATATAATTTGTACCACGTGTCAGACTATTAAGCGTTTAAGACCTGCCCTGTAGGTGGGGCTTAGAATACACCTTCCGTATCCTCTGCGTGTCGTAAGAGGCGACTAAAGGAGGTACGGGTGAGGTAACCCTGACAGAAACCTCGAGTGCTGAAGACGGAGGTTCCAGGCCACACGGCGCACTCTAATAAACCATGGATCCACGCACTTAACGCTTATGATCATGTCGATAGTCACTTACAGGACGGGCGGTATGATTAGCGAACGAAAAGAAGAAGAAGCGTTTAAGATGGACCAAATCGAGTCATTCATGCTGTACTTTATTATGACATCCTATGTGTACGTCACTTAGTTCATTATGATGTCATATGATGGATGGATGGATAACCTGGAAATGTCCATTCAGTAGACACTGTTTGAACAAGAAAAGGTGATGTCAATATACGCTCTTAACAGTCACCATGACCCATTGAACATTTTGTCACCACAATTAATAGGGCTAGAACTTCAGACACAAGGAAATCATGGGGTCATCTTTATCAAAGACCGCCTCAGAACTTGAGCTAGCAATTTTCATAATTTGATGACATTTTAACACACTCATTATTAGAGTTCATTGCACCCCTAAGTGCAAGCTCCTTCCACAAAAGTTAAACAAAGATCAAAGTAGAACTGAGTTATCATACGGAATCTCAATTCAATTTACTTAGATTGCTTATCATAGCCTTGATCTTTTGATCACAAAAACAACTAGATTGCTTGATTGATGTCACATTATCACAAATCCCCATTTTTACCACTTTGACCTCTTGATCCCCACCCCAGCCTTCGGGGTGGGGTGGGGTGTAGAGTCAAATGTAAATGTCGTTTTCCAATCCACAATCATATGGGCACCTACCGCATATACCAAATTTGGTTCCATCCAAGTTTCAGAGGAGTTGCACTACATCAATTTCTTTACATTTTGACACCCACTCCTTTGGGGGCAGAAACAAATGTAAATCTGCTCTTGTACTCTGCAATAATATTTGTAACTCATATATCAGATTTGGTGAATTTTGTCCAAAGGTTTCAGAAGAGTTGCGTTACAATCAATTTTCGCATGTTAAAATTGACCGTTTGCACACCCTCACCACCCTCCTCCTAGGGGTGGCGACAAATGTAAATGTTCTGTTGCACTCCATCCAACGGTTTCAGAGGAGTCACGATACAAAAATTGTGATCCCTCCAACTACCCCTGGGAAGTGGGGTGAGGAGCCAAATGTAAATATCCTATTGCGCCCCGCACCCATATTGGTAACCTACACACCAAATTTTGTTGAATTCCATCCATCGGTTTTGGAGGAGTTGCGTTATAATCAATGCTCATGCATTCCACAAACACACACGCATGCACACGCAGACATACACGCATGCATGCATACACACACACACACACAGGCACACATGCATGAACACATATACATGCATGCACACATGCATGCACGCACGCATGCACACACTCACCCACTTATATTGTATTGATGGAATAATTACATGCTAATTTACATGACAAAATATTTCTTATATTGTACAGAATTATTCCAATCTGCAGGTCTGATGTTGAGTCGGTTAAGCTATCACAATTTACTGAGCCTAAAAGACATTTTCTTTGACAATAAGCAACCTTTAACCCTTTCATTGATGAATTGCCCAAATCTCATTTTCAAGGCAACCATGCAGGAAAACTGTCAAATATTTTGAAATTAATTTGACGAAACCATTGCTGCCTTAGTAGCCATTAATATGACTTTCAGTCAAATTAATTTCAAAATATTCAAGAGAAACGGTTTTATGTGATTTGTCTGTGAAAGGGTTAAGAGAGCATTTATCTATAATAATCCTTCTAAGACATCTCTGACCATGCATTGTTCCACGCCTAATCACACACAGTAGCATCAATCATTCGCTGAATCGCCTGAAAGACTGCCGCAGGACATTGGAAAAGGGCAGCTTAATTAAACCTGTCAGTAGGAAATCAGTTTAAGCCGCCTGCGTTGTCAGTCAGTAATGGAGATGTAATCTGATTAGACTTTATATACACGAACAATCAAGATCGATGGCGCTAGATTTAACCTCTGTCTCTCCAAATAATCAACATTCATTAATCAGGCCAGTGTTGTTAACTGGTATTTATTTGAAAAATGGATGGCTGTAAGATCTGGCTGTTTCAGAGAGTAGTAGTTTACAACAGCAACACCAGTTCAAACTCACAAATCTATTAACGATTGAGCGCAGCAGCTTGACGGAAACATTAACCTTTTAATGGTCACACCGACTAAAAACGGCCACCAAAACAGGCCTCTACAGTGGTCTTAAGGAATGCCGATTTGCAGGCCAAAATAATATTTTTGAAAATTTACCACTAAAATGACTGGCTCGATAACCGGTGATAAATTTTCAAAAATACGCTTCTCTTATAAGTAAATATTTTGATATTTTGACCAAATTTAACCATTAAAGGCCTAAAGATCTCAATCAATAGAGGTACCCATTTCTATCTACATACCTGCCATTTCTAGCTACACACCTGCCATTTCTAGCTACACACCTGCCATTTCTAGCTACACACCTGCCATTTCTAGCTACACACCTGCCATTTCTAGCTACACACCTGCCATTTCTAGCTACACACCTGCCATTTCTATCTACACACCTGCCATTTCTAGCTATGCGCAACCCATTTCTAGCTACACACCTGCCATTTCTAGCTACGCGCTGCCCATTTCTATCTACACACATTTCTAGCTAATCTCAACCCACCTATTACATGTGTTTGGGATCGATTAATATATTTTGAACCCGTAATTTCGCAGAATCTAAATTTCAAGGGAAGTTGTTCAATATTTTGAAACTACTTTGACTAGGGCCAGTTGCTGCCTTCATGGTGGCAACAGCTCCCAGTCAATTTAGTTTTAAAATATTCAACAGAATTGTTATTGAATTGTAAATTCATCAAAAACAGAAAATTTGTACACGTTTGAGGTGGCCATAAATGGTTAGTTGCAATAAAGATGAACTGCTACTTGTGAGACTACTACTTGCAATCGCCAATCTGAGAGTACGAGTCAAGTCATTGAAGTCTGCAGAGTCTGAGACATCAATCGGCTCTCCACAGGTAAATGATCTATCCCCTGGGCTTTTCACCTGTTACCTTGCTACTGTATTGAAATCTGTGCATGAAAATCTCACAAGACCAAACCACACCCCACCCACCCACCCACCCTCCCCAGTGTACATACTGTGTATGCCTGCCAGAGATGCAATATGCTGACGATGTGGATTTCAGAGACGAGGACAAGAAACCCAATGAACAAATACTCCAAATAGCGGCAAGCCAACTACAAATTGAGACTCTCTTCATGAATGAATGCAAAACCGAGTTCACCCACATATACCTATCTACAAAGCATGAACCTAAAGAAAATGACGATCCACTTTGTGACGGGGAACCATGGAGGAAAAGTAAAATACTGGGCTCAGTGCTCTGCAGTATTGCTGCATGTTACAATATGGGGAACATAGCTTTCCAGTTCTTCTTGAAGCTATGGATTCATAAATCAAAGATGCCTTTGACAAAAATACAATGCAACCGGTGTATCCTTGATGCTGTATAACTGTAACAGCTGGGAAGCTCCAAAGGCAGCTCTAGACAAACTTGATGCCTGCTACCATAAACACCTTCGCACCATCACTGGACACTGATGGCCAGACAGCATAATTTCCAACCATGCATGAAACACAGTGTGCAATACATTGCTATTGTCCATAAAAGTTGCCCAGCAAATATGGTTATGTTTGGCCATGCGCTAAGAATGCCAGAAGACACACCAGCAAAGCGAGCCTTGGAATTCACACTACTGGAAGCCAACACACCTAAAGCCAGGAGAGGATGTCATTGCACTGTCAAGCATATTGCGAACTGACCCCAAGAAAACAGGACTCTGTATACCCCAACCAAGAATGGAAATGAGAAATCTAAATATTTTGGCCGAGGACAACACACAATGGTCAAAAGCAGCTGTAGGATGTTTCCACTGCAGAAGCCATTTTTGGCTGACAGAAGTGTTAAAGGGCCAAACCAGTTCTTAACAATTAAAATTCCTGAAAAAGTTATTTGTTTTCAATTTAAACAAAATCATATCAGTGACACAGAATCGTGTCTAACTTGATGCAGCCCAGATTTGTCAGATTCTTTACAATGTAATAAGTGATTTGTTGAATATTTTGACTTCAAGTATTTTGCCTAAAAGCCACTGCTGATTATAAGCAATGGCTTCCGGTCAAATTATTTTTTAAATATCCAAAAATTTTACGGTATGGTTATTGAAATTGTGATACAGGGGTTTCACCGGTGAAAGAGTATATTATATGGTCATGTAGTCATGAATAATTACAATCTGCTTTTAAAAAAAACACCCTAGAAAAAGTTGTTCAACTCAGCAATCACTGAAAATACCTTTCTCTATGTAGTACTGGTAGGTAGCAATTTTATTCAAAGCATTCAAATTATTTAAAAAAAAAAGAAAATGAGAAATATAAAAAAACTAAGAAATTGACAAATTGTGAGTTTTTGCTTTAAAAAGCCCATTTTCACTCAAACTCTTGGACCTATAAAGATGAATCCTTCAAAAGCCACATCTATCCATCATAAAGAAGCCACCTGCCAAGTTTCATTAAACTAATTAAGCGGTTCTGTAATATACAATAATATTTAGTTTTTGCACTAAGAAGCCAATTTTCACCGAAAGTCTTGGACATATAAATGTGAATCCTTCACAAGGCACATCTGTGTATTATAGTGAGGCATATACCAAGTTTCTTTAAAATATCTGAAGCGGTTCTGTATGAGATGCTGCTTATGAGAACATTGACAAAAACTTTGAGTTTTTGCATTATAAAGTCAATTATTAACCCAAATCTTGGAGCCATGTAGATGAATCCTTCAAGTGACACATCTACTCATCATAAAGAAGGGACCTGCCACGTTTCATTAAATTATCTTTAGTGATTCTGTATGATATGGTGTTTACCAGGAAATTGACAAAAATTGTGAGTTTCTGCATTAAACAAGAGGACCAATGGGCCTGTATCGCTCACCTGGCATTTCAACTAATCTTACTTAAGTTTTACATCCATCGGTGTCACTTCCAATGACTTTCAGTCAAATGGTTTAGTTTTCGAGATATTGACAACAATCTCTGGACTTGTTTTTTTTGCATTACTGATTTTGAACAATGTTTATGTGAAAATAGATGATATCAGTGCTAATTACAGATGGTTTCTTAACTGTCTCACTGCTGCAAGCCAGTGCAGCCAATAATTTCAATTTTCAAAAGCTCTTGACTTCTTGAATATTTTGAAAACAATTGGACTGAAAGTTGTTGGCGGCAACTGTTTTCAAAATATTTATCAGGTTCAGAGATATAATCTTTGGAATATATCGTCTGCAAAAACTCAGTCATACCACACAATCCATTTAACACATGCGCATCTGGCTGCCTAAGGCAGTAACAACTTTCAATTAAATATATTTCAAAATATTTTTAAGAGCATAGATGTCAGAGCACATAATACATATCTTAAATATTTCGGCAGTATTGGAAAGGTTAATCTGTTAATTGGAATTTAATATCTAGTTTGGCAATAAAATCTGACACGGTGATAAATCAATGGACGGTGGGAACAAACCTGTATTAGCGCTATGAAAGTGAGACTGCAAATATTTAAGGAGTGATAACTCTGGCATTTGACATCCTATCAGTTTCATTTTCACACCACCGATATTAGATGCCGACATTAACATTGTGACCAAGTTTGGTGTCAATCCATCAAGAAATAACAAAATGAGCCGCCATTGTTGGTGACGGACAGACAGATGGATGGACAGACATACAGAAGGCGGATGGGGTCATCATTATACGACAGCTGACTGGCATGTAAGCGGAGTTAAGAAAACCAATTTCAGCTTCAAAATCCATCAAATAAAAAAATTGAATATGGCAGCCAAACACGTTAAAATTTGATTGGTCCACAGCAGCCATGTTTTTTACCTATCAACTTCCCATGAACAAACTTTAATGCCCCTTAGTTCATAATAATATCCCAAAAATTTCATCCCGATCCGTTCAGCGGTTCTGCAGAATAAGTCGTTTTCACGAAAACTAGGTCATCCAAGATGGCCGTCGAACCATTTGGCCAATCAAGTTCCTTCGAACAAATTTGGTTCAGCTCTTGCCCTATATGATATTTCGTGAGTTTTGAATCGATCCACTAAGCGGTTTCTGAGAAGATTCTTAAAGCCATTTCCTAAAATCGGCCAAAATCCACGCTGGCCACCGGCCAAATTGGACGATCGACTTTGTTTGAACAAACTTGGATCCCTATGCCCTAAGGATACATCCTGCCCAATATAATTGAAATCAGCCCAGTGGTTCTTGAGAAGTCGTTTAAGGAAAAGTTGCTGGACGGATGGACGGACGGATGGACGCCGGACAGTCGCCATGGCATAAGCTCACTTGGCCATTCTGGCCAGGTGAGCTAAAAACTAATATTTCCCATAATATTGGACCTATAAACGTGAATTCTTCAAAAGGCACATCTGCGTATCAAAACTGAGGCATACACCAAGTTTCATTAAAATAGGTGATGCGGTTCTGTATGATATGCTGTTTACAAGATATTGTGGACGGACAGACGGACAGACGCAGCGATTACTATAGGGCGTCCGCACTAATAATACTTGTGAAGTGGAATGCACCTTGTGAAGTTTCTCTTCTACATTACATGTCATTGTAGTGTATAAATAAATTACCCGAAAAGTCATCATCATATTAAATGATGTCATGGAATGAAATCACAGGGAATCATAGCAAACATTGACAAGTGACAACGCTATGCAGCATGTTAGACATCCCAATAACGAGATTAAATGACGCCTCAGTCTAAAATATGTCACCGCTCACTATGACGTCACACCGGGAATGGTGCTGTGAGCTGAGTCAATATTTCTCTGTCTTTAGTACAAAGGTAACGTATTTTAAAATGTGCATTTAACGAGATAGACTTCACATACTATAACATAATTTATCTCAGGTTGAAGCTAATTCTTCAAGAAATCTAAAAATTATGATTTTTGAAAATCTATTAGGATAATAAATGGTTTTATGGGTAGTTATATTCACATATTAACAGGCCTAGGCTAGAACCAGTAAACATTGAGCAATAAATAATGAACACAATCGGCAATATTTCAATGTATGGGACAAATAATCTTTAGGGACTAATAGCAGTAGGCTTAATTGCGGATCCAATAATGTCATCCTTATAATTGAAAACATCCGGATTGGTAAATATCGGAGATGAATGGGTGTGAGTGTAATGAGGTGGGTGGGAGGTTGAGGATGGCTGTATGTGGTAGGCCTACATAAATTTGCGCACATGCCGTTTTACTGCTCTCCGATTTAAATATGCCTGTATTGGAGTGAATAATGTATGAAGTAAAACATTATTCTTTGGTCATTGTTTCCATGCATAAGTGCAATCTATAATTTTGCTAAAATAGTGCCATTATTCATATCTGACAGAATATGTAGGCTACAGATTACAGTTACAATCTTTTCTGAAAATGATGAATGTAAAATTGTGTGTCTTAAGTGAGTTTCAGGAGTGAGTCTTTCCGTGATTTGACCGTAATTGTTTACGGGGGAGGGGGGGGGGCGTTCGTCACACCTGTGACAACTACCACCACACCGATCGTTTCCAAAACAACTTCTTTCGTGTGATGGAAGTAGCCTACATAAATATTTCAATGTTGTGAAAAAGTAAAACTTTAGTGAATAAACACATTTTAAATAAGTAGGTGAACCAGATGTTTAGAGATCACGTGGTATTTACGTACAGTGCAAAGCTCATAAATAAGTTTAGATGCTTCCAAAACAAAAACAGAAACATGTTAGTTAGTATCATATGAACACGATGTAAGAAACTTGAATCTCTATGCCATAAGGGTGCTTCCTGCAAAATATAATTGAAATCAGCCCTGTAGTTCTCGAGAAGACATTTTAAATTTCCCATTGCTTTAGTATGGGAGTTTTTGGCGGGAAAATAATCCAAGATGCCCGCCTAACCGTTTATCCGACAGTTTTTCGAAAATTGCAGAGTTGAGATCAGAATACCCACAAACACATATGAAGCCAATTTCAGCCTCAAAATCCATTAAATAAAAAAATCCAATATGGCCGCCAAACATGCTATTTTTTTATTGGCCCACGGCGGCCATGTTTTTTTACAGATCAACTTCCCTTGAACAAACTTTAATGTCCCTTATTCTCTAATCATATCTGCCAAATTTCGGCCCGATCCCTTCAGCAGTTCTGGAGAAGTTGTTTTCGCTAAAACTAGGTCAACCAAGATGGCTGCCAAATTATTTGACCAATCAAGTTCCCTTGAACAAACTTGGTTCAGCTCTTACCCTAGATCATATTTCATGAGGTTTGCATCAATCCCTCTAGCCGTTTCGGAAAAGAGTTTTAAAGACATTTTAAAAGATTGGCCAAAATCCAAGATGGCTGCTGGCCAAATTGGCCGATCGGCTTCGTTTGAACAAATTTGGATCCCTATGTCCTAAGGATGCTTCCTGCCAAATATAATTGAAATTGGCCCAGTGGTTAGTGAGAAGTCGTTTAAAGGAAAAGTTGATGGACGGATGACGGACAGATGGACAAATGACAGACACACGATGGATGGTCGCCATGGCATAAGCTCACTTGGCCTTTCAAGCCAGGTGAGCTAACAATGAAGCTTAGTTCCCTTATTAAACAAGAGGCCCAAGTGGCCTATATAGCTCACCTGCAAAATTGGCATTTTAAGTAGAAAGCCCATGGTCTACATGTAGAGCTACATACATTTTTACAAATCAAATTTCTGTCTTAAAGGTTTCATGAACACTATAAACCTAAGATCCTTTTTCTAAATAGGCCTAAGAGTAACTGTTAATGACGATCTTTTAACAATTTCTTGGACATTTTGCTAATTTATGATGGCTTTCGGATTCAGCAAAGCTTGGTTGAAATCAGCCCAACAGTTAATGAGTAGTCTTTCACCAGATTTACAAGACCTCTGAAGTCCAAGATGATCTCCAGACAACTCGACCAATCAAGTTCTCTTGAAATGTTTTTGTTCAGGTCTAGATGATGCTCCTTGAGTTTCAAATCAAGCAGTTTCGAAGATGATGTTTAAATGTGTTTCTAAAAAATTTACAAATTTCTGCACTTTGAATAATCTTTAATTTCTTTGCCTTCTGGATGCTTCCTTTCAAATCTATTTGAAATCGACCCAGTTATTCTTGAGACGAAGTCATTTAAACCTTCCTATTCTTTTCCAATTGTAATCTTGGTGGGAACATAATCGAAGATGGTCTCGGCTCTGTTTATCTGACAAAGGAGAAAGTGCATAATTTGGCATCATCATACCTATAACAATATATAAAACCAATTTTTGCCATCAAAATCCATCAAATAACAAGAGCTCCGCAAACGGTGCATAATACCCATGATGACTAACCAATAAATGAGAGCTATCAGAAGACAGCGATTTCTTCTCCAGACTAAGTCTAGACATCTTATGAAGTTTCAACTCGATCTGATATATGGTAGCAGACTTATCATCTGGAAATGGGATTTATCATCCGCAAATCATATTTTCAAGATGGCCACAAATGGCTGGCAGCATATTGGATTTTGGATCATCGATAGGTTTCTTCCTCAAAACCTACATTGTAGTCCAAACTAGTTATTATCTGGAAACAAATTTTCAAGATGGCCACCGATGCCTGGTAGCCATATTGGATTTTGGACCAACTTCGATTTCAATAGAGCAATCCAATAAACAGTAGCAGAGTTAGCATCCGCAAACCTATTCCCCAAGAAGGTCATCAATGGCTGGCGACCATATTGGATTTGAACCAGCATCATTTTGATAGGTTTCTTCCTCAGACCTAGTCCAGTCATCCCATGCAGTTTCAAAGTACTCGAATAAATGGTAACAGAGTTATTATCCGGAAACAAATGTTTGAGATGACCACCAATGGCTGGTTGCCATACTGGATTTTGGATCATCATCGATTTCGATAGGTTTTTCCCGCAGACCAAATGCAGTCGTCCTATGACGCATCCAAGCGATCTGCTAAACGATAGCGAAGAAGTCCTCTGGAAATTAAACGAAATCACAGATTTCTTTTTTCACGAGAGAGTTGATACTTACCTCCCTAACACTCTTTGACATTCCCAAATATCAACTTTCACTCAATAAACACTCAGATTAAACAAGAGGCCTAACGACCTGTCGCTCACCTGCAACATTACCATTTGAAATACTGGGTAGTTCATATCTCATGAAAATATATTTCGTGAAACTTCTACAGGATGACAGATAGATTCTATGTTTTAATACGGAATAATCTTCGAAAAAAGATCTTAGTAAATCTACCATGACAATTTGACCAAAGAATCATGTTTGTACTCCAATTTTGAATCCAAATATTTTACAATTTTTCAAGAACTCTAGTGAATAAATCTGACAATTTTTTTGAAGAATTCAAGTGCATAACTGCAGCTGTATTTTAGCCAAACTGAATGCCAGTCAAGGTCTCATCTCTCATGTTCAAAATATGAAGTGAATCGCCAAGTTTTCGAGTGGAAACAGAATTACACGCATGAAAACGATTTCTATAATCCCTGGTGATAACGATTTAGAGTAAAATCTCATGACTTGATAATTTCAATTATAGTGTTCACTAGGTGTATAAATTTGATAAACTGAATTTATAACTTTGATCGGTGCCAATTTTTTTATCTGATTTGGCAAAAAATGCTAATGGAATAACAAAATTAACATTCTTAGATAAATGTCTGTGTCGACTCGTATGACAGTCATGTTCTTTGGCATGTTCGGACGCTAATGACAATGACATGGTGTTAGGGTCAACTGAATTTTATGCTCATCCATGGGCAATTTTATGTTGGTAAGAGATGATGGACACATGAAGTACAGTTGAATAAGACTAATTCTGGAATGATGGTTCAGATGAAGTATAAGAAATGTGACATAGAGGTGGCACTATGTGAAGTTGTACTTACTATACAACAACAGATCACATCGCTAAGTTACAGACAGTATTTACTTTTAAGTAATTACTGACCATGGATTACAAATTCTAACTGATATCATGATGCATGTCATTGTAAAATCTTGTCATTCCGTCGCCACTACCTCTCACTATGTGCATGCTGTGAGTAAAGGGTTAACAAACGTGAACAAGTATATTGTATAACAGGTAACGTTATGTAACAGTAGCATTTTATGCAACACAAAATTACAATGACATTAGTGACAGAAATAAATGTATGGAAATCTTGAAAAGCACTTCTCAAACGTGGTCACTAGATCAACTTAGTCAATGAATTACTGGTAAAGACAGGAGAGTTCAACTTGTCATATGCTTTTTGGATTTAAAATAAGGTGCTTCACTAAGACATCTGGTCGGAAGATTACTAGCATTAAATAAGGAACATAATTTGGACTCATATTAGTACCAATTCAACGTTATTAAAAATGCAATTTTTTCATGTCTACAATTAGCTAGTTAAGAGACACTATCTTCATTACCTAATGTTAACAAACATGAACAATAATAATGCATTTATGGTAACTATGTGTAATTGTAGAACTTTATGTAACTAAGAATTATTAGCATCATATAAAAATTTATGATTACAGAAACTATTTTTAAAACCTAGAACATCGCTTCTAAAACAGCGTCAGTAGCGATAGGCATCACAGGACTGCACTAGACTACATAGTCCATGAATTACAAAAAGAACACTTCAACCCGTCAAGAAAGATCATCTGCCTTTTGGGTTTAAAAGTTCTTTCATTAACCCTTTAACACTCGAGACATCAAAAACGGCTTCTGCAGGGGTCATGGAAAATGTCCAATTGCAGACCAAGAAGACTATTTTTGAAAATGCAATACAAGAATGACTGACTCGATAATCAAGCCAGTCATTCCAGTGATAAATTTTCAAAAATAGTCTTCTGTAGGTTTGCAAATGGACATTTTTTATGAGAAAATTGAAATTTTATTAAACAACGTTGAGGGTTAAAGGTTTAAGACATTTCGTCGGAATATTACCATTAATATGTAGCTCAATCTTGTATACTTACGCGGTTTCGTAGAAAAATTATTTGGGCCAATTGATAGTTGCACAGTTTAGCCAATGAGAACTCACTTTAAAATGATAGGCAAATTAAAACTTGCTGTCTAACATTCAATGTAGATGGAAGAGTTCGCCAAGAACGAATCAGTTGAAATGATGTATTAGATATTTCTGATAATTTGATTGGTCAAATCAGGATATCCCATTTATGACGCACATGATGTAGCCACATAAATTATGAGATAACTTTCTTTTAAGACTGTAAAAAAGTTGATCTTTGATACAGGTTTAGAGACAAAACTTGTGACATTGAACTCTTTATGCAAAAAAACCACCTCAGAAGCGTCGTCTAGGGAGATAGATCGCTTGTCTCGTTTCGACCAAGGTTTTCTAGGCAAGTAAACTACAAACCGATGACGAAAAACATACAATTCTGAGTTGACCGTGAATTTTACTGAAACATAATTAAGCTCCTTTATGACAAAGTTCTTGTGGTAATTGTAAACTAAGAGTTTTAGTGATGCTGATAAAGTAGCAAAACAAGTCAACAATTTGCATGGAATAAAAAATGCAACTGTGGTCCATGTAGTATCCGTACATCATGAAGGATACCCCGCCTTCCACTGAACCTTGCCTTTGGCTGAAAGCATGCAATTAATATTGAAGTTGGGTGAACCATGAAGTAGGCCTAATTTGATACTACAAGTAACATGCATCCATACACCAAGATTGGTTAAAAAACTCTTAAAACTAAAGCCACGACAGGGATTTTCTATGATGATTAGTGAATTGCGAAAGGTAGGTCATACTGACCTACCTTTAGTATGACCTACCCTTGAATCATGATGGATCGTTAGCCTACAATGCATACATACACCACATTTGATTAGTGTAAACCAAAACCACTTGAAGCTATAAAACGGACAACAATCTTCTATGATGCTCAGTGAACCATGAAAGATAGGTCAGTGACCTACTTCTGATATATAACTAACCTTTCTCCTAAGATACACATCTATATAGCCATAGTTGAATACATGTATTTGTGAAGAATTCTTCAGAATATAGTTCGTACAAAAGATTTGGGACAGACAAACACAATTTTATATGATGTGCAGTAAACCATGACAAGTAGGTCAGGGTGACCTACTTTTCATAGGCTACAGAAACTTAGCATACAATGCATCCATAAACCAAGTTTGGTTGTAACTGTATAAAAAAAACCTTGAAACTACAGCCCAGACCATAGTAACCAATGATGTTCAGTGACCTATAAAAAGTAGGTCACACTTTTGATGCGTTACACACCTTTCATGTCTTTAGGCTATGAAGCATCCCTATGCTGACTAAATATGAAGAACTTCTGAAAATATAGTACGACCAAAAAAAAATCGGGGACAGACGAATACAATTTTTTATGATGCTTACTGAACCATGAAAAGTAGTTCATGGTGACCTACTTTTTACATAGGACAGCATTAGGGTACAATGAATTCATATACTAAATTTGGCCACTGAAAATACAGTTCAGACAAAAAAAACCTGGACAAATGAAAGCATATACGGACAAAGCGATTACTATATCCTCCTGAAACTGAGGTGTGCATAAAAGTTGAAATCTGTCAGGAAGCTAAGGAGATGTATTTTGACAATTTCTGGTAAGGTTTTTTTTACAAAACTAAGATTTTCACCCCAAAAATTGACCAATCAAAATTCTAAACAGGAGTTCTAAAGCCCACCACTATAGGACCCTTCCAGGCAAATTTAGTTGAAATCTATCAAGAAGCTAAGGAGGAAACATGTGACACTTTCCGGTAAATTTTGTACAAAATCTCAGATTTTCACCCAAAAAAATCTACCAGTCAAAATTTTGAATAGATATTCTAGAGCATACCACTGTAGAATTCTTCCACACAAATTTTGTTAAAATTTATCAAGAAGCTAAGGAGATATGCTTTGACACTTTCCAGTAAATCTTTTACAAAATCAAATATTTTAACCAAAAAAATTGACCAATCAAAAATTTGAATAGAGGCTCCAGAGCCTATCTCCATAGGATCCGTCAAGACAAATTTGGCCGAAATCTCTCAAGGAGTTAAGGAGGAGATATGCTCCGACACTTTCCGGTACATTTTTTATCAAATCTAAGATTTTCACCCAAAAAATGTACCAATCAAAATTCTGAACAGAGGTTCTAGAGCCTACCACTATAGGATCCTTCCAGGCAAATTTAGTTGAAATCTGTCAAGAAGCTAAGGATGAGATGCATTTTGACACTTTCCGGTAAATCTTTATAAAATCTCAGATTTTCACCCCAAAAATTGACGAATCAAAAATCTGAATAGAAGTTCTAGAGCCTAATTAAAATCTGCCAAGCGGTATAGGAGGAGATACATTTTAAAGCAAAAGTTGATGGACGGATGACGGACGGACGGATGGACAGACGACGGACGGTCGCCATGGCATAAGCTCACTTGGCCATTCTGGCCAGGTGAGCTAAAAAGTTAGGTGGCCCTACTGGCCAGGTAGTCAGATGACAGTCCAGTGGATGCCAGCCCCAACCTCGCGCATGCGCAGACTAGCATTTCTTCTGACTAATTTATTGGCTGACACACATGCAACTTAAGAAAGCCTGAAGACCGAGCCTCTGTGGGGCGGAGTGGCCGGGTCCATGTTAAGGAGGTAAGTATCAACTCTCTCGTGAAAAAAGAAATCCGTGATTTCGTTTATTTCACTTCAAGAGTATACTTACCTCCCTAACACTCTTTGATATTGCCAGAATTCGTCAGTCAATTCGGCGGGAGGGAGGCGTGGTCAAAAGAACAGCTCTTCCATATGCGCATCTCTGCGTTTAAGGCACTAACCTTCTGAAATTGTGCGAGAACACAATCAGGGAAGGATTTGAGCATCGGATAACACAACCGATGGCTGAGAGAAGACCATATGTCATATGTGCTCCCCCCCACACCCACCCCTCCCCATCTTTTCTTGGGAGGGAGACAGAATGACCTCAATGTCCCATAAACTCCCAATGTACAAGTGCCATGTACTAGCACATAAGACGAAAAGGCTCCATTTTCGTATATTCTCAAGAATGTGACAAATACAATCAACAATGAACAACACATGAACAAGACTTACCTTGTGATTTTTTGCTGTTGTCATCATCTCCCCATTAGTGAAGACTGATGCAGATCTGGCAAGTGGTTGTTTCCATTGATAAATTGTGATGTATAAAAAGTGAGAAGACCTCATCAAAAATTGAACACCTAAATTATTTTTTCAAAATCGATAAGGCGAGAGGATTCGAGGTGTCATGGAGGTATTGGTCGGTAAAACTCGACTCACAGTGCACTGGGCTACTGACATAATGTCGTCGACAGGGACCCCATTAAACAGGGCAGTGGAAGCCACTACGCCGAGAAAACACTGTGAGCCTTGGCAAAGTCAACTTGTTTACCTGTGGCGGATTTATGACAAAACTGAATACATTCTACAATCTACCTAGAAATGGTGTCCTTGGAAGCCCTACCATGAGGTTCAATATGCGACAATCATAAAATTGTAGGACCCGTCCGCCATTCCTGGTTAAAATATGGGTTGACCTGGATATTTCAAAGACTGGTTTTTAGCCATGAAATTTATCCTAGCTAGAAGCCTAAGGCCTTCCCCTGTAACCACATAACGGTCTGCCTCGGCTGATAAGGCATGAATTTCGCTTCTCCGCCTAGCCGAGGTCGCAGCAATTAAAAATACAGTTTTAAGTGTCAACATTTTCATAGAAATGTAACTAAGTGGTTCAAATGGCTTATCTGCTAATACCTGAAACACTAGTGATAAACTTCAAGACGGAAACACAGCGGATTCCTTGGTCTTAGAATGGCCATGCCTTTAATTAAAGTATTTATTGTACTTACTTCATCACTTCCCCTATTAGCCAAGCAAGGGATAACTTCATTAAAGCTGACTTGTAGCCAGCAATAGAGTTAGGCTTGAGGCTATAGCATCATACAAAGGAAATCGGCTACTACCTGGATACATAAATCCATTGGATTAATATATCTTTTTGAGAACCATTCTGCAAATCTGTTGATTTTATAATTATATGTTCTAGAGGTTGACCCCCTTCTGGCTTTTGCCATGAACATGGCTGTTTGCTCAGAAAAGCCCTCCTTAACTGTGGATTCCTTGACAACATCCACGCAGTCATTTGGAATATTGACGGGTTGTTGTGCAAGGCCTTGCCCTGGAAGATTATGTTTCTTTCATTAAGAAATGTTCCAGGCCCAGTACTACTGCTCATAATTCCAGTAGATTGATATGTTTTTGTGACTGATCCAGATTACAAAGCCCTGAAATTGGGGCTTCTTCCAGGAAAGCTCCCCATCCCTCCATTGATGCATCTGTATACATCGTTATCCGAGGGTGGGGAGGGGTGATTCTCTCTTACCATTCACCATTGAAGGTGGTGAATAAGAGGCTCCAATACCGGCACATTTGAGTCCAGTGATACTGTACTCTGGGTCCACTGTGTCATGGGAAACAGGTGGATAGGCCGCCTGCGTAAGGATGCCTGTGGAATGACTGGTTCCAATGAATCCATCAACCCCAGCATTCTCAAGTAAACCCGTGCCAGGACATGACGATTGTTACACACTGACTGTATTAATGAGATGAGTACTTGTACCCTCTCCTGAGTAGGATAAACATATCCTATCTCTAGATCGAAGAACATTACCAGGTAAACAGAGTCAGCTCTGAATTTTGAAAGTTGAATATCCAGCCTAAGCCTGTGAGAGTTTTTAGAACTATCACCAGATTTGCTGATAGACTTTCCTGATTGTGTGCTTTTAATGGCCAGTCATCTATGTACGTATGGACTGCTATGCTTTTCCTGCAGAGGTATGCTGTTATCGCAAGGACCACCCTGGTGAAGACCCGAGGAGCTGTAGAAATTCTGAAGGGTAAAACCCTGAATTCCCACTGACGGCCCTGGAATGCAAACCTCAGGTACCGGCAAAAACTCCTTGCCATTGGAATGTGAAAATATGCATCTTTCAAATCTATTGATGCCATCCACATTCCTTTCTCCTACCGTTGCCAACACTGATTTCACCGTTTCCATTTTGAAACTCGGCGTGTCTATGAACTTGTTCAGTGGCTTGAGGTTGAGAATTGGTCTCCACCCTCCAGTGCTTTCTGTCACTAGGAAGACGGTTGAATAGAAGCCTGGATAATTTTGTGCTAGTTGAATTGCTCCTTTTTGTATGAGGGAATTTATTTCCTTCTCTATCCACAACCATTGATCGGGATCTCTTGGATTTTGAGTCCAGATCGGAACCAGAGACAGCTGCGATGGCGGACCTACTATCCAGTCGGGATGGTACCCAACTGAAAGCTATTGTAAGACTAAGCAGTCCTGAGTCAACTGCTCCCACTCTTGCCAGTGGTGGGCCAGGCAGCTCCCACTGGTCCACCTAGGGAGAGGTGGACATGAGCAATGCATGAGTGGCACTGTCTCTGGATGCAGAAGCACTGGAACGATCCTTATCGTGGCAACCGGCCCATCAGGCACGGCTACCACGAGCAGATCTTAACATGCCACGGCCCGCACCACACACCCCTCGGTGCGAGGGTGACTGCCTGCACTGGAGGAGCCTGCGTGCGCCCACCCCCACCCCCCCCACTTGCTGACTTGGCCACTGCCACCCCGTGCCTGCTGAGGACGGTACAGGGATGGGGGGGGGTGGAGCGGGAATGCGTTCCATTTGGCGGAGCACTTCAAATTGCTAGCGCAGAACCCTCTGGTTATTCACCAGGGTGAACGTCTCTTGGAAGTACCTACATCCCTCACCCCCAGAGACCTGGACCTAGGCGTACGCAGAAGCATATTGTACAGGTCCCGGGACGGGCACTGATTGTCAAGTGCAAACGTGCGCCATGCCCAGACACTCCTGGTCACAGACCGGATTAAACAATCCAGAGCCGGGTTAATATAATCCTCTGGACTGTTACCGGACTGGCTTAGCTTGGCGTGATGCAGATGCCGTTATTATCCCCTGTAAGGGCTGCGAGACGTGCAAGAGCAACGCGGTGTTAGTCGCACGCTCATGCACAGCACTCCCGTGCCTGGCCGCGTGTCTTTGCCTAGCACAGCACGATCATCCGTGCTGGGCTTAGGCACTACACGGTACTTCTGGTATTCACCAGGTACGATGTGGCATCACTTTGCTACCTCGCGAGGGGCCTTCACGAGACATCCATGCGCCTTAATGGACGCCTCTGCCGCTGAGAACACATCCATGATAAGCTCTGCTAGCCACGGGCACTGGCCCTGCTGGCTGTTCCACAGCAAGATCTGGCCTGACGTTGATTAGGCAATGGCAAGCGTCAGACCAGTCTTCCTCTGTGACTACCTGAGAATGCTCGACTAGGCGCGGGCCTTCGTCATCCTCTAGAACATTCACAGGTGATTGCATGGCTGGAGGAACCGATACTCCTAGCAAGCCAGTGAAAGCATGCGGGCCCGATAGAACAGGCATGCCAAAGCCAGCTTGACCAGGCGCAGGCACCATGGCATTGCGTGGGGTATAATTACTCGCCACACTACGGCCCTGGCCAGAACCAGCTATACCACCGGCAAGCCGAGGTATGCGGTAATGCTGGCCATCGGCCCCAACCCGGGCTAGCTTCTGCACCGAGAATGCTACTCCTGCATGAGTAGACCCCTGGAAAATGTTGCCCGTGTTCCCCGCGAGGGGTGCACGTTCGTCAATTTCCATGTCTACAACGCCAGAAGGCGAGCCCAGCAAATAATCCTCTTCTTTGTAGCTAGAAAGATTAGACTCCGGGTCAGCGAGAAATGCTAACCCGGACTGGCCAGGAAAGGTACCATAAGAGGTAGTGGTACCTATAGGGTGCGGATAATCCTGGGAACCCAATAAACGGGAACCAGGCTCCAGCGACACCTGCCCACAAATGACCGGCGCGGCAAGCCTGCTGCCAGTGTTCTTATAGTGAGCTTCTGTCCCTTCAAAAGGGACCACTGCTGAATCATGGGCGAAAACTGATAAATCCCTAAGGAAAACCAATTCAGAGCTGGGAATTATTTGCTCCGGAGAAGGAGACAAAGAAGGATTTGGCCCAGGGAGCATGCTGCGAAGCATCTCTGGAACCAAATCCGTAATAGTCTTTTTCATCTCTCCCAACATCTCTAGACGGAAGGCTTTCATATCCATGGTGGACAAATCCTTCCTCTTACCCTTCTTACCCACACTTACACTCTCCCGCTCCTTATTTGAGCGCTTCTCATCCTCTGACGCCTTCTCTTTGGCCTGCAGCGACAAAAAGTCAGACATTAGATCATCCCCGGCCCCCCCCCCCCCCACTGTGTACATACATCATAGTTTAAGTGGCCCACAAGAACTGCATGAAAAGCATGGATGAGGGGCGAATCTAGGCTTAATGAAGCGACCACAGTTGGGACAACCAGGTTTCTGAAAGGCCACAAGACAAAGACAATGAGTATTTTAGTTAATGAATTAGTAAAACTCAAACCAAAATAAACAGGAGAGGACCAATGGCCATAAAGACCATTACAAAAATCTCTAGATAAATCAGCGTTGGACAAAACATTTTGTTAATAAAAAGTGCAAAGCTGATTATGACATCATACATGTATCTTCAAAAATAAGAAGGCAATCCATGAATTGTATTCAAAACCAGAGCATAAAAACTGGAAAGGATAGTGATACAAGCGATGTAAACATCAGATAAACAGTGATAAAAATTGGCAGATTTCAGAAATATTTCTAAATAGTTTGAAGCGCCTAATATAATAACACTAGAATACCTGCTTCTTGAGCATAGACATACTACCCGATCACATGAACTGGATACTCCACCATTCTCTATGACCTCTTAAACTTCTCCACCATAAGGGGAAGGGAAATGGACCAAGAGGGCAGTGAGATCTTCTTACGAGACCTCCAAGTCACTGGGCATAGATTTTGTTTCTAACATGATAGTGGGAAATGGAACCTTGGTGGAGAGAAAAACAACCCCTCTGAAGATGTGCTGTCCTTTTCAATCATAGATAGATACCTGTGGACACAAACACAAAGACAGATTAGAATTTCAAAGCGCCAGATGTAAATAAATCAGTTTAAATGGCGACTATCACGTCTAATCATGAATCCCAGAAACACATTACACGCGGGATTAAAACGCTAAATTAGACAAATATGTATTTGAATTCACCTGATAACTCGGTCCCGGTCCTTCCTCTGTCGATTTAGCTTGAGAAGACATCGTTATAACGTGGAATTGAGTTTGTATAGACACGACAAGCAGAAACTTAGCAAAAAATTTAACTAGCATGCGTATCTCTTTGCCAATAAATTGGAAAAGAGGTAGTGCTAGTCTGCGCGAGGTTGGGGCTGGCATCCACCAGACTGTCATCTGACCACCTGGCCAGTAGAGCCACCTAACCTTTTTTAATCTGAGTGTTTATTGAGTGAAAGTCGATATTTGGGAATATCAAAGAGTGTTAGGGAGGTAAGTATACTCTTGAAGTGAAAGGAGTTATCATCTGTAAACCAATTTTCAAGATGGCCTCCCATGGCGGGTGGCCATATTGGATTTCAGTTCACCGTTAATTTCAATAGGCTTCTGCCTCAGACCAAGTGCAGTCATCCTATAAGTTTCAAAACAATCCGATAAACAGAAATGGAGTTTTCGTCCATAAACCAGTTTTCAAGATGGGTACTGGTGTCCACATTGGAAGTCAGCTTATCGTCCATTTTGATAGGTTTCTTCCTCCCTCCTAATCCAGTCATCCTATTCCTATCAAGTTTCAAAATGCCCTGATACACAGTAATAGCTGAGTTATCATGCGGAAACCACTCTGCAGCCCACCTGCCCACCCATAAACGCAATCACATAAAACCACACCAGTTTTTTGGGAGGAGTATGAAAAATGCCAATATGGCTGCCAAGTGCTAACTTCTGATTGGTTCTTGGTTTTTATGTATTATCTGCCTTTAACAGCCTTTAATGACCATTAGTCCATAATCATACTTAACAAATTTTGACCCAATCCATTCAGCCGTTCTGAAGGCGTTTTTGCGAAAACTATGGCATCCAAGACGGTCATCAGACAAATCGATGAATGACATTATCTCAAGCAAACCTCTTTCAGCCCTTGGGCTAGATGAGCTTTCTTGAGTTTCAAATCTATGATCGAGCAGTTTCCGAGATGTTAAAGGTGTGTCTAAAGTAGCATAAAAGCCAAGATGGCCACTCTCAAAATGGATGAAATAGCTTCATTTGAACAATCTTGGATCTGTATGCCCCAAGTATGTTTCCCGACAAATTTGAATGAAATTGACCAAGTAGTTCTTGAGAAGTCATTTAAATGAAAAGTTGATGATGGAGATCACAACAGACTGACAGATGGACGGTGGCCATGGCATAAGCTTACTTGGCCTTTCAGGCCAGCCAGGTGAGCTAATAATACATTTATCTGCAAAAGCATTTAAACATGTAAATGTTTCATAGTCATATTACTAAGAAAGTTAGGTATCTGTGTTGGTCTGTAGAGACAGTAACAAGGTCGATAGAATCTCGATGGAATCTTGGTAGCCGAGGGTTCTGGATTTTTTTGGATTCTCCAGATTTTTTGGATCAAGCCCAAATTTGTGGAATCTTAGTGTATGGTTCCATCCTTTCTTGTGTTAAAATTTGAACCAAACTTGGTCCAGTAGTTTCCGAGATATCCACAGATCCAGAATTTGATCAGATCTAGATCTGTGTTCTTTTACCTGGAACACGGCCAACGCCTGGCAATTTCCTTCGTTGTGTTACAATTTGAGCCAAACCGGATCAGTAGTGTCTGAGATACTGGTTGCTCACCCGCAGCCTGCGGCTAAACATTGCCAGGGCAACAACACATGTGCGGCTAAATGCAGCAATTGCGGTAAATTTTCAGGAAATGCTGGAAACATTGTTTCCCGCATTCACAGCATCGCAGATCCTTAGTAGCACTGTTACCTGCACCGGGAATTCATATGTATGATTACTGTATTCTGCGGCTGCAGTAGTAGAAACATCATACAGCTGCAATCAGTCCTTCTTCGCTTTTGCCCACTGTATTCTGTGGCTGCAGTAGTAGAAACATCCTACAGCTGCAATCAGTCCTTCTTCGCTTTTGCCCACTGTGTCTTGTCCTCAGCCAATATCCTTAGCTTCCTCCTGAAGGTCCATTCTTGACTTGAGTGTACCTAATCCTGCTTTCTTGAGGTCACCTCGTAGCACGCTTAGCAGATTTATGCAATGACGTCCTCTCCTGGCTCTGTATTTGCTGGCTCCTAGTACGGCGAATTCCAAGGCTCTCTGTGCTGGTGTGTCTTCTGGCATCCTTAGCACATGGCCAAACATGCACCATCTTTGCTGGGCGACTTTTACAGACAGCTGCGACGTATTACACATCTTGTATAGTGCATCGGTGTCCAGTAACGGTGCGTAGGTGTTTGCGGTGGCAGGCGTCAAGTTTGTCTAGAGCTGACTTTGGAGCTGCCCAGCTGTTACAGTTATACATCATCAAGGATACGCAGGTTGCATTGTATAAACGCAGTCTTTTTACCAAGGGCATCTTTGATCCATGAATCCATAGCTTCCAGAAGGACTGGAAAGCTATGTTCCCCATGATGCAGCGTGCAGCAATGTCAGCAGTACCACAAAGCAGTGAGCCCAGGATTTTACTTTTCCTCCATGGTTCGCCGCTACAGAGTGGATCGTCATTTTCTTTAGTTTCATGCTTTGTAGATAGGTATATGTGGGTGAACTCTGTTTTGGACTCATTCTTAAAGAGATTCTCAATTTTTAGTTTGCTTGCAGCTATTGGGAGAAGTTCATCAAGAGGTTTCTTTTCCTCATCTATAAAGTCCACATCGTCGGCATATTCCATCTCTAGCGGCATGTCCAGTATTGACACCGGGGTGTGTGTGTGGTCTTGTGGAGTTTTCCCCAACGGATTTCAATGCAGCAGCCAGGTAACAGGTGAAGAGCACAGGGGATAGACCATCTCCCTGTGGGGAGCCGATTGATGTCTCAGACTCTACAGACTTCACTGACTTGACTCGTACTCTCAGCTTGGTGTCTGCAAGCAGTAGTCTCACTAGCCGTAGCTCATCTTCATTTCAACTGGCCTGGCGTAGTACGTCTAGGATCTTTGAGCGTTTACTTGTGTCGAAGGCTAGTGACATGTCAATGCCCATTTTGTGGAAATCCCAGTGTTTGGACATGACTACCGACAGAAGCATGCGTTGAGCCCATACAATGTCTGCGCAGCTGCGTCCACGTTTGAAGCCACTTTGACATGATCTGGTGAAGTCGTCAATCTTGTCTCGGATGCGGCATAGAGTAACATTGGATAGGATTTTCCGTATGCTGCCAAGGAGCACAATGGGCCGCAGATTGGCTGGGGGGGGGGGGGGGGGGGGGGGGGGGGCAGGTGGCTTCTTGGGTTTTGGTAGCGTGATAAGGATGCCTTGGCCTACAGCGTCGGTGGGAAGGTGGTGCATAAAAGCTGAATTGATTATGTGCGTGATCGGTTTTGAGATAATGTCACTTGCATATTTGCATATAGTTCATTGCTCATGCCATCAGGTCCAGATGCACATCCATTTTTCACGGCTTTAAGTGCCATCTCAACCTCTGCTGTATTAATTGGTGTTAGTAATGGCATGGGCTCTCCTGAGAATGGGTGCAAGGGCTTATCATAGTGGTCAGTGAACTGTTCCTTGAACCATTCTCCAATTGCCTCGGTTTTGCCCTGGTCAGTCCCGATAAAGTGTCCTTCAGAGTTGTGTACAGTTAGTGGTGGTGTGTAGTCAGCAACTCTCAGGGCTTGGGCTGCCTGAAACATTTTGTGGCAGTAATCCGTGGCAGTGGTTTCATCTGCTAGGGTATCTGGTAGTTGGATAGCAAGATCTTTTAAGCGTTCGTAAATGTAGCGCAGAATGTTATTGCATTCCTGGCGTAGTTTGGTGCGATCTTCACTTTGGCCACTTTGATAGATGCGCAGACGTAACGCTTTCTGTTCTGCTAACAGTTTTACTATAAGAGTGTCGTCAGTATACCTAGTTCTGTTGGGGTTGTTTTTTTGTATGTATATAAACAGGCCTAAACTGACCATTGGCATCCAGACTCTTCTAAACCTCTAGATAGCGTCAGGCAAAGTTCTCGAGTTTTAGCTTTAAATAGTGTTTGAGATACTACCCAGAATATGGTCTTGCGACGAATTGACAAACTGACTAATGTCCTACCTGGCTAAGGGACATGGCGGGTTATTGAGCTACTACCGACAGCTATGAACAGAGTTCTAAGACAATATCTTTTAAATGTGTTTCATCAGTTTCTCAGTGAAGCAAATTTAAGTGTGAAAGCTCATCAAAATAAACTGAGTTAGTCTTACTCCTGCTTTTACAGGCATATTCATCATGATCCAGGAACACACAGCCATGACAGCAGTGCATTAGAACAGACTTAAGTATAACATACCTTATCAGAGGCAGCCGAGGCAAACTTGGTGGCACCAACAGCAAATGTGGACCAGCCCTGAAAATAAAACATACAACAGATGAATACAAGGCATTTCAAACAACAAAAATCCCATTGTACAATTACTGTTTTTGATGAAATGAAACTGGCTTCTTTGTTTTATATAGATGTCTCCTGATGTAACTGGAATATCTACACCGATAGACTGCCATGGATTCATGTCTATATATTTCTAACCCTAAGCGACCCAGATTAAAACTCATCAGAGTTTGGAGATACTGCATGCATGGTTCAAGTCAGCCAAAACCAGCCTCTGCAGTGGTTTTGAGGAATGTCCATGCGCAGACCAAGAAAAGCCGATTTTTGTAAATTTATCCCTGGAATGCCTGACTCGATAACTGAGCCAGGCATTGCAGTGGTAAATTTTAAAGTCTTTTATTCACTTGTATATTTTCAAAAATAGTCTTTTATTCACTTACAAATGGATATTCAATGAGGAAATGTTTAATTATTTTGACCAGATTTGACAATTAACAGGTTAATATATGAACTTGTTGCCCAATTAATGATAAGAAAACTAACATGTAATTTTGTTCTTGTTTCAAATGAAAATGAACCTTCATCAATGAGTTCATTGATGATACTGTGTTTTTGACAGACTGAATAATAAAGGCCTGTATTGCTCACCTGGAACATAGAGATTTCATCTAGAAAGGCCATCAGCTATAAATAGAACTCTTAAGGAGTTGAACAGAATTGTAACAAGAAGACAGCGGCCAGGTTTCAACTTCTCCTGAACAAACCTTAACGGCCCTTAGTCCCTAATCATATCTCCCAAATTTTGGCCCGATCCATCCAGCGGTTCCAGAGGTTATTTTCGTGAAAATTAGGTCATCCAACATGGCTGCCGAACCATTTGGCCAATCAAATTCCCTTGAACAAACTTGGTTCAGCTCTTGCCCTAAATGATATTTCATGACTTTTAAATCAATCCCTAGAGAATTTTAAGGTTTATAAAATCAGACAAAATCCAAGCTGGCCACCGGCCAAATTGGCCAATCGACTATGTTTGAACAAACTTGGCCCACTATGCCTTAACCTAAAGATGCATCCTGCTAAATATAATTGCAATCAGGCCAGTGGTTCTAGAGAAGACATCATTTAAAGAAAACTTTGACGAACAATGACGGACACCAAGGCATAAGCTCATGTGGCCTTTCAGACCAGCTAAACTAAAAACCAATTTTGGCTTCAAAATCCATCAAATAAAAAATTCCAATATGAGCATCAAGATGCTGAATACTGATTGGTCAATTGATGTGTTTAACGTACTAACATCCTTTGGACAAACTTGAATGGCCCTTAGTCCCTAATCATATTTCCCAACTTTGGGCCCAATCAATTCAGCTGTTCAGGTCGTTTTCGTGAAAATTAGGTCATCCAACATGACCAACGAAGAATTTGGCCAATCAAGCTCGCCTAAACAAACTTGGATCAACTATTGCCCCAGATAATGCTGTATGAGACTATGAGTTTGGAATTGATTCCCCCAAGCAGTTTCGGAGATTTTAAAACCATCAAAATCCAACAAGGGTGGGCTGCAAAATTGGTCGATCGGCTCCTCTTGAACAGACAAGGATATCTATGCCCTAAGGTAAGGATGTTTCCTGCCAAATACAATTGAAATCAGCAGAGTGATGCATGAGATAGACACATTTACATTTCCTATTGATTTAGTATGGGAGCTTTTGGTGGGAAAACAATCGAAGATCGCTCCCAAACCATATATCTAACAGTTTCGAAAGTGGCAAATATGAAATCAGCATATCCAAAAAACTATATAAAACCAATTTCGGCTTCAAAACCTCATCGAATAAAGAATCCAATATGGCCATCAGGCTTTCTCATAAGGGTACTTTTGAGGGTATAGACCCCAAAAATGTAACTGGGGACTAACAAAAGTTGTGCTAGTGGGTCCCATGAGAACCCTGAAAATCTTGCATGATCCTTAAATATTAATTAGATTCATAGGTTTTTGCACAAAGACCCCCCAAAAGCTATCATTGGACCTCATAATTCATAGCTGTGCACCCATGATACTCTCTAATTTTAGCATGGATGAGAAAAACTGCATGAGAATCCTAAATTTCAGTTTGGGAACCCCAGATGTCAGGTTGGGACCCCTAGAAGTTGTTTTCACGAAGCTCAAGCCATCCCAGATGGCCGTTGAAGCATTTTGAATCATCGCCATGGCATACGCTCATTTGGCCTTTCATGCCAGATAAGCTACCAATGTTTAATTAGCTGTACAATTGTTATTGCCTGCAATAATCATGAGATAAAAGCTTATTGACATCTTTTAGGCTTGGGCGATTACGTAATTAAATAAAAAATTGTGATGTTTTAAATCGTGAATTTATATGATTAACAAGAGCTCCGAAAATGGCGCATAATACATGATGACAAACGGACAGCTATTAGAAAATATTTATTTTTTCGTCAGACCAGTAATCCTTATTAAGTGTCAAAGCAATCCGCTAAACGGTCAAGGACGTATCGTTCGGAAACCAATTTTCAAGATTGCTGCCGCTGACTGGTGGCCATATTGGATTTGGATTATCGTAAATTTCGATAGGTTTCTTCACCAGACATATTCCTACAACCCTAGGAAGTGATCCGATAAATGGTAACGGAGATATCATCCAGAAACCAACTTTCAAGATGGCAGCCCATGGCTGGTGGCCATCTTGGATTTTGGATTAGTGTCGATAATAGATGTAGACCTAATCTTGTCCCCGGATAAAATGGGTTACGTCTGGTATAACAGCTGGATTCACACTGCTAATGAAAACAACTCATGCTGCTTCCAGCTGGCAAAATTAGTCTGTAAATTAAGCGCCCCTCACATTATAAATAAACTCAACCCGTGACATTCTGATGTGTAGCAGGGGTGAGTCAACTGTAAATATTTAGGCATGTTTGCATTCACTTCCATAAATGCTCAGAGGGTAAGAGCAGGTTTAGCCAATCAGAATGTGGTGTGCGGGGTATTTCTAAAATATACTAAAATATGCAGGACTACTTGTGTGTAAACATATGTCACATTTAAAATTCACCCTTTAATTGTTCACCATGTTGCTTCAGCTTTAAGCCTTACTATAACTCAGGTAACCTTCAGTGGTGACCTGTCGACCATTCCATTGTTATTCAAATTAGCTCTACCCATCTAGGTACTTAATTAAAGGTAGTTCAGGCAACGTGGTCAGTCAAAGATTAAGAGCTGTACCTGGCACACTGTGTGTGCGTTTTAGTTAAACTGCTGTTGTGAAATTGCAGCACGTTTTGTTTTATTCCTGTTTCTGATCGCAACGTTTCCTTGGTCATGCCTCAGGTAGGCTGTAGTTATTAAAATTCAATTTGTTTTATATTGTTTCCAGTTATTGGACCCTTTTAACACTGTGTACCCATGTAAAGTAGTTCTGTCAGTAACAACCGTAACATGGTTATCTGTGGGATATTATACTCCACATATCCCCTGACTGTATTGTCCTATATTTGATATTTTGTCACTGTAATTATTATTATTATTAGTATTCTAACTGGGGTCTGTTTATTTTGCCTCAGTTATTTTGTTTGGTAACACGTGGCTTTCGTGACTTTCGTGGTCATTCCTGGCGCATGGTGTCGCATGATTCTGACACAACCCACACAACTCTAAAGTCGCCTGTCGTTCGTCTCCTTCCGACAGTCGTCCGTTCACTCATATCGTTCACCCATCTATGCAAGTTGACAGATATGCATGGAGGACCAAGACATGGCTATCAAGTCAGATAGAGCTCGTCCGCCCATCCGTCCGTACATCTGCTTGTCATACGTCTCATGAGTAGAAGCCTTTACAAGTTGCAGCTAAGTGCTCAAAATATATCACGTGAACTTTATACAGGCTATTTCGAACATTGACCACAGAGTAGTCGCGCGCCTTCCATTATTTATTATCAATCCATTTATTTATTTATTTATTGATTTATTCATTTGATTCATCCGTAAATTTTGTAAATTTACTGTAAGAAAGTTCTTATTTTCACAAATCTATTTGTTGATTTTGAATTTGTTGTAGTACCGTGGCAGACCCGTTTATTATTAAAGTTGGTTACACTTTATTGAATGTGTGTGACATGGGTTTGACACAAAACTCAGTACATTATGTGTCTGGTTTTGTGTGACACTCGTGACCCACACATAACACTGGGGGCTCGTCCGGGATATGTCACGTGGTAAAACTTCTGACAAATTCACTCACAAATGTAGCTAAATTCGGAATTATTCAATCAAGTCCGTAATAATTTTCAATGCAAGCATTGTTCTGTTTAAACTCGAGAAACTGATAACATGTTATCAATGTTGCTTTAATTTTTTCTGCAATTTGTCTTTAAAAGAAATTGTTGACATCCAAGGGTTAAAAGGGGTGCCGGAAATCAGAAATAGTTGAAGATATCGTTGGCATTTATAATTTGATTGACTTGAATTTAGAAGATGTTGTAATCTGAGGCGTGACCTAGGAAATCCCATGGAAATTATTTTCGATTCAAAATTTGATTCATTATTGCTGACTACAGTTCCTGAATGTGGTCGCATAGTTGACTGTCTAAATGTACAGTGTTATAGTATAAACCTAACTGTTTAATCAATGGAATCTCTTTCAGGTAATTCATTGTGGTAAGTGAGTAACACGCGCATTGTGTTCGCATTACTTGTTGTTTATTTCAGGTGTAATTAGACGTGATTTATATTTAGTACACGGCGGTACCGTATTTCAAGACCACACATAGTTTGATCAATCTATGGCCCTGTTGGAGCATTGGTTCTTGTCATAAAATATACCGTGAGCGTAGTAGTATTGCAGAAAATATGTGTATTTCGTCCACATGTACGTTTGTAGATGGAAGAAATAAAATTGCATAAATTCTTTTCGTATTCGTGCTAACTGTCATTTCGGATGGTTTGTTTTATCCATAAATAAATGACTTGTATATATTTATAGTAGGGCTGGGCACTATATCAATTTCTGTGTAGCGGCTGGCTGGTGAACTATGTTGAGCTCATGCATTTAAGGACACGCTTAAATTCTGCTTGTCCATTGCCATTTCATCGAGAGTCACGCTGTAATATTAGTATCGCTCTGTTTATTTTACCGTGTCAATTACCTGGTGCATTATTGCTTTGTAAAGCCGAGATGTCAAACTGACCTTGCGTAGCAATGTTTGACCGTGCATTATAATCGTATTAGGCCTAGTGAACGGCCCTGATTCTTTTGCGCAATTGTCTGGTCAATAATTTCTATTTAATTAGAGCACTGTACATATATTGTAGAAATTACATTGGTTTGTTGCGTTGCGTGATTTGAATATCTGACATTTTTTTCGTGATGGCTAGTCTTAAAGTCTTTATTGAACTTGGTGAAAAGTTCGGACTCAGTGGTGTAGACCTGCGCCAATATGCTGAAAAAGAGCTCAATAAAGCACAAGAATTAGAATGAGAATGTAGAGCTCACGATCGCGATCTGAAAAAGATGGAGTTAGAAATTTTGGAAAAGAAACAGAAAATTGAGATCAAATCCGAAACAGCTGATAATTCTCAAAATTATAGTGGTCCAAAATTGACCGTATTTGATGACTCCAAAGACCAAATGGATGTTTATATCGAGGGATTTGAGTGATTTGCTTTAATTAGAAAATGGAATGATGCCGACAAAGCAGTATTTCTTGGTACATTATTGCATGGTAGAGCATTAGAAGTGTACACCCGTTTAACAGCCGATGACGCAAATAATTATAAAACATTAAAAGCGGCCTTATTAAAGGCCTATCAGCAAACTGAACACGGGTTTAAAAGGAAATTTTTCTCTCCCAAGCCCAGAAAATAATGAGACACCAGCACAATTTGCATTCCGTCAAGCAACATATTTTGACAGATGGGTCCAAAGACATGCAAATTTTCATGAAAGAAAAATCACCAAAGGACATGGAAGAAACTGTAAAATCGGCAGAAATTTTCATGGAAGCTAGGGACTGGAGTCGCCTTGGTATCACTGAAAAGCGTAATAAACCAAACAAATCTAAGTCAGATTCCAGTACTAATGCTACTACTAAAAATTTCAATAATTCTCCTTCAGTAAAAGGGGCTGATAAATTTACTGACGGTAAGCGTGTCTGTTTTAAATGCAATAATCCAGGTCATATTGCCCGTGATTGCTTCAGTAAGCAACCACCGAAGGAGCGTTATGTCAGCGCTTCGTCGTGTATAACATGCAATAATTCAGTACCTGTCAATGATGTGCTAGCTGAATCGAAATCCCAAGCAAATTATGAATGTTCAATTGATCAAGACAATGCTTATTTAAAGTGTGGATGTAGTTTACTGGTATTAGGTGGTTTACACCAGAGCCATGGTATTTCGTTATCATCCTTACCTGTTACTGATGGCTTAGTTGGAAATATTACGGTCAAGGTCATGAGAGATACTGGGTGCAATAGCGTAGTCATTAGACGTTCTCTAGTTCCTGAACAGTCAATGACTGGACGCAATCAAATTGAGTCACCATTTTATACTGGCAATGTTGATGCCCTTTGTCTGGAAGACCATATATGCGACATGGTTATAGGAAATATCCCAGGTGCTACAATCAATTCTGAAATTACTATGAAAACCACACAAACAAATGTGATAACTCCTGTAACTACTGATTCGTCAATCAGCGAGGAAGAAATGTTGACTTCTGCTCCAATGCAAACTAGAAGTCAAACTGTTACTAGTCCTGTTGGTCCAAAACCTCTGATTGTTCCTGACATTATTAAAACTGAGACTACTGCAGAGAGCTTGCGAGATAAACAAAGGGCAGATATCTCATTGAGAAAATTGCATGTATTAGCTGAGCAAAAAATCAGTAAACCTACCCCAAAGGGGACTGAACGTTATGCTTGTAATAAGAGCATATTGTATAGATATTTCCTTAAGAACACCAGTTCAAAAGAGGTCAAACAGTTAGTGGTTTCTATTGATTTATGTACAGCAGTACTTAAACATGGACACGAAACCCTTATGGCTGGTCATTTAGGTATGACAAAAACCATTGACAGAATTCTAGCTAATTTCTATTGGCCCGGTGCCAGGAGTGACATAATTAGATTTTGCCAGTCATGTGACTTATGTCAAAAGACTATTTCAAAAGGTCGAGTGTCAAAGGTCCCTGTTGAGAAAATGCCTTTAATTGAAACTCCATTCCACCGAGTCGCCATAGATATTGTAGATATCGAACCCAGAAGTAAAACGGGAAACAAATACATATTAACATTAGTAGATTACGCTACTCG
Organism: Chaetoderma sp. LZ-2023a; assembly: GCA_034401795.1. Classification (NCBI taxonomy): domain Eukaryota; kingdom Metazoa; phylum Mollusca; class Caudofoveata; order Chaetodermatida; family Chaetodermatidae; genus Chaetoderma; species Chaetoderma sp. LZ-2023a. The sequence goes on from CM067369.1 coordinate 251,035,991, forward strand.
TTATCCTGAAGCAGTTGCGCTTCCGTCCATTGAAACAGAATGGGTGGCGGAGGCATTAATTCAAATCTTCTCCCGTATAGGAATTCCTAAAGAAACCCTTTCAGATAATGCTTCAAACTTTACTTCGCAGATGATGACCAAAGTTTGTAGATTGTTATCCATAGATCAACTACATTCCACCCCGTATCACCCGATTTGTAATGTGCTCGTAGAAAAGTATAATGAGACCCTTAAGAAAATGCTACGTAAGATTTGTAGTGAGTGTCCTACTGATCGGGATCGCTATATCCAGCCATTGCTTTTTGCTTATCGTGAAGTGCCGCAGGAAAACATGGGATTGTCCCCATTTGAGCTGGTATATGGTCACGCTGTTAGGGGCGCATGACTGTGTTACGTGAATTATGGACCAACGATGATATTGAGCAAAATGTCAACACAACATATGAATATGTATTAGATCTCCAAACAACATATGAATATGTATTAGATCTCCAAACAACATATGAATATGGATTAGATCTCCAAACAACATATGAATATGTATTAGATCTCCAAACAACATATGAATATGTATTAGATCTCCAAACAACATATGAATATGTATTAGATCTCCAAACAACATATGAATATGTATTAGATCTCCAAACAACATATGAATATGTATTAGATCTCCAAACAACATATGAATATGTATTAGATCTCCAAACAACATATGAATATGTATTAGATCTCCAAACAACATATGAATATGTATTAGATCTCCAAACAACATATGAATATGTATTAGATCTCCAAACAACATATGAATATGTATTAGATCTCCAAACAACATATGAATATGTATTAGATCTCCAAACAACATATGAATATGTATTAGATCTCCAAACAACATATGAATATGTATTAGATCTCCAAACAACATATGAATATGTATTAGATCTCCGTAATAGATTAGAGCACACATGCCAGTTGGCCCATGAGAATTTGACTAATGCCCAAAGTCGATACAAGAAATAGTATGACAAGCCTGCTAAAATTAGGACTTTGTCCCTTGGTTCCAAAGTTCTGGTTTTTTTACCTACTAAGCATAACAAGCTACTCATGCAGTGGAAGGGTCCTTACTCTGTCATAGAGAAAATCGGTATTAATGATTACTGCATTCAGGTCGGATCAAAGGTCAAAATCTTCCACATTAATAGGCTTAAGTAATATGTCGAACGTCATGATCAAAATGTTGTCAATGTTATTGGTGCTATAGACCCTGAATCCGAGCCAGCTGAATTTGATAATGATCATTTATTAGACCATCATCCTAATGCTAAAACTGAATCCACTGATGATGTTCATATCAATCCTGCCTTATCAGATGAACAAATATCTGAGTTACGTTCATTGTTAGAAGAGTTTTCTGAAATATTTTCAAATATACCAGGTGTAACCTCCATCCTTGAACATGAAATTAAACTTACAGACTTGGAACCTATATGTGTAAAACCATACCCTATTCCTCACATACTGTACGATGCGGTTAAAGCTGAATGTCAAGATATGATTAAAATGGCCATAATTGAACCTGCAAATTCCCCATATCGCTTTCCATTGATAATGGTAAAGAAAAAGGATGGTGATTTAAGACCTGTCATAGATTTTCGGAAATTGTATAAAATTAGTTTTTGATGCAGAGCCCATGGTAACTTCGGACCAAATTTATGCCAAGGTTGAAAAATGCAACTATTTGTCTAAATTGGATTTCTGTAAGGGCTATTGGCAAATTCCCCTTAGGCCTAGTGATAGCTCAAAGGATTATACTGCATTTTACAGCCCATTTGGCCTAATGAGATTTAAAAAAAATGCCATTTGGTTTAGTCAACTCAGGTAGTTCCTATGATAGGATGATGCGCAAGCTTCTTGATGCTTTGGATCATGTAGAAAATTTTGTGGATGATGTCCTTGGATATACTCATTCATGAGAAGCGCACATGGTGGTTTTGCGTGAGTTATTCACGAGAATTCTTGATGCCAATTTAACTGTTAAACCATCGAAGTGCTACTTTGGATTTTCTGATTTAGAATATATAGACCATAGAGTCGGGTCTGGTCAGTTATCAAAGTTAGATGACAAAATGTGTCAAATTAAAGCTGCAGCTCCTCCCAAAACAAAAACTGCTCTCCGTTCATTTTTGGGATTAACTGGGTTTTATAATCGGTATGTACCACATTATGCAACTATGGCAGCACCCCTTACTGATTTAATCAAAAAGGGGTCTCCAAATAAACTAGTCTGGGAAGCCATCCACGATCGTGCTTTTGAAACTCTAAAAGGTCGGCTGTGTAATGCTCCTATTTTACATCCTCCTGACGTTGACAAAATTTTTGTTCTTAGAGTAGATGCTTCAGATGTTGCAGTTGGTGCCGTGTTACTTCAAGAGGATGGAAATGAGCTGTTCCCGGTAGCCTATGCGAGTAGAAAGCTCCAATCCCATGAAGTTAATTATTCTACTATAGAAAAGGAATGTCTTGCTATTGACTGGGCGACTAATACATTCGCAGTCTATCTGCATGGTACATATTTTGTCCCACAAACGGACCATCAACCATTGGCCTTTTTAAACAAAGCTAAAATTGATCTAGGATAATGAGGTGGGCTCTGTTCCTGCAAAGTTGAAGCTTTAAAATTGAGGTTATTAAAGGCAAAGATAATGTGGGAGCAGATTATCTAAGTCGGTCTGAATTGAAACTTGATGTAAATGATTAATTCTTGAAACTTGATGTAAATGATTAATTCTTGAAACTTGATGTAAATGATTAATTCTTGAAACTTGATGTAAATGATTAATTCTTGAAACTTGATGTAAATGATTAATTCTTGAGACTTGATGTAAATGATTAATTCTTGAAACTTGATGTAAATGATTAATTCTTGAGACTTGATGTAAATGATTAATTCTTGAAACTTGATGTAAATGATTAATTCTTGAAACTTGATGTAAATGATTGATTCTTGAAACTTGATGTAAAAGATTAATTCTTGAAACTTGATGTAAATGATTAATTCTTGAGACTTGATGTAAAAGATTAATTCTTGAAACTTGATGTAAATGATTAATTCTTGAAACTTGATGTAAATGATTAATTCTTGAAACTTGATGTAAATGATTAATTCTTGAGACTTGATGTAAAAGATTAATTCTTGAAACTTGATGTAAATGATTAATTCTTGAGACTTGATGTAAAAGATTAATTCTTGAAACTTGATGTAAATGATTAATTCTTGAGACTTGATGTAAATGATTAATTCTTGAGACTTGATGTAAATGATTAATTCTTGAGACTTGATGTAAAAGATTAATTCTTGAAACTTGATGTAAATGATTAATTCTTGAGACTTGATGTAAAAGATTAATTCTTGAAACTTGATGTAAATGATTAATTCTTGAGACTTGATGTAAATGATTAATTCTTGAGACTTGATGTAAATGATTAATTCTTGAGACTTGATGTAAAAGATTAATTCTTGAAACTTGATGTAAATGATTAATTCTTGAGACTTGATGTAAAAGATTAATTCTTGAAACTTGATGTAAAAGATTAATTCTTGAAACTTGATGTAAATGATTAATTCTTGAGACTTGATGTAAAAGATTAATTCTTGAAACTTGATGTAAATGATTAATTCTTGAGACTTGATGTAAAAGATTAATTCTTGAAACTTGATGTAAAAGATTAATTCTTGAGACTTGATGTAAAAGATTAATTCTTGAGACTTGATGTAAAAGATTAATTCTTGAAACTTGATGTAAAAGATTAATTCTTGAAACTTGATGTAAATGATTAATTCTTGAGACTTGATGTAAATGATTAATTCTTGAGACTTGATGTAAATGATTGATTCTTGAGACTTGATGTAAATGATTGATTCTTGAGACTTGATGTAAATGATTGATTTTAAATTGTGTTTGATAGTAATTTTATTTCATAGAAAATAGGATGGTGTTATGTCACATTTAAAATTCACCCTTTAATTGTTCACCATGTTACTTCAGCTTTAAGCCTTACTATAAGTCATGTACCCTTTAGTGGTGACCTGTCGACCATTCCATTGTTATTCAAATTAGCTCTACCTGTCTAGGTACTTAATTAAAGGTAGTTCAGGCAACGTGGTCAGTCAAAGATTAAGAGCTGTACCTGGCACACTGTGTGTGCGTTTTAGTTAAACTGCTGTTGCCCACCCACTGATCCACCTAGGGAGAGGTGGACATGACCAATGCAAGTGGGTTTGTCTCTGGACCCAGAAGCACTATCCTCGCGTGCCACGCCTTGCACTGCGCACACCTCGGTGCGTGGGCGGCTGCCTGGCTGGCTGTGCTGGAGGGTCCTGCACCGGCCCACCCCCCTCCCTCGCTGCTGGCTGGAGAGCGTGCGGCCAAGGCCTGCGCTGAGCTTGTGGCTGGCTCTGACCTGACCACCGCCACCAGGGGCCTGCTGAGGATGGTACACGGGGGCGCTGCGCTGATGCGCTCTCTACGGAGCACCGCAAATTGCTCATGCAACGCCCTCTGGTTATTTACCAGGGTGACCGTCTCTTGGATGTGCCTACATTCCTCACCTCCAAAGAGACCAGGACCTATCATAGGCAGCCGCAGCAGCCTATTGTACAGGTCCAGTGATGGGCACAGATTGTCAAGAGCAAACGTGCGCTGTGCCCAGACACTCCTGGTAACCGACTGGGTTAAGCAATCCAGAGCCAGGTTGATACCATCCTGGATGGCGCCCGCTGGCGCGATGCGGATGCTGTTACTACCCCCTGTAACAGCTGGGAGGCATCCAAGAGTACTGCAATGGACACTCTAGAACTCTCCTCCACATCACGCAATGCGGTGCTTGCCAAGCGCAGCATGCTCATGCACAGCGCTCCCGTGTCAGAGCGGGAGCCTGGCTGTGTGTCTTCGCCTAGCGCAGTGTGGTCATCCGCGTTGGGCTTAGGCACCACACCATTCTTCTGTCACTCGCCAGGTATGATGCAGCATCGCTTCGCCACCAGGAGACATCCATTTGCCTTAATGGACATCACTGCCACTGTAAACATATCAACGATATGTTCAGCCAGCGGCAGAGATGGCATCGCGGTAGCAGCCGGCTTACCTGCCAACCACGGGCGCTGGTCCCGATGGCTAGCCGACTGCTCCAGTGCGTTCTGGTCTGACATTTATTAGCCACTGGCACGCATTAGACCAGTCCTCCTCTGTGGCTACCTGCGAATGTTCGACTAGGTGCGGGTATTCATCGTTTTCTACAACATTCGCAGGTGTGAACGAGGCTGGAGATACCGATACTCCAGGCAAGCCAGCGAAAGCATGCAGGCCCCCAAAGAGCAGGCATGTTAAACATGTTGGCTAGTCCAAGAGCAGGAACCGTAGCATCGTGTGGGGTATAACTTGCCACACCATGGCCATGGCCAGCTGCTGTCATACCATTGGCAGGCCTAGGTATGCAATACGACTAGCCATCGGCTCCAACCCGGACCACCTGCGCCATGAAGTAGACCCTGCAGGAGTAGACCCAAAGAAAATGTCGCCCGTGCTCCCCGCGAGGGGTGCATGTTCGTCAATTTTCATGGACACAGCGTTAGGTGAGCCCAGCAGAAAATCCTCTTCCTCCTGGCCAGAATGCTTAGACTCTGGGTCAGCAAAGAATGCTAACCCAGACTGGCCAGGAAAGGTATCGTAAGAGGATACAGAACCTGTGGGCTGCGGATACTCCATGGAACCTGGGTCTAGCGGGCCTGGCTCATGAGCTACCGACGCGACAAGCCTGTGACCAGAGTCATAAAGAGCCACCCTTTCAAAAGGGGACACCTCTGAATCTTGAGTGAAGACTGATAAAGCCCTATGAAAACCAGATTCAGAGGTGGGGATTTTCTTCTCCGGAGAAGATGGAGACAATAAAGAACTTGGTCCAGTGTGCATGCCACGAAGCAACTTTGGTACCAAATCTTTTATTGTTTTCTTCATCTCTCCCATCATCTCAAGACGGAAGGCTTCCATATCCATCGATGTGGAAGCATTCCTCTTACCCTTAGAACCTACACTCCCACAAGCACTACATTTGAAGCGTGGGTGAGAGGCGAAACAAGGCTTCAAAAACTGACCACATATAGAGCAAGCAGGTTTCTGAAAAGACCACAAGACAAAGACATTGAGTATTTTAGTTAATGAATTAGTAAGCTCAAAACAAAATAAATGGAGCGAGAGCTACTGGCCATAAAGACCTCTACAAAAGTGATAAATCAGCGAGGACAAAACATGTTGTTAATAACAAGTGCAATGCTGATTATGACGTCATATCTTCAAAAATAAGAAGACAATCCGACTAGAAAACAACATCCAGGCGTACGGATGAATTGTATTCTAAATCCAAGAGCATAAATACTGGAATGGATAGGCAATAAGCTATGCGACCCATCAGATAAACAGTGATAAATTGGCAGAAGAAATCATAAAATATTTCAAATAGTTTGAAGTGCCTAATTATCATAACACTAGAATACCTGCATCTTTAGCATAGACATACTACCCGATCCTGATGCTCTGGCAACTCCACTATGACCTCTTAATTCTCTCCACCATTAAAGGGGAAAGGAAATGGACAAAGAGGGCAAAGCGAGCTCTTCTTCCGAGAACTCCAACTCACTCTGGGTATAGACTTTTTTTCCTAACATTTTTTTGGGAAAAGGGAGCAATTGTGGAGAGAAACACAAACCCTCTGCTGACTGTAGTGACCATCAATCATAGATACGTACCTGTGGACACAAATACAAAGAGAGCTTAGTATTTCATAGCGCCAGTTATGAATTAACCAGTTTTAATGACGCTTATCATGTTCCAGTCCAGGAAACACCTAACAAAATGAAACGAGACGCGAAATAGACAGAAATGTAATTGAAATCACCTGATAACTTGGTCCTGGAGGTTCCTCCGGCGATATAGCACGGTCCGACATCGTTATCTAGATTTAAGTTGAAAAAAGTGAAGAACAAGCAGAAACTTCAAGCATAAAACTTGTAGCATGTGTTCTCTTTAGCAAATAAATTGGAAAAGAGGAAGTGCTAGTCTGCACATGAGCGAGCTTGGGGCTGGCATCCGCCCGACTGTCATCTGACTACCTGCCCAGTAGGGGCACCATACTTTTTTATTCTGAGTGTTTATTGAGTGAAAGTCGATATTTGGAAATATCAGAGTGTTAGGGAGGTAAGTGTACTCTTGAAGTGAAATAACTGTTTATAAACATTTGTTAGCATACTGTTACTGATTACATTAAACTATTGCTGGAGAGTTTGGAAGTTCTCATGCTGACTTACAGGCATGTTTTTGAAGTGGACAGATGAGCTAGCTTGGAAAATACTTGCGTTTCCATGGACATGACTAACTTTATTCTAGGCATGTTGTATTATTCAACTTATTTAATTAACCCTTTAATGCTCAAATTTGGTAAGAAAATTTAAATATTTTCTTAATGAATTTCTATTTACAGGCCGAGAACAGAATTTTTTTAAATTTATCACGGGAATAACTGGCTCGGTTATCGAGCCAGTCATTTCACTGGTAAATTTTCACAAATTGTATTCTCTTAGCCTGTAAATGGACATTCCACAAGACCATTGCAGAGGCTAGTTGTGGCTGGTATGACCATTAAAGGGCTAATATTCCCTCTGGTAATCATGATAATTTACCACTAATTTGCAGAGAACCTCTACAACTGACATGAAGGTTCTAGAGAAATGTACTCACACTCTGAAGGGTTGACATTGTATTATCAAAGAAGTCATCATCTTTTTTCTCTGGTGTAATAGTATTCCCAAAGCCAACATATCGGCCACCCTGATTCGGCGCCATGTCCCTATAAAATAAAGAGAGATAAAAACTAAGTTAGTTCAGGATAAAGAAAATTGCTTTGATTAAGACTTTTCACTAGATATAGAGGATCTCTAACAAGTTACCATTTCACATCAAATTTATGACACACGTTTAGTAAAGCTTGGCACACATCAGAACAAGGCGATGCGACATCGATACATGCCACAAACATTATCACTACCTATCGTTTCATAGTTCCCTCGTGCCAGTGCTATGTTTTTATAGCAAACACATTAAAGTGCCTTGATACGACACCGATGCTATGCAACACCAAAGGTTTCTATCTCTACTAACAGTCACGTGACAGCCTTTCTTCGCATTTGACCACTGTGTCGTCTCCTCGGCCAACATCTTTAGCTTCATCAGGTCCATTTTTTATCTGAGTGTACAGAGTCCTGTTTTCTTGAGGTCACCTCGTAGCATGCTTAACAGATTTATGCAATGACATCCTCTCCTGGCTTTATATTTGCTGGCTCCTAGTAGGACGAATTCCAAAGTTTACTTTGCTGATGTGTACCCTGACATCCTTAGCACATGGCCAAACATGGACCATCTTTGATGGGCAACTTTTACGGACAGCAGCAATGTATTACACACCTTGTATAGTGTATCATTGGAAATTAGGCTGTCTGGCCATCGGTGTCCAGTGATGATGCGAGATGTTTGCGGTGGCAGGCATCAAGTTTGTCTAGAGCTTCCTTTGGAGCAGCTTAGCTGTTACAGCTATACATCATCAAGGATATGCAGGTTGCGTTGTATAAATGTAGTCTTTTTCTGAAGGGAATCTTTGATCTACGAATCCATTGCTTCCAGAAGGATTGGAAAGCTATGTTCCCCATGACGCAGCATACAACAATGTCAGCAGTGAGCCCAGGAATTTCACGGGCTTTCTTTTCCTCGTCTATGCAGCATATTCTATCTCTAGTGGTATACCCAGTTTGGATGTGCATGCGTGTGTATATGCGGGCGGACAGGCATGCGTGTATGTGTGTGTGCGTGTGTGCATCTGTCATATCTCTGTAAATGATGTTAATGAGTGAACGCATAGCCAACATACCGAAAAGCATTATTACACAAAACTGAACACTCACATTGATCTCGATGCATTCTCTGCTTGTCTCTGTGAGAAAAAGTCCTCTTTATGACGATCTATCTCTGATCTGGAAAAAGCCCAATGTCACATATGTAACAACATCAATCAGAGATTGCCGATCCTCATTCTCCCATTTCTGTCACATTGTAACAAGAGCCATCAGAAGATGGCATATCCTCCTGGATCCAAACATTTCAGATAAACATACTTCAAGAGTGGACATGTATGTAACGTTAACTGTAAAGGACAATATTTTAAGAAAAACTAATCCATGAAAATTGAAATAGTGACACTGCGTCTCACCTTAAAGAAAGACAGATTTGTAAGTGCAGGTTCAATTCCGTTCAACTATTATGCCCGGATAAGAGAATTTTGATGAATTTTAAGTTTTTCAAGGGCGATAACTCATGAAAATACGGATGAATTTCTTCAAAAAGGCATCATAGCACTGCTTCTTCAAGAAATATATTCAGTGACAAAGGAATTGAGAGCATAGGCTCAAAATTCTTCAAGATCTGGCACGAACAAGACAATTTTGATGAATTTTAAATATTTCAGGGGAGATAACGACCACAAAACCCCCTACGGTTTGTCTGTCATTTTATTAACCACATAACCATACTTATCGTTCAATCACTACCTGCCAAATAAATCTACTTACATTTAGCGCCACAAAGATTTCTAATCTTGCATTTAATGCATTTTAATGCAAGAACCACAACTCTTTACTCTAGTCCAGGTTTCTGGCTGGAGTAGACCCCATTAATGTCAATCAAACAGAAACTGTAGCAGTTGTGTTGACATCTTGAAACGACTGTCAGAGATGAACGGACTGACAGACTGACATACATACATTCTATACAGATGCATGGATGTACAGGCATACGGATAGCACATGCACATTTTCAAGTGGTAGAGAACCCTTGCCAAGTTTCAAAAGAATCACAGCTAAATTGTAGTTGTGTTGACAAGAAATCATTGGTACTGCAGTTTATGTATCGGCTTAAAGGTATTTCAAGGGGGATAACTCTGTAATGAATAATTTTCTGGCACAAAAAACCACATACACATCTTCAGATGGTAATGACTAGATTTACCACATTTCAAAGAATTGTAACTAAACTGTAGGAGTTCCGTTGACAAGGATGGACCGACAGACGAAACATAGATTTGGGACAGACGGATGGATGTACAAGTATACGGATAGCACATGTGCATCTTCATGTCGTAATGATAACACTTACCAAGCTTCAAAAGAATTGCAGCTAAACTGTAGGAGTTGCGTTGACAAGAAATCATTGGCAATGCAGTTTATATATCGGCTTTAAGATATTTAAATGGTGATAATGCTGCAATGAATAATTTTTTGGCCGCGAAAAAAGCACATGCAAATCTGCACATCATACTGATAATGTGAACAACATTAAGTTAATCCATTGAGACCTCTGGAGGAGTTGCGTTGACAAGAAATGATTGTCAGAGATGGATGGACTGACAGATGGACAGACATACATTTTGGACAGACGGATGGACGTACTGGTACATGGATAGCACATGCACATCTTCATGTGGTAATGATAACACTTACCAAGTTTCAAAAGAAATGGAGCTAACCTGTAGTAGGAGTTTCGTTGACAAGAAATGATAGGCAATGCAGTTTATGTATCAGCTTTAAGATATTTAAAGGGGGATAACTCTGTAATGAACTATTTTTTTAACGTGAAAAAAGCACATGCACATCTGCACATGATACTGAAAATGTGGACTAAATTTAAAGTTAATCCATTGAGACCTCTAGGAGTTGCGTTGACCAGAAGTGATTGTCAGAGATGGATGGACCAACAGATGGACATACATAGATTTTGGACAGACGGATGGATGTACAGGTACATGGATAGCACATGCACATCTTCATGTAGTAATGATAACACTTACCAAGTTTCAAAAGAATCAGACCTAAACTGTAGGAGTTGCCTTGAAAAAAGCGCATGCACATCTGCACATGATAGTGATAATGTGGGAGAGATTTTAAGTTAATCCATTTAGACCTCTAGGAGGAGTTGAGTTGCGTTGACAAGACGGGACAGGCGGACGGACGGACGGACATGCTGACCGCAATATCCTCCCTCCACCAACCCTATCTTCTTTTTTTATCCTGCCCAAAGTTGTGGACTGCTAGAGCATGGTTACACCCTTTCTTGTGATAAAATTGATCTAAATTCGACCAATACTTTCTGAGAAATCCACAGATTCAGAATTCTTTATCTAAATCACGGCCAAAGTCTGCAAATCCTCTTGCACAGCAAGTTCCTTAGTTGTGTTTAAATTTGAGCCAGATCGAAATTAGTAGTTTTTAAGATATCACTCCAGACGGATGGATGGACAGACAGACAGACAAACAGCAGACAGACACCCACACACCTCTAAAACTATATGCCCAGAGTAAGCCGTGTTAAACACACGTGCACTCACGCACACACATACTGTTTCTCATGGCATCTAAATTTTGGAGGTCCAAAAATTATAGATAATTTTATAAATAGAAACAACATAAGAATATGGAAGCGAAAAACATATTCAATCTTTGAACAAGAACGCGAACGCGTGATATGTCTCGCCCCTGGATGGCTTTTAGTATTATTGATCCAGTTAATACCGGTACTTAAGTTTCTATTGACTAATAATTGAAAAAATATTATCTGATGACACTGCATAAAATCAACTTTTTAATGATAAATATTGCATCCCTACATGAGATAGAAACAGTTAGTAAGGTTTCAAAATCCGAAGCACTCTTGTTAACTAATACAGTGATTATGTGATATATTGCACCACAGTATTTTCTTTCCCGTTATAACCATCACCATTGACGTACCGACGGTACCGCATATATGAATGCATCCAATTCCACTTTTTACTGCCAGTAAAACCTTCTAAATGGAATACTAACCTTATTCAGGATATAAAAATAATTTTAAAATGTAAATATGCCTTGGAAATACATTAATTGTTTGTTTTTCTTTTTAACCCTCTTTTGTGATTTTCTTCCTCGTGTTGATCTTGGCCAAACATATCTTGTGGAATGTCATCTTTAAGGCTTTTTGAAGCATCCACAGGAGTTGATACAAGTAGTTCAGATTCAGTGATGTCAAGTGGTACTTCACTGGCATCCAAAAATTCATCAGTAAAGCTGCTTAACATGGTTTGCGATGCATTCAACTTTTCAGTGCTTTTATCTAACTCTATATTGAGTAATGAAATCTGGGACAAAAGATGTGAATTCTCCTTCATTAGTCTTTCAACTTTTGATTCCAGTTCCTTAATTTTAAGTTTTAACTCACTTGTTTGTGATTCATTTGCACAAATGTTTTTATTTATCTCAGTGCACTTATAATTCGCTGATAAAGCATTTGCCTTAATTTTCATTGCTGTGCTTTCCATCTCTTTTCACGTTTCCTCAGTACAAGTGTTTCTAATTTTATGCAAAGTTCCTAATATCCCACATTCTGTAGCCTTAATCTCAGATAGGGCTGGACGTTATACCGGTTTCACACCGTCTCACGGATTTTTATGGCGATGGTTTAAAAACCATTACGAAAATAAAAAAAATGAAAAACCGTCTGTAAGATCACCATTGCGCAAAATCCCCCCACAGGACCCCCTTGTGGGTTGGTCTGTTGTTTTATTAACCGCTATAAAAACATACTTACCGTTCAATCACTACTTGCTAAATCAATTATCTGCATTTAGCTATCAGAATAAGATTTTTATGCCTGCATACACACCTCCCCATGCCTATTCCTATTAATATGGACCCGCAACCAGGCTACTGGTTAAGTCCATCTCCAGCCTACTGACAGATAAAGACTGGCACCAGTCTATACTCACCCCATAGTGATGCTTGTCACTAAGCGCGCTTGTGCATGCGCACTGGAGCTCAAATAGGAAACAGATTCACTTTTCTAAATTTAAGTGCTAAATATTAAAGGCCAATTCTCAAATCTTACCACGCGGGGTGGCTAAGGCCGGGTCAGAGTGATTGAACGGTAAGTATGTTTTTATAGTGGTTAATAAAACAACAGACCAACCCACAAGGGGGGTCTGTGGGGGGTTGTTATTACACTACAAAAACATCCATTACCGTTCAATCACTACTTGCTAAACCCGTAGATTTGGTCAGTGCCCCATTTAAACATTAGGTGGGAGGCGATTTGAGAATCAACAAACAAAGATAAAAATCAAACCAATCTTATCCAAATGTTAATAACATAACATAATAGTGCATATAACCAAATCACACCGTGATTAACAAATAAGGATAACTTGAACTTAAAGAAATAAATAAAAACCAAAAGAAGACTCTCACCATTTCTTACAGATGCAGTCCTAACGAAAATGGTGGGAAGTGCTTGGTAAATGGTCTTCGGCTTTTTTATTTAAAATAGTAATGTTACGAAAGGAGGCTGCTGTACTCTGGTCTTTGAGATAAAATGATGTAAAAGTGGATTCAGATCTCCATCCTGCCACCTGCGTGACCTCATCTAAAGACGAACCGGCAAAAAGAGCGAAAGAAGTAGCCATGCCTCTAACATCATGAGCTTTAATTAGGGAGAGATTAATTTGATCCGGTGAGGCTATCTCGTTACAAAGCTTAATTGTCTCACAAATCCATCTGGCAATCGTAGATTTTGAGACCGGCTTAGACAACTCTTCCGCGTAGGAAACCCATAGATGGGATGGATCGACTCTTTTAAAATCGGTTCGCTGTTTGTAGGTTCTTAATGCCTTAACAGGACACCAAAATTCATCGGATGGCGAAAAAGATGATAAAGATTTTAAAATGATCGGATTAGCAGGAAAACCGTTAGACTGAGTTCTAGATAAAGTCCCTTCTGGGATATAAAACCAAACCGTCTCCTGAAACTATAAATCTATCCTTTTCATCAGAAAGAGCATGAATCTCTGAATGTCTTCTAGCAGAGGCAGCAGCAACAAGAAAAACAGCTTTGAGAGTTAAAAGCTTAATACTGATAGAAGAAATAGGTTCAAAATGGCGACCTGCTAAAACCTGAAGAACCAAAGCCAAATTCCAGGAAGGTAAAGGCTTAGCAATCGGAGGACGAATATTACCTAGACCTCTAATATAACTATTAAGAGTCTCAGTATCCTTGACATCAGCATTCAAAAGACAAGGAAGGGAAACCACCAGAGAAAATCTATACCCCCTGACCGTACTAGCTGACAAATGTAACGAATCAAACAGATAAGATAAAAAATCTAAAACTTGTGGTATAGAAACAGAATCGGGCACGAAACCTTGGTCTGAACACGATTCACCAAAAATTTTAAGTCGACCCTTGTAAACTTGATGGGTCGATTCCCTTCTGGCAGAGTCAATAATATCCTGAGATCTTGAAGAAACCTTATTCTCCAAATGCACAGATTGAAAATTTCTGGATTTGGATACACACAAAGACCTCTTACTTGAGATAGAAGGTCCTGGGATACTGGAAGAAGACGAGGGAAGTCTACCAGAAATCTAGGTCTACAAACCAAATCCTCTTGGGCCAAAAGGGAGCTATCAGAAGCATCTTGCAATCTTGGTCGTTGACCTTCAAGACTAACGGAATCAAAATTGTTGGAGGGATGGCATAGGCGAACAGTCCTGTCCAGGACTGAGACAGGGCATCCACCGCCAGGGCTTGACTGTCCGGAAAAGGGGGCATGTAAGAGGAGATCTGGGCATTCAGAGAGGTCGCGAACAGATCTACTAGAGTACGATCCATAAGACTGAAAATCGCTCTGACAACCGACTTCTTTAACTGCCACTCTGTGTGGGCGAACTTGCTGGGACGTGACAGTTGGTCCGCCAGAAAATTCAGACTGCGTGGGACATGGGAGGATACTAGAAAAATTTGCCTCTTGCGGCACCACAAGAGAAGATTCCTCACTTCTAAACAAAGGAGAGACGACCTTGTACCTCCCTGCCTGTTGATATAAGACACGACTGTCAAATTTTCCGACCGAATCGAGACTTTGAGACCTATCACAAGATCTGACCATGAAAGGAGAGCCTTCTTGGCAGCCCACAACTCAAGAATGTTGATATGGGCTGTCGACTCCTCCAGGGACCAAAGGCCAGAAACTGACAGGGAGTCCCAGACTGCTCCCCAACCCTCCTGGGAAGCGTCTGTGAAGATAATCACCTGAGGGGAGGACTTTACCAGTGGAACACCCATCAGAAGCAGAGAACGATCCCTCCAAAAATCTAGATGAGGGATCAAATGTTCTCTGATGGGAATCTGATAGTAAATAGAGTGGACTGACTGCTTCCAAAGGGACATTAAATACATTTGGAAGGGTCTTCTCATCAGCGCCACCTAAGGAATCACTTTCTCTATGCTGACCATCAGGCCTATCCCTCTTAAAAAGAATCTTGCTCTTACCACAGAAGAAGAGAGGATTTCCATTGCCACTGATAAAGCCTCTATCCTTGGATCTGAGGGGAAGACTAGACCCCGGGCCAGGTCGAAAGAAACGCCTAGATGCATAAAGATTTGAGATGGAACTAGGCTTGATTTCTCTAGATCTAAAATCCACCCTAGGTTGCATGCCAGACTGCAAACTTCTGGAAGAATTCCGTGCTTTTACCATCCAGTCGTCTATATAAACGTGAAGATGGATAGAACGACGGTGTAAAATTGCTGCCACGGCTGAAACTAGATGGGTAAAATGGAAGGGAGCCGTGGTCAGGCTGAAAGGCATGGCGCGGAACTGCCAAACTTGATCCTTGTAAGCAAACATGGAAGTAGGCGTCCTTTAGATCGATGGAAGACGTCCACATTCCCTGATCCAGACTGGAAATGATCTGGGAGATCGTCTCCATCTTGAACTTGGGGGTGAGAATCATAAGATTTAACTTTTTCAAATTTATGATGGGACGCCAACCTCCTGTTTTCTTGGAAACTAAAAAGATGATCGAGTAGTAGCCCGGGTCTACTCTCCAATGGGGAACTTCTTCTATTTCCCTCTTTACAATCATGGATTCCAACACCTCTTCCAAAGCCACCAGCTTTTCCGGATTGGAGGGAACCGGAGTCCAAACTGGGAAAAGGGAGAGAAGAGGAGGATGACGACGGATCCATGACGGAGCATAACCCCAATGTATCTGAGACACTAGCCAGGAGTCCTGAATGAGGGCTTGCCATTTCTCCCAAAACAGAGAAAGGCGCCCTCCTACTGGCACATTGGGTAACCAGCACTGGACCGACTGCTCCGAAGGGAGAAGAGAGGGAGGGATGAGGAAGGGAAGAGAGAAAGTTGGACCTACCCGGGAATAGTCCATACCTTCACTCTCTTTCCCTGAAACCCTCTAAAGGAAGAACGACCTCTGGACCTAGAACCAGCACGGCGAGAAGGGGTCTGACCCACTCTCACCCAAGAAGAAGGAGACTGCCTCCCTTGAGACCTCGAACGATGTGAGGAAATAGAATCGAAGCGATCCTCCTCCATGGATCGATCCTGACGATTGGACGAAGAAAGATTAGAATTATGGATGACCCTAGAAGGATAAGCCCCAAATTGGTCAGGTTTGAGGCTCTTTCTTCTAGGAGAAGAATTAGGACTCCTCACAGAAGACACATCTCTTTTCAAGGATGGATTAGAAAACAAAATCTGAGCCTGAAGCTCCCTACAGGCCTTCAGATTCCGCACAAATTAAATTAGGAGCTGACTGTCCAAAAAGATCTGTACCAAACGGGGATGCAACAACAAGACTATGCTTCAAAGCGCTAGAAATCCTAACCTCAGAGCTTCCTAGATCTGTGCTTGGAAGTAATAAAATCCAAAGACTTACAGACAGAATTGAGGGAGCCGCGAGACAAATCAGCCAAAGAACGAAAAACTGACAAAGGAACTTGATCACCCCGTTCTTCAGCCTTAAGAAGGGCCTCAGATAAAAGAGTAGGGAAATTAGAAGATTTGAGCTGAGATATGCAAACAGACTCCCATTTGGAAAGGTCATTAGAAAATTCAACCTTGGAAGCATCCTTTAACTGAGAAGAAAGAAGCTCCCAAGCGGAACCAGAAAGAGACAACCTTCAAATAGTTCTCCTTAGGAATTTGAACAGGAGAATCATACTTAGCAACAAGAGAAAAGTCAGTATTAGTAGAATCATTAACAAAGAAATCGAGCATATCAACAACTAAATTATCAATAGGCAGCACCTGAGGAGAAGAAGAAGAGGAAGGATCAGATGTAGAGAGCGGATCCGAAGGAAGGAGGATCCATAGCAAATTTCTCCTTAAGAGGAAGAGAAAGAGTAGATGCGATCCACATGTGAGCCATGGACAAGTCTTCCGAAGAGGCTCTAACCGGGCAAAACCTCTTCAGATCCCTGGTCCTGACCGACTTGGGAGCAGAAGGAAGAGAAGGAGGAAGAGGAGAAGAACAGATGAGAATAGAGGAGTCACCTGACACTAAAGATTCACCTGCTCTAGAGGAAACTGGAGAAGAGGGTCTACTAACCGACTCAGGAAAAGAAGAAACTTGTGAAGGGGAAAGAGAATCCCTACCCTGATCCTGACTATAGGATAAGAAAGGAAGGACCAGAGAACTAGCAGAAAACCTCGAAAGAATAGAAAAATGAGCAGAAACATATGAATGATCTAAAGAAGAATCCCTCACCACAGAAAACAAGGAAAAATCTACGCCAGAATCAACAATTTGAAATTCTAGTTCAGGAGAAAGAACCATGGAAACAATTGGATCAAGATGATCAAAGGACGGAGAAGAAGCAGAAGAGGAAGAGAAGAGAATGAATGAGAAGATGAAGACGAAGAGGAAGGATGATCCAACTGACCATGAGAGGAAAGAGAAGGAAGACGGGAGAAACCCGGAAGAGGAGGAAGGGAAGATTTAAAGAGAGCAGATGCGTTAGACACATGACTGGAAGAAAAATCCTTGGCCGAAAGAGAAGAAATAAAATTAGAGTGAGAAGAGGAGGAGAAAGAAGACCTAGAAAGATATGGATTCAAAACGGCATCACGGAAGGAAGGAGAAGACTGAGAAGATAAATCAACATCAACTACCTGAGAAGGAAGAAAAGATTCATAGTTGGAAGCTACAGAATCCTGAGAAACCCGTTGAGAAATTTCCGAAACAGAATCAACAAAACTCCTATCATCCAAAATCGTAGAAGAACCTAAGCAATTTTGATCACTCGCTATACCGGAAGCTACCTCCCAACCGGAAGCAGAAGACGGAAGTTTATCCAGATCTGACCGACCCGGAAGTACACCTCTAGAACCGGAAATGGAAGTGTACCGACCAGAATCCAAACTGGAAACGGAAGCGCTTCTACCGGAAGTCGAAAAATATAAGGAGTCCTCAGACTCCGGATATCCGAAATGACCGGAAGCGCTGTTGAAACCGGAAACGGAACTAGGTACCGGATCTTGAAGACCCGGATGTCCTACAAAAACAGACGTCAAACCGGAAACGGACGGAATGGAAGTAGTAACCGGATCTTGATGACCTGGATTACCTACTAAACCGGAAGTCCTACCAGAAACGGATGCCAGAGAAGAGAACCGGATCCTGAAGACCCGGATGTCTTGCTAAACCGGAAGTTAAATAGAAACTGATGGAGCAGCGGAAAAAGGAAGTAAACCCGAGTCCAGAGGACCCGAGACCACCAGAACGGAACCGGAAGAACTACATGTAGCAAGACTAGAAATCGAATTCTTGGCAATGGGTAATCTACAAAGAACCTTGACGACCGGTATAATAAAAAAATTGGCATTAGCATAAGGACCAGCCTTATGGACGTCAGCCTCAGCCTCCGCCACCACGGCTTGTGGGTTATGCCCGTCACCCTCAAGTCTTATGTGGGTTTGACCCGGTGCACTACACGAGCCCACCTTCAAGAGCTTAGTTGCTCTAGACTTCTGCTTAGGAGATTTCTTAACCTGCATGGAGGTTAGAGGGATCGGTTTCCCCCATTTGCGGGAACGCCCGCTAGCCGTTGGGCTATCGTCGGAACTTGAAGAAACATCCTGTTTCTTAGCCTCCTTTATAGCAGAGGATATCCTTTCGTCAAGGGATTTAGTCAAGACAGATGCGAACGATTCAAATCTCGCAAAAAGAGCTAGCACGGCATCTGAATTCGCCGCAGAGGCTCGCCACCCCCCCACCCCTATCCGTTGCTACCGGTAAAGATACATTAGATTCTGCAAAAGACACAGCTTTCGCCTTGCTTGCAACGGAGGTAGGGGAAGGACGACCAGAGGGCAGCGGTTGTTTAAACGGTAATTCTTTAAAGAAAGCCTTTGACACCGAGACCGGCCACCCTTTACAAATCCCACACATCATTGTGAGGGTACAAGTGGTACATTTTGCACAGACATGCCCGGCAAATTCAGCTGAGTGATGGCGATCACATTGATGACGTACATTTCGTCTTATCTGACGATTTAGCGGACTCCTAAAAACGAAAAAACGTAACAATGAAGCATACCGCTTAGAAAATCGTAAAAGGAGACTAGAAAGATAAAAATCATTTCTTAAAAAGGCGGGAAAGCTCAAATCCGAAAACAAAATCCCTACCGACAAGAAAGCAAACTTGCATAGGGATAAATGATAATCCTTATAATGCACTAGTAGTAAATTGATAAGGGCTCTGGGTGAATGCTAGAGTTTAATATGATTATGATGATATAGGCATAGTAATTAAGATACCACGAAACGAGAACGATCTTTCACGAAAACCGGTAACAATATGAACATAGTTATAAAATACCATATAACCACGATTATACTTCCTACACATAACTTAGGGAGGATTGATTTCATATTAGACATAATCCTTTATAATATAGAAGGCAAAAGTGTAACTGACACAGAGCAAAGCACAAAAAAACTCAGAAGAAAATTTAAGCAGTTGTTCTGCAAGCAGAATAATTGAAAAGTGAATCTGTTTCCTATTTGGGCTCCAGTGCGCATGCGCAAGCGCGCTTAGTGACAAGCGTCACTATGGGGTGAGTAGACTGGTGCCAGTCTATATCTGTCAGTAGACTGGAGATGGACTTAACCAGTAGCCTGGTTGAGGGTCCATATTAATAGGAATAGGCATGGGGAGGTGTGTATGCAGGCATAAAAATCTTATTCTGATAGCTAAATGCAGATAATTGATTTAGCAAGTAGTGATTGAACGGTAATGGATGTTTTTGTGGTGTAATAACAACTGGTGATTGTCCTAAACTAGTTTGTTCTTGACTTACAGTTTAATATTATCATCTAGTGTAACCATTTGCTACTAGAGACATAAAATAGTCATCTATAACTATTTGCCGTGGGAAAGCAAGGGTGTTGGTCAAATCCCAACTAACCGGTCAAGGACAACCCTCGGCAAATATGATTTGATTTGCCAGCAATGAATTTTACATGACGTAAGCTCTGCGGGTTCAATGTAAGATTGATAATTTGAAAATCTAAATTTCTTCTTTGCAACAAATAATCCTTTTTTCAATTCGAGTTTGTACTATGTTTAATTAGGATTCCAAATGTGACATGATACAAAAAAATTCAAGAAACGCGCTGCAAAAACAATGACACTATACAATGAACTCCCAATCCAAACAAATCATTATTTCCCTTAGATTTTGACAAACATAAAATGATCCATCACGGACTAAGACATACAAGACAAATTGCTTGAACGCCCGAGAAATGAACATGATTAAGTCGCTTCTTACGTTGGCGGAGTAGTTACAAGTAAAATAACCTCTTAGCCTCTCAAATATGAGCAGGCGTAATGTGATTGGAGAATTCTTGAGGCGTGATTTCCGGGAAATGACTACTCTTTAGCTACGTGCTGAATGACATTCACCCGCTTGAACGACAGTTTACTAAATACCGAGTACTCGAATACAAACACATGACTTACTAGACTAGATCATACTGTAGATGGTTATACAAACTCTAACCGTATGTGCGGTACTCTACTAGGAGCCTAAACTCGCTCTCATATCCGGGTTCTTACTTATACACGTTAGATTTTACTACGCTTTCGAAAATAGTTACCTAATAACAGTGTTGAAAATCAACATTTTAGTAGTTAGAGTGTTATTTTCACGACATCACATGAACCAGACTTTATTTATTTATTTTTTTTTAACTACTATTTTGAGATAGATAGCGTCGAAGTGAGCAGTCGTACATAGTTACCGTTCTAATTTTGTGGCAATTTACGTTAGTTGTCAAATAGCAAAATACATGTACTGTAGCTAATGAAAACGGCATATTTTCATATTTCCAATTATTTTCGATCATTCTAACCCCTTAAACCGGTATTTCGTTAATACTGGTTTAATTAGTGATTCCGTCACCGGTTTTCTTTTAGGCCAAACCGCCCAGCCCTAATCTCAGAAATGTTCTTTCCTATCTGATCACACAGTTTAATATTGTCTGACATTGTTGGCTCCATCTGGAAAAGTAAAAGGTAATTTCATGATTATATTTTAGGCCTTCAGAAATTGCGTAACCCATTTTTTATTCGTGCAAAGGTTATACAAATATTTTTAGCGAAACACTTGCTAGAATACATAAAGATTAGAGTAATGGAAAACCAATGGATGTGGACCATAGCATAAGCTCAGATGGCGAAATGACGGATGTGCACCATAGTATAAGCTCAGATTGAGAAATGATGGATGTGCACCATAGCAAAAGCTAAGATTGAGAAATGACGGATATGAACCATAGCATAAGCTCAGATTGAGAAATGATGGATGTGCACCATAGCATAAGCTCAGATTGAGAAATGACGGATGTGCACAAAAGCATAAGCTCAGGTGGAGAAATGACGGATGTGCACCATAGCATAAGCTCAGGTGGAGAAATGATGGATGTGCACCATAGCATAAGCTCAGATTGAGAAATGATGGATGTGCACCATAGCATAAGCTCAGATGCAGATGCAGAAATGAAAAACACATAAAATTTCCTTAGCAATGATGAGCAATTGCATAGAATACGTCTGGGAAGTTTCATTGAAATCTGATGACTCATTGTTGAATAATCAGGCTGATGAAAAACTTTAACGCAAATATTTGCCAAAATATTCTAAGTCCAAAAAACACGAAAACCATAGAAAAACTGGTGAAATTTAAAAAAGTTTCCTTAGCGATGATGAGCAATTGCGTCTACCTTGCATAGAATAAGTCTGAAGTTTAATTGAAATCTGATGATCCATTTTTTAATAATAAGGCTGATGAAACACTTTAACACAAATGACAAGCCACTGCGGATGATGACACCAAAGGTAACCTCATTGTCTCGCTTTCCCTACGGGGCGAGACTAAAACTTTAAACGTTACCTGATTTTTGTTGGAAAATAGACCAAGTTCAAATTTAGAAATAATTTTAAAATCATTTTGCTGATGTTGGAGACTAGATGCCATGATAGTATAGATGATATCTGTTAAGTTAAGTCTTTGATGAATTATATGTTGATTGAAAAACTTTAAGGTATACCTGATTTTTGTTGGAAAATAGGCCAAGTTCAAACCCCGAAAAAATTTGGAACAAATTTGAAAATCATTTTGCTGATGATGGAGACTAGATTCCATGATGGTATAGATCATATCTGTAATGTTTTATCAAGATCGGATAAGTCTTTGATGAATTAAATGTACATTCAAAGACTAACATTTACCTGATTTTTGTTGGAAAATAGGCCAAGTTCAAACCCCGAAAAAATTTGGAACAAATTTGAAAATCATTTTGCTGATGATGAAGACTAGATGCCATGATGGTATAGATCATATCTGTATAATTTCATCAAGATCGGATAAGTCTTTGATGAATTAAATGTACATTAAAAAAACTTAAACACAAATGACACACCGCCACGGACGAGGACGACGCGGACAATGCGACCTAAGGTAACCCCATTGTCTCGCTTTCCCTACGGGGCGAGACAAAAAGTGTGTGTGTAAATTCACATGAATCATAGAAATGTGTAGTTTTTTGAATCAAGCAAACTTTCCAGGCAAACATGAAGGTATGACAGACAAGAGAGATTCATTTCTAACTATGCCCCGCCCATTGCTAGCTAAGCTCCACCCACATTTTGCATGTGGTGGGATCAATTTATATACTTTTAACTCCTAATTCCAAGGTAACTACACACTGGCAGGTAAGCCGTTGAATATTTTGAAAGTAATTTGACTTACTTTCTAAATATTCAACTCAATGTTTATAAATTGAAAATTCCTTAAAGACATACAATTCGTAGACTTAACAGGTGTTTCCGGCTTCAAGACAGAGTTATTATGCGTCAATATGACATCAGTCTACACGTGACATAATTAATTATGACATCATATACTTGAGTGACAGATCAGATTATCCTTTAGCTTATCCTTTAGCTTACTGGTCAAGGCAGCCAAAAATGGTTTTTGCAGTGTCTGGAGGAAATATCCATTTGCTGGCAAAGAGAAAACTATTTTTGAAACGTTATCACTGGAATGACCGGCTCAATAACTGAGCCAGTCATTCCAGTGATAGAATGTCGAAATATATTTGTCACGTAGCCTGCAAACCGACGATGACTAAGAACTTCCTTTTCTTGACAGTTTTGCTCATTCAGGAATTAAGAGAGATGTCTAACACAACACAGACTGCATAATGAACATAGGCTTGCACGATATTGTCCTAGGCAGTATCGCGATATATCATGGTGAAAAAATCGCGATATTTCGATATATCGTACAGCCTATTTTAAGGTATATGAATTCACGGGGTGAATTGGTCTTGGGTTGAGTTGGACTGCATGGTGTGGGTTATATAGCCGTATCGGTTTTGCTCTGAGTTTTCATATCAGATTTAGCCGGATGACTTCTAACTGGTAAATTTCAAAAAACCTTGAAATCCAGTCGCCAAGATGCTTAAACTAAGACCAATCGTTAATAACACGAAAATAGGACACAATTAATAATTTCTTGACGCCTTACCCATTGTCTTAATGTAATCCATCATTGCGGGAGTGAAATTATTATATTGGACAACCTAAATATTGTGTACTCTGTTAAAATCATCGTTTATTACATGAAAATCAATCCTAAAATTTGGCATTTCATCTCGTCTTTGTAAAACTATACAAATCACGTGATATTAGGAATGTACTTTAGACATCTAATGTTTAGCTCTGCTCCGAATTTACCGAGTACCTGTTTAATAATAATAGTTAGCCTTCAGAAACATCTCGGATAGTTCACCTTGCTTGCTAAAGCGTGTATATCATCTCATTTAGCTATCACATTTGTGAACGCACCACCTCTCGCCTCCAATTTAGTTATTCCTGCGACGTCATTTTATAAACCATGCTTATTACAAAACAGGCAATGTTTATAGCTTCCCACGTAATAATTTCACTCCCGCGATCATGGTTTTGAGGCATACAGTAAGGCAGCAAGAAATTATACCGGTAAATTGTGTTGAATTTTCGTATTAATGTCGTCTTTTGGCGATAGTTCAATTTTTTTCAAAATCACATCGTAAAAAATTGTGGCTGAAAAATAAAATCGCAATTTTCGATATCGGATAATCGTGCATGCCTAAATGAACATGCATTTTGTGATCCAAAATGGGGTCTCTCGAACAAACTTAGCTCAGCTCTTGCCCTTGATGAGTTTTCTTCAGTTTTGAATCAGCTAACTAACCACTTTGGGAGATTTTAAAGGAAGTTTCTAGATATAGTGCAAAATACAAGATGATTGTGAGACGAAGTAACCAATCGGCTTCATATACTGCAATGATGCTTCCTGCCATCTTTGTCTAAATCAATCTGGGATGAAACCACAGATCGCTGCCAAACAGTTTATCCGATACTTTTCAAAGCAGAATTTGACATCGCATTACCAATAAACCTAGGATATCAAAACAATTTCATCATAAAAATCCATCAAATTCCAATATGGCCACCAATATGCTCAACTTTCATCGATTCATGTCACTCATGCTTAAATCTTTATTCACTGATTGACTTCCCTAGTTCTAACAAACTTGAATGGCCTTCAGTCCTTATGCATAATCTCCAAATTCTGGATCAAGCATTTCAGCAGCTCTGGAGAAACTTGCTTTGCAAAAACTAGGTCATCGAAAATGGCTGCCGGACAAATGAACCAATCAGGTGCTCCCAAACAAATTGTTGAGCTATTACCCACGATGCTTTTCTCAAGTTTTGAATGAATAAGCCAAGCACTTTCTGCAACACTTAAATATGTTTCTAATAATGAGGCAAAATCCAATAGGCGGCTGTCGAAATCAGTGAATCGGCTTCATTTGAACAATCTTGGATCTCTATGCCCTAAAAATGTTTTTTTTCTTAGACTGGTGATCGAGCGCCTACAGTACAGATCATAAAGAAACTAGAATTATTCCAAAACAGAAATGTCAGAAATTCTCTATTGATTATTTTGAATATAATTGGGTTGGAAGACAATCAGATTATGTTCAAAATATTAGACAGTAAGTTTTATTTTGTTTTGGAAACACTAGGTTATTCCTGAGCTGTCCTGTAAATCATAAAGATTTCAGTTCATCATCAATTTCAGTAGGCTTCTTGCCCAGATGTAGCCCAACCACCTTACGAAGTTTTAAAGCATTCTGAACAATGGTAATGGATTTATCATCAGGAAACCACTCTGCTGCCCATCCACCCGCCCATCCAGCCGCCACTATCACATAATAACATGCCAATCTTTTGGCGGGGGGGGGGGGGGGGGGGCATAAAAAGTAGTCTTCTCTTGGTCTACAAATGTACAGGTATATTCGCTAAGCAAAAATTCCAACCCACCCCCTTCTCTCGACCACTAAAGGATAAAAGAAACACATTCTTTTGGTTTTACATGCTAGATAACCTCAACACCAGCCATCCCCACAAATGTTCCAAAACAGTGAAACACTCACTTTGAATATCCACCAAAGCCATCCTGGTAGCTGGTATTCCTCGGTATGGAATTATGATAGGCATTGGTGTTATTTTGAAAGTTTTCTAACTGTGAAGTAGATGCTGAACTTGTAAGTGTGACTCTAGTTTGTGAGGCGACATAGTTTCTCGCAGACGAGGTAGCTATGCTCCAACTTTTGCCTTCAGCTTCTGTGCTTATCTGAAGATAAGAAGTAAACAAAATCCATGCCATACAGGTGTACACATTCCAAGGTTCATACACTATCTCACTATTTGCACAATAAAATGACATATTTTTTCTCTATCTTTTCTAGAGCTAATTTATAAATTTGCCTACCCATTTTATGATGTCGCCAATCAGTGTCCATTTGAACTGCCAGATTTTTTACAGAAAACTGTCTGAATTAGTAGTCAATAGTCAATATTTTGAATATTATTTAATTAATTTTTACCCGCGTCGTCGCTAGACGCAATGGTACATCCAGGCATGGAGTGCTTCTCCTCCTTGTTTTTAAGATGGGCATCTGGTGGCTGTCAAGATACAACACAGTATCCGTGATACACAGGTTACAATCTGCTTGTTCTTAAGATGGGCGTCTGGTGGCTGTCAAGATACAATACAGTATCCGTGATACACATGTTACAACCGTCTTGTTCTTAAGATGGGCGTCTGGTGGCTGTCAAGATAGAATACAGTATCCGTGATACACAGGTTACAACCTTCTTGTTCTTAAGATGGGCGTCTGGTGGCTGTCAAGATACAATACAGTATCCGTGATACACAAGTTACAACCTTCTTGTTCTTAAGATGGGCGTCTGGTGGCTGTCAAGATACAATACAGTATCCATGATACACAAGTTACAACCGTCTTGTTCTTAAGATGGGCGTCTGGTGGCTGTCAAGATACAATACAGTATCCATGATACACAAGTTAGAACCTTCTTGTTCTTAAGATGGGCATCTGGTGGCTGTCAAGATACAATACAGTATCCGTGATACACAAGTTACAACCGTCTTGTTCTTAAGATGGGCGTCTGGTGGCTGTCAAGATACAATACAGTATCCGTGATACACAAGTTACAACTGTCTTGTTCTTAAGATGGGCATCTGGTGGCTGTCAAGATACAATACAGTATCCGTGATACACAAGTTACAACCGTCTTGTTCTTAAGATGGGCGTCTGGTGGCTGTCAAGATACAATACAGTATCCGTGATACACAGGTTACAACCTTCTTGTTCTTAAGATGGGCGTCTGGTGGCTGTCAAGATACAATACAGTATCCGTGATACACAAGTTACAACCGTCTTGTTCTTAAGATGGGCATCTGGTGGCTGTCAAGATACAATACAGTATCCGTGATACACAGGTTACAACCTTCTTGTTCTTAAGATGGGCGTCTGGTGGCTGTCAAGATACAATACAGTATCCGTGATACACAAGTTACAACCTTCTTGTTCTTAAGATGGGCGTCTGGTGGCTGTCAAGATACAATACAGTATCCATGATACACAAGTTACAACCTTCTTGTTCTTAAGATGGGTATCTGGTGGCTGTCAAGATACAATACAGTATCCTTGATACACAAGTTACAACCGTCTTGTTCTTAAGATGGGCGTCTGGTGGCTGTCAAGATACAATACAGTATCCGTGATACACAGGTTACAACCGTCTTGTTCTTAAGATGGGCATCTGGTGGCTGTCAAGATACAATACAGTATCCATGATACACAAGTTACAACCGTCTTGTTCTTAAGATGGGCGTCTGGTGGCTGTCAAGATACAATACAGTATCCGTGATACGCAGGTTACAACCGTCTTGTTCTTAAGATGGGCATCTGGTGGCTGTCAAGATACAATACAGTATCCGTGATACACAGGTTACAACCGTCTTGTTCTTAAGATGGGCATCGGGTGGCTGTCAAGATACAATACAGTATCCGTGATACGCAGGTTACAACCTTCTTGTTCTTAAGATGGGCGTCTGGTGGCTGTCAAGATACAATACAGTATCCGTGATACACAGGTTACAACCTTCTTGTTCTTAAGATGGGCATCTGGTGGCTGTCAAGATACAATACAGTATCCGTGATACACAGGTTACAACCTTCCTGTTCTTAAGAATGGCGTCTGGTGGCTGTCAAGATACAATACAATATCCGTGATACACAGGTTACAACCTTCTTGTTCTTAAGATGGGCGTCTGGTGGCTGTCAAGATACAATACAGTATCCGTGATACACACGTAACAACCTTCTTGCTCTTAAGATGGGCATCTGGTGGCTGTCAAGATACAATACAGTATCCGTGATACACAGGTTACAACCTTCTTGTTCTTAAGATGGGCATCTGGTGGCTGTCAAGATACAATACAGTATCCGTGATACACAGGTTACAACCTTCTTGTTCTTAAGATGGGCATCTGGTGGCTGTCAAGATACAATACAGTATCCGTGATACACAAGTTACAACCGTCTTGTTCTTAAGAGGGGCATCTGATGGCTGTCAAGATACAATACAGTATCCGTGATACACAAGTTACAACCGTCTTGTTCTTAAGATGGGCGTCTGGTGGCTGTCAAGATACAATACAGTATCCGTGATACACAGGTTACAACCTTCTTCTTACGATGGGCGTCTGGTGGCTGTCAAGATACAATACAGTATCCGTGATACGCAAGTTACAACCGTCTTGTTCTTAAGATGGGCGTCTGGTGGCTGTCAAGATACAATACAGTATCCGTGATACACAGGTTACAACCTTCTTGTTCTTAAGATGGGTGTCTGGTGGCTGTCAAGATACAATACAGTATCCGTGATACACAAGTTACAACCTTCTTGTTCTTAAGATGGGCGTCTGGTGGCTGTCAAGATACAATACAGTATCCATGATACACAAGTTACAACCGTCTTGTTCTTAAGATGGGCGTCTGGTGGCGGTCAAGATACAATACAGTATCCATGATACACAAGTTACAACCTTCTTGTTCTTAAGATGGGCATCTGGTGGCTGTCAAGATACAATACAGTATCCATGATACACAAGTTACAACCGTCTTGTTCTTAAGATGGGCGTCTGGTGGCTGTCAAGATACAATACAGTATCCGTGATACACAAGTTACAACCGTCTTGTTCTTAAGATGGGCATCTGGTGGCTGTCAAGATACAATACAGTATCCGTGATACACAAGTTACAACCGTCTTGTTCTTAAGATGGGCGTCTGGTGGCTGTCAAGATACAATACAGTATCCGTGATACACAGGTTACAACCTTCTTGTTCTTAAGATGGGCGTCTGGTGGCTGTCAAGATACAATACAGTATCCGTGATACACAAGTTACAACCGTCTTGTTCTTAAGATGGACATCTGGTGGCTGTCAAGATACAATACAGTATCCGTGATACACAGGTTACAACCTTCTTGTTCTTAAGATGGGCGTCTGGTGGCTGTCAAGATACAATACAGTATCCGTGATACACAAGTTACAACCTTCTTGTTCTTAAGATGGGCGTCTGGTGGCTGTCAAGATACAATACAGTATCCATGATACACAAGTTACAACCTTCTTGTTCTTAAGATGGGCATCTGGTGGCTGTCAAGATACAATACAGTATCCGTGATACACAAGTTACAACCTTCTTGTTCTTAAGATGGGCATCTGGTGGCTGTCAAGATACAATACAGTATCCGTGATACACAAGTTACAACCGTCTT
The DNA here is from genome assembly GCA_034401795.1 of Chaetoderma sp. LZ-2023a. Classification (NCBI taxonomy): domain Eukaryota; kingdom Metazoa; phylum Mollusca; class Caudofoveata; order Chaetodermatida; family Chaetodermatidae; genus Chaetoderma; species Chaetoderma sp. LZ-2023a. The sequence continues at coordinate 251,065,686 of CM067369.1, forward strand.
GTTCTTAAGATGGGCATCTGGTGGCTGTCAAGATACAATCCAGTATCCGTGATACACAGGTTACAACCGTCTTGTTCTTAAGATGGGCATCTGGTGGCTGTCAAGATACAATACAGTATCCGTGATACACAGGTTACAACCTTCTTATTCTTAAGATGGGCGTCTGGTGGCTGTCAAGATACAATACAGTATCCGTGATACACAAGTTACAACCTTCTTGTTCTTAAGATGGGCGTCTGGTGGCTGTCAAGATACAATACAGTATCCGTGATACACAGGTTACAACCTTCTTGTTCTTAAGATGGGCGTCTGGTGGCTGTCAAGATACAATACAGTATCCGTGATACACAAGTTACAACCGTCTTGTTCTTAAGATGGGCGCCTGGTGGCTGTCAAGATACAATACAGTATCTGTGATACACAAGTTACAAGTTGTGTTTTTTTTCAAGAAGGATCATTAATCCATGAATCCAGTTTTCTGAAAGCCATCCTTCCCATGATGCATGGTAAAGCAATGTTAGAGAAGAGTATTTGGCGCTTTCTCATTTGACAACGTGAATGCTGCACGATGACCGTGTCACTAATTTCATGTTACAGTAGAAGAGGATATTGCTCTTCCTCATTCGACCACGTGAATGCTGCACGACGACTTTGTCACTAATTTCATGTTAGAGGAGAGGGCATTGCTCTTCCTCATCCGACCACGTGAATGCTGCACGACGACTTTGTCACTAATTTCATGTTAGAGTAGAAGAGGATTTTGCTCTTTTTCATTCGACCACGTGAATGCTGCATGATTACCATCATCACTACCACCACCACCACTACGATATTAAACCATGTAAATATTACGTACTATATTACCGCCCATCACTACCACCACCATGACTAGCACCACCACCACCACTACCACCACTGCCACTAGCACCACTACATGTACCACCACCACTACCGCCATCACTACCACTACCACCATCACTTCCACCCCATCATCACTACCACAACTACCACCGCAACCACTACCACTGCTATCTCTACCATCACTTCTACCACTACCACCACCACCATCACTACCACCACTACTACTACTACAACCACTACTACTACCGCTACTACTACTACTACTACTGCTGCTGCTGCTACTACTACTACTACTACTACTACTACTACTAACTTTCTTCTCATACAGCATACAGAGGATGTTAGGAAGCAACCAGACTTACCTTGTCTCGATAAAGTGCTGCCGCTTTACTGCTATATTTTTCTTGTAAAGACCAGCCACGTTTGTAATCTGGCTGTGATTCAAAAAATTCTTTCCCATTTTTGTTTCCCCCCATCTTCATCTTCTCCAATTCTAAATCTTTCCATTTGTCCATTGTAACTGATCTCACGAAACTTAAACAGACAAGAAAGCATGCTAAATACATACATACTAAAAGTACATGCAAGATTTCAGAGAGGTCTAAGTATTAATATACAGGTAGGGAGTCCAAATGATTGGAAATATTTTTTATCAATACTCAGACGTGTGAGGATTCAAGAGATTGCTTCTTAAAGCATTTACTTTGGAAGCAGTTCTGTGTGTACTTGACAGGCAACCCAAGAGGGATACCTTTCCAGCTATTCCCTATTTTCTTTGTACGCGTGTTTAACTGTCAGGCTGCTGAGTTATCCATGGTGCTTAACTCTGATTATGCAGAATATTTTGACAACAATTTGACTGAAAGTTGTTGGTGGCTAGGCTACCAACAACTTTCAGTCATATTGTTTCCAAAATATTCAGCAGTTCCAAGGTTATTACTCACTGAAATTACTGTCCAGTGGGTTGCAACTGTCAGACAGTTAAGGTAACTAGACAGATATGTTGAATATTATGAAACTCATTATTACTATGGCAGCAACAACTCCAAGACATATTAGTTTCAAAATATTGAACAGAATGTTTATTAAAATGAATTCACTAAAGCCATATAATTCGGTTTCGTGAAGGACTATGCCACCTTTGTGATCGACATATCTCATTTTGATTGTGACATCAGCTATCTATTGACATATTTGATTATGACATCAGATACTTGAGTGACAGATCGCATCCCTACAATGAAGTATCTCTGGATTACTCAAGGCTATTAGAGATTAGCTGTGATATGTGTGGACTTACCAGCCGGCGGAATAATACCACTTTAATGTGTTAATGGTTAAACAGGTCAAGAATGTGGATTTACAGACCAAAATGATTGTTTTGAAAACATATATTAAATGAAAGAGAGATAACTGTTTTAAATTAATAGAGAAACTACAACAATTATTTTACAACTTAAAAATAGTCGATATAATAATTTAATTTAACTGGTTTTTTCAGTAATATTAGTTTCAAAATATTCACCAGCTTACCAGTATGGTTGGTTTTGGGACATAGTGTGATTTCAGTTTCAATTTCAAACAGTTATAATAAAATGTATTCATTTTTAGCTGGGCTACAATGGAGGATTCCAGTTTCTCATTAAATCATGATGTCATAATCAGCTACACGACATGTAGGATGACATCATAATCAATTATGCCATGAATGATGTATCTAAGTTCATCACGAATGTTTAATTGATGATGGACGAAACGTTGTTGTACGAATTGTATGTCTTTATTATTTAATAAACATGCTTTTGAATATTTTGAAACTAATTTGGTTGGACATTAGGACATCCATAAAAAAATTTTAGTTTCCTGCAAAATTAAAGTCCTAAATATCTGTTTTTTCAGATATTTGGCTACATGTCCATTAAATATGGTTGTAATTGCCAAATTTGTCGTGTTTTCCATGTCACAATTAGCAAATGGGATTCATATAGCATATAAATGGCCTTAAAAACATTGTAATTTGTATAGTTTGACAAATGTATGGATGTTTTAACATTTCTGCTGAGTAAAAAAATCTTTCTTTCTTATTACCGACCGGGTGAAATAAAAGATAAATTTCATCCGGGAGGTTTACAGGAAACGAAACCATTTTTTATTTTGTCCTTATAGCAACAACACCGAGTGAAGTTAGTTTCAAAATATTCAACAGCTTACCTGCATAGTTTTCTGGAAATTGATAGTCAGGGTGTTCAGGGATCAATCGATCCAAACACGGGAGAAGTGAGGGTGGATCTTATATAGCATAGCTAAAACACGATTCCTCCATTTGCTGTGAGCTTACCTGAGATGGACACCAAGGCCTCTGTGTTTTCCTGAACATTCTAAACAGATCCACACACCATAAGTGACACTGGCCCATTGTGGATTGGGGCCTCTGCATTCAAAACATGTCTGAAGTGAGAAAACAGAATAATGTGAAAGCTTTGTCGATGTTTTTGTAGGGCACCTACTTACTAAATATAGTCTACACAAGAATAGAGGGATCCAGGCCTAGTTAAGCTCCGCTCACTTTGTACAAATATGCATGTGTGAATCGAAACATAAATTCCACGATTCTCCATCTCAAGGTATCTTTACATAATATTTATCCCCATGCATTTTCAATAAACAGCCGGGATATTGCAATTGCCTCAGTCCATCTATTCGAACATCTCCTCCAAAACTGTTTCATGGAACTCAATCAAATTTGGCATGTTATAAATGGAGAATATGTGTTGGGGTTGGGAACAGAACATCAAAGTTACTAGTGTTCTTGCAATTAATTGATTTAATCGATGCTTGATTGATTGGTTTGCATGTTCAACCAACCGATCGATCGGGGCTTCTCATATGCATCCTTTTGCGCGTCTGTACGCATAAAAACTGATGGAGGATGCACAAAATTTAACCCGTTATGTCCCAAGGGAGGCACTGAGGATGTACAGAAATAGAATGCACATATTTTTGTAACAGTGATACATAGCGGGAGTTATGTTTTCTTTTCCATTTGCGTGAGAAAATCAAACCAGTATTAACTAAATACCGGTATTAGGGGCTAGAATGATTAAAAATAATTTGAAATATGAAAATATATATTGTTTTCATTAGCTACATTACATGTATTCAGCGATTTGACAACTGACGTAAATTGCCACGAAATTAGAACACACACTATGTATGATTGTACAATTTAATGCTATCCATCTCAAAGTAATACTTAAAATAAATGAAATAAATAGTCTGGTTCATGTGATGTCATCAAATTAACACCCCCCCCCCCTCCCCTACTAAAATGTTGATTTTTAACACTCTTATTCTGTCACTATTTCCAATTATATATATATATATATATATATATATATATATATATATATATATATATATATATATATATATATATATATATATATACACATATATATATACATATATATATATATATATATATATATATATATATATATATAATAATAAGTGAATTTATAACGCGCCAAACTCCACGCAAGCATGCTCGTAGCGCAAGACAATGAAATGATAATATAAACCTTAATTTAAATTCTGGTACGCTTGTTTAAAGAGATGAGTTTTAAGATTTGATTTGAATGTTGTAAGATTTTTTGACAATTTTAGATGAATAGGGAGATTGTTCCATTCAGTGGCGGCCGAGAAAGAAAATGTTCTAAAGCCGTATGAATTCATTTTGTATTTTGGGATTTTGAGCATTTGCTTGTTTAGGGATCTAAGTGACCGGGTTTTAAGAAATATGTTGAATAGGGCAGCAATATATATATATATAAAGCATTTTAAACATAGCTTTAACATTTAAAAATTGCTTGTCACTTAGGACCCCTGAATTTTACACTGGGACCCCCAATTTCCAGCATGGGACCCCCAAATTTCAGAGATGGGGTTCTTTGGGATCCCCACAATTGAGGTGCCATGTTAAACACTGCAATCGATCATGATTTCAGTAACCAATTTTTGTTACTCATAAATTGAAATTATTAATATATTTTAACTGGTCAAGCTGGAAAACGAATAATTTTTGGAAAAGAATTTAAATTTAATTGTTACCACTATATATAGTATTACTCCTTATTCCAAAACATTAATCCTTTCAGCACTGAAATAGTATGTTAATTTCAAAGTAACCATACAAATAACATGTTGAATATTTTGAAACTAATTTGACTGGAAGCTGTTGCTGCCCTATTCAACATATTTCTTAAATTATTAAGAATCTGTTATACCTGCGACATGGTTTGAAATGGGTAATTATCCTTGAACCTGCTATAATACTGCATTAAAGATGGGTAAACAAGAGCATCAGAAGACAGCATATTCCCCCGGATCCAAACATTTCAGATAAACATACATCAAGAGTGGACATACATGTAACGTTAATCGTAAAGGACAATATTTTAGAAAAACTAATCAATGAAAAATGAAATCCTGACACTGCATCTCGCCTTAGAGAAAGATATATTTGTATGTTTTTAAAGTTTTTCAAGGGAGATAACTCAGAAAAACATGGATGAATTTCTTCAAAATGGAATCATAGCACCGCTTTTTCAAGCAATATATTTACTGACAAAGGAATTGAGAGCATAGGTTCCAAATTCTTCAAGATATGGCATGAACAAGACAATTTTGAAGAATTTTGAGTATTCCAGGGGAGATAATGACCACAGACCCACTAGGGTTGGTCTGTTGTTTTATTAACCACATAAACATACTTATCGTTCAATCACTAATTGCTGAATAAATCTACTGACATTTAGCGCCAGAAAAAGATTTCTAATCTTGCATTTAATGCCTTCTAATGCAAGAACCACAACTCTCTACTCTAGTCCAGGTTTCTGGATGGAGTACACTCCCTTAATGTTAATCAAACAGACATCTGGAATCATAGCTAAACAGTAATTGGTTGATATCTTGAAATGATTGTCAGAGATGGACGGACCGACAGACTGACATACAAACATTCTACACAGATGCATGGATGTACAGGCATATGGATAGCACATGCACATCTTCAAGTGGTAATGAGAACCCTAAACCATGTTTCAAAAGAATCATAGCTAAATTGTAGTTGTGTTGACAAGAAATGATTGGTACTGCAGTTCGACCAGACGACCCGGAGGGTCTGGTCTTATGTTCTACTAATTACATATACCTACCTTCTTGCATTGCTATTGCGCTTTCCTTCTCTGAAGGGAAGCATAGTAGGATGAATTTTTACAGCCAATGTTTGCTGGGTATTGTGGTTACAGAGTGACTGAAGGCTTCTTCAGGTATCTCCATACTCTCTCCAATGATGAGATCCATAGTAATTCGCTTGAATGCTATATCTCAGAATGAGGCAAGAAGAGGGTTAATCCAATACCCAGAGCCACTGAGAAGGTCATTAAGCACAATGACAACCTCACTGGCTAATAGCTATCACATGACCTTGTTGGTAGCAACCAAGACTTCATTCCTTTGACGAATCCAGTCATATAATCCAGCTTTATGCAGACTCATGAAGAGGCAGATGATCCCATCACTACTCGACTTTGAATAGCTGACTAAAGCTGAAATTAAAATTAACCTAAACACTCTAAATTTTTTTCAGAAATACCCAAATATGTAAAAAAAACTGACATATCCGGATATACCCAAAGGCTGAAGAAAATAATGAATATCGTATGCTGAATATAACTATTCTAACAAGATATGACCATTAAAATGACGCATCAAGGCCCACCCACCCCACTCCCACCCCCCCCCCAAAAAAAAAGAGGGGAGGCTTGAGATGGGCCGTAATGAAAGGAGGTAGGTATATGTAATTAGTAAAACATAAGACCAGATTCTCCAGGTCGTCTGGTCGTTATTACTACATTACAACCTACCTCCTTGCATTACTATTGCTCAAATACAGATTTCAACATTGCACAAAGCCCGAAGGGAGGCAAATTTTTGCGCAAAATTTATGTAAAAAATAGAAAGAATGAATATGAAGTTAGTAAAAACAAGTAGAGTAAGATACTACAAATTACGGTAATTCCTCAAAATTACTCTCATAAATAACCCTAATAGAAAGGGTACAGAAGAAAGAAGAGCAGAAAGAAGGACATTAAACGACTCCAAGAATACAAGAGAGAAGAGAGGATCATGCAAGAATGAAATGAATAAAAATAACGTGTGACGAAAGAGATGATATGAAAGAGGTGAAATACCCACATGAGAAAGAAGTAATGAACTCACTCATCTCAAATAAAATACCTTATACGAATGAAGATTATGAAGGAAGAGAAGATGATGAAGAAATAAGAGTCATGATCCCTGAAGCTACCTTCTGAATAATTTTATAGAAGAAGGAAGAAGCACCAGAATCTTAAGATAGAAATTAATAAAGAATTCTCTGATTTCCAGATAGCAACTTGAATGAAATCATCAAGAGAAGATCCATAAAAAAGGGCACAAGAGGTGGCAAGGCCCCTAACATCATGGGCCATAACACCAACTAATGAATTGTCCCCGGGAGAACCTAATTCATGGCAAATTTTAATAGTATCAACGAACCAATGTGAAATAGTGGTTAAAGAGGCAGGACTATTAAAGCTTACCGCAAACGTAACCCAAAGACGACTATCATCGGATCATTTGCAAGTTGAACGGAATTTGTAAATAGAGAGCCCTAACAGGGAACCAGACAGTCATCTGGAGATAAAGCAGAAAGCTTATGAAATATGATGGGTTTACCTAAAAACTCAACTGAGTTTAGACAGAAATTCTGACCTTGGACAGGCCTGGAAATAACTTTTTCAACAGTATCCAACACTTTACCAAGCACCAGCTACTTAGTACCGGACATCCAAAATGTGCTGGCTGTCAACACTATTCTACTTCACAGTGTTCTTTACTTGAACTTATTAAGAAACATGTCAAAAAGCATCTAAACATGTGTCAATACAATGATCATGATACACCTAAGGTAGATGCATATTTTATGGATTTGTCAACATTTGTATGCAGACTCTTTTGTTGCACACTGCAACTACTGGGACTGTTTAAATCTGTACCTGCTAAAATGTCAGGAAAAGGCAAGACTGTGCCTGACATTTGATAATTTGGTGCCTGACAATGTCCTTGAAAGGCACCTTATTTCTAGGCTTGCTAGGATAGAGGATAATGCTAATACCCGTAACTTGAAAACTATCCCAATTAGCAGGTAAGGCGTGAATTTCCGAAAGACGGCTAGCTGAAGCTATTGCTAATAACAAGGATGCTCTGAGATTAAGATGTTTAAAACAACCAGATCCTAAAGGATTAAAGAGTTTACCAGCTAGAACCTGAAGTACAAGGGATAGGTTCCAAAATGGAAGGGGTTACTGAAGGGAGGATGAGAATTTCCCAAAACCCTAAAGAGAACGTGAAATGTTACTGATCTTGAACCGAAGGATTATGTAGACATGTGACAAAAGAGTCCAGGCAAAAAACGATAGGACCTAACAGGGTTAACGTAGATTCTTCTGAAAAGAAAGAAAGTTTATGAATTATAATGGGATTACCCAAGAATTTGACTGAATTTTTCACAGAAATTCTGCCCTGGGATAAAGAATAATGCTAATACCCGTAATTTGAAAACTATCCAATTCAGCAGAAAAGGCATGAATTTCAGAGCGACGGTTAGCTAATGCTACTGCTTGTAAAAATACTGCTTTGATGGTAAGATGTTATAAACAACAGAACCTAAGGGTTCGAAATGGTTCCCATCAAGAACCTGTGATACAAGCGAAAGGTTCCAGGAAGAAGGGGTTTCTTAAAAGAATGTGAATTACACATACCTTTAATGAGGTCGTGAAATGAATTTTTTGTACTTGGACTGAAAGGTCAAGAAGACATTTGACAAGGAGTTCAGACCAAATCGAGATGAACTGATAGTGATAACTGAGAGCCTTTACTGATAGAAAGGGAAACCCAGAAATCTGTGACCCGAGTCACAGAGTGCTCAGAGGGAAGGATAGAACGGACTGAACCCCATTGTTGAAAAACTCAAATCAAGCCTAATAAATGTTACGAGTGGAAGTTCTGAGTGATTTCTCCAAAAGTTCCTGAAAACTGACTGAAAAGATGGACGAAGGAAGGGCAACTCGACAACTTCCAGACTGAAAAGAGAGAGATTTCTGGATTCTGATGGAAAATCCTGCCTCTACAAGAAGGTCCAGGAGATCCGTAAACCAGGATTATGTCAGCCTAACCTGAGCTATTAACAGGACCACACAATAAAGTTGACTGATCTTTCAGAGTACCAGAGGAATGAGAATCGTAGGGGGAAAAACATAAGCGAACATGTTGTCCCAATACTGAACTAGAGCATCTACTCAAAGAGCCATGACTTCCGGAAAGGGAGATATGAAGGTGGATATCTTTCTTTTCTTGCCAGAAGCAAACAGGTCCATGCGGGGAAGACTTAACTGGAGAAAAATTGACTCAGCTACAGACTCTATCAAATCCCCTTCCGATTCTGGGATCCTGGAAGGACGAGATAACTGATCGGCCAGAAAAATCAAATTGCCTGGGATGTGGGATGCTTGAAGAGAAAGCATGACTTGTACCAGTGAAGAATGATCAGAGACTCTCGACAGATAGAGATCGACCTGGACCACCCTTACACCTCGGCCCCCATCCGATGATAGAAGAATGAGACTACTGTGAAATGTCTGATCGAATAAAGATTGAAAGACCGAGAATCAGGGGTTCCCAATGAACTAGGGCATGAAAAACCACCCACAGTTCTAAAAGGTTGACATGAAAAGAAGATTCTGTGAGAGACCAGGATCCTAAAATCTTCTTGGAAACCCAGGAGACCCATCCTTGCAGGGATGTATCCATGAAAAAGATGGCCTGAGGAGATGGTGGATGAAGAGGGACCCCAAATAACAGGGATCAACTGATTTTCCAAAACCGGCAATGGTTCATGAGTTGAAATTGATGAAAATCCAATGATTCAGAAATCTAGAGACTGATTCCAGTGGGTCATAAGATAGAACTGGAAAGGTCTTTTCATCAGAGGAGCCCAAGGAATCACTTTCTATACCTCGAACTTGGTCTGTAACTTCTCATAACAAAGCAATGTAGCAATTCTCAGTATAATATCTTGAAAGACTGCGGAAAAAAGTGCGGAAAACCAACTGCGACAGATGGACAGACAGACGGACGGAGTGCAAACCTATAGTCCCCCTGGTTTTACTGGTAGGGGATCTAAAAAGCAAACTTTGCAACCAGTAAGACAAAATATTGAACGACCCCCACCCACCCCCCACCCCCTTTAAGGATGCTTATAAATTGATCCTGATCACAAAAAGAAATGTGCACATCAGTTATACACATAATACAATAAAATAAATTAAGAAGACCTAATAACGAGAGGAGATAAGAAGCCTACCAATGGAAGATACACTAGTATGATACCTAATATCTGAATAAAGAAAGCTATAAATGAAGAATAAAGGCTAAAAAGTCTCAATATTCCAATTAGGACTAGGCTGATAATAGTTAGGATGTTAATAGTTAAGATATTTCTTGAGTTATCGCAGTATAAGTCCAAAGTGTTCAAGGATCTATTTAAATAATTTAGGATGTTACAATGAGATCAGCTAGAGATTTCCAAGCATCGATTTATACTATTAGACACTAATGTTTCTTGAATCGAGTGAAAGGCGATGTATCTTAGTTATAAGAGCTATATCCTTATTCTAACCCCTTCCTGAGAGAGGTAACTTGCGTTAATTTCTTCTATTCAATCACTACCACTATCTTCGAATGGAGAAAAAAGCATCATAGAAGTATTGCCGTACTTATTAAAAGTTGTAGACATTGACACATTATGGATAAATTTATTTAGTGTTTTAACTAAATTTAGTAGAAATCCCATAGTACATGTACTATGTAAAGGATCTATATAATAACCAAAAGAAAAACTCCATGTAAACCAAAAGGAAATGAAATATATACGGGACGAATTGTCAATGACCTATATAAAAAGTAACAGGAACGATGATGACAATCTGACAGCTACCGGAAGTAGATAAGGAGAATGAAAAATGATAAACTTCGAGCCCAAAATCACCAATCCCGAACTTGTGGGAAAGAACATGACTCTAAATAAAAGGTTTTAGCTAAAAATAAGAGACTTGAAAAAAGGGGAAATAGAAGAGAAAAAAGCGAAAATGTCGCCGAGACGAAATGAGACTAGGATGAACAGACTGCCGAACTAGGAGTGTTGACAATAATACTGACAGCTACTAAAGAATGACAAAATATGGCAAAGAAATTTAGTTTAAAGGAAATCACAAAATACCATGAGATCAAATCTAATCTGACTTTTAGGAAATGAATATTTTAAAAATAAAATGGTGATAAATAGGGAAGAATAGCCTTAAAAGAGCAAAATATTCACGATAAATATAGAATGACATGTAAATTCCCCTAAAGTTATGAAAGTAAGTATGTCAACCTGCCAACATAGAAGGGAGGTGTACTATACGAAAAGATGAACGGTCCGAATAGAACTGCGCATCTAACTAGGGACGAAAAAATGACCAAAGCATAGCTAATTGGAATTGCGCAGTGATCTGACAGATAGGAAAGAGTGCGAGAAGAAAAGGTTGAGAACAAATAAAAATTACCATAACTTAAATTGTGAGAATGCAAAGGAGAAATAACACGCAGAAAAAGGGGAGAAAGAAGCCTGAAATACTAAGATAGCGCAAGAGAGAGTACTGTTAGATAAGATAATGATATGCACATATGTAATACGGTTAAAAAAGATCCTATTGAAAAATAAATAATTTATCTAGCTAAGAAAAATTAAAATTTGAAACAAAAAAGATGACTGGAGGCCTGAACCCCTATTCAAAGAAATGAGCCAAACCCGGGTCCACAAAAGAGACCAGGGTACGGTCCCACTAAACCTGGTCCCGAATCTGAGGCTGTTCAGAACCGGGGAAACATGAAAAAATGTCAAAAATAGCGGAAGAAATTTTCAAATTTGATTTTGACATGCCGGAATGACTGGTCGCAACTCGGGCCGGGGCCTGAGCCGGGAAAACCGGGAGAAAAATTCAAATTTAATTCCGACACGCCGGAATGACCGGTCCCGACTCGGGCCGGGGACAGAGCCGGGCCGGGAAAGCCTGGAGATTGACCAGAGAGCGACAGCGGATGTGCGATCACCTGGACCACCCTGGTCGGGAAATCCTTCGACCCAGCCAGTGAAGAAGTACCAGTGATAGAAGATGATAAACCGGACCGACTTATAACCCGCTCGGGGCCTGAGACCTAACACGGTCTTCAAGGCTGCAGGCTGCGGAATGTTGACTGAACCAGACCGACTTATAACCCGTTCGGGCCCGAGACCACATGGTCGTCAAGGGCACAGGCTGCCGAATGTAGACCGAAGATGAAGAAGAATCCTGGAGCGATATGAATGGCCTCTGAACGAGTGGTGAACGACGCGAAACCCGAGTCTTCATACTTTTGTTCTTTCCATTCTTTGTGGTACCATGAAACAATGCAAATCAGTGAGCTGTAGTTTGTTAGACTTAGTAGAATAGGCGCTTCCTTGGAACAGCCAGTTCCAATGCTTCACAATCAACTATGTCAAGAGATGAAGCATTAGAAACTGACTGGTCCAGGATAATTTTATTAATCCTGCTGTCAACAGACGAGTCGATATTGCTAACTTGTTTCTGGAGACATTCCATTGACAAAACAATGTTCTCAAGGATGGCTGAATCCGCTGTGGCCTCGGGTTTGGCCTTTATTTAAACCACTGACCATAAAGGAGAAGAAAATTTAGAAATCTCAGGGGAATTTGGTTTGAAGAAAGACATTCTGGGAGCTTGTGACCATGACACACATATCAGACAGGTCGACTATGGCAGCTGCTATTAGGACATCTAACAGAATGATTCATATTCTTTTCTTTAGCCTTCTCCTTGAACTTCTTCGGAGACTTTCCCAAATCTCAAACGTAAAAACAGAAAGATCTGATAGAGTAAAGCTCCGAATATGACTCAGGATTAGCCAGCGCTAATCCCAAGATTTATAAATAGAGACCCTACCGATCTCTAAATTTTAAAAATATTTTGATTTCTTTGAGAGAGTATGTTATAGAGAAATTGTAGAATCATGCTTAAATGCTACAAGCATGTCAATTCAGTAGCTCATACAAGCTACCGTAAAAGAAGAAGCAAAAATAGACAACACATAGTCTATACACTCTGCGCGCAAGTAACCAAAACTGGTAACGCACCTATCATGAAAATAGAAATGATCATACAAATCATTATTAAAGCACCAGGACCTACAACCACTTATCTTGGGAGGTTTCTTGCGTTTGTCTGACATCTAGATGATCCTTATTTGCCATTCTATTAATCCACAGCAATTTAAAAATTTTATACGCCTGGGTCATTCCATCTCAAATCAGCAAGTGGTCCCCACCTGACCATCTCAGAATTGCTTAATATTTTGTTTACAGCTACCTACACATATTTTAGGCCAGTTTTACATACTTTTCAAAATATTGCAGTCTGAATAACATAGGGGGGGCCAAAATGTTACAGGGTTTTCGCACATGTTATTTTTTCCGCAACTTTCAAGTCCTAATATCTCCCTTATTATACATGCTAGCCATCTGAACTTTTTATCATTAATTCACTGCTATGTGTCTTACTGGAAAATGCAAAGAAATGCCAAATACCTTTATAAATCTTTATTTAATACTTTACCAAAAATGGCAAAATAATCTTCGACATTGTGCATTTTGCAACTTTTATCTGAGAATAAAACACAAACTGTCTGCAGTTAGGGCTTGCCTTTTCACATGCTTTATGTATCCATATAGATGAACATGCACGGGTGTTTGTAACCTACTAAGTTTATAACTTTTAGAGATATGACTTGTTGAAAACAAGAAAATCTTCACGCATGTCAAGTTTCAGCTGCAAATATTATTAAGAGGGACAGGTGGCACACACTATTGCTATATATCAAAAGAAAGCATATGGTCTAGGCTTTAATTTGATACCTAGAACAACTTGCCCCTATGATTATTTCAGTGTGATACTAATTTAACAAAATAGGGTTATTTTGTCAATTCGTGAATGGTTATCATCCTAGACTTAATTCTGTAAAATAAATTTAAATATTACTTTAAAATGTTTAAGAAACAGGGTGATATATCTAATGAGACATGTTGCTAATATATCTTATTTTTACATTAATATTTTTATTTAATACATGTAGATACGCACACAGTGTATATGAACATAATATAGCTTAGCAATTATGTACATATCTACTGACTAGAAAATTTCAAGAAATAAAATTTTACCTAATTTTCTTGTGTCAGTGTTATATTTTCATACCTGCAGCCCACTTACCAAGGAAACTCAATTTAAATCAAACTATTAACTGTCTGGTCATTAATATTTTCTTGTTTGTTTTTCAGATTGAGTGACTATGGCATCTAAGATGGCTGCCTGTACTATTGGCATGAACTGCAAAGATGACTGTCATAAACTGACTTACTGCAAAAAGACAGGCTTTGTGAAAATATGTGATTTATCACTTCAAGATAAAGACCTTATGTTTAAACGTTGTGACTTACCACAGAATATGACAGTAACTCAACAAAGTACAGTATGCTTGCATCATAAAAGGTTGTACCTAGACAAATATGAATTCTTAGAAAAGAAGTGCTGTGATCCATATTCTGTTCATGGTCAGCCAGTCAGAGGATAACATTAAACCCGGTCAAAAGTTATGTCCAAAGTGTATGATAAAATTTTCATTGGATACTAAACCTGTTGCAGAACTTACAGATGATGATTATTTAGAAAGTGATTCATATGACACAGATCAGAGTGATGGCAAGCATGCAAGTCAACTAAATACCAGCATAACCTCACTTGGATCCTCTCCCCTCAAAATAAAGGTCAGCCAGAGAGATATGGTTGGTTATGGTAAACGCAAACTAGCCCAAGCAGAGACTGCCATGAAATATCAGCTTGCCAAAAATTTGAAAGTAGAGCCAGATGATTTGGTAAAGAAGATACCAGTTTGTCAGCAATGTACAGATCTTAAAGAACTTATTTTATGTATGAAGCAAAAATGTAGTGTGTCAAATAGACAAAAGCAAATACAAATACTGACAATGGCACCTCCAAGCTGGTCACTTGAGAAGACTGCTACAGAATTTAATGTGACAAAGTATGTGGTTAGGAAAGCCAGAGAGTTAAAAAAACAACATGGCATTCTTGCGGAACCCTCAACCAAGAAGGGAAATGAATTAACAGAAGATGTCAAGAAACAAGTGACCGTGTTTTATGAAAGTGATGAATACTCTCGTTTGTGCCCTGGAAAAAAGGACTACCTTTCAATAAAAATTGATGGAAATCGTATACACAAACAAAAGCGCCTGCTCTTAGCAAATTTGAATGAACTGTACGTAGCATTTAAACAAAAGTATGAATCCTGCAAAATAGGGTTTTCCAAATTCTGTGAACTGCGCCCACCATGGTGTATAACAGTTGGGGCCAGAGGCACCCATTCTGTGTGCATCTGTGAGATCCACCAAAAACGTGAAACTTTTGTTAGCTGCAGTTGGTGAACTAAAACTGAAATACACTTCATTAATGTCGCTTGTTGTTTTAGTCCAGTCAATCCAGGCCAAAAATATTTTAACCTGGAACAAATTGCAACAGAATTGTTTTACGTCGCCCAGTGTATAGGGGGCCATCATGTACAACATATCAAAAGTCCTCCAAAATTCCAATAGGGGAAAGGGTAAAATTTGCATAATTATTACCAGATTTGGGCAATTTCACCTGAAAAATCCATTTTTCTTTATTTCTTTAAAACCGGTATGTAATATATGTGTGACTGGGTATTTTTGGACTTTTTTAGTAATAAATGAATACGATTGACATATTCTCCACAAATTAAATGTATTGTGTTATGCCACTTGCATGAATTTACCTAATACCATCATTGATATTGATACAATACATATTATATTTTATTATGTCACGGTATTGTGTGTTTCTAAGCTAAGCTAAGATGAAATAGTATGGCATAGGTACCTGGTTTCTACTAATTTCATCTTGCATCAATTATCCAGGTCATCTTCCTCAATGAGCGTTATTGAATTCGAGCAACTGAGACCCTTACAGTCTTCGCAGGCGGATGTGCAGCTGAGCCCATGTTTTCTACAGGTGCATCTCTTTGATTCACAGCCAGTTTTGCAGCTGCATCTAAATGAATACAGTAAATCGTCAGGTGCTGCCAGCATGTCAGTCTTAACAGGCAGCATTTGGTGGTTGAGAACTTTCCAGCCCCATTCTGTTGGATCCATATCTCCAGCATCTCCTCTCCAAACTTGAATTTGGTAGTACACGCGAAGACTGTGAAACTTTGCGGATGCGGGTGTTGGTGTAAATCTCGTGCTTCAACATACTTGGAACTTTTTGCAACCTTCTCCCTGAATCGCTTGTACCGCAAAGCAACTAGACTATCCACTGAAGTGCCATTGTATAGAATAAGCATTGCCTTCTCACCTGCTTTTATCACGTCATCTTTATTCGCATTACTCATTGTAAACACTTCAGCAATTTGAGAGAGTTCTTTGCAGCACTGGATTTTGCTAAGGGATGCAGATTTTCCAATTCCATAAAGCCTAGATGTTGAGTCACAGCCAAGGATAGCATGGATAAATAACAGCTGTGAGCACAAACAGAACCCGAGTTTTTCCTTTGCCATTTTGATATTCCAGTCGGGGTTTCTTTGCATTTTGCTTTGGCTCTGGTCTGAAAAATAGCTGACAGCCATTCATATCAGTATGGTATAGAAGCAACACCAATAGGTCGGTATCGTCTCCAACAAGAGCAGTATTTGTTGACTTTGAAGCCAAGATAGCCGTTTGCGTAATTAAGACATCAGCATCACCGCTTGCCTTTATCGTTAAGCATCCAGCCTGTTCGAGAGATGAACGTAAGATTGATATGAACCGATGTTTGTTCTGCTTGTTACTAAGAAAATCAGGCTTACTCAGAGTTACAACTGTTTGCGGAGTCAGTACAACAGTTGCGCCTGATCCACGAGTTCGCCTCTTATGTGTTACATCTTTTATGTCTGGGCCTTGGTCATAACCATCAAAAACTACTGTAGCCTTTTCATATTTGCTTATGCAATATTTTACATATCTTTGACAAACATTTGCAAATGTCTCTCCACGCTGCCATGGAACACGGTGTAATAGAGCTCCTCCATCAAGCACATAGTGGACAGAATCTGGAAGGACTGCATCTTCATTTTGAATTAATTTCCACAATGCATCAGCAAGTGCCGGCTTATTTGCTTCCCATGGAAGAGATGAATTATCAAAGAGTGCGGGCGGATGAGTGCACAACTCATACTCAAAATAAGATGCTGGATTCCCTTTTGATCCATTTGTAGCAATTAAACTGAGTCTTTGAAATAGGAGTTGTGGATCAATTTGTACACATTCATCATCAATCTTGAGAGATGTTTTGGATGCTAAGGTAATAGCTTGTCTCTTTCTCTGGAACGAAATGCTTGATACACATTGGCCACACATCGAATTAATAATTGATTCTCCAATATCTTTAGCATCGTCAACATTGACTGATTCATGTGCAGACAATCCACTAACAAGTCCTCTAAGAGAAGGGTCTGGTCCAAATGGATTCAGTTCACTAAGGATTTTGAGAATTTTGTAAAATATCACGCTTTATTCGAGATTGTGTGGAATCTTTGTGTTGTTCACTTGAATCACAGTTTACCCCAGAGATCTCTTGCATTTTATTAACGAGGTCGTGCAGGGTCAGCTGCTCATCATCATTATTTTCAAGAAATGCCATTGTCGTACTAAATGCTCTTACTCTGTCCAAGTCTTCTGGCCTTCCATGTTTTTGGGATGAGCAAGATGAGTGCAGCTGAGGGATATTTTTCATGGTTCGAAAATTTACGCTGCAGCTTTGATGGTATACTGCATTGACAACGCATAAATCCGGCGTGAAGGCAAGCCGCCCAGCTACAAGTTTGCCCCATTCGTCTTTTCTCTGCTCACAGGCCTCGGCGATACTACATTGAAAGTCATGAGTACTTACTGGATAAATATCATAGCCACGTTTCTTTCCATCTTGAATTTTTGCAGGGTATCCGCATAACAAACAATGTTCACTAAAATTGAATGTTGGACTTTCTGAACGGAGTGTTCGCATGGGTGGCGGAGATTGTTCAATTTTCTCTGCGTCACGGACAATCCGCTTGGGATCAATGAACTCCCGTCGACATTTTACATGAACCCTCTGTCCTACTTCAGCTATGACATCGCTTTCACGGGCTCTGCTAGCATTGTTAATACCGTCACAGGCTTTAACTCGAAGCTTAACAGTTTGTGAGCCATTTTCTAGGCTCTGGTTACAAATAACGCATGTATCTAAATCCATGTCCATATTCTGATTGAATTGTATAGAAATTTATTCAAATTGTGAGATAAAAGTGAAAATTAAAATGCAATTTATTTTAGATAAAATTTTAAAAGCGAAAAACAAAATTAAACTAACTTTAAATATAATTTTTTTAAATTACCCTGGCCCTGTGCATACAACCATATTTAATCTGTGGTTTGGAGAATTTGTACAAGTGGTTCAAGGCAATATTGCCAATTGCTTACTGTCTTCCGTGACCATGAAATTCAGAGCTTAGACAACATTTCTACTTCGTTTATTTGCGGAATGAAGCAGGTAAGGGAAGTTTCATTATTCGGATAATGGCGGTAGCTAAATATGCGAATTTACCCACTTTCCCATCGAGGGATTTTGGAGGACTTGTGATATGTGACACCTGGCAGTCCCATGAATGCCGCAGAAAAGAAATAAATTCTGTTGCAATTTGCTCTAGGTTAATTTGTAGTTTTACTGGACTATTTGTGACATTCATTCCAGAAAGCACAAGCTGCATACCTTTCTAGCTGCAAAGAGACATTACATGAACATGATAATACAATGTTAGTATTGTTAGACTTTGCAGAGAATTACTCCTTTATAATTCAGGATTCCATTCAAGGATTTTATTGGGATAACAAGCAAGCAACGTTGCATCCGTTTGCTGTTTATTACTCCAAAGACGGCATGCTGTGTAAGCCTTTATCTCTGTGTGTAATCAGTGATTGTATGCAACATGACACAGTAAGTGTGTATGCGTTCATTAATGTTGTGGTAAAATACCTTAAAGAAATGCTGCCTCATGTTAAGCATGTAAAGTACTTTAGTGATGGATGCGGAGGACAATATAAAAACTATAAGAATTTCCGCAACCTGTGTCTACATTCACAAGATTTTGGTTTATCAGCTGAGTGGCATTTCTTTGCAACAAGCCACGGTAAAAGTGTTTGTGTTGGAATTGGAGGAACAGTTAAGAGACTTGCTGCAAGAAGCAGCCTGCAACACACCACAGACAATCATATTCTTACACCGGTAGAATTATATGAGTGGTCACAATCTAATGTTCATGGTATCACTTTCTTTTATGTATCACTCACTGATGTGGAACAGCATAGCCCTAGTCTACTAAAGCGTTTCGCAAATGCAGGTACGATTCCTGGAACAAGGAGCCATCACTGCTTCATTCCCACCAGTACTAGTGAGTTACGCATTAGTAGAATATCTGCTGATGAAAACGGTGCCAGTACGAAAGTGAGCGTCTCAGGCACAGAAACGTCTCTAAACTTTCAACCAGGACAGTATGTAGCCACGGTTTATGATCAGAACTGGTATCTTGGAAACATTGTAGAGATATCGGAGGAGCATCAAGATCTTCTGATTAACTTCATGCAGCCAAAAGGTCCAGCAAGATCATTTTCTTGGCCACGAAGACGAGATGAATGTGCTGTTCCAATTGATCATATTCTCTGTGCAGTGACAAACCTTACCACAATAACTGGTCGTCAGTATAAGTTGGATCAGGACACAATGACACAAATTACAGAGTGTTTCAGAACATTTTCTGCTACCAAGTTTCTGTCATAAATAACTTCTGTTACATGTAAGCAACTGTACTATGCTAGTATGCTGACTACCTCCTTGTACATAGTTAGCAACAGAAAGAGAAAGCCTAAACATGATTGATATACAAGATACAATTACATATAATTTAGTGAAGTTACCTTAATGCAGCTTTAATCCTGAGCACACTAGCATTAACATTCTCTTGTTTTCGGCATTAACAGATTTGGAAAACAATTTCCTTAGATGATGATGATATTTAAGGCAGCAGCACCTTCTGAGAAAGTTGTTTACAAAAGTGGCATCAATTTAACCTTGTTTTAAATTGGAAATTTTTGAAAATTTTGACATTAGTGCTAAAGATTTATATGGAAGCCGTGTTACATACTTATTACTTTAAATTTGTTCTTGAATATTCAATCCACTTTGAAGTATTTCCGAAGTAATTACTGAGTTATGCATAATTAATCAATCGCGAATTGACAAAATAACCCTATTTTGTTAAATTAATATCACACTGAAATAATCATAGGGGCAAGTTGTTCTAGGTATCAAATTAAAGCTTAGACCATATGCTTTCTTTTGATATATAGCAATAGTGTGTGCCACCTGTCCCTCTTAATAATATTTGCAGCTGAAACTTGACATGTGTGAAGATTTTCTTGTTTTCAACAAGTCATATCTCTAAAAGTTATAAACTTAGGTTACAAACACCTGTGCATGTTCATCTATATGGATACATAAAGCATGTGAAAAGGCAAGCCCTAACTGCAGACAGTTTGTGTTTTATTCTCAGATAAAAGTTGCAAAATGCACAATGTCGAAGATTATTTTGCCATTTTTGGTAAAGTATTAAATAAAGATTTATAAAGGTATTTGGCATTTCTTTGCATTTTCCAGTAAGACACGTGGGAGTGAATTAATGATAAAAATTTCAGATGGCTAGCATGTATAATAAGGGAGATATTAGGACTTGAAAGTTGCAGAAAAAATAACATGTGCGAAAATCCTGTAACATTTTCGCCACCCCTATGTTACTCAAACTGCAATATTTTGAAAAGTATGTAAAACTCCTCTCTATAATTTTGTATAATCACCTAAAATATGTGTAGGTAGCTGTAAACAAAATATTAAGCAATTCTGAGATGGTCAGGTGGGGACATTTCTGGAAATTTGCTGATTTGACACGGAATGACCCGCCTCTTCCTTCAACAGTACGAAAAGGAATAAAGTCTTGGTTGCTACCAACAAGGTCATGTGATAGCTATCAGCCATTGAGGTTGTCATTGTGCTTAATGACCTCCTCAGTAGCTCTGGGCATAGGATTAACCTTCTTCTTGCCTCATTCTGAGACATAGCATTCAAGCGAATTACTATGGATCTCATCATTGGAGAGAGTATGGAGATACGTGAAGAAGCCTTCAGTCACTCTGTAACCACAATACCCAGCAAACATTGGCTGTAAAAAATTCATCCTACTACACTTCCCTTTAGAGAAGGAAAGAGCAATAGTAATGCAAGGAGGTAGTTTGTAATGTAGTAATAACAGGTATCGGCTTAGAGGTATTTAAAGGGGGCTAATTTTGTAATGAATAATTTTCTGGCAGCGAAAAACGTACATGCACGTCTACTAAAGAATTGTAACTAACCTGTAGGAGTTGCGTTGACAAGGATGGACCGACAGACGAACATACATTTGGGACAGATGGATGGACACACAAGTATACTGATAGCACATGCATATCTTCATGTTGTAATGATAATATTTACCAAATTTCAAAGCGATTTGCATCTAACCTGTAGGAGGAGTTGTCTTGACAAGAAATGACTGGCATGCAGTTTATGTATCAGCCTTAAACTATTTAAAGGGTGATAACTCTGTAATGAATAATTTTTTGGCAGCGAAAAAAGCACATGCTCATTTGCACATGATACTGATAATGTCGACGAAATTTAAAGCTAATGCATTGAGACCTCTAAGAGGAATTGCGTTGACAAGATAAAAATTGGGGGATAAAAATGAGAACCTGTTATGTACAATCATCAATCATTAATTGATCATCGGTTAGTATATAGAACCATCAATCACAAAAATAGTACCAATTCCCAACATTAAAAGTTAGCCATATGATTGGGGATTGTGACTTACATTATGATATATATCGATATTATATTGAATACCGGTATCATACATGTAGTCATACTGTTAGTTATATCGATAAGACTTTGCTGATGCCAAAATTAGGGCTGGGCGGATTGGCCTAAAAGAAAACCGATGGCGGCATCATTAATTAAACTGGTTTAACCGAAATACCGGTTTAAGGAGCTAAAATGATCGAAAATAATTTGAAATAAGAAAATATGCCCTTTTCATTAGCTACAGTACATGTATTTTGCGATTTGACAACATGGCGATTATACGATTATTTCATTTTATAATCGTCCACGATCATTTTGAATTATATAATCGCGATTAATCGAATAATCAAAAAATTGTGCAACCCTAGAAGTGACTTAATCATTTTCATTTCTAGGAAATTTGTTCAAAAAGTTCAAGCAATTTGTCTGGTATGTCTTATTCCGTGCTGGATCATTTTATGTTTGTCCAAATCTAAGGGAAATAATGACAATAGCATATACATGTAGCTGTCTAGCGATATAAGTTACTGCTCTTCGTACGAGAAAATTATGTTTTACCTGTATTTAATGAACATGCTTTTCTTATTTATCCAGAGTTGTCAAATTATTGTTTTGAGGCTAGTGTTAGAGTAATTGGTAAATTAACGATTACGGCTACGAAAGTTGCCTAGTTATAAGAACGCACTTCTCATAAAAAAAATTGAATAAAACTTATTTTAATTACCATCATAGGACATTGGATGGTTAAAAATGTCTAAAACCTATCTTTTCCTGCGCTAATATTTTATGATTTTGCCCTGTTGTTTGCTAGAAAAATCATAATATGAATTGAACATTTTGAGTGATATTTTATATCAATTACTACAGCCTGGTTATTCAGTGATTTCCCGGAATTGTGCGCCTTTGTAGTGACCACCCAACAGCCCAAGTAAAGAGGAATCCGACAATATGAGAAAAACCTTTCAATTCCTGAGCGCTTTATTCACTTCTTATGTTGGCGGGTATCATTCGATATCCATCGATACAAGCTACTCTAATGAGAGCGAGCTTAGGCCTATGTATTCGCAGCATATGGTAGTCTATTCAGTATGTGTTATAATGGCTAAGTTATACCCCTGCACGCAGATTTCCACGTTTCCTGCCGGTTCCGTCCCATTGCAAATTCATCCCATAAAGCATAGGCCATCGTGGAAAGTTCATTTATTATTCTAAATCTAACATATACATCAATGCAGATAGCCAGGAAAATTAGTAAAACGTATGTTTACATTCATATCCAACATGTTTGACTCATTACATTGACATCAAATATCAACAGCTTTAGTTAGCTGTTCGTAGTTTCACTGGGCAAGTTTATACGGGACAAGATGGTCACTGGTTACCGGTATCTTGTGATCTCCACGCGGAAATTAATATCAGGATTCATGTAATTTCTTGGTTTTATTGTGGAATTTTGCACCGACTATTTGAGCAGCGCTGATATACGTTGAATATGGAATCATACTACTCAAGCATCACTCCATTTTTCCCATCAGAATAATACAGGTATTAAAGGTATACCCGTATGAAAATTGATATCGATACTGATATTTGTTTTTCTAATACCGTGTAGCCCTAAGTATAAACTCGAATTGACAAAAGGATTAACTGTTACACAGAAGTTTAGATTTTCAAATTATTCAATCTTACCTTGAACCCGCAGAGCTTACATCATTAAAATTCACTGCAGGCAAATCAAATCATATTTCACCAACACCCTTGCTTTCCCACGGCTAATAGTTAAAGATGACTGTATTTTATGACCACTATTAGCAAATGATTACCCACTAGATGATAATATTAAACTCAAGTCAAGAACAAACTAGTTTAGGACAGTCACCAGATTTCGCCCAATGGCGATCTTATGGACTGATTTTCATTGTTTTTTATTTTCGTAATGGTTTTTAAACCGTCGCCATAAAAAAACGTGAGACGGTGTGAAGCCGGTATACCGCCTAGCTCTACCCGAAATATAACATAAAACTGGTATAACATTCTGTTTAGGCAGATAATCTGCTTTCCAATAGCAAAATTCAATAGTATAAATCTGTGTATGATTGAATAAATGTATGTATGATTACTGTATTCTGTGGCTGTACTAGGAGAAACATTATACAGCTGCAATCAGTCCTTCACTTTTGCCCACTGTGTCTTATCCTTAGCCGAAATCCTTAGCTTCCTCAGGTCCACTCTTGACTTGAGTGTACCGAGTCCTGCTTTCTTGAGGTCACCTCGTAGCACGCTTAGAAGATTTATGCAATGACACCCTCTCTTGACTTTGTATTGGCTGGCTCCGAGTAGGGAGAATTCCAAGGCTCTCTGTGCTGGTGTCTCTTCTGCCATCCTTAGCACATGGCTAAACATGGACCATCCTTGCTGGGCGACTTTTACAGCCAGCGGCGACGCATTACACATTTTGTATAGTGCATCATTGGAAATTATACTGTCTGGCCATCGGTGTCCAGTGATGGTGCGTAAGCGTTGGCGGTGGCAGGCATCGAGTTTGTCTAGAGTGGATTTGGAGCTGCCCAGCTGTTACAGTTATACAGCATCAAGGATAAGCAGGTTGCATTGTATAAACTTAGCCTTTTAATCAAGGGCATCTTTGATCTACGAATCGATAGCTTCCAGAAGGACTGGAAAGCTATGTTCCGCAACGTGCCGCAATGTCAGCAGTACTGCAAAGCAGTGAGCCCAGTATTTTATTTTTCCTCCATGGTTCGCCACCATGAAGTGGATCATCATTTTCTTTAGTTTCATGCTTTGTAGATAGGTATAAGTAAATCTGACTAATGAAATAAGCCACTGCTCTTCATATGGGGAAAATATTTTACCTGTATTTAGTGACCACACTTAACAGTTTCTTATTTTTCCAGACTTGTCAACTTGTTGTTTGGAGGCTAGAGAAATAGGTAAATTAAACGAAATCAAGGATTTCTTTTTTCACGAGAGAGTTGATACTTACCTCCCTAATACTTTTGATATTGCTAAATATTAGCTTTCACTCAATAAACACTCAGATTAAAACAGTTAGGTGCCCCTACTGGGCAGGAAGTCAGAGCATAGTCTGGCGGATGCCAGCCCCACCACCGCGCATGCGCAGACTAGCACTTCCTCTGACTAATTTATTGGCTGATACACATGCAACTATAAAGAGCCTGAAGACCGAGCCTCTGTGGGGTGGAGAGGCCGGGTCCGTACCTAGGGAGGTAAGTATCAACTCTCTCGTGAAAAAAGAAATCCTTGATTTCGTTTATTTCACATCAAGAGTATACTTACCTCCCTAATACTTTTGATATTGCCAGAATTCGACAGTGAATTCGGCGGGAGGGAGGCGAGGTCAAAAGACCAGCTCATCCCTATACGCTTTTCTGCGTTTAAGGCACTTAAACTTCTGAAACTGTATGAAAAAACAGTCAGGATTTGACTAACCATCGGATAACACCCCCGATGTATGAGAGATGACCGAATGTCATATGCGCTCCCCCCCCTCCTTCCTGGGAGGAAGAGTCGAATGACCTCAATGTCCTATACGCTCTCTACGTACAAGTGCCATGTACTACAGGACAGAGACGAAAAAACTCCATTTTCGTATACTCTCAACAATGAACCACATAAATACACAAAACCATCATCATATTAATAACGGGTAACGTGACAAGACAATCAACAATGGACAACACATACACAAAACTGACCTTGTTGAAATGGCTGCTGACATCCTCTTCCCATTGGTGAAGCACGATGCAGTCCCAAATTAGTGGTTGTTTCCATAAATTAATTGTGAAATATATAAGCAATGAGGAAACCCCATCAAAAATATATGCCAAGTTATTTTTTCAAAATCGACAAGGCGAGAGGATTAGAGGTGTCACGGAGATAATGGTCTGTAAAACTTGACTCACAGTGCCACTGAGCCACCGACATAATATCATCCACCGGGACCCCATTAAATAGGGCAGTGGATGTCACTACGCCGCGGACACTGTGAGCCTTGGCCACGTCAACCTGCTTCCCGGTGGCGGATTTATGGCAAAACTGAATGCATTCTACAATCCACCTGGAAATGGTGTCCTTAGAAGCCCTGCCATGGGGTTCAATATAAGACAACCATAACGCCGACTGGTCGGTGCGCCACTCCGCCGTACGTTGTTTGTACCGGCAAAGCGCCCGGACGGGACACCATGCTTTAGAATTAGGATCATATCTAGTTAAAGCAGGCAAAACAATAGGTTGACCTGGATATTTCAACGACTGATTTTTAGCCAAGAAATTAATCCTAGGTAGCAGCTTAAGGCCTTCCCCTGAAACCACAAAACGGTCATCCTCGGCTGATAAGGCATGAATTTCACTCCTACGCCTAGCCGAGGCCGCAGCAATTAAAAACACAGTCTTCAGTGTTAATAGTTTCATAGAAATGGAACTAAGTGGTTCAAACGGCTTATCACCTAGTACTTGAAGCACTAGCGATAAACTCCAAGACGGAATCACAGGTGGATTCCTTGGTCTTAGATTGCCCATGCCTTTAATTAATACACTTAATGTATTTACTTCATCACTTCCCCTCTTAGCCAAGCAAGGAATAACAGACATTAAAGCTGACTTATAACCAGCAATAGAGTTAGACTTGAGGCTATAGGCATCATAGAGGTGACAGAGGAAATCAGCTACTACCTGAATAGATGAATCCATTGGATCAATACATCTTTTTGAGCACCATTCTGCAAATCTGTTGATTTTATAATTATATGCTCTGGAGGTTGACCCCCTCCTGGCTTTGGCCATAAACATGGCTGCTTGCTCAGAAAAGCCCTCCTTAATTCTAGATTCCTTGACAACATCCACGCAGTCAATCTGAACATTGACGGATTGTTGTGAAGGGCCTTGCCCTGGAAGATAATATCGTCCATCAGAGGCAGAGGAACCGGATTGCAGACCAGAAGGTCCAGCAGATCCGTATACCATGATCGGCTTGGCCAATCCGGGGCGATCAGAAGCACTTGGCATTCCTCTTGTCTGATTTTCTGAAGAATTTTTGGAATCAGGATTGCTGGAGGGAATGCGTATGCATACATTCTCCCCCAGCTGATAGCTAACGCATCTGTTGCGAAAGCGCTTGGATCCGGAATCGGAGAGACGTACGTCGTCATCTTCGCATTCTTCTTCGTTGCGAACAAATCGATGTTGGGTTTCCCCCAATGGTCGAACAGACGATCCGCCACACATTGATTTAGTTGCCATTCCGTGGGTAAAACACTCATCCTTCGGCTCAATGAGTCTGCTAGCAGATTTAACCTTCCCGGAATATGAACTGCTTTCAAGGTAATCTGGAGATCCAGACACCAACAAAGCAGTCTCCATGTCATCATACAGAGACTGGGCGACTTCGTTCCGCCCTGGCGGTTTATGTAAGTCACAACTGTTGAGTTGTCTGAACGAATAAGAACAATCTTGCCCTGAACTTTCTGTAAGAAATGTTCCAGGCCCAGGACTACTGCTCTTAGCTCCAGTAGATTTATATGTTCCTTTGACTGTTCCAGATTCCAAAGCCCTGATATCGTGGATTCTTCCAGGCAAGCTCCCCAGCCCTCCATCGATGCATCTGTATACACAGTCACCTGAGGGTGGGGAGGGGTTAGCATAACCCCCACCAAGAGATTCTCTGTGTCCAACCACCATTGCAGGTGATGAATCAGAGGCGCCAACACTGACACATTCGAGTCCAGCGAACCTGTACTCTGGGTCCATTGTGTCATGAGAAATAACTGGATCGGCCGCCTGCGCAAGGCGGCCTGAGGAATGACTGGTTCCAATGAAACCATCAACCCCAGCATTTTCAAGTAAACCCGTGCCAGGACATGACGACTGTCGCACACTGACTGAATTAATGAGATGAGTTTCTGAACTCTCTCCTGAGTAGGATAAACATATCCTGTCTCTAGATCGAAGAACATCCCCAGGTAAACAAACTTCTGGGATGGAATCAGCTCTGATTTTGGGAAATTGATCATCCAGCCTAAGTCTGTGAGAGTTTTCAAAACAATCTCCAGACTGGCCGATAAACTTTCCCGGGTGTGCGCTTTCAACAGCCAGTCGTCTATGTACGTGTGGACTGCTATGCTTCTCCTGCGGAGGTATGCGGTGATCGCAAGAACCACACGGGTGAAAACCCGAGGAGCCGTGGAAATTCCGAATGGTAGCACCCTGAATTCCCACTGTCTGCCCTGGAATGCAAATCTCAGGAAGCGACGGAAACTCCTGTGTATGGGGATGTGGAAATAAGCGTCCTTCAAATCTATCGACGCTGTCCACATTCCCCTCTCTAACCCCGCCAACACCGAGCGCACAGTCTCCATCTTGAAACTGGGCATCTCTATGAACTTGTTCAATGGCTTGAGGTTGAGAATTGGTCTCCACCCTCCGGTGTTCTTTGTTACTAAGAACAGGGTTGAATAGAAGCCCGGACACCTCTGTGCCGGCTGAATAGCTCCTTTTTGTATGAGGGAATTTATTTCTTCCTCGATACACAACCTTTGATCTGGATCTCTCGGATTTGGAGTCCAGATCGGCACTAGAGACAGTCGCGATGGCGGGCCTGTCATCCAATCGGGATGATACCCGACTGAAAGCCATCGCAATACTAAACGGTCCTGAGTTAACCGTTCCCACTCTTGCATGTGGTCGGCTAACCGGCCTCCCACTGGTCCACCTAGGGATAGAGGTGGACATAAGGAGTGCAAGAGCGGCACTGTCTCCTTTGCCAGAAACACCGGCGCGGTTCTCACCGCGGTAACCGTCCCATCAGGAACGATTACCCCGCCCAGATCCTCGCGCGCCACGACCAGCACCGCGCGCACCTCGGTGCGCGGGCGGCTGCCTGGCTGACTGCGCCTGAGGAGCCTGCGGCCCCCTCGCTGCTGGCCGAATCGCACGCGGCCGAGGCCGGCGCTGCGATGGTGGTTGGCCTCTGACCTGGCCACTACCACCTCGAGCCTGCAGGGGACGATACGCAGGGGGTGCGGCGCGAACGTTGGCACGACGAAGCACCTCAAACTGCTCGCGCAGCGCCCTCTGGTTATTGACCAGCGTAACCGTCTCCTGGAGGTGCCTACACCCCTCACCTCCAAAGAGACCAGGACCTGTCATAGGCGTACGTAGTAGCCTATTGTAGAGGTCCTGGGACGGGCACAGATTATCCAATGCAAAAGTGCGCCTTGCCCGGACACTCCTGGTCACCGCCCGCGTCATACAGTCCAGAGCCAGGTTGATGCCATCCTGGATGGCTCGCTGGACTGTGACCGGACTTGGCTGGCGCGATGCGGATGCCGTTACTACCCCTTGTAACAGCTGGGAGACGTGGGACAGAGCGGCAATCGAAGCCCTCCCACTCTCCTCCGCATCACGCAACGTGGCATTTGCTGAACGCAACGCGTTCGAACACAAGACTCCCGTGTCAGAACGGGAGCCTGGCCGCGCATCCTCACCCAAAGCCGCGCGGTCATCCACGCTCGGCTTCGGTACCACACCGTACCGCTGGTAGTCCAGGGGCACGATGCGGCAACGCCTGGCCACCTCGCGCGGGGCCTTAGCGAGACGTCCACTCGACTTAATGGACGTCTCCGCCGCCTCGAACATGTCAACGACATGCTCTGCCAGCGGCAGAGAAGGCATAGCGTTAGCAGTAGGCTTACCAGCTAACCACGGCCTGTGCTCACGCTGGCTAGCCGACTGCTCCACGGGCAGATCTGGTCTAACACTCACCAACCACTGGCAAGCGTCAGACCAATCCTCCTCCGTGGCTAGCTGCGAGCGCTCTACAAGACGGGGGCCTTCGTCTTCCTCCTGAGCGCAAGCAACAGAGCTTGACGACGGGTACGCTGATATCCCTGGCAAGCCAGGGAGAACATGCGGGCCTGACAATACCGGCATGCTAATATCACTGGTTTGACCAGGAGCAGGCGCCGTGGTAGAGCGCGGGGCATATACCGCCCCACCACGGCCCCGGCCAGCACCAGCGACACTCTCGGCAAGCCGAGGTATGCGGTACCGCTGGCCTTCAGCGCCCAGGGCCACAGTCTGAACCGTGGATTCTACCCCTGGGAGAGTAGAACCGTGGAAAAAGGCGCCTGTATTCCCCGCGAGGGGTGGACAGACGTCATAATCCATGGCCACGTCTTCAGACGGCGACCCCAACAGGTAATCCTCATCCTCCTGGCCAGACAGATTAGACTCCGGGTCAGCAAAGAGAGCTAACCCGGACTGGCCAGGGAAGGTGCCATAAGAGGTACTGGCACCCGCGGTGTGCGGATACCCCTGGACTGATAAGCAGCCCGCGGGTTCCAGCGACGACCGTCCACGGTCCCTATTGGGTGCGGCAATAAGCCTGCTGCCAGGGCCGTGGAACGCCCCCTCTAATGGGGCCACCTCTGAATCTTCAAACAACGGAAGCGTACTAAGGAACGTTGATTCAGAGGTGGGGATTACCTGCTCCGAAGCAGATGATGAGGTCAATAAAGGATTTGGTCCAGGAAGCATGCCACGAAGCAACTCTGGAACCAAATCCTTGATTGTCCTCCTCATCTCTCCCAACATCTCGGTCCGGAAGGCCTCCATGTCCACCGCGGACGAGGCCTTCCTCTTACCCTTCTTACTTACACCCTCTTTTTTCAGCTTCTTCTTCTCCTCCTCCACCTTGTCCTTCGCCTGCAAGCACAAGAATTCGGACATTAGCTCGCCCCCCCCAGTGCTTACATATCTCGCAATTAAGCAAGGGACCACAGGGGCTACACTGAAAACAGAGATGAGGGCCAAACTTGTCCCTCAAAAATCGTCCACAGGACGCACAACCAGGTCTCTGAAAAAGGCCAAAGGACGAGGAGTATGAGCAAACTAGTTAAGCTTAGAAAACTCACCAACTCAAGAGAAGGAAATGATCATAAAGATCATAATTTATCAGAAAACCAGCTTCGGACAACTTTAATTGTTAATAAAGAGCAAGGCTGATTATGACGTCATTAATCCTATGACAGGAAAAAAATCGATCCCCAACAAACATCCCAGTGCAAGGATGAATTGTATTTCTAACCAGAACATGTGCAGAATGGACATTTCGACTACACAAGCATCAGATATATACTGATAACAATGGCAAATAGAGTTAATTATCTCCCTTTCCTCTAAATAATTAACATCACCTCATATCAATAATTAGATACCTGACACCTTGTCTAGACAAACCATCCAACCTGATGAACTGGAGCACTCCACCACTGAACGCCTCTTAACTCTCTCCACCTCTAGAGGAAGGAATTGGATCAAGAGGGCAAAGTGAGAAGACCTTTATAATAGGCCTCCAACTCACTGGACATAGAATTTTTGGTTAGATAACCTAACAGTATTAGTAGGAAATGGAACCATGGTGGAGAGACACAAACCCTCTGCAGATGTGATGTCCATTATATTTCTTCACACAGACCTGTGGACATAAACACAAAGAGAGATTAGTCTTATATAGCACCTAGTTGAAATAAACCAACTAATCAAGGCGCTTATCACGTTTAGCGCGAGTCCCGGAAACACATTACAACGGGACAAAACTCGCTAATTTTACTAGAAGTCACCTGATTTAAAGGTCCAAGGCCCTCCTGTGGCGAAGTTACTCTCTCTGCCATCTTTCTCAGGTATAAACTTCTAACAAACAGTCTCAAAAAACTTCGAAAAGAGTATAGAAAGTTCTTAACACAAAAGCATGTGTACACTCTCAGCCAATAAATTAGCAAAGAGGAAGTGCTAGTCTGCGCATGCGCGGTGGTGGGGCTGGCATCCGCCAGACTATGCTCTGACTCCCTGCCCAGTAGGGGCACCTAACTGTTTTAATCTGAGTGTTTATTGAGTGAAAGCTAATATTTAGCAATATCAAAAGTATTAGGGAGGTAAGTATACTCTTGATGTGAAATCATGATTACCGCTAAGAAAATTGGCTATTTGCACTTGTCGCAAAAATTAAAATAAAACTAATTTCAACTAAAAGACGCTGTTTGACTCAGAGGGCCCTGCAATCACTGAAAATACATTTCTCTATGTAGTAGGTAGCAATTCTATTCAAAGCCTTCATACTAGAAAGTATGTAAAATAAACTAAAATAAATAACATCGAAAAGAAAACAACTAAAAAATAAACTAATATACAAAGAAATCGACAAAAATCTTGAATTTTTGCATTAAAAAGCCAATGTTCCCCCAATATCTTGGACCTATAAAAGTGAATCCTTCAAAAGGCACATCCACACAAAATAATGAAACCACTTGCCAAGCTTCCTTAAATTATTTTAAGCGATTCTCTATGATATGGTGGTTATAAGAATATTGACAAAGTTTTTGCATTAAAACGTACATATTAACCCACACTCTTGGACCTATATATCTCTTACCACCCATATCGTTGAAGTAAGAGGTTTTCAAACAGAGACTAGATAAAAACTTAGACAAAATGATGTACGATTTTGACTAGCACCAGAGCCAATATCACTACCAATAAAACCACACCAGCAAAATACAACTGGACATAAGAAGCCTAAGGCTTAAGTCCTGAAAACACAATGATGATGATGATGATGATGATGATGATGAACTATTTAATGGTGTAGGTGCCGGTAAGAGCAGAGCTGCCAACCCTCAGTTCAAGCAATCAGTAGTTTCAGGTGAAAAACCATGATTTTCAGTAGTTTCACACACTCTTTCAGTAGTGGATTTTCAGTAGTTTGAGGAACCTTTCAATAGTTCAGTAGTGATTGAAAAAGTAGAAAAACGTGATTTTAAACAACGCGAGAGAGGAATATCTATGAAATTTTACTACTGGAATGATTGACTGTTATCGAGCCAGTCATTTCGGTGATAAAATGTAAATATAGTCATCTAGTATTGGTTTTGTGAGTTTGGTGATTATTTTCCTTATTTAGACACCAAAATCGGAAAACAAAGACTGAAATCCACTTACAATATTTCGGTAAAGACTTATTATATTAAAATATAAAGATTATTTTGATTTTCTCACGCTTTGAACGGATGATTTCCGATTTACATCGGTATATTTATATAGTCGAATTGCATATCTGTAGCCATCATAAATAAACAAACTTCCGGGATTCTCGCATAGTGTTAACTTTCGCATTTTATTAATCCAACGATGTAATAAGGCGAAAAATGTTGATTAACAAGATTAGAGAATCTTGGCAGGCTGTTTCATAGATATAGAATAGCCGTAGAGCGTGTATGCTAATACTATTACGTAGTTGAATAGTGTCAGATTAATATAGCCAATACTATTTCATTTCTCATAAAAATATATAAATTTGCCTCTATTTAAATGCTCTTCCAATTATCAAAAGAGAATTGAGTCCGTTTTGGAGGCTACATGTATATAATATGCCGAAATAAAGGTATGAGCATAAGCACTCTATTGCCATTTAACTCTATGGGCTGTTCTCAAAAGTCGGCTAGAATGAGCAATTAAAACATCTTGACATAATGGAAGCCGATGTGTTTTCATAAGCGCGATCACCATTTTTCTAGCCTCACAAATGGAAATTCGCAATTTTACCACCTTGTCCGTATTACCGTAATTGCACAATATTTTCACTCGCAACCCGTACATGCATAGTTTATACATATATATATATATTATACAATATGTACATGTGTATAACACAAATAAACGCGAGTTACCACTTTTCATGAGGGATAAGAATAAGTATATAGCCCACTATTTGTCAATCTGGACAGAAACTTTTGACTTTTGAATTTGAATTTGCTATATTTGTCTGTTGGCAATATTATTCAAAGTAATTAGAAATCTAGGACGGATGGGGTTATACCTAATTAAGTCATGATAATCCCAATATTACAGTCAAATAGAGAAACCTATTCAGTCATCCTAATGAGCCCCAATAACCTCCCTCTCCTCAGTACTTCCATTCCTTTGTTCCTTCCCTGTTCCTATTCCCACTAACCCAACCCATGCCTGCTAAGTTCCCTTGCTCATCCTGTAGGAAGCCTGTCAAGAACAACCAAAGAGCACTGTTATGTGACCTATGTAGCAAGTGGATTCATCTAAGTTGCTCCAAATTAACAACATCTGATTATCGCAACCTCGAAGCTGATGACACCTGCTGGTGGTGCACCAAATGCAATAAGTAACTTTTCCCCTACAATCATTACAATGACAGTACAGATTTCATGCTTGCAATATTAAATCCATATTATGACCCTACTACCGCTGAGGTTGCCGATGACCCATCCCCTGTTCTGAACCCTTT
Source organism: Chaetoderma sp. LZ-2023a (assembly GCA_034401795.1). NCBI lineage: Eukaryota > Metazoa > Mollusca > Caudofoveata > Chaetodermatida > Chaetodermatidae > Chaetoderma > Chaetoderma sp. LZ-2023a. The sequence continues at coordinate 251,100,153 of CM067369.1, forward strand.
CTAATTAAATCTACCCAAACTTAGCCATGATGACACTAGAAATGACTTAAATATATCTGGACCGACTTGCGACTATATCCTTCCAAAGACATTCAATGACAACTTAACAGAGAACAAAGAACACATATCGTTTTCACTTCTATTTATTAATATTCAATCTCTCATGAAGAACATTGACGTTACAGCATCTCCTAGATATGAGTGCACATGAATTTGGAATTATTGGAATTACTGAGACATTTATACATGCAGATTCACCTACTAATCTCATAAATATAAAGAATTACACATTTGTTGAAAAGCACAGGCAGAGGAGGTGGTGTAGGCATGTATATTAAAGAAAATATCCAATTTATTGAGCGTGATGATCTTTCACATATAGAAGAATACATTCAAATAATGTTTATCGAAATCTAAACACCGAAAGGCAAACATAGAATTATAGGTACAATTTATTAATTACCCAAAGGCGATAAGGAATGTCCAATTGAAATACTAGGAAAAACTTTGGAAACTATTCAAAATGAAAACAAAACAGTCTACCTCATGGATGACTACAATATTGACCTGATGAGACAAGCTTGCTTTCACACGCAAAATTTTACAAACTTACTTAATGCTCATTCATTCTATCCAACCATAACTAAACTGACTCGAATAGGTGATGTTTCTGCCACAATTTTTGATAATATATTCAGCAATAACATTAATTTCAGTAATAAAACAGAAGTAGAAATGCTCGTAACCGACACATCAGATCACCTACCAATTTTTCTTCTTGAAAGACAGCAGACCTGCACAAAACCATTTAAATATGAAAAAATTAAGCGCAGAGAAATAAATCATGTCAATAGTGAAAAATTTCAAAGAAACATGTCTGAGGTAGATTGGCATAGAATTACAGACATACTGTGCTGTGAGAATGCCTACACTAAGTTCCATGCCATTTGCACCATAGTTTTCGAAGACAGCTTTCCCATGAAGGAAAAGGAAAAAATTCAAACACATCCCAACTAAACCATGGCTAACAACTGGACTAATAGCTGCCTAAACTTTATTTGACATTTATCAAATGTCAAACAAAGCATAACGAACCGAAATTTAAGAAATATAGAAACAAGTAGGACCAAATAATAAGAACAGTAAAAAAAGCCTATTACCACGATAAATTTGAACAATGTAAGAATGATATAAATGAGACATGGAAAATAGTTAAATCACTTTTGAATAAAAACAATGGTAAAGCACAACAAACACAGTTTCTTTATAACGACAAAATAATAACCGACGACTTTGAAATTGCAACAAGATTCAATGATTATTTTGTTAATATAGGTCCAACACTTTCAGATAAAATCAAATCATCATCCTGTAGCAAATATAGTGATTACCTCACAGGCAACTATCAATCCTCTTTTTTCGCTAACCCAGTCAGCAATGAAGAAATTTTTAACATTCTTAACAAACTAAACCCTGCAAAAAGTGCTGGCCTCGATGGATTTAAGTGGAGTTTTTTCAACCACTGCACCTTAGACCTACTAATACCCCTCAACCACATTTGTAATCTATCCATCACGCAAGGCATCTTTCCATCAAAACTAAAAGCTGCACGAGTAACACCTATATACAAAGCAAAGGATTCATCTAACTTCACAAACTATAGACCTGTCTCAATACTTCCACTCTTCTCCAAATTCATGGAACGACTTATGTACAATCGGCTTATTAGCTATTTAGACAAAAAGTCAATCCTGTATACATCACAATACAGGTTTTCATGAAAAACCTTCAACAATGCTAGCACTAATTGAAATGACAGTAAAAATAATTGATTCAATTGAAAAGAAAAAGCACATAATAGTAATTTTCTTGGACCTTTCGAAAGCTTTTGACATGATCAACCACTCTATTTTACTAGAAAAACTTGCCTACTATGGAATCCGAGGAAGTGCACTCAACTGGTTTCAAAGCTACCTAAATGAGAGAACACAATGCGTGCAATTTAATGCAACCTGCTCTGAAAATAGGAGACTAACTTGCGATGTTCCTCAGGGATCCATCCATGGCCCTCTGCTGTTCCTCTTGTATATGAATGATCTGCCCAATATATGCAAGCACATGTCACTAATACTGTTCGCTGATGACACCAATGCCTATTGCTCTGACAAAGATATAATTACTTTATACAAAAATGTAAATGAGGAAATGGAAGAAATTACTAACTGGTTTTCGTTAAATAAGCTGTCATTAAATGTGGATAAAACAAACTATATGTTATTTTAAAAATCTAGAGAACATATAAATAAAGATATTACAAAAATTTATATCAACAAAAAAGAAATTGAAGAGGCCCATACGCAAAGCTTCTAGGAGTATATTTAGATAAAAATCTGACCTGGGCCAAACAAATTGAGACAGTTACTGTGAAAGTAGCAAGAGGAATAGGTGTCATCCAAAGATTAAAACCATATATGACACATGACACTGTTAAAACACTGTACAGCACATTAATCCTTCCACACCTCACATACTGCAATGCTGTTTTGACTAACAACTACAAAAGCAAAATATCTAAAATTCAAAGCCTCCAAAAAAATTGCATTAAATTATTTTCTTGATCAGCAGAAGGCCAAGATATGTTTAAAGCAGAACAAGAGGCCCAAGGGGCCTGTATCGCTCATCTGGACCATAGGCATTTCAACTAGAATGCTCTTTATCAACAAGATGGCCACCAAACCGTTTATCCGACAGTTTCGAAAATTGCAAATTTGAGATCAGAATACCCAAAAACACATATAAAACCAATTTCGGCCTCAAAATCCATCAAATAAAAAAATCCAATATGGATGCCAAACATGCTATATTTTGATTGGCCCATGGTGTCCAGGTTTTTTTGACGGATCAACTTCCCTTGAACAAACTTTAATGACCCTTGGTCCCTAATCATATCTGCCAAATTTCAGCCCGATCCCTTCAGCGGTTCTGGAGAAGTAATTTTCGCTACAACTAGGTCAACCAAGATGGCCGCCAAACCATTTGACCAATCAAGTTCCCTTGAACAAACTTGGTTCAGCTCTTGCCATAGATCATATTTCATGAGATTTGCATCAATCCCCTAAGCGGTTTCAGAGAAGATTTTTAAACACGGTTCCTAAAATCTGGCTAAATCCAAGATGGCCACCGGCCAAATTGGCCGATCCGGTTCCTTTGAACAAACTTGGATCCCTATGCCCTAAGGATGCTTCCTGCCAAATATAATTGAAATCGGCCCAGTGGTTCGTGAGAAGTCGTTTAAAGGTAAAGTTGATGGATGGACGGATGACGAACGGACACACGATGGACTGTAGCCATGGCATTAGCTCACTTGGCCTGAAACTACTCAAACTTACTGACACAGGTAAATCCCAAATGTTAACTATGTGGAAAATTTCATCAAAACACCCTACCCAAATCCATATCCCCCTTCTTTGTGAACAATATTAACATCCACCAACGTAACACTAGAAGCAGACACAAACTACATGAGAAATACACACGCACAGACATGGGAAAACATAGAATATCAATTACATCCACTCAATTATGGAATAACACTAAACACGAAAGCTGGGACAAAATACTGACAACAAAATCATTCAAGAAAACAATAAAGGATTACTTAATTAACACACATTAGTGCTACTACTACTACTACTACTACTACAGGCCTGGAAATAACTTTTTCAACAGTGTCCAAGACTTTGTCAGGCACCAGCGATTTAGTACTGGACATCCAGAATTTGCTGCTTGTCAACACTATTCTACTTCACAGTGTTCTTTGCTTGAACTTATTAGAAACATGTCAAAAAGCAACTAATCATGTTTCATAATGATTGTGATACCCATCAGGTAGATGAATATTTTATGACTTTGTCAATGCTTGTATGCAGACTCTTTTTTTTGCACACTGCAACTACTGGGACTGTTTAAATCTGTACCTGACAAAATGTCAGGAACTGGCAAGACTGTGACTGACATTTCATAGTTTGGTGCCTGACAATGTCCTTAACAGGCACCTTATTTCCAGGCTTGTACTACTACCCTCCTACTCCAATGCACCCACTACGACTGGATGTTTCCAACTGCTAACAACTATTAATTTTTTATATTCAGTAGCCATAAAACCAAGCTACTGGATGACCAGGAGAATGAGCACCGTGCCCCTCCCCTTCCTCCCTCCCCACCCTTACACAAAGATGCTCCCCACTAGCCAGCATCCTGTAAACATCTTATCAACTGCACAAATACAGTACAGCTTGGGGATGACCTCACATACTTCTAAACAAAAACTGTACCTTGTTGTAAGAATAATTTAAAAATCAATGTGAGAAATGTTCTCTTGTATGTTTTGAATGTGGGTGGATTGGAAGACATTGCTGCCTATGGCAACAGTGGCTTCCAATTCAATTATATTCAACACATTCAAAAGAATGCCTTTATTTTACTATTGAGATGAACTGTGAACCAAAAATATAAATGTTTGTGTTGTATTGTAACATCACCACTACAACTACTACTACTACTACGACATGTATTAATTGTTTATTTAACTTGTTTACATGTTGTGTTTGTATGCTACTGGTATGTAATCAATCCGTACCTTAGCAAATCTGTACCTGTTATTCCGTACCCTATTTTTGGACATTCCATACCTTGATATTGTTTAATCCGTACCTTCATATTGGAGAATATATTGGATATTCCGTACCCATCTATTGGCTATTCTGTAACTGGAACGGAATATCCATTGGGTGGGTATGGATTATCCAATAGGTTAGAGGCGAATCCATTACCTATATATACATATAAACAGAAGTTATACAACCATTGTGAAGGATCTCATATATGTATATACTATATGTATATAGCTTGTATATATTAAATGCTACTGAATATATCTATAGCCAGCTTCATGTAAATACAAAAACAGAAGAGGGCATTGTTCTAAAAGTTTAAAAGTCAGACATAAACAGAAATTTCGGATAAACAAGTTTATTCGTGCATAGGAACTGAGCATAGAGGTTTTACAAACCTGCACTAAAAAACGTTACCTAGATTACCTAGATTAGGAGATAATATTCAGTATTCAAGATTTTACACGAAATTGGCAAAATCAGAAACTGGTATAATTGACAAGACTGATTTAGCCATTAATTGATTTTGAGCGATCTAACAACAATTCAACCTACAACACATATCAGAAATAACTTAAAACATTTCAAACATAATTGGATGGGAAGGCATTGCTGACATTTAATTATGTTCAGAACCCTTTAACCATTACGATGGTACGGAATATCCAATTAGTTAGGTACGGAATATCCAGATTTAGGGTATGGATTACCTAAAACTAGGGTACGGATTGCCCAATAGGATAGGTACGCATTGACTGGTACGGTTTGGGTACGGAATGACTGGTATTCATGCTACTGTCCTGTTTAATTTATTTGTATAGATGTATGTATATATGTGTACGGTGTCCGCCAATCCAATAGGCTTTGCCCTCGGCGGACAACCTAGTTGAATCCATAACATATATATATGGTCGAGTTGCTTAAATTCGTGAGTACCGAAATTCGTGAATTTGTTTTTATCGCTCTCGTTCTATGATGTAACGTTGCATGGAATGCATCTACACAGTAGCCACCTTTTGATTGACAGTTCTGAAGCTTTTGACAAAGTTTTGAGCAAAATACAGTCAAAACAAGAAACTTTTCATACAATTACTGATGGTAGTGATAAAAATTGCAAGCTTCCTTAATGCACTTTCTTAGATTACTTACTTGCGCTTATTTAGCACTTAAAATGAGCAATTTTTACAATCCAAAGTTACCACCTGCTTTGGTTATATTTTTTCCCTGCGTCGGAATAGCCTGATTGACGGGAGCGCGTCTAAATTTTTTTGGAGAGGCTCTAGAGGAAGGGGTGGATGGTTATTAATCATTTACCAGTGTCAAAATTAACATAAAGTACACACATGGTTTTTTTAATGATAGAATTTTTTTTTATTCTTTCCTTTATGCCTGCTGAACATGTTTTAAAGACCCTAGCTCATTTCTTCCGCTCATTAATATTTGTGAATTTCATGTGACGTCACTACCTAACGAAAGCGGCATCCATTTGGGGTTTTTTCTTCTCTTCAAATGTATCAACTGCTTTTATAGTTTATACATTTATTTGTAAGACAAATCTTTTGGTTAAAACGCTCAAAATTAGCAGTTGAAACATTCAACAAACTAATTCTAAAACAGTGATATTTAAGGATTTACAAGCATGTACCAGACAGCTGAAGATGCATAATCACCAATTCACGAAATTCGGTACCGCTATTTCACACGTAACCTGGCGAGGTGGGTCAGTTCAAATGCTTGGGATTTGTTTAAAAATTAAAATTTTGTACTGAAATTGGTTCTTTTGTATTCGGAAGTGTTATTTCACATTGTGTTAAATTCTTGTGCAGATCTGTTTAAGAGTTTTCTTTCACGAGTGCATTACTTGCTTAGATTCACGAAGTTCGCTACCCATAGTATATATTTTGCTACTGAATAAATAATCTTGAATCTTGTAGGATTGGATTAGACTTATGTAACGAAAACTAGTGACGCTACATAAAACGTACATTGTTGTCATTCTTAAACTTTAGTTCTTTTAAAACACGGCGTGTTCTTGGACTTGTCATCGTGATTATTTTGTTTTGATCTAGAAATATAAATAGTTATGAACATAAACCATATAATTATGTTTGTAGTGAGTTGTCAAAAGCCGGATATGACGACTTCTCCTTCTTATTGTTCTGTATTTTCCTCGTGTCTTAGGCGTACAGTCAGTTCAACAGCATCAAGGTGATCTGTCAGGCCAGTATGGGGATCAGTCAGTACAGTATGGTGACCAATCAGTCCAGTGTGGTAACAAGTCAGTCCCGTATGTTAACCGGTCACTCCAGTATGATGACAAGCTAGCTAGCCAGACAGTCCCACAGCAGCATAGTGGCCAGTCAGTTCAACAACAGCATGGTGATCAGTCAGTCCAGCAGCAGCATTGTAACCATTCAGTTCAGCAGCAGTATGATGTTCAATCAATCAAATATGGTGACCAGTCAGTTCAGTATGGTGACCAGTCAGTCCAGTGTCACGACCAGTCAGTCCAGCAACAGCATGCTGAGCAGTCAGTCAAGAAACCACATGGTGACCAGTCAGTCCAACAACATCAAGGTGACCTGTCTGTCAATTATGGAGACAAATCAGTCCAGTATGGTAACAAGTCAGTCCAGTATGTTAACCGGTCAGTCCAGTATGAGGACAAGCCAGCCAGTCAGACAGTCCCACAGCAGCATGGTGACTAGTCAGTTAAACAACAGCATGGTGACCAGTCCGTCCATCAGCAGCATGGTAACAATTCAGTCAAGCATGGTGACCAATCAATAAAGTATGGTGACCAGTCCGTCCATCAGCAGCATGGTAACAATTCAGTCAAGCATGGTGACCAATCAATAAAGTATGGTGACCAGTCAGTCCAGTATGGAGACCAGTCAGTCCAGCATGATGACCAGTCAGTCCAGCAACAACATGACGTTCAGTCAGTCCAGCAACCGCACGGAGACCAGTCTGTCCAGTATGGTGACCAGTCAGTTCAGCAGTAACGTGGTGGCCTGTCAATCAAGTATGGTGACCAGTCAGTCCAGCAACAACAGGTTGACCAGTCAGTGAAGCAACAGCATGGCGACCAGTCATTCCATCTGCAAGACAAGTGTACATATTCAGACCAGCAGTCAAATAATCATTCAATCCAGAAGTATGGTGACCAAACAAACCAGAAGTGTGGTTATCAGTCAAACCAGCAGGAGCATGGTATCTACTCAATCCGACAGCAACATGATAACCAGTCAATCCAGCAGCCTTGTGATCATGACCAGTCTTTTTTAGGGCAAGGCCGAGTTACAAAAATCTCAAGATAGCATCTTTCAATATCAAGATCAAATAGACATTATAGCCCTGCAAGAACATTGGCTATATGACTGTGAAAAATACTGGATGAAAAAACTACTTCCTGGTTTCCAGCATTATTCCAGATCTGTGGATGAAGGCAATCCATTACCCCCTATACAGTTACCACAGGGATACGGTGGATCAGGTATAAGCTGGAGAGACGAGCTAAATAGTATAATTGAAAGTCTACCTGATGGTTCAAATAGAACAGTCTGCATAAAAATAAACTTATCACCTTCAGTCATCATTATAGCAACATATGGCCCATGTAAAGGGTGTAGCAAATATAATGAGGAATATATGGAACTCTTAGCAGAATGGCGGGAACTACTGAACAAATATAAAGGCGCCAATGATGTCCTGATATGCAGCGATTTAAATGCATCATTGGATTCAGAATTTCCAGATGCAAGAGACAAACTATTAAAAGATTTCTGCACCAAGAACCAGTTAGAATTAGTTCCAAATTATCCAGTTGGAAAAACCTTTGAATGTGCGAATGACTCTTCACAGATTGACTATATCATTGCATCAAACATAGATCTCATAAAACAAGTTCAGCATGTATCAAAGGAATACGACAACTGCTCAGATCATATACCAATTAGAGCTGTCATTACAGTTAAGGAAAGCAGCATGAGTAACAATGTGCTGAAGCCAGTACAAGAAAGAAAACTTGGAAAATGTGATCTGGTTCAATATTGTGGTGCTGGCGGTATCCCGCAATTCCGCAGTTCGGGTTTCGCGGCTGCCGGGCTAGCTGATTCCCGCCGGTTCTACGGACGCCCGACAGTCGTACCTTGGAACCTGAACCGTGCACATCTGCCGCTGGTTCCACTAGCCGATTCAAGACCTCTGTTGGGTGAGTAACCTTTTATACGTAGTTAAGTTACTACAAATGGTGTCAGGAGTACTTTGGGCCCTAAATTAAAAATTGTTATTAGTTTTTTCTAAATTCTACTCACGATTTTGCTGTTAAAAAGATAGAATTCTCGGAAATATAAAGACTACTCTAGTCCTGCCCGAACGTCAATTTTACAGACTCTGGCCGCCATTTTGATTATTGGATAGTTATTTTTGTAGGATTTAACAATCACAGATGATAGGTGAGTTATAGTTAAATATATATTATTTATTTATACTATAGCATGCAAATGTCGGGTATATTGATTAATATACCTTACATACACACGTCATATACGTCATAAATTCAAGATTCAATGTTATTTATTTGAACTGTAATGAATTGAGGTATATTTTCGTGCTTAGTTCCTATCATCTATGTCAGTATTCCGTGGAATGACAACCCTATAGTTTCTGGATTGTTATTGTTAGTTGTCTTCAGTGTCATATGTACGCGATTCTGAGCTGTAATTTAACCGTCGGTTTTTCGATATTTCTTTATATGTTAATTACAGTTCAATTTCTTTGTTTATTTCAGAATTATTTGAAATAAAGAAGTGATATAAATCACTTTTGTTGTTATTATTATCATTATTATTAACTTTTTGAACATTAGAGGGTAATCTCCCTTCTAATTAGCAAATATGTTTCAATTGTAATATTAGGTTTACTAATTACGCTGAACACTATTTGTTTTGGGGTTTTTTCTTGTTATTATTAATTCAAAAAGTTCATAATCACATTGCTAGTTACTCCGTTGAAACAATACTCAGCTTATGCCTCCTTTTCAAGTTAAATCTGAGGAGTTTTTGGCTCGCACCCAGTTTTCGTTGGATCAGTCCTTTACCCACAAAGCGATTTTGTTGGGTACAAGTAAAGGTTTCATTTTGAAAAGAGCTGATCAAACTGGGTTTGTTGAGTATTGGTGTAAAAGCAGTGGTACTACACAAGACTTGGTCAATATTCTGCAGTCGAGAATAGCCAGCGCCGTTCAGAAATTTCACCGGATCGTTTTCTATATCTGGGCCGGAACGTGCGACCTTACCGAGAAACGAGGCGACGGTTTTGTCTATTTAAGGACAGCCGATGATGAACTTGCGGTAGACCGCATTTGCCAACACTATCAACGTGCGATAGACATAGTAAGGCATTACGGCCAAACGGTGAAATTGATCGATATCCCGGCGTATTCTCTGGTCCTGTATAATGAGCAACTTCACCATTTGAATCCCTGTTCCTTCAAAGACCAAGAGCTGCAACTGCATGACCAACTCTCTCTTCTCAATGATAGAATTGAGAAAATTAATGCAGATATTGGTGTACACACCATCAAGTGCAGTGTAGAGTTAATACTCCATAAAAAATCTAGTGCACGTAAACGCGTCCGTTATCATTATACTTTCGAGTTTCTGAAGGATGGTTTGCATGCAGGTACGTTACTGAATTTGGTTTGGCTTCGGAAGATTTATTTAGACGTTCTCCGGAGTTGCACCACCATCACTACTCTGTGATTTATATATTTCAGTAAGCATACGCTTACGACTTATTTCAGTAGGTGATATTAGGGCTGCGCGGTTTGGCTTACAGCCATTACGGTTTCAATATGACTTTTCATATCGGTTTTAACCGTATATCGGTTTTATGGACATGAAACAAAAAATTTAAATGATAAAAAATAGCACGAAAACAGAATGTATTTTCACGCCCTGATACATTCGTAACGTTTTACGCCTTTAAAGCTTAATATACCTTATAATATCCATCACCGCGGGAGTGAAATTATTAATTAGACCGCCTAAATATTACACACAGTTAAATAAACATCGTTTATTTTGTCAAAATTAATCATAAATCAGCAAAACAGGTTGCGAAAAGACGTAAATCACGCGATTGTAATTAATTATGATGTAATTATCTCCCTTTCTTCTTTCATTTCCAATTCGGCCCGAGGACGAAATCATACCTTGAAGAAAATATTAACTGTAATATTGCGAACGCGAATTTCATAAGTTAATATGATATTGTGTATAGAAGATAACGTTTTAAAAACGGTTTGAGTAATAATTTTATTTAAAATTATATCCTAATCAGCAAAATGTATTCAGCATTATATTTATTGGCGCGATTTTTATCCATTCGGGCGATTAGTTTTGGGACGACTTTGCATTATGTTAATTAGCCGGTGACGTAAATAAAATGGATGCCGTTGTTTAGAAATGTTTTCCCCGATACAAATTTCAATGACAAATTCTCGCGTTAGTATTGTGTTTTATATTGCAAATTTATCTGAGACTATCAGGGAAAAGACGAGTGGATATTTATTTAATTAATTCGCGGCTTGATTTCTCTCGGCGTATAGCGAGTTACATGGAGTTACACAATATGCGCAATTGGGGCCACATTCAATTATTAGTTGCCCCGAACGTAGCTTAATGGATTATTATTCATTACGTTTTTCATGCTCGTTAGTATCTTTTATTTTTAACAATCCTGATACGAAAAAACGAAAATATGTTCATATTCGGTTTTTCGATATTTATTTTTTATAATCGGTTATGAAACCGTCAGTGCGGGAAATCGGTTTTAAATATGGTATCGGTATATCGCGCAGCCCTAGGTGATATTACTTTTTTAGCGGATATTAATTTCGCTTCCTTGGTACAAATCAACCGGTGACCCATAATGACGAAACCTTTGTGTATTAACACTGCAACCGTGGAGGAACTTAGTGCACTCCATAATATTGGTAAAGTTCGAGCTGCTGGCATAGTAAATTTTCGTGAGTCCAGAGGAGGTTTCATATCCCTGGCCGACATTAAGGCAGATACTGATCTGCATGCCACAGCTACAATCCTTGCACGATTGCTCCATGCTGGGGAAGTCGTATTCGACATCAATGATGAAGGCGCTGTTGGTGGGGTCGACTCACACCCAAGGGAAGAATCCCTGGAAGAGAAGGTAGCTAGACTGAACATGGAACTGTTAGCTCAAGGTATCAAATACAAGGCACTCCTTAACTCAACTAGTCAGCAAAGGGGTGATCATACCCTAGTTGATAACCTGGCTCCTAGTGGGGTATATACCCCTAGAGAACCTAAGATGGAGTCGCGATCAGTTTTTCACCATGACACTAGGACAGCCTCACCAGTTCGTAGAGCTTACTGGGATGGCTCTTCGTACAATGACTCTAGAATGTCATCCCCGGTCGTAGAAGCTACTCTGATGGTCCTCCTCCACCTAAAATGTCAACTTTTGATGGAAAATGTGAGTGGAAACCATTTTTCATACAGTTTGAGCATACTGCTTCAAGGTACCGTTGGTGTGATATGTATAAATTAGACATGCTCATCTCAGCTTTAAGGGACAAGGCCTTAAAGTTTTACTGCATCTGTTCTGGGCAAGTCCAGAATGATTACTTTAGTTTATGTGACAAATTAAAGTTGAGATTCGGGAAGAAAGATCTGCCCCACATCATCAGAAAAAAGATGCAAGATATTCGACAAGAGTGTAACTCTTTAGAAGAATTTGCAGACATCATTCAGGAGCTCACTTTAGATGGTTACCCTGATGCCTCAGAGAGTTTGAGCGAGACTATTGCCATTGATGCCTTCCTACGGGGTGTTGAGCATAAACGAGCTGCTCTGATAGCTATGGATAAAGATCCGAGCACCCTGGAGGAGGCTGTGCAAATGGTCAATGCAGCTATCCATAATCAAAGATTGATCATGGGTTCCAGAAGACCTGAGGTTCGAAAGGTCCGTTTTCCGGACGATGCTTCTGGGTTGTTGGAGGCAGATAATCCTGAGCAGTTGAGAGGCATAACGGCTCCAAGCAGGATAGATAAATTGGAGAAAGATGTCGAAGGACTTAGGAAGGATATGGCAGATATGAAGGTAGATGTGGCTAAGATTTTGAATCTTATATCTGGTCAATTCGGTCGAGGTCAGTCTCCTCCAAGAGGGAAGGTCGTTCCATCGCATTCCCCTTCTCCTCCTCTCAGATCGGGAAAGTGCTTTAATTGCAATTTAGAGGGGCGTTTTTCCCGCGAGTGTCCAGAGCCGAGGCGTACACGGTCGCCATCACCTTCTGCTTCACCGAGATCTTCGCCTGTGCGATCATATGATGTTCGCATGTATGAGTTTAATCGTGACCCTATGACACTAGTCATTCCCATTAAAGTAAATGGTGTTTCCGTTGATGCAGTGGTGGACACTGCGGCACAAGTGACAGTAATTGGCAATTTCTTTGCAAATAAATTACCTTACCCTTTAAAGAGGTTGGAGTCTATTGCATTGAAAGGTGCAGGTAGAGACAATGTTATCCCTGCGGAAAGTGTTGAGCCAGTCACAATTGCATTAGGCTCTATGATGTTCAACTGGCCAGTACTTCTTGCCAATATTAATGATCCGATTATATTAGGCCTGGATTTCTTGAAGGCACACAAGGCCACCATTGATCTGACTAGACTGTGTCTGACAATTAATGGAGAACCGATTCAAGCCTCAATGTTGAGAGCTCGTGGGAAGGAAGCCCAAGTAGCTCGGGTAACATTGAAGCAGAAAGTGGTCGTGGGTCCTTTTGAGGCCGTGAAGACCACAGGTGTTCTGGATCGGGAGGTACAGAATGATGTTGTGCTCCAGCCCTCATCTAAACTGGAGGGTCTGGTAACACCTCATACAGTGGCCACTGCCAAAGATTCGCAGATTCCTATTTTGTTGAGGAACCTGTCGGCCCAATATATTACTCTGGAACAAGACCACAACCTTGGTATTGTCACAGAAATTGAGGAGGTTTTAGACCCTAGAACAGAATTTCAACTTGCTGGTAATCCCATAAACCAGGACGGTTTACAGACTTCTACAGCCACTGAGGTGGACCTCCCTGTGTTCTTACAGGAGCTGTATGAGAGGTCGACATCGGGTTTATCGGAAACGCAGTCTTCGCAAGTTGAATCCATGTTAATCGAGTATCAGGATGCATTTGCAAAAGATGATCTTGAATTGGGTTTGTTCAAGGGGATAAGACATAAGGTTGACACAGGTAATGCACAACCTGTTCGTTCTAAACTTAGACGAACTCCTCTTGGTTTTGAGAATGAGGAAGAGAAACACCTTGCGGAAATGTTAGAGAAAGGTATCATAGTTCCGTCAAAATCTGACTGGTCGTCAGCCCCAGTATTAGTTCGGAAGAAAGACGGTACCGTGAGGTACTGCGTCGATTTTCGACCTCTGAACAGTATAACTCGCAAAGACCTTTACCCCCTACCAAACATTGAGACATGTCTGGATGCACTTGGTGGTGCTAAGTTCATCAGCACACTTGATATGGCAGCTGGGTATTGGCAGGTCGAGGTTGACCCAGAGGACCGCCACAAGCTCGCATTTATCACAAGATATGGGCTTTTTGAATTTGTCCGGGTGCCATTTGGTACGTGCAACAGCCCGGCTACCTTTCAGAGGGTTGTTCAGCTGGTATTACAAGGTCTTAACTGGTGCGAGTGTCTTGCGTATTTAGATGACGTGGTAGTGACAGGGACTGACTTTGACAGTCATATGACCAACTTGAAAGCTGTCCTTTCCCGATTCCTGTTGCACAACCTTAAATTAAAACCTAAGAAGTGTAATTTGTTCCGTACAGAACTCTGTTTCTTAGGTAAATTGGTGAGTGATAAGGGAATCGCTGTTAAGCCAAACAATATGGAAAGCGTCGCTAATTGGCCTGTTCCTAAGACCAGGAAAGAGCTGGAATCTTTCCTAGGGTTCATGAATTACCACCGAGAGCACATACAGGGTTTTGCTGGTATTTCTGCTCCTCTCTCTGCACTTACCAGTTCCAAAATAGAGTATGACTGGACTCTAAAGCATCAGGTAGCTTTCGAAACACTTCAGGGTGCTATGGTCAACCCTGCAGTGTTAGGTTATCCGACACCGGATGGTACCTTCATAATGGATACTGATGCTTCGGAGGCGGCTATTGGTGCAGAGTTATCCCATATGGTGTCCCCCAAACAGACCAGGTTATCGGAAGGTCAAACTGGTTAGACGCATTCTCTTCGGAAAATCTAAGGGAGCGTCAGTTGGAGGATCCTGATCTGAAGACAGTTGTATCATGGATTGAGCAGTCACACACACCTTCTGACGCGGAGCTATATTTAGCTAGTCCAGCTGTCAAGTTTTGGTGGGCTCGTTGTGATCAATTGATTTTTGTCGATAGCATTTTGCACTATCTCTGGGTAGAAGCAAATACCACACGGAATCTGCTGGTAGTCCCAAAGTCTCTCCAGAAGCTGGTTTTGGAAAATTGTCATGATTCCAAGCTTGCCAGTCACATGGGTGAGCAGAAGACATTAGAGAGAGTGAAGGCTAAGTATATCTGGCACGGATACTCTCGTGATGTGGTGGCGTATGTGAAATCCTGTCGGATTTGTAGCTGTAGCAAAAAAGCTTCCATCCGACCTAGAGCTGCTCTGGGCGAGTTCCATGCTGGGTTTCCCTTGGAACGGGTACATATGGACATTTTGGGCCCCTTTATCACATCTACACTGGGAAATAGATACGTGTTGATGATCATAGATCAGTTCACTAAATGGGTTGAGTGCTATGCACTCCCTGAACAAGGGGCGGAACTGGTAGCCAAAACGTAGGTGGAGCGTTTTGTCACCACATT
Source organism: Chaetoderma sp. LZ-2023a (assembly GCA_034401795.1). Classification (NCBI taxonomy): domain Eukaryota; kingdom Metazoa; phylum Mollusca; class Caudofoveata; order Chaetodermatida; family Chaetodermatidae; genus Chaetoderma; species Chaetoderma sp. LZ-2023a. Next base: position 251,115,746 of record CM067369.1, read on the forward strand.
TGGCTGTTCATATTTCTTACACACCGACCAGGGTCGTAACTTTGAGAGCAACCTATTTAAGGAACTGTGCCATCTACTGGAGATTTCAAAAACACGCACCACAGCTTATAGACCATGTTCGAATGGACAGATTGAACGTATAAACCGTACTGTCTTGCAGTGTATACGGTGTTACCTGCAAGAGCATGACATACAGAAAGATTGGGACAAGTGTATTCCTTTCATCGCTGGAGCTATACGATCTACTGTAAGCCGACAGACGGGGTATACTCCCAACATGATGATGCTTGGTCGAGAAGTACTACAGCCTATTGACATAATGTGCAAATGCCCTGTGTCTGCGACTACAGAGAATGCCCCTTCAGATGCCAGTGACTTCGTCCAACAGTTACAGCAAACGTTGCATGAAACTCATGAGATAGCACGGGATAAACTTAAAATGGCTCAGAAGCGCCAGAAAAAAGAGTATGATCTACGTTTGCATGAGCATGCCGATCATGTTGGTGATGTAGTTTATCTTGCTAATTCTGCAACTAAAATAGGCCAGTCCAGTAAATTACAACCTCCTTGAACTGGTCCATTTATTATTTATAAAAAGTTGTCAGAAGCACTGTTTGGGATCAAAAACCAACGCCGGGAACTAGTTGTTCACCATGATAGATTAAAGCTGTGCAGAGATCGTGATTTACCTCTCTGGATATTGCGAATGAGACGTGCTATAACCTCTGAAGATCATGGCGATGATGATGACTGATTATCCCCCGATAATGGCCTTAGGTTATCTGATGATTACCGTGCTTCCATTTTTGAAGAGGATTCGGATGAAACCATTCCATATGGTATTGATCCATCCTCATCAATTCTGCATAATGATCTAGATGCTGTTTTGACAGATGACCTGGATATCGACTCTGTTTTACCCGTCCCACAAACACAGCATCACTCTCCTAGGCGCATGAGGTGTCAGGTCCGAGGAGAAACGCATAACACGTCCCCTAGGCGCATGAGGTGTCATGTCCGAGGGGAACCGCATCACACTTTTTCCCCTAGGCGCATGAGGTGTCAGGTCCGAGGGGAAATACATCACACATCTCCTAGAGATGACCAACTCCAAACTCACACCATTCAGAGTCGAACAGGAAGGCAGTGCCGTCTTCCTAACAGGTTCCTAGATTATGAAATGTATTAGAATGATCTTTAAGCATTCGTGAATTAGACTATATAAGTCTTCATGGACCCTACTTGTCCACCTGAATAAACGTTCCTCTGGTTTCGTCTTATTACGGATTCATTTGGTCATGGTATTGTTGCGGACTGCAGTTAGCTTTTCGGTCATAGTACAGTACTACAATAGTAATGTGATAATGTACAATGGTAACAGTAATTCAACATTAAAAGAATTACTGTAATCCAGATGATATGAAATTATGACTTCAAATTTTAATATGCTGCATGACACTGAAGACATTCAACTTGTCCGGAAAACATGTATAATCATTGGCTTATGTTCCGTTTCCATCTTAGCTTTAGTTTCAGCAACAGCAAAATCGTGATGTTCTATTTTTTTTAAGTTTTGGGACACTAAATTACTTGGACACATAAGCACATAGTGGCTTTTTCCAGCAATAATACTCCGTGAGATACCAAAAACCAACAGGGGTCCATCGCTGTATGACTCACAGAACGCGTTATTATAATTACGCGTTTTTTCAAATGACGCGTGAATAATTGCGCGTAGTAATGCGTGGTTATATTTACGCATTTCTTTCTCGCACATTACAGATATGCGTTGTCAAATGATGTGTAAATTGTTACACATTAATCATACGCATTATATTGTTAACTGCAATTATTGTCCGTCATGACGTGTGGTCATAATAATGCTCTCTGTTATGTGTATATGGATTAAATCCATGTACACGCTTTTATAAGTATATGCATCATATGTTATGATGCAAACTCATCTATGTATAGTGAAATCCTGTATAGGTTAGCTATTTAATGCCAGTTCTACATTTGTCAGCTCAGATATTTTATAGGGTAGCTCAAATATATTATATATGGTTTTATTAGGTCAGCACAGATATTTTATAGGATAGCCTAGGTATATGAATTCTACATAGGTCCGTTCAGATATTTTATATTAGGCCAACATATTATATACTGCCATACCTAGGTATTTCATTTATTAAACGTGTAGCAATTACATGTTAAAATGATGCAATGATGCATTATTACTCTATAATGCATAACTCAGGCATATTTATAATGTGCATTACTCTATAATGCAGAAGTCTTGCATATGACAGCATATTTATAATATGCATTTAGCAAAGACTGCATAAATCGTACAGATGCATTTCTTACGCTTATCATTTCCTAATGCGCGAAGTAATTGGCGCGTTAGTCATAGCGCAAATTCATATGTTTCTTTCTTCTGCTGTATTATCCGTTCCGTTTAGCTTCATTCAGATATCTGTATTGTGATAGGGATAGTGGTTTTCCGGATTTCCTAAATTTGTGGATTCAGATCCGTTTCAATTATATAAGAGGTATATCAAAAAGGTTAAGGTTAAAAATATTTACTAAATTTAAAAATTTTTTTTTGCAATATTCATAGGTTTTCCTCGAATCTCACATACGTTAATTTCAAATAACACTCCAACTAAATTCATGTGAGATTATTTTTATTACTTCTTTATCAATTCGGCAATTCCGTCAATTCTGTCAGTTTTCTACTGTGGTGGAAAACCACTGTCCTTAATTTTAGTTAGGATGCTATGCTATTTTTAAATCTGTGATGCTGGCCCTCATCCGGCAGCTGTTGATCTATCCATCTGTTTTATTATTAACCGCTCCTTCCTTCTAGATGGATCGACACCTATATTTTTTTAATTGGCAATTTCTGATGCTACCTTTAGCAGTTGAGTGTCAATGCCTGTGTGTTTTTATGGTGTGCAGATTTTTAAAAGAGTAGATTTTTAGATAAGATTTTTAATTAAAAGATAAGATTTTTAATTAAACAAGCATGTTTTTATAAACGGGGGAGAGTGTGGTGCTGGCGGTATCCCGCAATTCCGCAGTTCGGGTTTTGCGGCTGCCAGGCTAGCTGATTCCCGCCGTTTCTAAGGACGCCCGACAGTCGTACCTTGGAACCTGAACCGTGCACATCTGCCGCTGGTTCCACTGGCCGATTCAAGACCTCTGTTGGGTGAGTAACCTTTTATACGTAGTTAAGTTACTACAATATAAAGAAAATCTGGAAAGAATGATGCATCAAAAGGATCTCTGCTCATCAAACAAATCGGTAGACGAACTTATCACTACTGTCACCACATGTATAAAGGCCAGTACTAAAAGGGTAATCCCAGAGAGGAAACCAAAGATTTCAAAGAAGGGTCGACTCTGGAATTATAAACTTGCAGAAACATCAAACATATCCAAAACAATACATCATCAATGGATTCGTGCTGGTAGACCTTCAAATCCAAAACATCCATCAAAGATCAAATTAAGAGAAGCTAAAAAGGCATATCGGAAAGGGCAATGGCAGGCTGTAACAAGAGCAGAGCAAGATACTACAAACAAGATCATGAATGCCCTACCCTCAGATCAGTCACTGTTTGCACAGCTAATACGAACTCAGAGAAAAACATCACAGAAAATTCTGTCAACAGAAATATTGCATGTGAATGATAAGGAGTATCATGGAAATGATATAATAGAAGGATGGGCAACTTACTTTGAAGAGCTAGGAACACCAAAGGAAAACCCCACATTTAATAAGGCATAAAAAGATCAGGTTGAGGATGATATAACCAACATTAAATCTATCTGTGGTGATGATCGGTCCAGTCCAGATCCCTTCACGTGGGATGATGTAAACAGTGCTGTTAATGAGCTACACCTGAAAAAGGCCTCAGATTCTGATGGACTCTCATCAGAGCACCTATAACATGGTGGTGTCTTATTAATCCACACTCCTCTGATACTGTATAATAAGATCATAGCTGAAGGCATATATCCAGATGCATTTAAAACTGGTCTAATTACATCAATCCATAAGAATGCAGGAAAGCCATTGACGATCCCAGATAATTACCGGAAAATCACAGTGACATCCATAGTGGGAAAAGTCTTTGAGAAGCTTTACCTTAAACGCATTAGACCATTGATTTCAGAAAGCCAAAGTAATCTACAATTTGGTTTCACACCTGGAAAATCACCATCAGTTGCAGCAATACTAATGTCTGAAGTTATAGCGGAATGCAGAGAAAATAAAGTGCCCTGCTATGTTGGTTTTATGGATACACAAAAAGCCTTTGATGTTATCTGGAATTCTTCATTATTGCGTCGTCTTTACCTCCTCGGTATAACAGGGAAGCTATGGTTGATTGCGAATGAAATGTACAGAAACATGTCAGCACAAGTCAAGTGGGACATAGAAGTAGAAAGTTTGCTGTCAAACAGGCCTTCTACAAGGTGGGGTCACATCGCCTGATTTTCATAAACCATATGATGATCCGCTACTAAAATTACTTGAGCAAACAGCAACTGGTCTACATATTGGTTCAATATATCTGGGCTCAATAACACTATGTGATGATAAGACAGTCCTGGATACATCCCCAGATGGGTTACAGGTGGGACTGAATGCTGCAACAATGCATGCAAATAAAGAACGGTATGTTAATGGCATTGCCAAAAGCCAAGTGATGGTTTTCAATCAAGGCAAAGAAATAGAATATGAGTGGACACTAAGCGAAGAAAAGAAGGACGTGGTAATGGAATATAAACACCTGGGACTAATAAGAACAGACGACAAAAGTGGCCTAGGCAAAGAAATTATAAGAAAAGCTTGTGCAACAGCTTATTCATTAATGGGTGCTGGCTTTCATGGAATTAATGGACTAGGCCCAATTGTCAGTATAAAACTATGGCCAACATATGTAATACCACGATGCACGTATGGACTGGAGGCATTAATTATACCAAAGAAGGAAATGAGTCAGATCACTACACATGAAAGGAAAACCTTAAAGCAATTGCAATCACTTCCAAGTAGTTATTTACTTCTCGGTGCACTGCCGATAGAGGCGCAAATTGAAAAGAAGAAGCTGACATTACTTGGTGCAATACTAAGGAGTGAAGGCTCTGTCGGACAGCAGTTAGCAATTCGGCAGCTCGTTATGAAAAGAGAAGGCAGACACAGTTGGTTTCAAGATGTCGAATTGATTTTACAAAAATATCAATTACCATCAGCCCACCTGCTGCTACAAGACCCACCACCTAAATGTGTATGGAAGCGTCATGTCCAAAAGGCTGTAAACACAGTAGTCCTACAGATGCTAAAGGAAGACATTAAGCAGAAATCATCAGCCCGGTTTGTGAATGTTGACATCCTTGATATCGGAAGGCCACATCCGATCTGGTCAACAGTGACAGCAAATACATATGATGTAAAACGTGCCGTCATCAAGGCAAGGTTACTAACCAGTACATACTATTTGCAAGCACACAGATCCAAATTTAATCAATATGAGAATGATGCCTGTCCTTTTTGTAAGAACGTTATAGAAGACTGTATGCATTTCCTAATTCAGTGTCCAGAATTTGAAGATATCAGAAGCATCTATACACCTGTGCAAAAGTTAAGCACCACCCTATTTTTACGCACATGCGAGGGTATATTCATGTGCTATGAAGAAAGCAATAGCATAAACATTTATGTACACATCCATCTTAGTGCAAGAGGTAATAATGCAACTAGAGGAATGCTGATTATGATGGTGGGGAAACACTGTATGTTTTTGTTTGAACTTGAAAACGAAGCCTGAATATGGTTACGTTGACACAACTGACAACTATTGCCTTACAGTTGACACACGTGGCTAGATTGTCATTAATGGTGTCTGAAAACGAAGTTTAACATCTGTGCACGAGTTTGAGACTGTCATTATTAATACCGGGTATATCCGCCTTGTGCCTGGATGACAGCCTGGACACGACGTCTCATGCTGGTCACCAACCGACTGATACGCCATTGTGGTATTCGTTGCCATTCAAGATGGAGTGCGTCTGTTAATTCCTGTAGGTTCTGCAAAGGAGAATCCCTCCTTCTCACCATGTTTCCCAGAATGTCCCAGATATGCTCAATAGGGTTCATGTCAGGGCTCCTTGCTGGCCATGGTAGGGTTTTGATGGCATTCTGGTGGAGGTATTCATGCACAGCTCTAGCACGATGTGGTCGGGCGTTGTCATCCATGAATATAGGGTGGGTTCCAGGTGCATGATTTACAAAATGAGGGACCACAACTCTATCCAGTATGGAATCTTGATATCTTTGTCCATTTAGTGTTCCAGGTACAGTCAACAGATCCAGCTTACAATCAAATGAGATGCACCCCCATATCATAACGGAACCTCCACCAAATGGAACTTCTTCCATGATGTTACGTTGGTCGTACGCCGTGCGTCTGGACCTCCATACACGAGTTCGACCATCTGTGGCATGAAGCAGGAACCGACTTTCATCGGACCAGTGTACCCGTCTCCAGGATCTCATGTTCCAGTATCTTCTTTCGTTGCACCACCTCAGACGCTCCTCTTTGTGGTGTGCAGTGAGGAGAGGACGTCTGACAGGTCTCCTAGCTTTCATGCCAGCAGCATACAGTCTCCTTTTGACGGTAGACATTGACACTCTATTGCGCGTTTCCCATTGCTGGCTGAGCACTCTGCTGTTGGTGAATGGAGATCTCCTAACAAGGCGTACTAGGGCTCGATCATCACGGGCAGTAGTCTTCTTCGGTATTCCAGATCTAGGCCTGTCCTTCACCTCGTTAGTTTGCCCATGTTTTGCAATCAAACGACTGATTACAGTATGGTTAATGTTCAGCTGTCTGCCAATCTCTCTGCATGACATACCAGTGGTATGCATGCCTATGATTTGCCATTTCACACGATCACTTAACCTTCGTCTTGCCATAGCGGTTCACAATCAAGAGCTAATTCTCTCTGTACAAATAAACCACGGTCATGAACACAAAATTCCTAATCTTGTCGCCTAAATCTGTATGTAATGTTCTACACCTCAAACTGGACTTTTACATAACTGAACACGTGTGCTGTTTCCCGCCACGCACGGACATCAAGCGGCGTGAAGTCATGCATGCATGTGCATTTCGTACTTGGAATTATGTCAGCTAACGCGGGGACAAAAAGTATGGCAGCCTAGTTGTACCATCATGTTTCTACGTTCTATTGTTTCTGCTGGTGCTTAACTTTTGCACAGGTGTATATATAGCGGAAATCGAGCATCTAGTGACGGAAGATAGCTGGGAATTAATAAGCAAGGATGAGAATCTTATTCTCCAGATGTTACTCGACACAACTTTATTGTTTGGCCTGATTGGAAGCAATTCAATGTCGAAAATTGAATCCATCTCCAGGAAACTCTGCTATAAACTTCATATCAGACGTAATCATCTCTTAAATGAAATGAATTACCTAACAAAGCTTGCATTATACAATATCAAGTTAGTATAATTAAAGTCAATTGCACATAGAAAAATATGGTGCACTTTATGCTTTCTGGATGCTCCTACATGTATTTCAATAACAATGAACTAATTTACGCGTCTGGTGAACATAAATTTACTCGTCTATGAACTGTGACCATTTACCTATATACAGATAGGAAAATCACTTGCGTGTGTACATGCATGTACATAAATGTCAGATTTAATGATCGTTTACGTGTGTGTATATAATATAACATATAATTAATGGAAAACTCCAGTAATTTGCGAATTCTAGAGATTCCAGGATAATACACCCAAAGTTGGTGCGCCAGACATTGGCGGAAACTCCAAGAACAGAACAGAACAGAACAGAACAGAATAGCGGGTGACGCTGCAATCCCTGCTAAGTCCTGGACTTCCTATTATTGGCCCTAATATCTCTAAAAACAATGATTTTAACCAAATTATATGTATTTAACTATTCATGTTTCTAGCTTAGACCAATAGCATTATCGAAGAAGTCCCAGACTTACTGTATTTAGAAGTTTGTTGAAACCCTGGTGTGTGTGTATTTTTATTTTATTGACGCACTGGCAACGTGCTAACATTAGCTTTAGTTTAATTTGTTGATCACCATCTCCCAATCAGGGAATCGAACCGCCATTCTGCAACTCCGCATAGCATCAACAACCAGACATCTTTCCACTGGACCACCGCGCCAAGACTAATAAGTCAAGGCTTGGCCGACCAGCTTTCACATGTATGTATGTATATATCCGTAATATATATATGTGCGTGATTACATGTTTATATGGGCCTACCTAAATATGATCTATTGTACATTGTAAGTCTGAGGCGGGACTCATATCCTTTCTAACCGAAAATCTGTATGGCTACTAAAATCCCCAAATGGGTTAATTTACTGGTTAATAATCCCAGAAAAGTAGTCAAGTCCCTGGATTAGGTTTACATAGCAAGGTAGCTTTTTAGCATTCTGTCACTATGCCACTGTCTTGTGTGTCATATATATGTTAATGTAATTATTTTTGTAATGTGTGTAAGGAGTCCATCGCTCATTAGGCCATGCCTTTGATGTACTGCCTGTTTAGATTCTATTTACATGTATAGAAAAACCATGAAATAAAGCAACTTTAAACTTTGAACTTTAGCAGGTAAAACATTATGTGGACCAAAATGGAAAGCATCTCCTAAAGTGAGACAGCGCTTGTCAATGGGGAATCTGCTGTACATTAAGTGGATGTCATGTGGTAATCTTGCTGATAAGACAAGTACATATTCTTTAATAATGGGTGACTTCAACTACCCACATATTGACCAGAACCTGTGAAAAGCACCGGGTGAGAATGCTGACAGCAATGACTGGCTTTTCACTGAGACGTTGGGGGATAACTTCCTATACTAACACAGCACAGAGTCAACAGGAGGCAGATGGATTGATATACCACATGTGCTGGACCCCATCATGTCAAGTGAATGGGTATGGTGGACAATACTGTTTATGACGCGCCATTGGGAAGTAGTGACCACTGCATCATTGCATTTCAATCAATCAATCAGCATAGTGACGGACTTAAGCATGAAGCAGCTTGTGAGTCCCAAGTTTGAGTTATTGAGTTTATTAAGTTTAATTAGTCATAGTAATACAGTATCTCGGTGAAATGTTTGTCTACCCTGGTTTTGAAAATATCTATGTTTTGGGCTAGCACAATGTTTTCAGGTAGCGAGTTCCAATGTGAGATTATGCGTTGTGAGAAGAAATGTTTTCTAGTATTGTTGTGACAAAAATTGGTTTGAATCTTGAGTTTGTGACCACGCGTTGTCATGTGTGCTGTATGATTATTGGTGAAGAATTGATCTGCGTCTGTATTCTACATCCCATGTATAATTTTGTATGATTCAATCAGATCCCCCCTGCATCTTCTATGTTTCATTGGCATGAGACTAAGTGAGCTTAATCTGTCTCTGTAGCTTAGGCATTTGAGGGTAGGGATACGTTTTGTTGCTCTACGCTGAACCCTTTCTATTGTTCTTGATCGCCTTAATAAGTGAGGTGACCAAACTGAGTTGCAATATTCTAGAATGGGCCTGACCAAAGACATATAAACATTTACATTTAACTGCTAGAATAATAGTTACTTAAGTTTTTCTATGAGAAGGGGGACTATGTCGGCATGAAGAGGGAACTAGACCTTGATTGGGGCCAGAAGCTGAATGAGGACACTAACGATGACAGAAGAACACACAGGCAGATTGATTGATCATCATCATCATCATCATCATCATCATCATCATCATCATCATCATAAAATACATAACATAAGCCACTGGCTTGTTATTGAGCTGTTCAGATGGATTCTGTTTTGCTTGGGTTTTTTAAACATAGTTGTTTATGTAGGCCATATACCTACTCTGGAATGTTCAACATAGATATGTTTTAATCAAATAAGAATTTCATGCCTCTAAAATGTAGGTCCAATTTGGTTTTGAATGTGTCAAGAGTTGATGCCTCAGCAACTAGCGCTGGCAGTTAGTTCCAAGATGATACTGTTTTATTCGAAAAAATTTCTGCAGATATTTTTATTGCTATGGTTTGTGCTGAGTTTCTGTTTGTGTCCTCTGGTGTTTGTAATCGGGGAGATTTCAAAGAAGATATTTTGCCTATGTTATATTTATCATTAATAAACTTATATGTTTCTATTAGATCACCACGGAATCGTCTACATTTCAATGACATTAAATTAGGCTTTTCAAGCCTCACTGGGTATGTATAGAATTTGATTTGGGAACCAATTTTGTTGCCTGACACTGAACCCGTTCTATCAGTTTTGATTGCCTTTTGAATCTGGGTGCCCACACACAGTTACAATATTCGTGGATCGGTCTCACAAGAGACTTGTATAATAATATGAATGTGCCTAGGTCTAACTGGTTAGGTTCGTTTGATTATTCCCACTACTAGATTTGCCTTCAACATTATGGAATTTATATGTTTATCAAAAGTAAGCGTGTCATCAATATGGACTCCTAGGTCTTTTTCTACTTCTGATGTCGTCGCTGTATATGTTTGTGAGGAACCTGTCATAGTGTACTCCTTTCTTGGATTATTATTACCAAAGTGTATAACATGGGGTTTGTTTGCATTATTAAATGATAGTTGCCATGTTTTAGACCAGTTGCATACTCTTTTTATATTATGCTGAATGTCATATTTGGTGAGATTTCCATGGATCTTAGTATCACACTGCAACGATTTTGCAATAACATAATCATAATCATAACATGTACAGCTTTGTAGGACATTGTATCCTATTATCAGCTAATTCAAAGAATTTGGTGCTGAGCTACATTATCTGATAGTCATTTTTGGATTACATGGTTTGTCTAGGGCTCGATAATTATAGTATACTGGATGTTGAATAAATAGTTTATCTAGTCTGGTTTTAAAACTATTTAGAGATGGAGCTTCAACTTGCCCTATATGTGGGGCTTAGAATACACCTTCCGTATCCTCTGCGTGTCGTATGAGGTGACTAAAGGAGGTAAGGGTGAGGTAACCCTGACAGAAACCTCGAGTGCTGAAGACGGAGGTTCCAGGCCACACGGGGCACTCTAATAAACCATGGATCCATGCACTTAACGCTTACGATCATGTCGATAGTCACTTACAGGACTGGCGGTATGATCAGCGAACGAAAAGAATAAGATGGAGCTTCAACAACTTCAGGCATCAGGGAGTTCCACCAGTCTATAACACGGTTAGAGAAAAAGCTTTGTCTGAGGGATGTATTTGCTCTTGGTTATAGTAATGTAAATTTATGACCTCTAGTTCTCTTTCTTGGACGGATAATTAGATATTTCCTAGTGTCCACATTATACAGGTTATTATGTACTTATAGACATTTATAAAATCACCTCTTATTCTTCTGTATACTAGATTTGGTAGTTCTAAATATTCTAATCTTGCCTGGTAATTTAGATTTTTTAATTTGGGGACCATATTTGCAGCTCGTCTCTGAATTTTTTCAAGTTTTTCTGCTTGTTTCATGTGTTTGGTGACCATACAGGGAAAGCATACTCCAGGTGGGAGCGGATTAATGTTGGATAAAGTTTTATGAACAGGTCCTCATCTATATACTGCAATGTACGCCATATTATGCCTGTCATTTTATTAGCCTTGGAGGTTATCTTCTCTTTATGGCTGTCAAATGTTAGTTTTGTATCTATTGACATGCCTAGGTCATTGATTATATTTTCGTCATGTAATTTTAGGATTTTCCTATCACCTATCATTTGATAGAAAGTATTAAAGTGATTATGGCCTATGTGCATTACAGAACATTTTTGAGGATTAAATCGGACCTGCCATGTTTCTGACCAATGCTGCAGTGAATTAAGGTCTTGTTGTAGTTCTTTACAATCATCTGCATGTCTTATGGTTCTATAAGCTTTAGTATAATCTGCAAATCAATCACAGATGGTATGTCATTGATAAAAAATAGTGAAAAGTACTGGGCCAAGTGCACTGCCCTGTGGAACTCCACTCAAAACAGGTGTCCATGACGAAGAGGCTCCATTTACTACAACCTCTGTTGCCGATTTGTTAAAAAACGATTTTAGCCAGTTCAGTAGATTGCCTGAAATTTTGTATTGGCTTAATTTACCTAGAAGGCGTTCATGAGGCACCATGTCAAAAGCCTTCATGAAATCAAGATACATAACATCTATATCTTCACCCCTGTCTAGAGCAGCCATCCAGGTCGCTAACACTTCTAATAATTGTGTAGCTGTAGATCGCCCAGCCATGAAACCATGTTGATATTCAGTAAAGAATCTGTTATTTATCATGTGGGCTACGACCTTGTCCCTCACAATGCTCCCCAGTACCTTACAGGAAATGGAAGTAAGTCTAACTGGTCTATAGTTATTTGGTTATCTTCTTGACTCCTTCTTATGTATGGGTATGACATGGGCATACTTCCAATCTGTCGGAACTGAGCCTGTGTCTAATGATTTTTGGTATATAAGTATCAAGGGCCTTGCTATGTCATCTTTTAATTCTTTGAGTAGACAAGGATATAAACCATCAGGTCCTGGGGATTTGTGTTGCTTTAAGTTGCCTAGTTTTTCTTTCACAGTATCCAGATTCACTTTAATGTTGCTCAATGCATTGGTTTCGGTTTAAAATTTTACAATGGGAATATTATTCATATTTTCTTGTCTAAATATACTAGAAAAAAAGTTGATTTAATAATTCTGCTTTTTCTTGGTCTGTTTCAGTATGGTTAGCATTTATGTCTTCAAGATCTACACTTTCCTTTGTTTTTAGTTTATTATTGACATGACGCCAACATGATTTAGGATTCTTTTTAATGTTAGTCGTGATGTTTCTTTCAAAGAGCTTGACTGCCTTTTTACATTGTGCTTTTACTTGATTTCTCACACGTGCATATTTGTTATGATGTTGTGTATCTTGTTTGCCAAAATATGTTTTCCAGTTCTTTTCTTTTTTTCTTATTAACCTAAGTAATTGTCTATTTAGACATGGTGGTCTTTGTTTGTTTCAAGGAATTATTTTTGTGTGTGGTATATATATTTGCATTGCTTGACTTATACTCTCTTTTAGCTTCACCCAGCATTCATTCAGTGACAGTCCATCAAATTGCATCTCAAAATTCTTGTCCAATTCCCTACATAGCCCTTCATAATCCCCTTTGTCATATATAAGAAGTTTGTAACTTTACTCTGAGTTATTTTGGTGTAGCATACCAGGATTTTGAAAGAAAAAGAAAGATAAATAAATAATTAAATAAATTAAATTAAAAAAAATAATAATAAAGGAAATATGATGATGTTGTACGCCCATATGCAGCCGGTGTAATGTCTGATCCAGGGGATGCCAATGTGGACCCTTGGCCGGTGTAGGACTGCCACCACGGTTTCCGTGGGATGGTGATGTCTTGGATTGCTAATCAAACTGAGCCTAAATTAGCAGCAAGTGGCTTTATTGAAATTTATGGTATGTTATAGGTCATTGTGACCTGAACTTATAGGGGTCAGGTGGTGATTCAGGTAGTGCGTTTTAGTGGACGTGTGTGCGTGCGTGCGTGTGTGTATGCCTGCGTGTGTGTGTGTACGTGCGTGCGTGCGTGCGTGCGTGCGTGAGTGCGTGAGTGCGTGCGTGTGAGTGTGCGCTTTGATGAGTGTGTGTATGTATACGGTGGTTTAGGTGGGCTGGGGGTGGATGGGTGTGGCTGATGACTGGGTAGCTTATGTTGTATGGGGGAATGGATAGGATTGGGATTATGGTTAGAGCTCTTAATTAGGGTTTTTTGAGATGTTATGTTAAAGCGTTTAGGGCGACTGGTGTAGTAGGAAATTAATTAATATTTGGGAACATAATAATTTCTCTTATTGCATATGCGGAGGGTCGTTAGACCTGGCTTTTAGGATAATGGTTTTAAAGGTGTATGATGCAATAGGTGGACAGGTAATGTTGCCAGCCATTACGTGTGTAACTTTTTTAACACTGTTTTGGTCGCTAGTCTGGGGCTTTTCAAGGCACCACCTATATGGCTGCGGGTTTTGTTTCTCGTGCTTTTGCACCAGATTCATAAGGTACGTACTGATTTCCTAAAAAAAAGAAGAAAAAAACAAAAAACATACCAATTTAAAAGTAAAACAGATATGGTAACTTTTTCCCAAGCCAGGAAAAGTAGAAATATTTTCAACCATATACTGTTCATTTGTGAAGACTAAATCTAAAGTACTCGGTTTATTATTTGGAAGATAACGGGTCGGAATGGTAACATGTTGGTAGACAAAAGCGTCAGATACTGCTTTAAGAAATTTAGATGCTCTTATTGATGGGTTACTAATTTGTGGTTATATCTTCCAGGCAATTTCACGATAATTATAGTCAGCTATCAGTAGTAAATGTAAATGCTTGTTTTGAACAGATTTTTTAATTACATCCAGTAATTAATTATCATTTATTTCATTTGAGTTTGGACTTCTGTATGTCCCCATTATTAGCAATTTGTCTCTTTGCTTTAGCCTAATTTCCACTACCACTGTTTCATCTGGTAGGTCGTCAATTGTTAATAGAGCCTCTACTGGATTCAATACTGAGCGCATATATATATGCGTGCGTGCGGGTGGGTGGGTTGGTGTGTGTGTGTGTATATATATATATACACACACACACACACCAACCCACCCACCCACCCACCCACACGCACGCACGCACGCACGCACGCACGCACGCACGCACGCACGCACACACGCACACACGCACACCACTAATGAATATCCATCAATTTGTAATTCCACTTTATACACCTTGAATCTGATGTGTTTGGAAAGACTTCTGTTAATATAATGATATCTGGCTGTATATCAAGAACCATTACTAAAAGTGTGTGTCGTTTATTTATGATAGAGTCAGCATTTGTATAAAATACTTTTAACTTATTTTGTTGCGTTTGTATAGAGGGTGCTTCCTTTGATTTGCTTAATACAGCCTGGACTTCTGTATGTTACCGGTAGTTACAGTTTTAGCACACAGTTCATTCTGTGTTTGTAGATCGTGTACTTGTTCCTTTATTACCTTAATTTCTTGCAGTGTTGCTTGCAACACATTACTATTTTGGTCTGGCTGTTGAGGCTGAGCCAGCTCCTTGTCTATTGTGGCTATACTTGGAAATGTGAACTGCACTGAATCAAAATTTTCATCTGAATCAGTCTGTGTGTGTGTGTGAATGTTTTATGTTTAATATAGTCTTACTTGTACTATTATTGGTAGAAGGTATTTGACCATGGGCTAGAACAACACCATCTGGTAAAGAATCATCCAGCACGTGTGCCTATCACCCTAGAATCCTCAAGACTTCTCCATTAGCATAGAATTGACAGGACGAGGATATTAGGGTGTTTGGAAAGTTTATTCATAACAGAATCGAAATTTACTGATAAACTATATGCCACTCATTTTATGGTATGCAACAACAATGCATACCATAATGTTGTTAATTAGCTCACAGATCACATCAAACCAGAACTGGTTCCCACTGCTTTGAGTATGCGAGGCACAATCTTCTTGGAAGGATTGGGCAGAGTATGATTGGTCAGAATGACGTCATAACCAATCAAGATCATTCAGACTCTGCAGTAAAGAATTATATAGAATAGAGTTATGTTCCATAGCAAGTGAGGGAGCAATTACTGATTGGTTGGAAGGACCAATTAGTTATCAGGTCACAACTTCTAGGAAGGGATTAGCGGAAATTGATTGGGTGACTTTATTGTTGGACCAGTCAAAGTGTGATTATCAGTTGCCTAGACGAATCATAAGAATATGTTCTGAGAGTAGTTGTGTATTTCTGGGAAATGACCAGAGCACTGCGACACCATAATCTGTAGCTATAAAAGATGATACTTCTCTTAGAACAGATCAATCCGGTTCACCAAGCCACCAAGATCAGTCCGCTGCTTGGATTGTAAGTTATCAAGCTGTGGCTATGCCTAACGAAGCTTGCTGTAGGTTAGTGTAGGATAGGATAAGTTAAGTTAGAATGATAGTTTGTGTACATGAAATTGTACAAGTTTTCTTTGTATGATCGGTCTTGCTCAACTATTCATGCAGCTTGTATTATGTGTAAATAAAGTTGTATCATCTTACGTTTATGTAAGACAAGAGTTTGTCTGTACCTTTAGGAAGCTAACCGAGCTGGAAGAAACACCCAGTCCTTACTTTGAATCTTGATCCAGTCAGATGGGGCCAGCTGTTCAGAAGAAATGTCATCCACCTCACCATCAGTCGGACGAGGCGAGCGAACTGCAATTCGTTTCATCTTATTATCGGCGAAGTTGTCGCAGCAACACTCAAAAGTCACGATAGTAAGAAGAAGGGACAATTCGTCATAGTCATTGTTAGTTCTTAGTAAGTCGAGTTCGAGTTCGTCGGGCTCAGAAATCTTCAACGTGAAAAATATTTATTGAGTATGTTAGGCTTGTCTTTATCGGCAGTTGCGAAGGCACTGTTTTCCGGATTTCGCAAATTATTTATTGTTTCTTTTAGCACAGTTTTACTTTTAACATAGTGCCAGAAAGTCTTTGGGGTTTTTTTGCACTCATGAATACAATTTTCTGTTCAAATTCACGTTTTGCTGTTCGTATAGAGGATGTAGCATTGTTCCTGGCAGTTTTGTATTTCACCTAGTCATTTGGAGTTTTACTCTTTTTATATCTATTGTAAGCCCTTTTTTAAAATTGTGAATGACTTAGTGGTAGTGATGTTAAACCACAAGTGCTTTTCCCACATTTATTGTTATTTGTGGTTGGTATATATCTTTATGCTAACAAAGTTAGCTTTGTGTGTTTGAAGTTCCAAGCATCGGTAGCATTTAGTTTATGAAGTTGTTGCCAGTCAATCGTATCTAATTCATGACGAATCTTATCATATTGTCCTTTATGTAGTAATAGTTTAGGAGTGCTTTTTTGGGTGTGGGTGTTCATTACATTGGGGGTGCAGTGAGATCTGAAGGACAGCATTGTCATTTTTTCCTAAAGGGGGTAGGCGATTTATTTCGTAAACTAAATTATTGTTATTTGTTAAAAGAAGATCTAAAATATTTAGGGCCTGGTTTACTCTGTGTCTTATTGCGTCAGTGACTAATTGTTAGAGAAGGTTGTTTCTTGTAGTGTTAATGAAATGTTCCCCTTCAGAACTGGTTGCACGTCCTGAGACCCAGTTTATAGATGGAAAGTTAAAATCACCTAAAATTGGAATGTGGTCTCTCATGGTTCTGGCGTGGTCTAACAGCCTTAGCAAATTGTCGTTATTTACCATGTCTGAGTTGGGGCTTCTGTAGATGTACCCAGCGATTATATTTTCCTTAGCTTGTCTTGTCCGTGAGCACCAAACAAATTCTCTAAAGGAATCGTCATCTAGTGATGTAATTTGTTGTGCATTCAGTGACTCATGGGTATATATATATATAGTCGTTCCTCGAGTAGGGCTGTTGTTCATAAAGAATTTATATTTGTTTATTTGAAGTTCCCTAAGGTTAAAATTGTTGTTTACAAAGTTTGCATTTTGGGGAGAACTTCTGTGATCATTATGATGGCCGGAGAAACGTTCTTAACCAGTTCTCCGAGTTTTGGTTTTTTTGTTAAATAAACTATCTGCGTTTGTGTACATACAAATTGGGGCTACTTCTATGGGTTTCTTAGTAGTATTTTTATGGTTGTCTGTTTGCATATATGTTAATAATTTTTTACATTGTTCTCCTGTTCTGTCAATATTTGATTGGCTATTGCGTAGCTTTGGGGCGTTATGTAAAGGCAATTCTATGGGGTTATATAAGCAAGGATATGTAGTTTCGTGTAAATGATGTTCTATATCTTCATTTGACAGTGCTGAGAATCGATTTGATAAGTCATTTTTGATTTGTTGTCTAGGATTTGAAAGGACGTTACTATTTATAACTGTATTTGGGCTGCCATTTAATGAGTGAGGTCTTAGTATGTATGGTACGGCTGGTGGTAGTGCTGCTACTGCTTCTGCTGCTGGCGGCGGCGGCGGCGGCGGCGGCGGCGGTTGTGGCGGTGGTGCTTCCGCTGCTTCTGCTGGCGGCGGTGGTGGGTTGGTGGTACGTTGATGGGTGGATAGATGGGCAATGGGTGGGTGAGTCGGTAGATGGTGTATGTGTTAGACGTGTGCGTTTGGCGGAGTTCCAAATATTCGAACATCTGTGGCTACTTACTGACGTATGTGTATTGAGATCGTAATTTACTTTCGTCTATGTAATCCCAATATCGCCATTAAAACACACTTAATACACCAGCCATGATATGAAGGCTTTGCAAATAATATTCATTAGACAGCGAACGACTTCCATTCTAACTCACCTTTCCTGAGTATCCATCTATCAATCTGACGTCATAATCACCCAAGCGGCGTGTAGGGTAACGTCATAATCATTACGTCATAAATGGGTCTATTTGGCCCGTCTTTAACTTTTAATAAACATGCTGTTGAATATTTTGAAACTAATTTAACTGGATTTGACCGCCCAGTCAAATTAGTTTCAAAATATTTAACAGCTTACCTGTATAGTTTTCTGGAAATTGATAGCCAAAGTTCAGAGATCGATCGACCCCCAACACGGATGAAATGTGGGTGGAGCTTAGCTAGAGGTGGGCGGGGAATAGTTAAAACTGGAAATGTCTATTAACCCTCGATAGCAGAGTTTAAGAAACGTTCGTTGATGATAGGCGTGTTTTAGATCAGTTTAATTTGCGTCCATTATTGCGTTTGCGACAAAATTATATTGCTTAAGTGAGACTAGAGTTTAAAGAACAGTGTTATTTGATAATTCTTTTCTTTAAACTATTTTAAATATTTTCCGTTTGAGGTTCGTTCGCGTGCATCAAGCACTAGCTTTTCCGTCAGTAAAATCATTGCTCTTGTCGGCCATTAGTGTTGTCTTGTTCGTTTTTATTTGGCGCCAATTTTCCAAAACAAATCTTTTTATATTTTCGTTTATTTGCTGTGCTCCCCGAGTCGTAACTATAAGGAATTGTTATTAAATTATTTTAATAATTTTCGTAATTTTAAAACTTGTTTAAACCTTTTTGATAAATTTTCTTTTGGATATTCGTTTGCGTGCTTAACACTAGATTTTTCGCCATTCAAACAGCTGCATTTTTCAGCCATTAGTGCTAGCCTTGATCGTTTTCGACACCAATTTTTCTTTTCAGTTTGCTTAGTTGGAATTTTCGTGAATTTTACCGAAGGGGATGACACAGCACTGGTAACTGGTAAAGTTTACTCAGCATTACTAGGCCTATTCTACCTCTTCTCTCTCTACACTTCCGTTTTGCACAGCCTACTCTACTCATCTCCTTCACACACTAATCCTACTGCATTCTATCCTATCTCACATACTGTACCTTCTAAATTTTCCTACGGCACACTACCTTCTAAATAACTCACACCGTAGGGTAAGCAACATGGAGGAAGCTGACTTCCTCAAACAGCTTCTTGAAGTGGCGCATGATACTGGTGGTGGTCAACTGGCCACAGCCAACTCAGCGCCAAATGGTGGCAAAGACAGTGACGTAAGCGCTGCCAAGCAGGGCGCCACTGGTGGTCCATGCAGGGGTGGGGAGGGAATGTCCTGGGAGGGAGCGAGTGAGGGGGTTAGCGTCACTACTCACCTGGTGGGGGGTGTAGGGGCTGGTGAGGCGGACCTACATGACGAATTGGCAATGGGAGAGTTCTCCCACGAACAGGTGGCCCAGCAAGTGGTGATTCTGGAGAGCAATCTCCAGAACACACCACAAAGCACCCCTAAGAAGGGTGGTGATACACCAGGCCCCAAAAGAAAACGGAGGGTCGGGGTGTTAGAGGAGGGGGAGGAAGTGGAAGGAGGGGAAGGCACTCCCAGCAAGAGGTCTCGGGACAATGGGGGTTCCCCAGCGGGAGGGAGAGTCCCAACCATCGCGCAGAGCGGGGGTTCCCCGGGAGGTGCGCCCAGTAGTGAAGGGAGGGAGGTGGGCCATAAGGGGGGGGGGGGCAGAGAGATGGTACCCAGGGTCAGGGTCAAGGGACTCGTGGGCGATGATTTTGCGGGGTTAACCCGCATGGTAATCTATAGACTACTGTATGCCATGGTGGGCATGCTGGCAGGCCTGGACAAAAGGGACGGGGAGGTTTTAGTAACCTCCACCAGTGATAGGCAGTTCCAAAAGCTGCTGAAAATTACAACGATAGGCAGCCACGTGGTGTCTATTGAAGAATACACCACCAAAAACAACCAGACAAAGCAAAGCGGTAGATGTCATATCGGGATTCCCAAGGGACTTCACGAATGACGACATAAAGGAAGAAATGAACGAGCAGGGGGAACACAAAGTGGAATGGGTGGGTCGGATTGGCGGAACAGCCAGACCAACCTATGCAGTGAAACTGGTGTTCAATTCAGACGCACTGCCAAGTAAGGTTAAACTTGGATGGATGACCTTCAAAGTCAAACCATACATCCCAGAGCCCGTCAGATGCTTCAGATGCCACCTGCTGGGTCACGTGGCCAAGCACTGTAGAACCAAAGCCAGCGCATGCGTCAACTGTGGAGGGAATCACAAACGTGAGGACTGTCAGCAGACCCCAACTGTAGAAATTGCAAGGGGAACCACAGTGCCGCATATCGCGGATGCCCGGCTTTACAAAAAGCCAAGGACATCCTCAAGGTTAAAACGTCAGATCAGGTCTCATATGGGGAGGCCAAGAAGAGGGTCACCCAGCAAATAAGCAGGGGAACTGAACAGCCAGCTGGAATACCAGCACCTGGACCAGCCACACCTCTTAAAAAAACAGCATGGCAGAAAAGGGCTGAATCCGTAAGGAGGAAGCTGGCCACCCCTGGGAGGGACTGCTCAGTGATGAGGCATCAGGAAAAAGGGGAGGGGGCTCCTACTGAGCCACCCACAATAGAGACGGCCACGCCTACCCTCCCGCTTGGGAGTCCGGCCAGAAAAGCCTGTAAACAGGACAAAAGGCAAACAAAAACGCCTAAAAATCCCGCCTGCAAAGGGCCTAAAGTCATAGGCAGTAGCAGGGGCCGAAACCAAAGGGTTGAACCAATCGGCACATTGGAGGTAACACTCGTGGAAAAACAGGTTAACAAACCTCTGAACCCCACTAGCAGTACTAGCAGCTGCAGTGACCCGCCAGCCGAAATTACCAGAGGGACACCAACGAGCGAGGTAAGACCCAACCCGATTGGTGGAGATCATAAAATTGTTTTAAATGTCAAAAATTTCAGACTGATCGTAGAGACGATCATATCATCAGTTTGCATTGGCAACGAGGCAGCCAGGAACAAGGTTGATGTCGACGGTCTCGTTGCGAAATTCGTAGAACTTTGCTCCTCTCCAAACTAATCATGGGGGTCAAAATTCGTCAATGGAACGTTCGAGGCACCCAGTCTAATACCAACCTTGACGAATTGTGGAACACATTCCACAACGAAAATGACCACCCAGACATTATATGTCTACAGGAAACCCGTCTGAAACCAAACCAGGATTTCAAAAGGTACAACTACAATGTCGAAAGACAAGACCGTACCGCAGAATCTGCAACCACCTCTAGGGGTGAAGGCAGTGGCGGCATAGCGACTCTCATAAAAAGTAATCTTTCCTGCAAAAGATTGCCACAACGTGAGAGTATCGTAGAGCACATTACAATAGAAATAGAAATCAATCACGAAACTAATAATATTGTAAACGTCTATAGTCCCAAGTTGCACTCTTCCTCGGACTATGACAAGCTCCTTGAGGGCCTAGAAGGTGAAACAATACTTCTGGGCGACTTCAACTCCCACCATGCCCTATGGGGGAGCAAAACCACGAACTCCAAACGCCGAATAATAGAACAGGTTATTGACAACTACAACCTGTGCCTACTAAATGACCATAGATCCACCAGATATAACTCTAGTGATGGGGAATGGTCGGTCTTGGACCTTTGCCTCATAACACCTGGCTTTCGACCAACCCCCAGCTGGGACATCCAAGACCAGCTCCTCGGCAGCGACCACCTCCCTATCAAAATACAGATAGGAAGCCTACAGAGCAAGAACGAGGCGCCACTGCACAGGAACAATTGGAATCTGAAAAAGGGCAACTGGACTGAATACAAGCACATAATGGCCATGGAGCTGGAGACACCGATCACTAGTATCAGCACTGAGGAATATTATGAGCAATGTATGGGGATTCTCTACAAGGCTGCCAACTCAGCCATCCCCCAATCAAAGCCAGACAATAACACCAAACACAAACGCGTGCCTTTGTGGAACAGTGAGTGCCAAGAAGCAGTAAAGCTCAAGAAAATAGCCTGGAATAGACTAAAGAGAAACTTCAACATTGAACGCCTAGTTGAACACAAAAGACTCCAGGTCAAGGTAACAAGAACCATCAAAAAGGCAAAACGCGATCGCTGGCGACAATACTGCTCTGAAATCACTCAGTTCACACCCTCGAGCCAAATATGGCGCAAGGCGAAAGCTATTGCCAACGAAAAAACCAAGTCCAAAAACCCCTTACCCACCCTCATAGCAAATGGGGTAAAGCACACCAATGACAAGGAAAAAGCTGGAGTGCTTGCCACAGTCTTCATTGCAACCAGTAACAATGATAACCATGACCATGACTCTGTAGCAACCAAAACAAAGGTCGATGAGCATATCAATCAACTGTTCAGCTCAGGGAAATGCGAAGATCTTAACAACCGAGACATCAACAAAACCTTCAACAGAATGGAGCTTGAGCAAGCCCTTGGCAGAGGCAAAAGCTCCTCACCAGGTGAGGATGGCCTGAAATACGACATGCTTCGTAATATGCCAGAGGAGGGTAAACAAATGTTACTCAATCTCTACAACCTCGTATGGAGCTCTGGAAAAATGCCCTCAGTTTGGAAAACTGGGATCGTGGTTCCTATCCCAAAACAAGGGAAGGACAAGACTGACCCAAGATCATACCGGCCAATCTCCCTGACGAGCTGTCTATGCAAAGTCATGGAGAGGATGATCAAAAACCGTCTAGAACATGAGTTCGAACATAACGGTCTACTCCACCCTTGGCAGAGTGGCTTCAGAAAGGGCAGATGCACTACGGACAACCTAGTCAGACTGACTGAGGCAGCCAAGAAAGCCCTAGATGCGGGAAGAGGAAACACAACAATAGGAGTTTTCTTAGATGTTGAGAAAGCCTTTGATATGATGTGGCGAAACGGAGTCCCAAAAAAGCTCTATGACTTTGGTTACCATGGCCGCATCCTATTCTGGATACGAGATTTTCTCGATAACAGAAGGATTAGCATCCGCGTTAATGGACAAATGTCTAGGGAACAAACATTGGAAAACGGCACCCCGCAGGGTGGTGTAATAAGTCCCCATCTGTTCAATATCATGATGAGTGATCTACCCAAAGACATTGAAAAAGACCATGCACTGGGTCCCAACGCAATAGGCGGGTCTATTTGTGCTGATGACACAGCATTGTGGAACAAATATGCGAAGATAGACCGTGCACGTAAGACATTGCACAAAGTTCTTTACATAGTCTCACGTGGTGCAAAAAAAATGGTTTCAAACTGTCTGCGGAAAAAACAGTTCAAATCAATTTTACCAATGTTAAATACATAGGCCATGATGCAAATCTGTACCTCAATGGACAGAAAATCAAGACATGTGCTGAAGCCAAATTCCTGGGACTAACATTTGACGGAAAGCACACGTGGAACCCCCACATCAAGAGTCTGAGGGAGAGATGCTTCAAGCAATTAAATCTCCTTCGCTCATTAACAAAGCACACCTGGGGTGCAGACCTGCCGAGCATGCTTATGCTATACCGCAGCCTAATCCTGTCAAGGATAGACTATGGATGCGAAGCATACGCCACGGCAAGCAAGTCACTGTTAGAAACCATTGATACCCTCCAAACAAAATGCCTGCGCATTTGCTGTGGTGCTTCACAGAGTAGCCCTCGAGACGCAATCAACGTAGAGTGTGGAGAAATCCCATTAGATCTGCGAAGAGAGGAACGGCTTCTCAAATTCTGGACATACCTACAAAGCTCTGCACTCACCCACCCTACCAGGGAGGTATGTCTTCCATGCAAGGAGCACCTAAGACACAAGGTACTGCCCAAAATGACCAAAAAGACCAAACCACCAGGCCTGTTAATGACAGAGCTCGCCAGTGCCACTGAACTGGTAAACGTCGAAATAGAAAGCTCAAGGCCGGCTCCTGACCCGCCATGGCTACTTCCGCAGATCAAGGCGCATGACAGCCTATCCTCACAGATAAGCAAGAAAGACCCACCAGCGCTAATCAAGAGCTACGCTCAGGAAAACATCGACAACAGATGGAAGGAGCACAGGAAAATCTATACCGACGCCTCCAAAATGCCCAACTCCGGCGAATGTGGAGCGGGAGTAGTCATAGGCGACCAGGAAGAAGTCCTCAAGTACAAGCTTCCGAATCACCTGTCAATATACACAGCCGAACTGGTGGCAATTAAAAAGGCTCTAGAATGGATTAAAACAGCAAATCCAGGCAAATACGTTATACTCACAGACTCAGTAAGCTCGGTGAAGAGCTTCAAATCTAGCAGCAGCAAGAGCAGGGACAACCTAATCAAGGAAATCCGGCAGCTGTATGCAACTGTGGTGACTGACAACAAAACCGTGGACATCGACTGGGTCCCAAGCCATGTTGACATTAAAGGCAATGAACAGGCGGACGAGCCAGCCAAGCAAGCGCTCAAAGATGAAACTATGACCAGCATAGGACTCTCAAAGTCCGAAGCGAACGCCCTGGTCAAAAGGCACATCAACAGCAAATGGCAAAGACAATGGGACGAAAGCACAACCGGAAGATTCCTGTTCAGAATCGTCCCTGGAGTCAAACGCAAATACCAAAACCCCATCCCAGGACGCCAAGGCGACATTGTATTACGCCACATCAGAATGGGTCGGATTAGCGTTAACCAGATACGAAAAAAACTCAACCTGTCAGACACAGACCAATGTGAGGCCTGCAAGGAGACTGAAACTCTAGACCACTTCTTCCTACGGTGCACTGAATATACAGGCATTAGAAAGGAACTCATCAATACGCTGAGAAAGGGAAACTTCAATCTTGACCCTGTAGAAGACATTATAGCGATGCGTGACCGACAGATCAACCACGAATTAATCAAGTTCGTGCTTGCATCGGACAAACACATCACATAATCAGAACACATTTTGTTTAGCATTCATTAGGCCACATCAGTCTTATTCCTGCGTGTTGATAAGCTGTGGTCGCAATGAATAATCTTACAAACTCGGCCAGTAAACGTTAGCATTAAACCATGCCACATCAGTCTTATTCAAGCGTGTCGATAAGCTGTGGTTGTAAATGTTCAAACGAGCTTGCAAACACTTAAACAAAATATAATTAATATATTAGTTAGAGCTAAACTACGCCACATCAGTCTTATTCAAGCGAGTCGATAAGCTGTGGTTGTAAATGTTCAAACGAGCTTGCAAACACTTAAACAAAATATAATTAGTATATTAGTTAGAGCTAAACTACGCCACATCAGTCTTATTCAAGCGAGTCGATAAGCTGTGGTCGTAAACGTTCAAACGAGCTTGCAAACACATACAGATAAAATAAAATCAATATACACATGCATGCCTGAGTCATGAATAAAGTATGTTTATAAACATTCGGATTGAATGTTTAGCATTCATTAGGCCACATCAGTCTTATTCCTGCGTGTTGATAAGCTGTGGTCGCAATGAATAATCTTACAAACTCGGCCAGTAAAGGTTAGCAATAAACCACGCCACATCAGTCTTATTCAAGCGTGTCGATAAGCTGTGGTCGTAAACGTTCAAACAAGTTTGCAAACACTTATAAACAAAATATAAGTAACATACTCGTGCGTGCCTGTGTCATGAATTGATGACCCAGAGTATGTGAGTACATGCCCCCAAAACACCTGTCCACACTGTCTGTTTTCTCCTTCTTTTTCTTTCAGCATTGTTCCCCTCTTTTTCTTTCAGAGCCAGAGCTGGAGCTAAATTGCAGCAACGAACACAACAATGACAGACGGGCAGAAAGACAGATGGAGGACTGGAACGGACAACAGAACAACAGATGGGCCTGCCTGCTGGCGGACCGCGAGGGATATGGACGTGTGTCCATCCCATTCATGGTCCGTAGGCAGGTATGCTTGTCTGTCGAACGGACTGACAAACCAATCAACAAATGGACAGACTGACGGACAATTCTGGGCACAGCAAGCTGCTGGAGTACGCTTAAGCAATGTACTTGGCCCCACTTGCTCAGTCTTCTCGGATGGGACTTTAAATTGAGGTCCTGTCATACAGTGCCCATCACTGTGTGAACGTGAGCTAGGGTTAGGTAGGCAAGAAATTTCGGCCTAATCAAAGTAAACTGGATGCTGAATGGATTCGTCCTCGGACGGAACCACGCAACATACGGATTACAAAATCAAAACAAAACTGCTAGAATTAGAATCTTTCGGACTTTTCAATGGGACTATGGAGGGATGCAACCCGGATGACTGATCGAGTTCGTCCTCGGACGGACGCAGTCACCATACGGGCTGCCTAATCAATCAAAATCAAACAAGTGCGCGCTGGTGCCTGCTGGGATGATGGCCAGAAGAGCAAATGGGTCCCAGGACCCAAAAGACCCCACACCCCAACCTCCCGACCCCCACCCCCAAAGGGGCCGGGAGGTCTCTGACCTAAAGCGCACCCCCCCCCCCCCTTGGGTACATCAGGTCATAAGACCGCACGCACCTACTCCCCCCCCCCCCGACCCAGCACCTACCCCATCCCTTCCCCACCCCCGTTAGGTCCAGGTTAGGCCCTCCCCATCCCCCACGCCCAAGCATGAGGAGCAACAGAAAAGCCATGGACAAGAACAGCAACATGAGACAAAATCGAGAGACAACGATCAACACGCACGCACGCACGCACGCACGCACGCACGCACGCACGCACGCACGCACGCACGCACGCACGCACGCACGCACGCACGCACGCACGCACGCACGCACGCACGCACGCACGCACGCACGCACGCACGCACGCACAGAGACACAAGCTAATGCACAAACCGACGTCACAAGAATTCACAAGAATTCAACAGAAACCAGAAAGGCCAGGCGTGAGTCTAGACCCTAGCATTGGGAACTAGCATATAAACGCCTTAAATATTACAACACACACACAACCCTCGATAGAAAATGTCCACTTGCAGACCCAAGAGAAGACTATTTTTGAAATTTTACCACTGGAATGACAGTCTCAGTTGCAAATTTTCAAAAAAAAGGCTTCTCTTGGTCTGCAATTCGACATTTCACAAGACCACTGCAAAACCGTTTTTGGCTGATATGAGGACATAGTTTTTACGTGACAATATACAATACTTTATTGATTGCATATTGAAATACACCGTCTCTTATTCATTTCATTGATAATTGTAACATTCTGCGCATGAATCATCATATTGAAATGGTGTGTGCCTGAAAAGTGGGAAGATTGTCTAGTAATGTCCGGTCTGGATTCCCATAGGCTTTGTTTTAATGGAATGAATAGCAACCTGGTGAATATATTTAAAAACAATTTGAACTGAAATTTGATTAATAATTAAACGACAACTATTTTCAATCAAATTGTTTTCGTAATCTACAGACGTATTTAGCTCTTAAACATAGTCGCTGAACTGAACTGAACTTTTAATTTACACCCAAGTCATCATCATCATCATCCTCATCAGCATCATCATCATCATCATCGTCATCATCGTTATTATGTTAATTTTCATTTTGCTAGCGTCCTCTGCTTTACTAGTCTGAAGCGTTCACCTGTGCCATCATCACCACTGCCGTCACCAGCATTCCCTGTCGTCCCCGCCGCCGCCGCTGTCGTCGTCGTCGTCGTTGCTATGTGGTGGTACTAATGACCATAGCTGAGGAGGTAGGTTAAGGGGGTGGGTGGCGGTGGCGGTGGCAGTGGCGGTGGCAGTGTGGGTGGGTGGGTGGGGCAGGGTAAGTGGTGGCGATAGTGGTGGTCGTCGTCGTGGGTGGGCTGGGTGGGGTAGGTGGTGGTGGTGGTGGTGGTGGTGGTGGTGGTGGTGGTGGTGGTGGTGGTGGTGGTGGTGGTGGTGGTGGTCGTGGTCGTCGTCGTCGTCGTCTTCATCGTCTTTAATGACAGTGTGAGGGACAGAATGGCTAATAAGCTGAATGAAAAATCAATATAGTCGTCATGGCGTAAAGAATGTGGTTGGTTGTAGGGCGGTAGGTAATGCTCTTTGGTGGTTAATTAATTAGGTTGTGTTGTGACCCATGCAGCTGGGTCTAAACCAGTGATGTATCGGTGTGATATCCTGTCATGAAGCCTATCTCCGCTTGATATTGTAATATATCGTTTCTCCAACATTAGCACCCATGTGCCAAAACTGGCGGTCGATGTTTTGATAAGGCCGTCAAGACAGTCCTGGTTATGTAGAAACAGGAGGACGCCAGGTATAGGTTGGGCACGCTTCGTTCGAGCAACAATTAACATTAGCAAGCGATCTAAGTTTTGATAAAGTCTACCTAGCGACCACACAGGTGTGGTTTGGTCTGATGCGATCGACGAAGCTGTTATTTTAAGCAGGTTTCAAACCATATCTGATGTCGGGTTTATTTTGTTTGCTAAACCAAAGCACCCATGATGGCTACAGGATATATCTATTAGTGTGTGGAAGGTTGTGTGGGTGGGTGGCCGGGCGGGATAGAGCGAGTTCGTGGTGGCATTGGCCGTGGCTTAGATCAGTTAGACATGGTGGTTCCATAAGGCAGACCACGAGTGGATGTAAGAGCATATATTAACTGTATATCGTCACGCGTTATACACAACCACTATTACACAGGATATACGATTACTGGTCCGCTCGGCATTTTAGATAGATGTTGAATATCTCTTTATCTATATATATATATATAGGCCCACAGTAAAATTAGTCATGTATATCTATATCTGTAGATACGTGTTCCTAATTGGTACGGAGAATGGGTATGGTTAAAATTATTACAAGTTCGAGGTTGTATATCCTGTGTTAAAAATAAATTCAAAATCATACTGTGATAACGCAGATTACTGGGCGGCGTGGATCTAGTACTGTCTCAGGACTCCGCGTTATCAAGGTAGCATTCTCGATGCATGCATCTTCAGTGATGTATATGTTGAATTGATGAATCCAGTTTCTCAGTCATTCATATGACGTCATAATCAACTACGTAACGTGTAGGATGCCGCCATAAACAATTATGTAATGAATGACTTGATTTAGTCCCTCTTACACGCTTAATAGTCCGCTAGGTTGTACGAATTGTGTGTTTTTATTATTTAATAAACATGCTGTTGAATATTTGGAAACTAATTTGACCGGGCACTGTGGCTGCCATAGGCAGAAACTGCACCGAGTTAAATTAGTTTCAAAATATTCAATAACTTACTTGAAATTTTTGTGGGAAATTGAGATTCGCGCGCTGAATGTATATATATATATATATATATAACTTATGTTTTATGCGACCACCTGTTTATGGTCCCCCCCCCCACCATCCAACCCACCCCAAGTATTGAAGTATTAACCGTATATGCTGTATTTTGTGATGTCCTTGAGTAAAATCGCAGGTAGCGTATTATTGAGATGTGTACGCCTATGTTGGTTTATTTATTAGTATTATTATTATTAAGATTTATTAACACATTCACCACCAAATCCGTCAAAAATTTGATTCTTTACCACATAAAACCTATTCTGTTGAAGGTTTCGAAATGAATTTGACTGGATGCGTTGCTGCCATAGCAACGGCTTCCTGTCAAATTCATTTCAAAATACTCATCAGTTTTCTTGTTGGGTTTCTTTTAAAAAAAATTAGTCCTGGTGAATTCATCGGTGAACGGGTTAACACATCCACCAATCCACCCACCTACCCATCCACCCACCTACCCACCCACCCACCAATCCACCCACCCACCTACCCATCCACCCACCTACCCACCCACCCACCAATCCACCCACCTACCCACCCACCAATCCACCCACCTACCCACCCACCAATCCACCCACCTACCCACCCATCCATCCACCAATCCACCTACCTACCCATCCACTAACACATCACTAGATACTACTCTCCACGATGTATCAACGGCATCTATTTGATAAGTTAATTCAATAAGTGACTTCAAGGGGTGGGGGTGGGGGATACCTCATGAATATGCATAGTATTAGCCAGCGCGTCATTGGCGGTTTCAGTTTCTGTCTAGCGTTTGTGTAACTCGTCATTGCAGCTTAACCTATAAAAGGAAAAAATTTGTCTATTTTTTACCAAAATTACATTTCCGATTTTTGTGCCTCTTTTCCTTATTCGATTATCAAAGCACGCTATTATTTGAGCTTGGTAAAGTGTTCGTCAGTGCTAGTTTAATATCCTTATCAATCAACAAGAAAGTTGACTGCCATTGGCAGAATACAATGGAACTGTTCAAAGACGCTTCTTCACCAGTGCCGTGTTGGTAAGTTCATAGAATAGTTTTATATCATATTGATAATCTGATATTTTAATTGATTAACATTATTTGATTATCAAATTTAATCAGACATAAAGTGTTATTTTCAACGTCATTTGCGTGTATCCACATCACCTGTCAAATATTCTCTTTCCTGAGTGAGGTAAACTTACCGGCGCGTATGAGTGCTTTTATTCTATATTTAATTGTAATGCTTTGATTTTTAACCCTTTAACCCTCAAACCTTTTAAAGAAGATTTCAGTTCTCTCGAAGAAAATGTCTATCTGCAGACCAAGAGAAGACTATTTTTGAAAATTGACCACTGGAATCACTGGCTCAGTTATCTTAATCTCTTGGTCTGCAAATGGACACAAGACCACTGCAGAAGCCATTTTAAGATGATATGTGTGTTAAAGGGTTAATCGATGTGATGATTTCATTCCATGTAAATTAATTTTAAAATGTTAACTTGTGAAAATGAATTAGAGACACGGGTCCCTAATTCAAATTCACGACTAAACAATATATTATTTTAATTTATTTGCATTGAAAATCATGTGCTAAGATTTATTTCGTTTAATGAAATTAATTTTCCTGGTTCTGGCCGGTTTCGATAAAACGTATTTTCCCTAATCATCATGTCTGGAAGACGGCAACAATGTTCAACAACAGCAAAATTAATCCTATACTAGCATTGGCGGGTTGTGGTTAAATTTGACACGGCTGCGATGGTTTTGGGTCGGTCGCGATAATTTTTAATCGGTTGCGGTTGTTTTTGGTCGTTTGCGGTAAAGTGTGATTCCCTGCTTTACGACGTTATATTAAAATTGATAAAAAAAAAAAGTGTATGTACAATTTACATGTATGTATATTCATATTGCAGTCTGTAAGTAATATGTCAGAGAGAATGAACATGTTTACCGCATGCACGCGCGCAATATGAGATATTAGCCTAAGTGTAGTGAAAATTAAATAAATAAGATAAAATCTAACAGCGCAAGCAACACATGTGACGTAATATGAGATATTAATCGTAATCCCAAAAAGTGAAAATCAAATAAATTAGATAAAATCTGAGCGAGCAGCTGGCTATACTCGGCATGCATGGCCATACACGCACATTTCTAGCTACGGTCCGCCCAACATTTTGCTTTTGATTAATACAATGTTATTTGATAATCACGTGATATCAGTGCTCTATTATCCCCAATAATATAATATAATAACCACGTATATTCATATGTGAACATTATTAGGGACGAGTTGACCTAGGACGAGTTAGAAGTAGGGCGAGTGGTACTTAGAGCGGATTGTACTTAGGGCGGGTTGTACTTAGGGCGGGTTGTACTTAGGACGGGATGCATTTAGGACGAGTTGACTGGATACCGTTAATATATTGAATTCCAGTCAACTCGTCCTAATTACCAACCCGTACCACTTTTTAAGTCAACCCGTCCTAAAAATTTGGTCAACTCGTCACAATTTCTAAAAGGGTCAAGTCGTCCCGTTTTTATCTAGGACGAGTCGACTTAACAAGTGGTACGGGTTGGCAAATTGGACGGGTTGACTTAAAAAGTGGTACGGGAGAATGACGATGCAATATGATTTATGTGTGAAAGAGAATTTAGGCAGTCACGGAAAGAAAAAGCGAATATATTATAATAAAAAATATCCAGAATACTTCGTAATTAATTGTCAATTGTGCGTGATTGATTGATTGATTGATTGATTGATTGATTGATTGATTGATTGATTGATTGATTGATTGATTGATTAAATAATATAATAAGAACAGCAGGCAGTGTGATCCACAAGCTGTATAAGGCAAATGCCTGGTCGTCACAATACAAGAACCACTTAGTCAGGTGGTTCACAAGATGGGTGTATAATACTAATGTTTGGTGGTGACAATGCAAGAACCACGTGGCCAGATGGTTCACAAGATGGGTGTATAATACTAATGTCTGGTGGTGACAATACAGGAACCACTTAGCAAGGTGGTTCACAAGATAGGTGTATAATACCAATGTCTGCTGGTGACAATACAAGAACCACTTAGCCAGGTGGTTTACAAGATGGGTGTAGGTGGTTCACAAAAGGGGTGTATAATACTAATGTCTGGTGGTGATAATACAAGAACCACTTGGCCAGGTGGTTTACAAGGTGGGTGCATACTACTAATGTCTGGTGGTGACAATACAGGAACCACTTAGCCAGGTGGTTCACAAGATGGGTGTATAATACCAATGTCTGCTGGTGACAATACAAGAACCACTTAGCCAGGTGGTTCACAAGATGGGTGTATAATACTAATGTCTGCTGGTGACAATACAAGAACCACTTAGCCAGGTGGTTCACAAGATGGGTGTATAATATTAATGTCTGGTGGTCACAATACAAGAACCACTTGGCCAGGTTGTTCACAACATGGGTGTACCAAAGCTACACATATATGGTGATTCTGAATGGCATTGGTTAATTGCCAAAACAATACCTGTGCGATACTGTTACAACAACAGTTTAACATACTGTTAAAGAAACCACGACGCTAACGCACGTGTCTCTCAAGTAGATTAAACAGTAGCCTATTCTATTACTAACCTATCGTTAATCAATATATCATGCTATTCTTTTAA
Source organism: Chaetoderma sp. LZ-2023a (assembly GCA_034401795.1). NCBI lineage: Eukaryota > Metazoa > Mollusca > Caudofoveata > Chaetodermatida > Chaetodermatidae > Chaetoderma > Chaetoderma sp. LZ-2023a. The sequence goes on from CM067369.1 coordinate 251,149,079, forward strand.
CCTTTGGCCTTTAATCCTTAACGGAGTGAAAATATTTTGAAAGTAATTTTAGTGGGCGCTTGTGCCCATGAAAACACCAACATCCTCTAAAATTCTTTGACAAAAGAAAATACCAAGCAGAGATATACTTAGAATAATAACTGAACACAATTACAATGGATTAATCTTTAACACCTCCTGACGTTGATCATACAGGTAAGAGAAAATCGAATATCCATGCATAAAAATTGCAAAGTTTGTTGCAGCCAAAAGTTCTGAAATTTTTTAAGTCATAACGAATTCAATCAAGATATAGTTATATGTTATACCAATATTGTCCAGTAGTTATACTTAGCGTAGTGAATTAAGTCACTGTCCAGTGGTTATAATTATCGCAGTGGAAGTTACTGTCCAGTGGTTACTTAGCATATCAAGTGTACGAACTGTATGTGTTTGATGGAATACTATTTAATAAACATGCAGTTGAATATTTTGAAACTAAATTGACTGGACGCTCTTGCTGCTTTGCTTAGCCAGCAACTGATACCTAGTTACATTAGTTTCAAAATATTAACAGTGTATTTGTACGGTTACTTGCATGTTTATCAGTGGTTAATTGTCTTCTTCTTCTTCTTTTCGATCGCTGGTATCACACTTGGAGAGCCGTTCTCAAGATAGTGGTTAATTGTCAAGAATGGTCTTCTTGACCTACAGATATACAGTTAATTATAATATTTTTATATCAAGCGGCCGCCACATACGAGACACTAGATTGAGAGATAATGACACAGTTAATTCGAAGATAATGGCGTATCAAAACGCTAGTCTAACATTAATAACGTTGATCAATTACTTTCAAGGACTTTCTTTTATCATTTTACAGACATGGTCTCAATTTCTCAGATTTTTAAGAATTTAGTCAAAACTGGCTTAAACTGCGCTTCATTTTAAAAAGAGTAGTGTTGACAACATATTACATCGTTGTTTTCAAAATTAAAGCTGGTTACACATTGCGGGAATAAGACGTACATGTGATAATGGCAGTTAATATCAAATGCCCTTTTGCAAAGACGTGCAATCTAGCTGTGCATGCGCGCGCGCCTGCGTGCGTGTGCGTTCAGATGTGCGTGCGCGTGCGCGTGTGCAGTGCTATCCTCCAGAAAAGAAATCACAATTCAACACATTTCAACGACTTTAAGCCTATTTATAACCATTGCACTGGATATTAAAACTAAAACATGTGTACAAGTAGTTGATCATTTTGAGACTAATTTGTATGAAGTAATTGCTGCCGTATGCATCAATGCCTTTCATAACAAGAGACCAGAGGGCCACCTGGAATAGACCTATTACTTTTGTAAGGACTGAATTCTTAAGTTATTATCCAAATTAAAAAAAGTTTTAGGTGAACTTTACATTTTACCATCTGACCCAGGAGAAACATGGGTCGTTTTCAGGCGGCAATGGAAAGCTCTATTCCAAGTTTGTTAATGATCCCTTTGAACAACAGAATTTGTTATTCGCCAAAAATTGCCTTAATTGGGTCAGTGACATTGATCATTTACCTACTGACCCATAAAACTATGCAGCATCTGACCATTAAGGGCAACATCCGGGCTAACGTTGGTAAGGAAATTTTTAGTAGAAACTGGGTTATTAACCAAAGCAGAATTTCTTTAATTTGATCGGTGATCTCGCCATTTTACTTCTTACCCCCAAATAATGCGAGGCATCTTCCGACCCGCATGCAACCCCTCTATGATTTAATTGGGTCAGTAACATTGACCTTTGAACCCAAAACTATGAGGCATCTTCCGACTCCCATGTGCAACGTCTAGGCCAAGTTTTGCAATGATCCCTTTAGTAGAATCACAGTTATTCTCCAAAAGCAAAATCTTAATTGGTTCAATGACCTTGAGCAATGACCTTCTAACCACAAAAATATGAGATGAGGCCAGTAAGTACGACCACCATGCCAATTGTTTGGGTGGCTGTGGGTGGCTGGGTGGGTGTTAATAGTGGTGAATATATGGTCAGAACTTTTACATGCAACCAAAAAGTAATAGCAACAACATCATTGGTTTGACTAATCACTTCCCATAGAAATATTTAGATTATTCTAAACAAGATTGCCACCAGTCAAATTGACCAACCAAAATTATGAAGGAATGTCCTGGTGCCTACCACAATATGATTCGTCCAGTCAAATTTGGTTGAAATCGGCCACTTAGTCAATAAAGAGATGGGTTTTCACAATTTTTGGTAAATTCTTCATAGATTCTAAGACATTCACCCCAAAAAATCGATCAATTAAAATTCTGAATAGAAGTTATGGCGCCTACCAACATAGGATCTTTCCAACCACATTTGATTGAAATTCACCAAGCAGTTAAAATACAGATGCGCGTTTAGCAATTTCTGATATTTTAAAAATAAAATCTAAGATGGTCACACAACAATTGACCAATCAAATTTGTTTGCCAAGTGGATAAGGAGATGCGATTTGGCAGTTACCAGTAGATATTCACCAAAGAATAAAACATTTACGGAAAGAAAACAAGTGGTTTAGAAGGCGGAAAAGCAAAAGTTGGCATCTGGCTGGAAGACGGATGATGGATGGCTACCAAAGGTTATTTCAAAATAATTAATAATTCTATATCCGGTTTTAGAACTGGCAGAGCATTCTAGTGTCTTCTCACTGTCTCGCCAACTCCTATATAACTTGCAACATGGTGATAATATCATTTTAGCAGGTGAACCCTAAATTAGTAATAATCTTTTTACTTTTCTTTTCATTTTGTATCCATATGGCCCAAGATGGATTTGATTGACTTCCAGGGCCTTGTACTCAGAACAGGGGCCCTTAGTTTTGCTTTTTGCACCTGTGATTTGTTGGGCGGTTTCTTATCGATTTTTATTCTGGGAATGAGATGCTTGTCTATGGCTTCTTTTTCTTCATTGCTCCATAGTATTTTTGACTTTGTTTTCCCAGCGGCTAGAACACAGAAATGCATACATACGTAAAAACTAGAATTAATGACAATCGTGGTTATAGACAAACACACTATGAACAAGATGAGAAGACACTAAGAAATTTACCGAATAATCTGTAGCTTCATAGGACCAGTGTAGCTCCGGCGTCGCGCTGCTCTGACAATTCCTCCTCCGTTCCCGGCTCGTACTCTCGGTACTCTCTGGCCCGAAGATGCTGGTTAGCTAGCCTCGTGGACGGAGAATGGAGCATGTGCGTTACTGGTGACCACAAAGATCGACCTCTAGGGCCGGAGGAACGTTCGTGTTCCAGTGAGGCCGGGCGACTATTGCCACATGTGGCGAATGCCACTGTATCATCTCGACTATTGGTGTAGCCTGATTTTGTATGATTAAAATTTACCTAACTTTAGATATTGGCACGGTGAATCGTAAGCCAGCTTTTAGCTAAAAAGATGCTGGATTAACAGTGAGAAATCGTTAACTGCAATATAAATATACTGACGCAGTGGCCGTCTGTTTTATATCTCGCCAAAGATACATAACCATATATATATATACTAGGTACCCCTGTAAAGGAGGAGTCTTTGCGCCGCTAACTTACTTTAATATAAACCAATGCCTCATGCGAGTCCCTCGCGCGAACATCCGTCACAGGGAAATGCCTACTATGCCGAAGCGGAGGAGTTATGATGGCCGAAGCCGTACTCCCATTCATATCAATGCCAAAGTGTGCTAAATCATGTATGTATATAATTATATCGGTGTGGGGTGCACGCTGTATTGCGTGGATGTGGTGGGCCTGCTTCAACATCATCCAACACAGTCATCTATTATACTAGTCGATGGTTTAGTTGGTGACTCGTTACTTTGGCGGTCATTCTTGAGGACCTAGGCTAACCTTTGATTGTTAAGTCCAAAAACACATTTTATGCCTACTTAACTTTAGGGTAGGTTGCCATCCTGGCGGATGAGCCCGGGTGGCCATTTCGGCGTGTACCCATGGGACTACTCCCTCAGGCTGACGGCGTGTACATGTTGCCGGTCGACTGGTCTGAGTCTGAGTCGATGAGCGACTCCTTAGTCACGTGTCAGCACAACCACATATAACAAAACATGGACAGAAAATATACAACAGCATTGAGCAAGCAACATATCTAGGTACAGCGAAGGCTGAAGAAGTGAGTGGCAGACATTGGCGACCTTCCTAAAAGGCGTGGAAAGCTGATTGGGTTCTCCCAGCCACCATGGAATTCATCTGCTAACCGTGTTTTCAGCCCACACCTACAACCATATGAGACTCGCTCCCTGGAGCTAACAATTAGCTGCGTTAGGCTTATTTAATTGCCCCGAGGTCCACTGCTAGGACGTACCTACATTAATTAATGTTGGCGATGTGAATCCTACGTTGGCTTAAAGACTCGCTGAAGGTACGGGTGAATGTACTGGGGAAGTGTGTGGCACATCGGCGTTTCGATTCTCACCGTCGAGAAACATTTGCGATTTCCCGGGTCGGCGCTAACAAAACGGCGGAGGGGACTACCAGACAATTAGTTGGGCAAAGGCCGGAGAGTCATAGAAAGAGCCAGCTGCTCTAGGAATTTAGAAGGCCGTAAAGTTAGTGGCCAATTATGGAAATCTGGCCTGCTTATGTAACGTAGCAGCAGCAGCAGCAGCAGCGGGAAAGAGGCTTTACAATAAGCAGCACTCCTTCATTCGAGCAGTCGTTCCTATATACTCTATCCTAACAAATAGCTGAGCTTAATACTAGTTAGGATTAGTCGCCGTATCTCGAGCCGTATTGGCGAGGCACGAGAGACGACTATAGTGAGAAATTGTTGCCGTATTGTAAGAAAGTAAGTGTTGTATTAATGCAGCTGCATAGTATAAGTTAGCGTTGCACAGTTTTCATGAATATATATATATATATATATATATATATATATATATATATATATATATATATATATATATATATATAACTTAACAAAAGAAAACAGTGTCAAATACGGCGCTCGCCGGTCAGGCTGACCTACGGCGCCTACTTGTAATCAGCGCTTATAGAAATAAACATAACTATACTACACTAAAAATGACCCCCTATTTGTCATCAGATAAATGTTCGTTCATACAGCATACATAGTTGAGTTGGGCCTGTTAGTCATCAGTGCATGTTGGCGGAGTTGGCGCCTGTTAATCATCAGCCCATGTTGGCGAAGGTGGCGCCTGTTAGTCATCAGCCCATGTTGCCGTCTGTTGGCGAGGTTTTCTGGAATGGATGCAGTATTCGAAGTTATTGGCGCTTCATAGTCATTGTCACCAAATTAAAGATACAAATATTCACAGTCTAATTTACGGCTATGTAGAAGCATGCTAAACTTGGTGCTTGATGAAAATGCCTCCATTGATGAAGACTGATTATAGTTTTACGGCACAAGGTCGCCTAGCTCATAGCAGACAGAATGAAAATTCAAAACATTGTAATGCACTAGATACGTGCCAACTTTAGTTTCCACTGATTGGCGTGGTATGGCAGGTTCAGCGAGACATCAGTACAGGCCAATCGTTTCACATAATGTTTTCAGTTGTTACAGGCCAAACGCCAGCACGGCTCACTTGAAGATGCCTGAAGTTGGTGGATGGGATACCGTCTTTTAATTTAGTTTATTTGCACCTAATGGTTTTAGACCATACAAATTGAGCCGATTGTGCGGTAATTTGCGAGCCGCTGAAACGAGTACTGGAACTAAAATATGGAACTGAAATAAGCTGCGTTGGTGTAGATTGCCAGAACGGCAAGCTCTATGCAGTAGCCATGGATAAACTTCTTCGCTGCAGGCAACCCCCAGACCGACTGAGGAATATAGAAGTTATTAATTTGATTGGCGTCTAACTGGTCCCTGATTCCAGGTCCCATTCACGCCATACCGAGGCTAGGATATCTCCTGGGCGGAGAGAGGCAACTAGGAGTGAAGAAGATTGCCTATGTTTCCAGCGATCAGAGACGCAATCCCAGGGTTGCCGGTTTCACAGCTCTGCTCGTTACCGCCTGAGCTACCGTCTCCGCTGACTGAGGAATATTGCCAGAGCCACCACAGCAGAGCTCGACCAATCATTGCGCACATCATAGGGATATAGCTTACGATGATCACGTGCTTATGACGTCACGCTACCAGCACATGCGCGATGGCGATCTAAACCAACTTCAGACCAATTTGCTTTTACTGATATCTCCGCCAATACTGAACCGATTTCAAATCTGTAAAGAGAGTCGTGTTTCCCAACGAATCATGGTGTCGATTCACACCAGGATCGTTGAAAAGGGCATAATATTAAGAATTTAACAAAACACTGGTTCTATATATACACCTGTGCAAAAGTTAAGCACCAGCAAAAACAATAGAACGTAGAAACATGATGGTACAACTAGGCTGCCATACTTTTTGTCCCCGCGTTAGCTGACATAATTCCAAGTACGAAATGCACATGCATGCATGACTTCACGCCGCTTGATGTCCGTGCGTGGCGGGAAACAGCACACGTGTTCAGTTATGTAAAAGTCCAGTTTGAGGTGTAGAACATTACATACAGATTTAGGCGACAAGATTAGGAATTTTGTGTTCATGACCGTGGTTTATTTGTACAGAGAGAATTAGCTCTTGTGAACCGCTATGGCAAGACGAAGGTTAAGTGATCGTGTGAAATGGCAAATCATAGGCATGCATACCACTGGTATGTCATGCAGAGAGATTGGCAGACAGCTGAACATTAACCATACTGTAATCAGTCGTTTGATTGCAAAACATGGGCAAACTAACGAGGTGAAGGACAGGCCTAGATCTGGAAGACCGAAGAAGACTACTGCCCGTGATGATCGAGCCCTAGTACGCCTTGTTAGGAGATCTCCATTCACCAACAGCAGAGTGCTCAGCCAGCAATGGGAAACGCCCAATAGAGTGTCAATGTCTACCGTCAAAAGGAGACTGTATGCTGCTGGCATGAAAGCTAGGAGACCTGTCAGACGTCCTCTCTTCACTGCACACCACAAAGAGGAGCGTCTGAGGTGGTGCAACGAAAGAAGACACTGGAACATGAGATCCTGGAGACGGGTACACTGGTCCGATGAAAGTCGGTTCCTGCTTCATGCCACAGATGGTCGAACTCATGTATGGAGGTCCAGACGCACGGCGTACGACCAACGTAACATCATGGAAGAAGTTCCATTTGGTGGAGGTTCCGTTATGATATGGGGGTGCATCTCATTTGATTGTAAGTTGGATCTGTTGACTGTACCTGGAACACTAAATGGACAAAGATATCAAGATGCCATACTGGATAGAGTTGTGGTCCCTCATTTTGTAAATCATGCACCTGGAACCCACCCTATATTCATGGATGACAACGCCCGACCACATCGTGCTAGAGCTGTGCATGAATACCTCCGCGCCAGAATGCCATCGAAACCCTACCATGGCCAGCAAGGAGCCCTGACATGAACCCTATTGAGCATATCTGGGACATTCTGGGAAACATGGTGAGAAGGAGGGATCCTCCTGTGCAGAACCTACAGGAATTAACAGACGCACTCCATCTTGAATGGCAACGAATACCACAATGGCGTATCAGTCGGTTGGTGACCAGCATGAGACGTCGTGTCCAGGCCGTCATCCAGGCACAAGGCGGATATACCCGGTATTAATAATGACAGTCTCAAACTCGTGCACAGATGTTAAACTTCGTTTTCAGACACCATTAATGACAATCTAGCCACGTGTGTCAACTGTAGGCCAATAGTTGTCAGTTGTGTCAACGTAACCATATTCAGGCCTCGTTTTCAAGTTCAAACAAAAACATACAGTGTTTCCCCACAATCATAATCAGCATTCCTCTAGTTGCATTATTACCTCTTGCACTAAGATGGATGGGTACATAAATGTTTATGCTATTGCTTTCTTCATAGCACATGAATATACCCTCGCATGTGCGTAAAAATAGGGTGGTGCTTAACTTTTGCACTGTTGTATACATAGGAATGCCATCCCCAAAGCTCTCTGCACAGCGTGGGTGAACTACCTCTTACTGGCACGCGTGTGCAGTAGGCGATTTTATGAACTCTATCATTCCACACTCTCCGTATGGTGGCTACATGCACTGGCCTATGGAAGCAACGGGGGCAACTCAGACCGGGTCATTTCATACCTGGCTAACCCGGGTCAGGTCGTACCCGACTGAGCGATCCACGCTACACTGGGACTGGTGAATGGCCATACTGTCATTGTAGTTAATCTCCTGCTGGAATGATGCACAAATAATAGCAGCATGTTCACATTAACAATAGTTTATTGAAAAGTAGCAATCGACTGTATTTTCACTGTTTGCCAGACAAATAACTGAAACGTGCCTAGAAGAACACACAATTCATCCAGAAAATCCAACGAAGTAATGTAATCACTTATCAGGTGCACAGTGTCAGCATGCAAAAATGATTCAACATCATAGTATTAGCAGTGCTTACCTTTTGGAGCAGCTTCATAATTCGACTCATCGTCAGAATGGCCATCCATGTCATCACCATAACCATCTTCAATGTCACTCTCTCCATTCTCAAAACAAAATCGTTTTCTGTTAGGATCTACAAGAAAAGTGGGAAATGGTAATGAGTTACATGTGCAACCTCTTAAAAAGTGATCTAGCTCATCTGGCCCAATCCAGCTACTCATACACCCATTCACCTGAATTTCAATATTCAAACGCGGTATGGCATAATGTAAAACCGGTGACGATGTCAATTTTCAAACCGGTTTGAACCCTATATCGGTTTCATGGGGTGGGGTGGGGCCAAGGATGTGTGGGTACAATTATTGTATGCAATATGTTTTACCATAAACCTGTAGCAAGTATACGTGTTGTATGGAACCTTCATCCAGAATACACGTTCACGACTTACTTTCTTTATAAGCACGGAATATGGTATATAAAATTCATTTCTGATTACGCCAATAATTGTTAAAATCTAGTTTTTACCGATAAACAATAATTTGTGTTCCATTTACAATTGATTAATTCTAATGCGCGAAATGTATCGTGTGTTTAATCATCGGGCGTTGAACAACGGGATATCTAACTTAATTTTCGGTAATCCGTTAAAGAATGTGATATTATTTTGATACTACTTGTTGAAAATTGTTGGTGTCACAGACAACATAAACTTCCAATCAATTACTCTCATTTTAACATTCTGATGGTAAGAGGCTATCGAGTCATATCGTTTATATTACATTGGTTAGCCATTCCGGTAATGATGATCTTGTGCTGTTGCAAGAGGTGAGCATACACCTATTGAATTATGACTTACCGGTATATAACGCAAACTGACACCACCGGTCAAGATGGTCATTAACTTGTGATCTTATCTTTAAAGACTTATCACAACAAAGCTAGGTAATACACCCCATATTTAGATAACTCGTTCGCTCAGAAATACAGAGGCAATAAACATAATTGCAACAATTAAAAAATCCCTCGGAAGTCGTGATGTGGACTGCCTGTTTAGATTAGCGGGGTTGCGCAATTAACAATATAGGTAGTCCTGTGATTCTAACGGAATTGTGATAATGAATTATTCACGCTGCGTGACTCATTCATTACCCAAGGAACACGCATCAATCATGCATACAAGAATTAATGAGAGAAATCATTGTATACCCAATTAGACTATGTTAACACTGAATACGAAAGACCAATAGAAAGTCAATCATTTACAATTTTATAAATATTATCATGTATGTTAAATATCTCGAAAGTAATTTGACTGAAATTTGGTACTACAAACAACAGCAGCATCCAGCAGTCACATTAGTTTCAAAATATTGTTTGCAGACAGCGTGCAATTCATTATAAGCAATTTAGTGGGTATAGAAAATAACGGAAAATGTAGACTTTTGTATGTTCAAATGTGTCTGCGTTTTAACCATTTAATCCACAAATTTTGTCAATATATTGATAATTTTCTCATGGAATTTGCACATAAATGAAGATTATTTTAGAAAATTTACCAAGAGTGTCTGGTTTCGTTATCGAGCCAGTAATTGCAGTGGTAAAATTTCAAAAATACACTTCCTTAGGTCGGCAACTTGACAATTCTCAAGGCCACTACTGTCTTAGCAGCAATAGTTGTAATAAGGTTAATCAGTAATGGATAAGCCGAAAATTTAATTAAACTCGGTTTTTCGGTTTGAGCATGATTACGGCGGTTTGCAACCCGTCATCATATTGAACCGGTTTACGCTGTGAGATCGCGCAGCTCTAATTCAAACACTGATCTTTCATTTCTTAACATACTAAGATCAGACCCGGCAAATGTAATCGCGTTTAATGATTTATAGCATCTACACTTAAAACAACTCTTGTTAACACTTGTTTCACCAGAAGAATCTGTAGGGATTTCTGTGATTTGTCTTAGGCACAATGTTTAACGAGATTAGAACTAATGACGGTTGCATGACATTCACTACTTACATGTAGCGTCCACACATTCCCGCTTATTAGCACGTTCAGCAGCAGAACACTTAGCAGCACGTTCAGTGGGTCGCTTAGCAGAGGCACGTTCAGTGGACCGCTAGCAGAGGCACGTTCAGTACAACGCTTACCAGAGGCGCATTCAGTGGACGGCTTAGCAGAGGCACCTTCAGTGGGCAGCTTAGCAGAGGCACGTTCAGCGGGCAACTTAGCAGAGGCAGATTTAGCGGACTGCTTAGCAAAAGTACATTCAGCTGAAAAGATAAAACCGTTTACTAATTTTAAAAACACAATATGCGTCTCGAAGTGGTAAGCTTAATATGACGAGAAGCTGACATCTCACTCCACGCTCCAGCAACAAACATTATACACAATGGCAATCGACCCAGTGAACAACTATGTTCACTCAGATCAACTCTTAACACATTGGTTTAGGAAGTCTTGCCTGCGTACAATGCTTAATGAGACTAGTACTAACGATGGTTGGAATGGCACCCGCGCACGCACGTACGTATTACGTAGCATCCACATATTTCCGCTTATCAGCGCGTTCCGTGAGCCACTTAGCAGACGCACGGTCGGTGGGCCACTTAGCAGAATCAGATTCGACGGACTGCTTAGCAGAAGTATAATCAGCTGAAAAGAGAAACAGTTGATTGATTAAAAGAATAAGAAAAAACTCAAAGCCAATAACATGCAATATGCTTCTCGAAGCCGTATGCTTCATATACAGATTTTGCACTATATCAAAATTAATAGTAGAATCATATATTGACTGATTCTTAGAAAAACCGATTCCCAACTGTTGAAGGAGAACTCAGAAAGTTTGCAACCGATTTTAATATAGTTACATTTACCCTATATGCTGAAATTTTGCTAATCCAAATCTTGCTAAATTATGTCCAGCCAGTTACATATGGTGTGGTGTTTGATGATGGGCGTTAAATATTGCATATCATACTCATCATTTATAAGGCATGGTCGATCGGCCCATCACTTCCCATGCATCTGATTCTTAGTCTTTTCTTCCAATAGGATGTTGCATTTTGAATCTCTGGCAAAGTTATGTGTGCACAAAATCCTACAGAACAGTAGTGCCATGCCATCCTCGAAGAAAAGACTAAAAGATGTATGCATGGAAAATAGTGGGCCGATTGAGCATATTTTATTATAACGTTTGCAACGGGAGCGTTTTATTTTCTGACACCGTACTGTCCTCTGTGGAACTGAAATTGAGTGGAGTACCTCACAGCCTCAAAATTTTGCATAGCATTATTAAATGTGTTGGCGAAGGTTGTCGCCATATTTCTTAGAAAGAGTTCAGGTGGTTCAGGAACAATAGGCCATCAGACTTTCGTTTTTCGATGAATCACCGATATATATATATCAAGAAAGGGAACCCCTATTTGATGTTCTATTTCTTACAAGTATTGGGAGTCTCGAGCATCTCCACTTCTGTCAAAACTAAATTGCTTATCAAGATTATTATTCTAGAATCTCGCTGCACTCGCTTAGCAGTATGTAAAAAACTAATTGAGTTGAAGCATTGCCACAAATAGAGCGACTCTGTCTAATAAATATTAAAATATTTAACAAGATAGTGCCACTTAGCATACTATTAATGATCTGCTGGCACGCATTGAGCACATTGCTCCTAATTTCCTTAGAAACTTGCCTGCAATGGAAAAATTCTACTGAAACTTGTGGAGTCTCACTAGCAGACAATAGAAAATCTATTTCTTGGGAAAAGAGATTAAGACTGGTTTGTGCGCAGGACGTGAGATATAGTGTTTCATTTTAAGTAAACTAATGTTGAAACCGTAACTACTTAATCTAAGTTGAACACAGACACTTTTTGATTTCTTAGCATTTATACAATATTTTATCTAGTATCTAAGATTTTTATGACATATGTATAACAGGCGTGCAATGTCTGCGTGTGTATGTGCGCGTGTATGCGTGTGTATCTGGCTGTCCCCGCAATGTAAATTTCCTTTCTGTCCCCATAATGCACATGGTTGTTCTCTCCCCTCTCTCTGTCCGCACAATGTACATGGTTGTTCTCCCCCCCCCCCCCTCTCTCTCTCTCTCTCTCTCTCTCTCTCTCTCTCTCTCTCTCTCTCTCTCTCTCTCTCTCTCTCTCTGTCCCCACAATGTACATGGCTGTTCTCTAATCTCTCTGTCCGCACAATATGCATGGCTATTATGAATTCTTTGTGTCTCAACAGCGTACATGGCTGTCCTGTCTTCTCTCTGTCCCCACAATGTAAAAGGCGGGTCCCTCCTTTCTCTCCCTCTGTTCTCACAATGCACATGGCTGGTCTGACCTCTCTTTGTCCCCACATCTCTCATCCCTCTACACACCATAATGTGCATGGCTGCAATTATAGTATTAATATTTTAGAATGTATTTACTTACTTCCAGCTAAGTGTAAATAAATAGTAGAATATATATATTCAGATAATAAGCACAATAATAATCATTGTAATAATCTTAAGGACATTTGATTATCACAATGTTAGAGAAAATTTGTAAACTCTTTTAGCTGGGTGTAATTAGTGTATGATCACTGCACATATTAGATGGCGCACTACATATTTTAAGAACATTGCTGCGCCCCCACCCCCAACTCAGTGACACCTTTTTATTTGCCACTTGGCGCCTTTTAGTTAGTGCTCGCTCCGCCTAATATTGAAACCTGGCTACACCACTGAACATCATTCTTGAAGTTTTGGTAGCGCACAGCCGTCACACTATGAAGAAAGCAAGATTTAGTTACCGTCTAATCAAATATCATCTAATATCGTATTTAACAAGATAGTGCCACTTTGCATACTAGTAATGATATGCTGGCACACGTTGAGCAAATTGGTCCTAATTTCCTTAAGAAAGAAGCGTGGCCATGCAGACGCTTGCCTGCAGCCCACTCTATCAGACAAAATGTGTACGGTGGTAGAATGGAGAAATTCTACTGAAACTTAAGGAAAAATTATAGAAATTGTGAGTCTCACTAGTAGACATTAGAAAATCTATTTCTTGGGAAAATAGATTAACAGCAGTTTGTGGTTTGTGTGCAGGAAGTGAGATATATTTCATCATTTTAAGCAAACTAAAGTTGAAACCTTAACTACTTAATCTAAGTTGTCACACACAATCTTTGATTTTACACAATATTTTATCTAGTATCTTAAACTTGTTATGACATATGTATAACAGGCTTGTACTGTCTGTGCGTGCATGCGCGCGTGTTTATGCGTGTGTGTCTGTCTGTCCACCGTAATGTAAATGCCTCTCCAGACCTTCTTTTTGTCCTCACAATGTACATGGTTGTTCTTTCATCTATCTGTCCCCCACAATGTACATGGTTGTTCTCTCTGTCCCCACAATACACATGGTTGGTCTCTCATCTCTCTGTCCTCACACTGCACATAGTTGTTCTCTCATCTCTCTGTCCTCACAATGTACATGGCTGTTCTCTCATCTCTCTCTGTCCCCACAATGTACATGGCTGTTCTCTCATCTCTCTGTCCCCAGAATGCACATGGTTGTTCTCTCATCTCTCTGTCCCCACAATGTACATGGCTGTTCGCTCATCTTTATGTCCTCATAATGCACATGGCTGTTCTCTCCTCTCTGTTCTCACAATGCACATGGTTGTTCTCTCATCTCTCTGTCCCCACAATATACAAGGCGGTTCTCTCCTCTCGCTCTCCCTCTCTGTCCTCCCAATACACATGGTTGTTCTCTCATCTCTCTGGCCTCATAATGCACATGGCTGTTTTCTCCTCTCTCTCTGTCCCCACAATGCACATGGCTGTTCTCGAATCTTTATGGCCTCATAATGCACATGGCTGTTCTCTCCCCTCTCTCTGTCCTCACAATGTACATGCCTGTTCTCTCATCTCTCTGTCCCCACAATATACATGGCTGTCCTGACCTCCCTCTCTCTCTCTCTCTCTCTTTCTCTGTCCCCCACAATGTGCCTGGTGGTTCTCTCCTTTCTCTCCCTCTGTCTTCACAATGCACATAGCTGGTCTGACCTCTCTTTGTCCCCACAATGTGCATGGCTGGTCTCTCATCCCTCTACCCACATAATGTACATGGCTACAGTTATAGACAATAGTATTAATATTTTAGTATTTACTCACTTTCAGGCATGTTAATTGCTACTGACACCTCAGCAACACGTGCTGCACCGTCAGTCGTGTTTTGCTCCACATCATCACCTTGCACTAAGTCTAAATTAATATATATATATTTTCCGATAATAAGCACAATAGCAATCATTGTGTAATAATCTTAGGGGCATTTGGTTGTCACGATGTTAGACAATATTTGTTAAATCTTTTAGCTGCGTGTAATTAGCTTATGATCACTGCACATACTAGATGGAGCGCTACATATTTAAAGGACATTGGTACCACCCCCACCCCAACCCCACTCCAGTGACACCTTGTTATTTGCCACTTGGCGCCTTTTAATTAGTGCTCGCTCCGCCTAATATTAAAACCTGGCTACGCCACTGAACATAATTCTTGAATTTTTGGTAGCGTACAGCCTTCACACTGTGAAGTTGAAAAAAAGTAAGATATAGTTACCGTCTAATCTAATATCGTCCAGGTTCATGCCATAGAAAGCATGTGCCTTCCCTTGCTCGACTGTTAGCAGAGGTTTGCTTATTTTCGCAAGTTCAGTCACATCTTCTTGAAGTCGATAATATGCACGATGGACCCCTAATTCGTGTCCCATGTGTCTAGCGAGCTCTTTCAGCTCCATATTTGATAAATTGAATACCTGCAAAACATAGGGTTTAACCAAATGTTAGGCTACCCTGTAAGAGGAATCGTATTCGGGACTGTCTATCTATGAGTCTGTCTCGCAGTGTGGCTGTCTGTCCACGAGTGTATCTCCGAAAATAATGATCTGATTAGGCTAGAATTTTAATACAAGAGAGGTTGTTGTCGTACAAATTCATACGGTTTATGGCTGCAACATGGATATAAAAACTCGAATCCGGATTCGGATAATATTTCCGATATATGGACATCTCAGAAACGACTGATCCGATTAAGCTGAAAATTTAACACATGGTTAGAGGTTTACATTCGGCCTACATAGGATTGCCAAGCGTTCATAACCCGGACAAGGATATCGATCCCGATTGAATCATATACAGAATTACAAAAATTCGAGAAACTCAAATAAATTCATAAAAAGAGTCTGCAATCTCTGGTTGCTCTTGTTTTATTTGAGCTATAGGCCAAGCTGAAACAAGAGGCCCAATGGCATTGACCCACAACTGCATAAGCTCCGTAGCCTAAATGATCTAAAGTTTATTAGTATTTATCTTGATGTCAATGAACATAATATCACATTGAGCTGAAATAGGGTCGCATAATCCAATAAGTTGTAATTGAAACCTTTGCATTTGGTGCAGATATGAAATTTTTCGCTTCATATGTGGTCAATATTTCAAAGGACAACAACAATGGCTGACTAAATATTTGAAAACATGTTTCCCCATTGACTTCCAAACTTTCGAATATTTCCAAGGGCATAACCCTGGTGTTTAACGTCTAATTTATTTCATGTTCAAAAGGCGCATAGAGATTCCACATTCTGCCACAGCTGACAATTAAGTTGTCTGAGATAATGAAACGAACCTAAAACAGAAGTAAGTAGGCTTTGTATATCCATGCATTTATATTCTTATCAAACATACTATACCTGTGAAACTGTAGCCATGTATTTACGCATTCTGGTACTAGTTATTAGGTGTGGTGAGGCTAAGTCGCAGTCAGCACAGGCACGCGTTAGGCATTCGCACCCACGCAGGTGTGTGTTTTCACCCTATGGGAGCAATACTTACGACGTCAAATTAGTGTATAGAAAAGCTATTTGCACAATTGTCGCCAAGAATGTTGGCAAACTGGACAATATGAAGAGCATTAGCTATTACTTCGCCAATAACGAATGGGTTAAATATGATAGAGCCAATTAACAGACTATATTTAGCTAGGATAGTTACTCAATTGCTATATTATGATGGGTATCGCAAAATGACCTGCTTCAATATTCTACAATGTCCCATCTAACGCGGTGACATAATGTTGGAAAACTGAGTGTGTAATCCCAGTGATTGCTGTTACAATCTAATACTTGACATTGTCCTTGGATTTGACGGACTTAGGTATTTAGTGCTCTTCTGCTGGCTAAGCTATAAAGTGTGTAGCAGACTTTCAGTTTCTTAGTCGTATTTTCCTTTTTTTAAATATTCAAACCAGGATCAGGACAATAATAGAATGAATAAAATATTAAAAGCAATACATACCCTGGCAAACACACAGATTTGATGCAAGAATCCCAGCATCTGCCCTCTTGAGGATCAACGCTTCCGCAGCAGCAACCATTGTTTTGGTCATGAGCACAGGAACCTTCCTGTTCTGTTTGCCTAGAACTTCCACTAAGTCCATCCTATAGAATTAACAGTAACAATGCATAAAGCAGACGTGATAATGCAAGGTTCCCAAGCACGTAGCACTTGTCAGCATACGTTTTTACAGCCAATTTTAGTTGAAACCGGACCCTGGTGTTTAAGGAAAAGAGCCATTTAAACAATTTCTGAACTTGTACATATTACATCTAAACTACTAAAATGTAACACCAACCTCACCCCAGCCCAACACCCCCCCCCCCCCCCCCACTAGATGAAGGACGGTTTTACCAATGGACCCCATTCTTAGTCTTCTGAGCGTTTTCCATCTATACCAACGTCAGCTGTCACACTAGAATGCATAGGGTGGCTTTAGATCTGTATAGTTTATGTGCCAACTAATGCACTACCTGGCATGTAATATTTGTAAAAGCCAAAGATGAAATCCATTTCTTGTTTTACTGTCAAAAATATCAGACGGAAAGACTAAAATGCTTTCCTGAATATTACATGAGAGAATACACGATTGAGAAAACAAAAGGCTTGTTTGTAATGCTCAACAAGCCAGTACTAAATAGATTGTCTAAATTCCTAAGACTCTCGAAAATTAAGCATCAATTAGCGCCAATAAGAACAGCACCACCACCTTTACCACCACCACCAGCATTGCCGCTACGACTATGGCTGCCACCGCCACAGCATCAGGCGCATCTGCCAATACGACCACTACAAACACCACTGTCAACAACAAAAATTTCCTCCACCTCCTCCTACTACTACTACTACTACTACTACTACTACTACTACTACTACTACTACAGCTACTATTTCCTCTACGTAATAATAACCATAACGGTGGTGATAATGATGATGATGTTGACGTAATTAATAATAATAATAATAATAATAATAATAATAATAATAATAATAATAATAATAATAACGTATAAGAAATAGTATCTACCGCCAAGAAATGTATAAAACGTCATATGCTGTGTAAAATGGCCTGAGTGTAATAAAGAAAACTGAGATTGAATCTGACAGTCAAAACGACCAGTCAATCAACGAGCCATGATTGGATTATAACTTAGCATTGATGGGTAGAAAGCAGTCCCTGAGTCAAGGGTCATATTAGAACAATTATCAGAAACTCACGTTTGCATTAACTGTCTCTCTAATGGCTGTAAGGTTTTGACTAATTCAGTGTTAGCATCCTTCCAGTTAGGGCGCAATCGGAATTTCGCCACTAACATCTTTGCAGGTTCTTCTGCGCGCCTCCTATTAAAGCAAATCAGTCGTGCGAGCGTGTATTCAGAAAGACGTCTCCATGTAGTATATGTAGGATCTTCCAACAGTGCTCTAGTGCTTTTTTCTATTACCGATTTCAAATGTTTCTACAGCAGAAAAAATAATCAGAAAGAAACAACTAAACCATCAGACAGTTTCATGCAAAGACAAGCCTGCCAATAGCGGGACACAACAAAGTGTGTGATTATGAAGTATGATAAAACAGTCATTATGGCGATCATATATTAGGCAACTGTCTACCCTTAGTAGACTGTCAATAACTTATGATTTTCATGGTCCATAAAGTCATGTTAGATACTTACCTGTTTACCAGCAAATTTTATATCAATACATAATCGAGAAAGTAAAATACTGCATTGATTTACTGCATATGCACTATGTCCATAGATCTATGCTTGATTATGGTGAACCTATCATTTTGAAACATCACGTTATGTGTGTGGCAAAAAGATAATAATACAGTTTCTCTAATTATGAAATACTAATGAAATAGTAATCAGGTTAGAATTAAATAAAAGTTAATCATTTAAATATAAACAATCAGCCAGTTGAAATGCCATTTAATGACGTGACACCTGGAATAACAGCAAGTTTTACATTAGTGACAAAACTCCTTGGAAAATTGCAGGAAAATAGAATGGAAATTACATGGACAAGGTGAGAATGCGAATCTGTATCGGCATTTCTAATTTGTTAGTTTCCTAATGTATACTTTTTTTAAATTCTCATTAATTATCCTCACAGACTAGTGGTCCAAGGTGGCCAATCAAATTTATGTAGGCCCATATAAGAGAACGACCACGGTTGTTTAGGAAAATTTCCGAAATTGGGCAACCTCGCTTGCTTAATCTCGAGATCAATGGGCTTATTTGAAGCCTTATAAAACAAATGAACCAATTGTGCATTAAGATTGGTAATTAAAAAATCAATTATTTAACTTACCGTTAATTTAATTAGGTCAGCTGTTAGGGGTAAAATGGTTTGTGTATTGAAACGTCGCTCTGCCAGTGTCTGGTGCGCTATTACTGAAATTTTATCTGCCTACTCATCTCTATAGAGTCCCAGGAAATCATCCGCAGCTTCCTTTGATGGCATGTCCTTAATTCTCACAGCTTGTCCGCGTTTTAGTGCTGCCAGTTTTTTAAGCAAGTGGCCCGCTTTCTGGGCGATAGATGGTCTGTGAAATATTTTCGTCCCCCCTAACGAAACTTCATCCGAAACCTGTGCCAAGCTACGCACTGCAGATATACATTTGTCAAAATATCCAGGCGTTATGAAGTCACTAACAGTAACAGATAATTCAGCAGTTTTATGTCTCAATATTAGTTTCAATCGTCCCAAAATCCTAAGCTTCTCACGAACTTGACTAGCTCTAGTAGAACTAAGCTTACTGTACTGAGATCGTCCTAGAAGTAAGATCAGCGAATCACTTTTGACAGTTCGTGAGACTTCATCACAATGCATGGCATGTATCACATTTGAATAGAATCCCTCATTGTCATACTCATCTAATTGGAGTCCTAATGCTCCCTGTAGAACCATTTTCGCGATTGAAATGGTGTCCTTGGCTGCAATCCTTTTTCGTTCTTCATCTTGGACAAGAATCCTCGTTTTGCGAAATGCACATGTCTTAGTGTGCCGCCACAGTTCATTGGTTCGATAAAAGATTAAGCAGAACTGGCATGGTAAATAATCTTTTGGTTCGTGACGTCTGCCAGGCATTGTCCGTCTACCAATGAATAAAACGCCTTTGCCATTTCTCAACACATCAACATTGTGTGTGAAATCACCCAGGTTTCGGTATTTGTCAAGAACGCTTCCTCGTCTTCTTTCTAACGCCTTGCTCTCTTCGCATGTAGACTTGCCAGTTTTCTTCATTGGATCGGGTAATTTAGCTATATCAGGCTCATCAACAAGTACAAGATGCCTTGCCATTTTTATTTGCGGTTTTCCACAAAAATTTTGTATAGTCTCTACCAGTTTTTTCTGAGCGAACTTGTACTGATATAGCTGGAACCTCTGTCTCTTCTAAATCTGTCTTCTCACTCGCAGTTTCCTCTAACTCTGTCCTCTCAATGACTGTTTCCCCAAACTCTGTCCCTTCACTCGCCGTCTCGTCTAATTCTATCCTCCCAATCGATGACTCCACTAAGTCTGTCATCTCCCTCGCATAGTAATCGCTAACGCTGTCCTCTCAATCACCTCCTCCACTAACTCTGTCCTCTCAATCGCTGTCTCCTCTACCTCTATCCTCTCAATTGCTGTCTCCTCTAACTCTGCCCTCTCCATCACTGTGTCCAGTAACTCGGTCTTCTCAATTGCTGTCTCCTCTTTCTGAGTGATAATTCGTTGTTAAAATTGTTTAGAAGAATGAGAATTTTTCTCTTAGAAAATGTCAATTTACAGAGCATGAAAGGAATATTTTAGAAATCTTCCACTTGAATGGCTGGTTTGCGATGCCAAAAATTTCAAATCAGGGCGTGTAAATCGAGATTTTTCAAGATCATTTCAGAATGTCTGTCTAGTTGGTGTTAATGCCTGGTTAATGATATCACAGACTGTCGCCATCAGTGATCTGCTTATGTGTTCCTAGATATTGTTCATAATATATGAGCAATAGCAATACGTGTAGTGGACAATGACAGTACCACAGAAATACATATGCACAGTACACACAACACTTCTCCACCAGAAATTTGGTTTTAAAAAAATGCTCTTAGAAGTCATCTCCTGCATTTCGGGGTTAAAAAAGTACACTAGGACGATTGAAAGGGGTGGGGGCCTAAGGACATTATTAGCCCCCCAAATTATTTTAGGGTTGGCTTTAGCCCCACCCCCTAGCCCCCAGCTCCGCCGTCACTGAAACGGCAATCCACGTGCGGAAACATCGCTGTTAACAATGTAGCCTTATAATAACAAGAGCTATCAGAGATAACAAACCATCGCCCTTTCCGCTTTCTCGGACTTTATACATCGGTCTAGTTTACTGTAACACCATTTCTTTATGTAAAATGTGAAGCAAATTGTGGCAGTAGTTTACGAGAAACGTACAAAACAATAGCCTGATCCGGATCCGAATCCGGACCTGGATATTTTAATCCGTGGCACTCCCACATTTTTGGGAATTCTAGTTTACTCTAACACCATTAGGTAAAAATGTGAAGTAAATCGGGTCAGCAGTTTCAAGGAAACAGCCACGAGACAGACAGACACACAGACGAACCAAAATGCAATACGGTACCCTCTGCCGCCACCTTTGGTGTTGGGTGGGGGTGGAGGGGGGGGGGGGGGGTGGGTGGGTGGTGGTTGGGTGGGGGGGGGGGGTCGAGGGTAATAATACAATAGTAGTAGTAGTAGTAGTAGTAGTAGTAGTAGTAGTAGTAGTAGTAGTAGTAGTAGTAGTAGTAGTAGTAGTAGTAGTAGTAGTAGTGGTGGTGGTGGTGGTGGTGGTGGTGGTGGTGGTGGTAGCAGCAGCAGCAGTAATAGCCTACTGCTACATTGAAGTGCCTGATAAAAATGGAATGACAATTACCTTTATCTTATCATAGACGAAACCCGGCAGTGGGTGGAACTTAACAGAGTAACACACGTGCCTTTTAACCGAGTTGAACAACAAAGAATAACATAGCTCAAAATCACATTTCTTATAAAAGATTACCAAAAGAAATTTCAACGATATAACATGAACAGAATAATAATTAGTTAAATGACGAGAGATAGTCCTAGAAAAATACTTAAAGCAGCAAACTCTATGGAAGATTACCACCCCTGCCGGTTCCATAGTAACTGGAGAATTGATTCATTTGCACAATCATATGAAAATGTGTCCCTTATGTACTAAAATAGAAATGGGGAAACCGGACTGCGCAGACCTCACCCAACCTCCTCACGGAACCCGATCGACCGAGGCCATGACGTCACGTCAAGGCCATGACGTCACCTAAAAAGGATTAATATTTCCTGAATGTCAATTGTTATTTGTGCCACATTACTCAGTGTCTCAGGCCGAGTTCCGATACCCTGCAAACAAAGTTACGTAAGGTCAACGTATGTTTATTCGTTGGGTCAATGTAGTTTTGCTCGTTGTGTTTACGTTGGGCCAACGTATCGCGTTGTTTTCCCCACGTAAAGTCAACGTTGGCGCAACGTAACTAACTTACTATCTGGCAACCAACGTAAATATAACGTTGGCCCAACGTAACTAATTTGCTATAGATTATCCAACGTAATGTCAACGTTGGGCCAACGTAACGCCAACGAAACCATATGTTGGGCCAACGGAAGGCCAACGAGCAGAACTACGTTGCGCCAGTTGCCACCAACGTAAAAAAGAGGGAACCACCCAGCTCAGCTCAATTTCCGTATTTTACCTCCAGAAATACGAGAGATGTCGTCTAAGAGCGTGCAAATTTCAAAAAAATTCGGGGACCACACTAGACCACCGCACCGCCCCGAACGGCGCCAAATTGATGCATGCTCCACTTTTCAAAATACTAACCACCCCATTCAGAATGCTGACTACGTCCTTTGCGATGTATCGCCAGTGTTTTAAAGGGGAACACAAGAAGGGTTACCATTGTTTGCGTAAACACGCAGTTCTATCGTAGACCCCATATTTAAGCTACTGCGTAAAAATTTCCAGCGACATTTATATATAAATCCTATTAAAATGGTGTTAAAAACGCTGTTACTATAATTTTCTGCGAGCTAATGAAACCTATGACGTCATAGGTTGAATCCCATCCGACAAGAACCATGATAACGGCACTCTGAAGACAGTGCATGCATTTGGATGGTGATATCTCTATCGGTGATAATGCTATCGTCATCATTTATATATGTACAGATTGAAGAGATTAAGACGGTTATCACACTATCGCAAATGCATGGAATATATTTGTTATTTTCATACATTAGTTTGCCGAACCTTAAGCTGGCCATTTTCTAGGAAGCTGCCTGCCAATTACATGAATATTACAATATCCCGGGAAGCTTTGAGGCTAGTATGAAAACATAAATGCCTAAATATTTATTGGGATGTATGTAATGACCTATTTAAACGCTCATATTAATAGATGAAACTTTATCTCCCGTAGCGCCAGTAAGAGTGGTGTTTCAAAAGTGGCAATTGTACTGATATACCGATACTATCGCGTGGTTCATTCATCTCAAGATCAAAACTGATGTCAGAATCGGCACCATCAGAGAAACCAGCCAAAGAACGCTTAATTTTTTCCGCAAATATAGTTTATATATTCCTAACACCGCTGAAGAGAAACGCCTTATAAAACGCAATTCGCAATTCGCATTGGGTGACAGCCAGTAAAACGTTCAACTTATGACGTCATACGCCTCATCCGGAATAGAAATTTAACTAATGTATCACATATTTAAATAACGAAGTTATATATTTCTAATTTGAGCACAGAGCGTACAATTATATTTTTGAAAACGTTACAATCTGTAGATTCATTTTACACAAAGTAGTATAGAGGGTCTGGTGTTTCCCTTTAAGGACCCTATATATCGACACCAACAGCGTTGCTACGACACCGATATGGCCGATGGGATTATGTCCAGTAGGATTACGTTCATGTGGGATTTTGTCTGGTGGGATTATGTCCAGGTGGGATTATGTCCAGGTGGGATCACGTCCAGTGGGATTATGCCCAGGTGGGATTACGTCTGGTAGGATTTTGTCCTGGTGGGAGTATGTCTGGTAGGATTTTGTCCAGTTGGGTTATGTCCGGTGAATGGGTTTTTGTCTTGATACCCAAATAACCGCACAATCAAAGCTGTTGCAATAAAGGACCAATGGTTTGCAAGGATAAGTTTCAGAATGTTCAGGGGTACGCGGGAACAGACAACACATTTGTAGGGCAACTCACCAAGCGTGGTGCGTTAGGCCTCACCCGGCAAATTTTGAAATCTAGATGCTCACAGATGGCATCTTTGCAGAGCCCCAGCTACCCATTAGTCCTTTAGGTAAAACTAAGAAATTTCACGCTTGGCAAATAGAAAATGAGTTTGGCCAAAATAATGACTAAAACAAAATTATCCTTCCTAAAGCAGTTAATCCTAATCCAATTGCCTAACCATTTAACAATCAAATTTGTTTAATAAAATTTCAATTTTACCATAGAAAATGTCCATTTGCAGATTAAGAAAATATTTTTTTTGAAAATTTAACACTGGAGTGACTGGCACGGTTACATAGCCAGCCATTCGTGTCAAATTTTCAAATCTTTTCTTGATCTGTAAATGGACATTTTTCAGAATCACTGCAGGAACCATTATGGCTGTCTTGAGTTTCAATTGGCTAAAAGAGATTCCATGTGGCTAAGGGTTTGGCTAATATAGAAAGATTTAGTAGCTTGGGCCCTGCTTTGCATTTCTGGAGGTAATATGGGTCTTGAGAAAGTTGGGAAATTTGCACATGTGTTTCTAAGAGATCCAACGCAGGCCAAATGGACGGGAGAGTGTCCCTCCCATGGCGTACCGATGTCCATGCAGTTGCCCACGTACCGATGTCCATGCAGGGGTGGGGGGGTCTAGAAACTGTTGAAGTACGTACGGGGCAGTACGGTGGTTTTCTAAAAGGGGGTGTTCGCAAGGGGCCTGAGGGAATCCCACACACACCCTCCCGCCCCATCCTATGCTATAAAATGTTCATTTTTTAAAAGTAAAACGGTGCATTTTCCCGCAATCGAGACATACAAAAAACCCTAAATAGATGATTATCAATATAGTCATATCGTTATAGTGAGAGGGTATCTTAAAACACACATTAAAAAAAGAAATTGACCAATTTTAGGGGGTTCATTCGAACTTGTAAAATTTGTACATTCTGAGCTCATCCTGATCGTATAAGCTACCGTAATTGTGGGAACGCGGTCTGAGTCTGGTGTATGTCCACACATCCCATGGGATACAAGCTCTCTCTCTCTCTCTCTCTCTCTCTCTCTCTCTCTCTCTCTCTCTCTCTCTCTCTCCCTCCCTCCCTCCCTCCCTCCCTCCCTCCCTCCCTCTCTCTCTCTCTCTCTCTCTCTCTCTCTCTCTCTCTCTCTCTCTCTCTCTCAGAGACCCTTGCAACGGGGACACTGAGGTATGTAAGCATGTGCTGCTTAACTTTGTAAGCGAATGTTTTCAAGCAAGGCAAAATTTTCTCAACCCACTGAACATAGATAAGTGCTTCCCGTGCCCACTGGTACTGTTACTATCAATTCCTATGGTGAATTGGTAACTGATAACCCAACTTCCTACACCAGGCCATTGTATCCAACGATGAATTCAACCACACATGGGAAGCGTGTTGGTATTTTGAAATTGATTTAACTGGAAGACGGAGACGCTGTATAGACAGCAACGCCTTCCGATCAGGTTAGTTTCAAAACATTCAACATAGTAATTTTTATGTCGTAATTTGTCCAAGATTTGTTATTGACATAATTATATCCAAGACTCATCTGTAGGATCACTGGCCTCTTGAATCTAGGTCGGTCAATCTGAGTATTTTGAAATTGATTTGATGGGAAGCTGGTGATGCCTTATAGGCAGGCAGCAATGCCTTTCGATCGAATTACTTTCAAAACATTCAACATAGTAATTTTATGTCTCAACTGGTAAGCGATAATTCAACTACCCATGACATGTCATTCTTTTCACCGATGAATTCACTTATTTCCAAGGAAATCACAAATGGAAATATGTTGGGTGTTTTGAGATTGATTTTATTAGAAGCCGGTGATGCTCTATTGGCAGCAACGCCTTCCGATGGTGTTAGTTCCAACACATTCAAACATGATAATTTTCATGTCGTACAATGTATTTTGTCCCAGATTTGTCATTGGAACGACTAAGCCCCAGACACATCTGTTGTATCACTGGCTTCTTGAATCTATGTCGGTCAATCTGGGTTGGGTATTTCGAAATTGAGTTGATTGAAAGTCGGTGACGCCTTATAGGCAGCAACGTCTTCCAATCGAGTTAGTTTCGAAACATTCAACATAGTAATTTTGTTCTGTCACAATTTGTCCAAGATTCGTCTTTGATATAATTAAACCCCAGACTCATCTGTTATATAACTGGCGAATTTTTGTCACGCAACCTGGTTCTCGGTATCGAAATTTATTTGAAATATATATATGCTTCCACTTCAGACCGCAACAGTGGTTTGACAGAGGACTGCTCAGTGTCCACGTGCTTGATTGCATCATTAAAAATAGCGGTTGTAGTTGTAGTAACATTTTGGGTGAAACCCATCATGATCTGAATAATCACGAGGAAGATTGTCACATAGACGTTTATACTTTGATGATTTCCATTTGAACAGATTGCCTGTGCTCATCAGTGAATGGCACGGCTGGATCAGCAATTTTGCCTCCAACATGCAGAATGCACTTGAGTCGCTTTTCTTGCTGTTGCGCCATTAATGGCAGGACTCCTACGTCTGAAAAGGAGAAAATTACTTTAGAGAAAGTGTTTAGTTGCAATATACACTGCATTGAAATTCTGTAATGACTGGAATTAGAAACATTTTTTTTTAATTTAGAAGGTAAACTGATTTAAGAAAACATTTACTTTGAACATTTTCGAAAATTACCGTCCCGTCTGGTATTTAAAATAATCTACACAACACAACACACGCAGGCTCTTTGCATTAGCTGAGAGTTCTTCAGTACCTTTACTATGATGGGTCTTGGGTAAGGCTGGGTGTATAAATAAGAGAGGCATGTGACTTTGAATTTTCCCTACCCATAATTTGTCAGGTACGTCAAATATCATCCAATTAAAAATTCGGAATATATTCAAACTTATTTCATGTACTACATATATTGGGCTATCTAAAAATAGCATAAGTTTGTTTGGCCTTTTGCGGGTGATTAAACAGCCCAGTAGCTCTTGGACTATGTCATTAGCTTTGTAAGTGATTCTTTTAAAAAGGCAAGTTTCCTCACTCTCCAAATTACAATTGCAGGGAATTGAATGGAATTATTGTCAATAGTGAATAGGGTGCATTCTGAGAATGTGTCTCTGTAAGTGCTCCATAGTGGCACGTTCTCACAATGTACTTTACTATTACGTATTTACCCTATTACATCTTACGGCGACACATTTTCAGTATGTACCTTATTGTTACATATTGTAAGTGCATGTATCTTACAGCAATACATTCTCAGTATCTAATTTATCACTACCTATAACCTACCGGTATTATGCTGTAAGTACATGTTACATCTTACTGTTTTACTGGCAATAAATGGTGAAACACTACCTCGGAAAAGTATGACAGTATGATAACATCCACATGTTGGTGATACTGCCACATGTCGGTTTAATGGTCATAATTTCCACTTTATAAATCCATCCTATGACGTCATAATCAACTACGCGACGTGTAGAATTTGACTGGGCGCTGTTGCTGTCATAGGCAGCAACAGCACCCAGTCAAATTAGTTACAAAATATTCAACAGCTTCCCTGTATAGTTTTCAGGAAATTTATAGCTAGGGAATTTGGGGATCGATCAATCCCAACACGGCGAGGTGTGGGTGGAGCTTAGCTAGTGATGGGCGGGGCATAGCTAAAAATGGAAAGGTCCATTGACATCATATATATATAACCATTGGCTATATTATTAGTGTATAGTGTAGCGGTATGTATGATGTCGGTTGTTGGACTGGATAGGAGTCCCTAAGGCCCATTGCTATTACCTAACTTTATTATTTTGAATTGAATACTTAAATGACTTATAACCTATTCCACGCTATCGAGACACCTCAGTGCTATTGTGCCCCTTAAGCGTAATTCATATTATCATTACTACCATATAGTGTGTATATATGCCATCCATAAAGTATCCGTTATAGATAGTTAACCGGACGTTTAGGACCAAAACCAACCTCCCACCACCCACCGCGAGACCAGGGATTCTCATAAGGGCCCTTTGAGGGTACAATTACAACTTATTTATGATGTAATGAAGATTCTTATGAACATTTTGAAACTAATTTGATTGGGAACTGTTGCCGACTGGCAACAATCAGTCGAAATGCTTTCCAAATATTTAGCAGCATTCCTGTGTATTTGTTTTGGCACTGGTATTTCAAGAATTAAATGGCTAAACGTGGCAATGAAAGGTGCAAATAAACAGGGTAACCACCACCACCCCAACCCCACGCAGCTGTCCCCCCCCCCCCCAACACTCACGCACACGCACACGCACACGCACACACCCGCCACCACCACCATCCTTACAGCCCTCACCTCGACCCCACCCGCCACCACCACCACCACAACGGCGACATGATTGCTGTATTGACCTAAAAAATAACAACAGCTATGGATATTGCAATTGCCTAATACGATAGTGTACGCTTTTTGCAGGCCCGCTGTTCCTGTGCAGAATGACCACGCTCAGAGCACTAGTCAGCTCGCAAGACGCAACGTTTCCGGTGAATCTAAACAACAACGTCGTCAACGACCATATGATCCCCTGTCACGTCCTCGTATGAACTATCAACGATACGCGAAACCACCGTACTCATACCTTGGCATGATTGCTATGGCAATTTTGCGTTCCAAATCCGGGCAGTTGACCCTTGATGAGATTGGACAGGAACTAGGAATGATGTTTCCAGAATTCTTCACATCCGAGTATAAAGGTTGGAGAGACTCTGTACGTCATAACCTCTCTCGACAGAACTGCTTTGTAAAAGTAAGTCACTCTATCAATTACCATATCCTTTCGTAAGTCTGAAGGATTTCACAAACATTTTGGGCAGGTACGAGAATCATTCATGCTTTCCAAATTGTCTGTCAAGCTTGTGTATTTACACAACCTTTGCTGATGGCCCAACATAATTAATTTCCTATCAACGATTCCTTGGGCAAAATTTTGTTTGGCCAAGGATCAAAACTAATGCCTGTTGGGTAAATCATACCAACCCTAAACAGGGGATCGAACCCGAACCCACAACCGACGAAAGCGCCACGCATCATAGCCCACAAATGTTTCCACCAACGCGGCAAGACACTCTTACTACCCGGCAAACATAAACATTTGTCTTGCGTCGTTCGTGTGGTGGAAGAGTTTGTGGGCTATGATGCTTGGCGCTTTTGTCGGTTGTCTGTTCGATTCCCCGTCAGTGTAAAAATACTGTAATGCCACGACTAGGTTACTTGTGAAGCTTATTTGTAATTAAACTCCTTGAAATTTATCGGATCGCTGCTCAGAATACATATATATATGTGGAGCTGGTATGTAGTCAAACCTTACCCGTTATTCCGTACCATATTTCTGGATTTTGTTTATCCCAGTATTGGCTAATTTGTACCTTAATGATGAATTTACCAAGGCTTAATTAGTTAGTTAATCAGCACCGAACATACAAGCTATTCACTACCATCGCAATGGATCATCCGCACCTAACTTTGTAATTAACATGTCTCAGTCAAAGTAATCTCAAAATTTGAAAATTGATTTTGCCGATATGGCAATGTTTGGATTTTTATTTGATCATATATAATATGTATATAATAGGCCCTTGCAGGGAAATCGTAGCCAAAAATCATACAGGAAAGATTAGGTTGCTGAATATTTTGAAACAACATTTAATTGTAAGAACATAATGCTACGATAGCAACAACACGTTTGTCAAATTAGTCAATATGCAACGGTTTTCAAGTAGGCCTCCATAAATGGGGCTGAGTAAGCCATGGTCTTATTCACCTCTGCCGCGAGATTCGAATACAACAATGTTAGGCATATATGTTCGATCCCGCACTCAGACATGTGTATAAGTGTAAACGTCTTAGCAGTCCCAGTCCTTGGGAGCCGTCGGTCCTGTCTCTTGTGGTGTCTGTGACATGCGGGACGTAAAAGAACTCACTCCGAATGTCCGGCTCTGTATCAGGGGCTCAGTTGTGAATACGCTCTGATACTGTTTATAGTATCTGCGTCAGAATGGTTAGCTCTGTAATCGGTGGCTCCATGCTGCCCATAACTAGGAAACAAAAGCTTGTAAATGGTACTAAATACGTTCAGTCACCGTGCAAACAGCGGTATAAATATGTGCCTCACCCCACCCCGCCCTCACCCGCCAGTAAACAGCGGTGTGATACATAACTCGCAGATTGAGCATCACTGAGGAGCAAAGCTGTCAAACTAGGGCGGTTCTCCTTCAAAGGCTAAGATGGAAACAAACGAACATAAATTAATCTACTACCTCATACCGACATTAGGCGGCGTGAGTACTGACTAACGTACGTAGTTTGGGGCCAAATTTTTGCGTAAATCCAGTTTCTTAACATTTTTACATCTCAGTCAATTTTGCAATGTCATCAATATGCTTTCAGAACATAAAATTTGGATATTTCTGGCAAAGCTGCCTAAATCGCAGCAGCGTGTCGCACTTGTTTCACCGCCACCTTGTAAGACAAGCTTTGAAAACAAATATCTTTCTGGAATCTTCGGAAAATTATGCAGATGTTAAGTAATTGACATACATAATTAATTGGTTATTCCATGCCATTATCGTGCAACGAAATATCAACCCATGTCATACGGAATGACACATTCTGTGGTACGGAATGGGCATAAAGCTGGCACAGTTTGACAGGTGTGGAATGATTAGCGTAGGATTGACTACATACCTTATAGGATTATACCCAATTGATACCGTAATATGAGATGCATGGCGCGGATTGCCCATGATACAAAATATTCAATAGGTTAGGTACGGTACAGAATATCCCCATTCAAGGGACGGACCATCTAAATCTAAGGTCAGAATATTCAATAGTTTAGGTCCAGATTGACACGCCTTGTCCTGCACGGAATGACTAGAATTCCAAACAATTCCCACACATTCTGAAGCTATTTTGAATAGGCAACAACGATTCGTAACAGCCCCACCCCCATACACGCACACGTATGAGAGTAGGTTCAGTAACTCTAGCCGACCTACCAATTTGGCAGCTTTGGAATTCAAGGATGCTAGAATAAAATGAGCTATGCAGTGAGTGCTGTCTATAACTGGCACTTGTACATTGGGAACGAATAGATATTGATTCTTAAGACATGGATTCTTATATAACCAATAGCCTATCTAGTAGCCCCAGAAATCATTTTATATAGTGCCCTATTTATATTACATAACTGACCATATGCTTTAGTATTAGCCTTCTTTTCACTTCTTCTGGGTTTTTTATTGATTCGAAATTTGCCTCTTGCCTTTGGCTGGATGTGTTTGATAGAGTGTGCACATTTCCTTGGTTTCTTGTCATGTTTGTTTGTTGCTTAAAGGAGCGGAAAAGTGAACAATCAAATGCTATGGATCGCTAACTTCAGGAAATAATACTGTTACCATTGCCAGCAGCAGGGTTAAATGAATCAGAATAACATCCAAAGGGTCTGTACCTGGAATTAATGGCCACTGGCGCAACTGAACAAAACGAGATGATCTCTGGAAAGATTTACTAATATTATTTCTATGAAGCGTGATTAAAATTGACGCAGTGGTTAATAAGTAGTCTTTTATATGATTTTCTCAAAATCCAAGATGGCTGCCAAACTCATTAAATTTTTGATTGATCCATGGCGGCCATGTTGTTTCCATATACAAACTTTAATAGCCCTAAGTTCCTAATCATCTTCCAAATTTCAGCCTGATCTGTTTGGTGGTACTGGAGATGTCATTTTCGCGAAAACTCGGTCATATAAGATGGCCGCCGAAACATTTTGTCCAATCATGTTCCATGGGAAAAACCTTGTTCAGATGCTGCCCCAGATGGTGTGTGGCCAAAATCCAAGATGGCCTCCGGCTGATTGGTTTCTTTTGAACAAACTCGGATATCTATGCCCTAAGGGTAAAATATTGAAATCGGCCAAGAGGTTCTCGAAGACATTTTTAATTTCTTAATGCTTTTGTATAGGAGTTTTTAGCGGGGAGGGGGGGGGAGTGGGGGAGATCCATGATGGCTTCCAAACCGTTTATCCGACAGTTTCAATAGTGGAAATTTGTAATCAGCATATCCCAACAATTATATAAAACCAATTTAAATATGGGCGCCATCACGCCACGTTTTGATTGGTCCATGGCGGGCATGTTTTAGGTAAAATCTTACCATGAACAAACTTTAATTGACCAGATACCAGCACAGAGCCCGATTTTTCTTATTCACTCCCCTGCTGGGTTGTAGTAGGGCACCCAGCCATAACTTTTAACTACTTTAGCTTGTTCTAGTTATTCGCCCCAGCACGCGTGCATATGTGTATAGGTGCACGTGTGTGCGTGTATTG
Organism: Chaetoderma sp. LZ-2023a; assembly: GCA_034401795.1. Taxonomy (NCBI): domain Eukaryota; kingdom Metazoa; phylum Mollusca; class Caudofoveata; order Chaetodermatida; family Chaetodermatidae; genus Chaetoderma; species Chaetoderma sp. LZ-2023a. The sequence goes on from CM067369.1 coordinate 251,181,610, forward strand.
GGTGGTGTGTGTGGGTGGGTTGGGGGGGGGGCTTGCTATCGCACAACTGTGTGTATACAATGCAAATAATGTGTCCGCCATGCAATGCATAAATTAGAATTGTATTCACTCAATGGCCTATTGTGTAATAAATCTATCTTTCTAACCCATAAATATTAAAATCATTTTCCTTTAATGATAAAGGTATATTGATAACACTCGACGGGGTATTCTAGTCACTATCGACATCATTATGGACAACACTTTGCCTGGTGGGTTTTGTAAGGGCGCCCACCCCACCCGTAGTAGTTTAAAATTGCTACTGCTCCGTTAATTATATGAGTGGATGTTGATGAGGGATATTCTATGGGGAACTCTTGACATCATCACTAGGACAGTGAACCGAAAATCTGGCTCCGTAATGATGTCAAGAGTTGCAAAATTTAAGTGGGCTTTACTAGGGCTCCACACCCTTAAATTTAAATCTTACTCCTCCGTTATTATTGAACGGATCTCGGTAAACATTGAGGGATCCGTTCCTCACAGGCCTTGCTATTTCCCGGGAAACACCAGGGCACTTGGAAATACTGGGAGATATAGGTGGCATATATTTAACCTCAAATTTTCGATTCGCTGCCCTTTTTGGCTTTTAGTGCCGGCCCACCATTACATTTTAAAACAGTCATTCCTCCATTGCTGATGAACGTATCTCGAGATCTCAAACTTGAGAATGGTATTCTATGTGCCACATTACGGAGCCAGATTTTAGATTTACTGCTCTGCTAGTTTTTAGAAGGGCGACCCACCCTTAAATTAAAAAACTCACTACTCCACCATTATTGACGAACTGATGTTGATAGAACTCAGGGGGTATTCTCGCGTCAATTATTTACCACATAACGGAACCGATTTGCGATTCTCCTCTTGATACGGCTCAGATGGGCGGCCGTCCATGAATTTTAAAATCTAGTTGTGGAACGCTCCCGATTTTAGCTCTTTTATTTACTTTTATTTATTAATGTTACTTGGCGCTTATAAATCAAGTTTTTAGGTATGCCCAGCCCATCTGTAGCTATGCTCCACCGACGCTTTGCCCGCGTTGGGATCGATCGAACCATTAATCTCAATTTCCGGAAAACTATACGGGTAAGCTGCTGAGTATTTTGAAACTGATTTGACAGGGTGCTGTTACTGCCTATGATCAAATTAGTTTCAAAATATTCAACAGTGTTTATGAATATGAATTTGTAAAGACATACAATTCGTACAATTTGACGGACTGTTAGGGGTTTATGACTGACTTCATTCAAGACGTAATTGATTATGACATCAGCCTACATGTGACGTAGTTGATAATGCCATACTGACAGATTGCGTGACTCTATTGATGTTACGTTATTGTGATCTTGTCTTTTGTTATTTCAGATCCCGGCTAACGCGAGTAAGTCACGAAGCACGCACAACTACTGGTGTGTGGATATGTACAAACTCCCTTGCGAAGCGTTTGCACTACAAGTGAACAATTCACAGGTGAACAATAAAACATGGGCTTCAGACTTACGTACACAACTCGGTGTAACAGTACCACGCGTGACACCTGCATTTGACGAGACTCGCGCGGAGAACCAGTTCAACATCACGACACATCCCAGAGTTCCAGTACCTGAGGTGTTTGATCTTCCCCAACCATTCAATATTGATAACCTTTTGTCGTCAAGACATCCAACTGAAATGTATCCGTCACCAATCGCAGCCACCACCTCGCCTATATTTAGGCAACATGTGTCACCTGGCCCAGATATGCGAAGAGACTCTGTAGAGGATATAAGTTCACCATTCTTATCACGAGAGAGCTGCATTGGCAACCAGATATCACCGGCGCATTCATCGAGTTCAGTAAACCTATCTTCACATTATTACAGTAGTTATTCGGCTTCAGACAGTAGCGGGTGCTCACTAGGCATGGCGCAGATGCCTGAACCGACACTTTACCAAAGCTCGCCGTATCCAGGTTTCCTTTCAATTCCAGAATATTCCACTGCATGTCCTTGCAGAATGTGCCAGCTCAAACATCAATCAATGGTTGTTTCGCCATCTACACAAGGATATCCATCCTTCTGTCCGTCTGTCATGCCATCACTGTTTTCACTGTGGTCACTCAGCTCAGGAGTTCAGGGAGGCAACTCTAAACCTGCTCATGCCCATCACGCCACCTTACCATATCCTTACTATCCAATTGTTGTACCACTACCCGTCAATGGTGCAGCCTCACACGACGGAGATATGTTTGATAATACTAGGCCTGAATCTATGCAACAAATAAACACATCGATACGGTATACCTCACAGGACATCGCGTCTTCCAGCCAAATTCTCTATCATATGACTGCAAACGAACAGCTAGAACCGTCTGGTAGTGCACAGCCGCCAGAGTGCGGAGATGCTCTAAATCAAAAGCAGAGCACACAGCGCACTATAGGTCCTCTAACGTCTACTCCTATTAAAACGAATGCATCAACACCTCATAACATTAAAAATGATAGTTTCGAGGACTTCTTTCCGAATACGTCCTTTTGAGGAGCTATTAGGAATGTAGTTTATAATTGAAAGTAGCGAATCCCTGGCGCAATATGCACAAAGTAGGCTATTAGCTGCTTTATGATGTCATATAAGTGTTCCAGCCTCTGCTCCAAATATTTAACTGTTTTTCTTTGTCGTTGAGACATTCAGATAGATCGTCGATTAGATAGATTTTTTCCATTTCAATATTATTTTAATACAACTTCCCAGTTTTCCTATATTTTCATAGACATTTTTAGCAAACTGCACTTTTGTTTCTGTGTGTCTTATCTCTGTGTTGACTTATGCACATGGGCGTAGGAACGTACTTTGACCTGGCTGGGTTGAAGTATGTATGGAGCCAAAACCTAGTGTGGTGAGGGGGGGGGGGGGGGGGGTGTGGTGGGGGAGGGGGCTATGGGGGAGAAGAAAAACCTTGTGGGGGCTATCGCCCACCCCTATTTATACGCCTATGATGTAGCTCTATGCCTATGCATTGCCATGAAGTTACATATTATCACGTTTCTGAAAATGTGCTATCTAATTGTACAATTCTGTGTTTCTATGAAACTGCGCCTCCCCATATATCCTCTCTCGCGCGCTCTCTCTCTCTCTCTCTCTCTCTCTCTCGCTCGCTCTCTCTCTCTCTCTCTCTCTCTCCTCCCTCCCTCCCTCCCTCCCTCCCTCCCTCCCTCTCTCTCTCTCTCTCGCTCTCTCTCTCATTCTCGCACTCACTCACTCACTCACTCACTCACTCACTCACTCACTCACTCACTCACTCACTCACTCACTCACTCACTCACTCACTCACACTCACTCACTCACTCACTCACTCATTCACTCACTCACTCACTCACTCACTCACTCACCCACTCAGCCACCCACTCAGCCACCCACTCAGCCACCCACTCAGCCACCCACTCAGCCACTCACTCAGCCACTCACTCACTCACTCACTCACTCACTCACTCACTCACTCACTCACTCACCCACCCACCCACCCACCCACCCACCCACCCACCCACCCACTCACTCACTCACTCACTCACTCACTCACTCACTCACTCACTCACTCACTCACTCACTCACTCACTCACTCACTCACTCACTCACTCAGCCACCCACTCACTCACTCAGCCACCCACTCAGCCACCCACTCACCCAGCCACTCACCCAGCCACTCACCCATCCACTCACTCACTCTCCCCCCCCCCCTCCCCCAACTCTTCTCCACCCTCCCTCCCACACATTCTTTAATCTAGCACATTCCTTTCTCTACTCCCGCATCTAAATATATTTAACAGTTTACTGGTTTGGCGCTTGTAGCTGGAATGTGGTTATTGTTTCAATCCTGTTCAAAGAGACTTTTTAGAGGTATCCATTTCTAGCTATGCCCCGCCCATTTCTAGCCAAGCCCCGCTCACTGTGCATTGAAATCAATGTATATACTTTGAACTCTGAATTGCCAGAATCTAAATTTCAAGGTAACAATACAGATAAGCTTTTAAAACTAATTTGACTGGGATTGTTGCTGCGCATGGAAGCCACAGCTCCCAGTCAAATTAGTTTCAAAATACAGAAAGCTTTTGACGTTGCAAATTCTTCATAGATATGCAATTCGTACTACTGATGGACTGAACTTGATACGTCATTATGACGTAATTGATTATGCCGTCAAACACTAGAAATTGAGACAGCTCGGAGCCGCCCACCACCCAACCCCACACCAATAGTTGCCGTTGTAAATAATCTCTCTGCTCTCTAGCGTGACATTATAGTGCTTGTATATCTTACATAGAAGTTGTTATTATATGTTTACTTTAAAACTAAAGAGCTAGTGCTTGTGCTTATGGTCTGCTTTTACATGGTTTTATATGTTTTTATTGCTGATGTGATTTCTTTTTTGTTCAATGGAGTGTAGCAGCCGAACAACCATGATGTAATCGGTTGGTTCGCGAAACTACAGTCCAGCTCAGAAATAACTTTAAATGTTTCCAAAACATCTTTCTATTTTTATACACTTACTTATGGGTTGTAGCTGCTATACTCGGGTGCTTCCAGACATTATAAGACTAAACTATAAAATATTTAGCATACAGTTTCTTAAATAACAGAATTTCTCTCCAGTCCAGTTTTAGCCCATATTTAGCTAAGCGCCACCCACACTTCGCCAGATTGAACACTATACAGGTAAGCTGTTGAATATTTTGAAACTAATTTGACTTGTTTCAGTTAAAATTATTTTCAGACTATTCAACAGCCTTCCTATGACATTGTTTTGAATTTCAAGTCTTAAATTGTTAAATATGTTCTCCCCATTTTAACGGCTAAAACACTGCCATAAAGAGAAGAACCACCATGCGGTAACATGTGTCGGAAGCTGTGAAAATTGCATTTGAACAACCCTTCATATATTCTACAGTAGGTTATTCATGTCCGGCTGTCTCGGGATATTGGACCATGTGGCATTGGTCAACATGTGCGCCAATAGACAACAATTCATCAATGTTTATGCACTGTTGATCAACGGGCTAAAATTTGTTAATGGCTCGTGTATACAAGCATTCCAATTATAGAAAATATGACACATGCGAAATAATTCCAGCAAAGAAACAAATTTAGAGCCTTCACTTTTCAGAAGATATATAGTTAATGTAAATAGTGTTTCGGAAGAGTACTGTACATATCTGATCTATTTATTAATTAAATATGTTTATTACTGTATCAGGATGCTTTGTCTCATTAATTGATAATCTATGGTGACCTGCTGGTCCGGTGGAAACACCTAGGGACAACTGAGTAGGTGCATGGCAGTAGGTTCAAAACAGCCCCCCCCCAACCCCCCCCACTCCCACCACCAATTGTGAACGGAAGGTTGTCTTTTCCACTGACAATTTCAAAATGTATATCCGTTTCAGGCCGCTTTAGCAACAGTGAAATACTGTATTAAAATAGATTCAAAATATGAATGCATCCATATTTGAAGCGTATAATTCGTCAATGCAATAAAGCCCATAGGGGCATCAATAGGTAAATGGTCCCTTGAGGGAGGTCAGTTGCGAGATGCAACGGTAGTTAATTTGGAAGGATGAACGACCATAAGTCCTGTATCCACAACAACACCTCTAAGCCCTACTTCTAGTAAACATCAAGATCTTTCGGGAAAATTTAAAATCTTGCTCTGTGACTGAACATGTGGGGGTCAAGAGGAGACTTTTGTGTAAATTTATCATTGAAATTAACCAAAACACCTATCTGTCTAGTGCTCTGATCTGCCATTGAAATGACTGGCTAGGTAAGCGACCCAGTCATTCTATTGGTAGTTCTAGTCATTCTAGTGGTAATTAAAATAAATCAAATCCTCTCAGGCAGTCAGGCTACAAATAGACATTCCTAGGACTGCAGAGCAAAAGCAATATGCCAATATAGGCAATATTACTGCACAGTATCACTCAGAAATAACAGAACCTGGTTCCAAATCAATAAAATCAATAAATCCAAATCAATAAAGTATTATTAGACTTAATGAACCTTTCCATTTTTAGCTATGCCCCGCCCATCTCTAGCTAAGCTCCACCTACACGCCGCTCGTGTTGGGATCGACCGATCTCTGAACTCCCTGACTCGATGTCAAGAAAACTATACAGGTAAGCTATGGCAGCAACAGCGCCCAGTCAAATTTGTTTCAAAATATTCAACAGCATGTTTATTAAATAGCAATCAATTACAAAGACATACAATTCATACAACGTGTCGGACTGTTTGAGATTTGATGACGGTCTATATGGAACCATTTGTGACGTAATGATTGTGACGTCATCATACACGCGCTGAGCTGATTATGAGGGCATACGAGGTCAGATGATAGATGGATACTCTGGAAAGGTGAATTGGAAGTCAATGCTGTAATATGTCATCAATGACTTCTAATCAATTTACTTCCAAAATATTCGACACCATTTCTTACATTGTTAAAACTTGTACTGTTTGGAACCATGGTGACATAAGTTATTTCAGAGTTGTTAGTTGATTTCGTGGATGAATCACAGAGCCAGTTCTTCATGGGGAATCCACTCCCTGCTTCTAGCCAGTTCCTCATGGTGAATCTACTCCCTCCTTCTCGCCAGTTCTTCTTGGTGAATCTACCTCCTGGTTTTTCACGGTGATTCCAACCCCTGCTTCTTGCCAGTTCTTCACGGCGAATCTACTCCCTGCTTCTCGCCAGTTCTTCATGGTGAATCTACTCCATGCTTCTCGCCAGTTCTTTATGGTGAATCTACTCTATGCTTCGCATCAGTTCTTTATGATGAATCTACCCCATGCTTCTCGCCAGTTCTTTATGGTAAATCTACTGCATGCTTCTCGCCAGTTCTTTATGGTGAATCTACTCCATGCTTCTCGCCAGTTCTCTATGTTGAATCTACTCCATGCTCCTCGCCAGTTCTTTATGGTGACTCTACTCCATCTTCTCGCCAGTTCTTCATGGTGAATCTACCCCCTGCTTCTCGCCAGTTCTTCACGGCGAATCTACTACCTGCTTCTCGCCAGTTCTTCATGGTGAATCTACACCATGCTTCTCGCCAATTCTTTATGGTGAATCTACATTGCAGTGAGGTGCATTGCCTGACTGCGAAGAAGGCATCCAATTGTCAGAGGCAGAAAACTGTCTGGTTAACTGCACATATTCATGGGAACCTTCGTGAAAAGGGACATGTTTTTACCAATTTGTGCAGAATCACACAAAGAGTACACAAAATGGCGAAACCAAATGAAGCGGGAGGTGAAGAAGGTCAAGCGACTTTGAACGTGAGGTTTCTAAGACTTTTAAAAGTGCATCCCCAAAGCATTCCATAACTAGACTAAAGACAATCTCGAGTATTTCTGAGCTGTAGGGCAGTGATGGTCCATAAACCAGAACAGATGTGTTAACGGCAGAAGAACTTCTTCAAAAGTGTATTCACGCATGAAGATACTACTAATTTACTGCAACTTACGAATATGGTGAAGAAACACACGCTGGACAATTTGTCATTCATGATGCTGATGTCCTCAGGAATTTAAATAACTCTATTTAAGTCACAGCGTCCAGATCAGCTGCATCCCAGAGTCATTAAAGAAACCAGCTATCTTATTGTGAAACCACTGACATTATTGTTCAGCATGTCATTGTCAGAAAGAACAGCACGGAAGGACTGGAAGAATGGACAAATTACACCTATCTTCAAGAAAGGCTGTACGGTTATGGAGCAAAATTATGGAGCACAGATGGGTGTTTGTACTTGTACAAGTACTTGGTACACTACATCACTGACTGTCATCATGGCTGGTTAGTTAGAGAGAAGGCCTTACGTTTAACTTTGTTATATTGCATAATAATACTTCTCTCTTAGGAATCGATTGTAGTTAAGTAGAATAGGTTTAGAATAGGTAAGCGACTCGTAACTAGAATTTGAAATTATATGTGTAAACAATAGAATTAGGTAAAGTTCAGTAAACGATTGATCATTAATAGAATACAGCATTGTGTCATCCATTCCATCTATCTCCGCTAGAAGGAAGATCCCAGTCGCTATGCGGTTTTGGACCGTGGGGAACTAATCTCCATAAGAACCAACCACCCGGACCACCCTGTCCTATTCACCCGGTACCACACATTCATGTACAACAGAAGGCAATGGGTAGATGTTGATGGTACATTTTCCAACTGGGCTCCAGTTCTTAGCGGTATACCACAAGGCAGTGTCTTGGTCCAGCTCTCTTCACCTGGTATATCAATGACATGTCAAGTGTAGCTTATAGCATGGTCAAGCTGCTTACAGATGTCACACAGCTCTGGCCCACCCCTCAGCTCACAAGAAGATCAAAAGAAACTACAAGAAGACTTGAATAAACTGACTGATTGATCCGTTACATGGCAGTTGTGTTGAAATGCATCAAAATGCATCAAATGCAAGGTAATGGACGTGGGCATGTCAAACAACAAATTTGAGTACAGCATGTAAGATAACAATCAGGCAGTACACCTAGAAGAGACAACCTATGAGAAAGATAGTGTATATTTTAACAATTCTCTCAAATTTGACAAACACTCAGAGAAAGAGTCAAATAATGCTAACCAGTTAGATGGTATGATCTGTCGATTATTTGATTTACTGGAACCTACCACATGTATGCTACTGTACAAAACCTGGGTACGCCCACATCTGGTGTATGGAAACACGGTGTGGCCATCTCATTACAAGAAACATGTACAACTACTGAAAAATGTCCAGCGCAGAGTGACAAAGATTATTCCGGGTTTAAAAAAGCTATCATACGAAGAGTGTTTGAAATTATTGAAATCGCCCAGATTAATCTATGGACGACTATGTGGTGATCTCATAGAGATCTATAAGTACAAACATTGCATTTACAGCACAGATTGTGAGTATATACCGCCAGACCAGTCAGAGCGTGCAAGGGGAACAGTTTTAAGATGCAGAAACACAGATTCAATACTGACATCAGGAAGCGATTATTCAGTGTTAGGGTCTCCAATTATTCAAACAGTCTGCCAAACCATGTAGTCATAGCCCGACACTTAATAGTTTCCAAGGTTGACTCGACAACTATTATATCAACATCGTACTTATACTACTGAGTTCCTGATCAAACCCGTCTGCACGCAAGTATCAATCCAACAGGTGAAGTGGTGGACTCCTAACATAATCTAATATGAAGAATAGGAAGAGTCACCATGAATATCTAACAGAAGAGATTATTATTATTATTATTATTATTATTATTATTATTATTATTATTATTATTATTATTATTATTATTATTCGATTATGATGATGATGATGATGATGATGACTTCTTGTTCAGCGAGAAGCAGTTTGACTTGATTTTGAGCAGTTCCACATCGCTGCAGTTGTTGAAGATGCTAGATGGATGGGCACAACAATTAGAGGAAGCCAATAACATAGATGTTATATACCTCGATCTCCTGAAAGCGTTAGATACAGTGCCTTACCAGCGCCTCCTCAGTAAGCTAATGAGACATGGTATAACGGGACAAGCGCATCAATGGATGACCCCTGTGGGGTATGGGAGGGGAAAGAGAGGGGTGACTTTTGACAATTTTCGACCGGCCGCATGAGTGACAGATCGGATGACTGCATGAGTGACGGACTGACAGACTGAATGATTGACAGCTCGGAGAGCTGTGTGACTGACGGACAGACGATCATGCCGACCGACCGACAAACCGACTGACTGACCAACCGACCAACTGCATGAGTAACAGATCAGATGACCGACTGGATGAGTGATTGACTGACAGACTGCATGAGTGACATATCTGATGACTGCATGCGTGACAGACTGATGGGCAGGCTGACTGGCCGACCAACCAACCGAATGAGCGACCAAACGACTGACCGACTTACTGCATGAGTGACAGATCGGATGGCCGACTGCATGAGTAATGGATTGCATGAGTGACAGATCAGTTGAATGGCGGACTGCATGAGTGACAGATCGGATGACTGACTGCATGAGTGATGGGCTGATGGGATGCATGAGTGGCAGAGCAGATGGCTGCATGATGGATTGATGGACAGGCTGACAGGCCGACAAACCAGTCGATGGGATGCATGAGTGGCAGAGCAGACAGACAGGCCGATCGACCAACCGACCGACTGCCTGAGTGACAGATCGGATAACCAACTGCATGAGTGATGGACTGACAGACTGCATGAGTGACAGCTCGGAAAGCTGTATGAGTGATGGACTGGCGAGCAGGCCGACTGACCGACTGACTGCATGAGCGATAGATCGGGTGAGCGACTGACTGCATGAGTGAAAGATCAGATGACCAACTGCATGAGTGACGGATTGACAAACTGCATGAGTGACCAATCTGATTGCATGAGTGACGGATTGATGAACAGGCCAACCAACCGACCAAATGACCAACCAACCGACTAACCGACAGACTGCATGAGTGACAGTGCAGATGACTGACTGACTGACTGCATGAGTGACAGATCGGATGACCGACTGCAAGAGCGACAAATTGGATGACTACATGACTGACGAACTGCATGGGTGACAGATCAGATGACTGCATGATTGATGGACAGGCTGATAGACCAAACCACCCACCCACCGACTGAGCAACCCACTGACAGAGTGACTCAGCAACCAACTGACCGCCCGTCCACATGAACGATTGCATGAGTGACAGATTGGATGACGGCATGAGTGATAGATCGGATGACTGCATGAGTGAGGGATCTGATGACTGCATGAGTGACAGACTGACGGACTGCATGATTGACAGATCAGATGACGGCGTGAGGAATAGAGATTGACAGTCTTGACAGCATAAAGTGACATATTGGATGACTGCATGGGTGACAGACTGACGGACTGCATGAATAACAAATCAGAGGACTGCATGGGTGACAGACTGATGGACCACACCAATGACAGGCTGATGGACTGTTTGTATGAAATATCGGATGACTGAATGACTGATAGATAGCATGACTGCATGAGTGACAAACTGACAGACCGCATGAGTGACAGATATGATAACTGTATTAGTGACAGATCGGATGACTGCATGCGTGATAGATCGGATGACTGCATCAGTGACTGACTGGTGAAATGACCGACCACATGAGTGACAGATCTGATGACTGCATAAATGATGGACTGACGGACAGGCTGACAGACAAAACTATCCTTCAGCAGACTGACCTGTATTAGTGACAGATCGGATGACTGCATGCGTGATAGATCGGATGACTGCATCAGTGACTGACTGGTGAAACGACCGACCACATGACTGACAGATCTGATGACTGCATAAATGATGGACTGACGGACAGGCTGACTGACAAAACTACCCTTCAGTAGACTGACCGGCTGATTGCTTGAGCGACGGACCGACCGAACGCATGAATCAGCTAACTGCATGGGTGACGGACTGATCGACCGCATGAGCGACCGACCTATTGACTTTATGAGTGACCAACTGCATGACTGACAAATTGGATGACTGTATGAGTGGCAGACTGCATGAGTGACAGATCGGAGGACTGCATGAGTGATGGACTGACAGACATGATGACAGATCAAACTACCCACCACTGATTGACAAATCCACTGGCCGACCGAATGAGCGACCAAACGGCCAACCGACCAACTGCATGAGTGACAGATCAGATGACTGCATGAGTGACAGACTGGCGGGCTGTATGAGTGATATATCGCATGACTGCTTGTGACAGATAGGATGACTGCATACATGATAGACTGACAGATAGACTGACAGACTGAACGACTGACTGAATGAGTGACAGATTGGATAGCTGTATGACTGTGACTGACTGACTGACTGACTGACTGACTGACTGACTGACTGACTGACTGACTGACTGACTGACTGACTGACTGACTGACTGACAGTCCGACCGACCGACCGACCAACCGACTGACTGACCGACCAACTGCATGAGTAACAGATCAGACGCCCGACTGCATGAGTGAGATATTTGATGACTGCATGCATGATGGATTGATGGACAGGCTGACAGGCCGACAAACCAGTCGAATGAGCGACTAAACGACTGACTGACTTACTGCATGAGTGACAGATCGGAGGACTGCATGCGTGACGGGCATCCTGAGAGACTAAACTACCCACCCATGGAGTGGCCAACCCACTGAGCAACCAACCGATTGCATGAGTGACAGATCGGATGAGTGATGGACTTCTCAACCGACTAAATGACAAACCTGCAGACTACCCGCTCGACCAACTGCATGGGTGATCGACTCCATGAGTGACAGATCAGATGGACTGCGTGAGTGACATATCGGATAACTGCATGAATGACAGATATGATGACTGCATGTGTGGCAGACTGGTGGACTGCATGAGTGACAGATAGGATGACTGCATGAGTGACAGACTGATTGACTGCATGAGTGACAGATAGGATGACTGCATGAGTGGCAGATCGGATGACTGCATGAGTGACGGACTGTCCGAATGCATGAGTGACATATCAGATGACTGCACGAGGGACAGATATGAAGACTGCATGAGTGACAGACTGATGGACTACATGAGTGACATATCGGATGACTGCATGAGTCATAGATAGGATGACTGCATGACTGCCAGTCTGATGGACTGCATGAGTGACAGATCAGATGGTTGCATGAGTGACAGATCGGATGACTGCATAAACGACCCACCCACCGATTTACCATCCTATGTGACATCTGTCTCTCGTTCCATCTCCGTCAATATGAGAAACATCAGCAAAATTCGAAATCTGCTCGACACCGACTCAGTTAAAACACTTGTTCATGCCACCATAACATCCCGGTTGGACTATGGCAATGCATTACTGACTGGCATAACATCAGCCCAGTTGGAGCGTTTGCAGAGAGCCCAGAACACAGCAGCTCGGTTGATCACCCGCACGAGAATGCATGAACACATCACGCCTGTTCTCCACGAACTACACTGGCTGCCAGTTAGAGAACGGATCAGCTATAAGGTCGGACTCTTAGTGTTCAAATGCCTTCATGATCTTGCACCACCTTACCTAAATTCACTGATCGTACGAAGAACATCAGCAGGGTCCCTTCGATCAAATTCACAATTACTATGTGTCGTACCACGTTCGAATTTAACCATCGGTGAACGCGCCTTCTCGAGAGCAGGACCAACATTTTGGAACAATCTACCATCTGACATTCAAAATTGTAACAAAATTGAGCCATTTAAATCTATGTTAAAAACTCACCTTTTCACAAGAGCATATTTTTAAATTTTGTAAAGCGCCTTTGAGCGGTTTAGTCCGGAATCGGCGCTATAGAAATTTACATACATACATACCAACCCACTGACCGACCGACCGAGTAACCAACCGACCGACTGCATGCATGAGTGATAGATCATGACTATCTGAGTGACAGATCAGAACACGCCACCCCCCCCCCCCACCCCTGGGTATACGCGTATATGGGTTTATGAGAGAGATCGCGTTGTAAAAACGACTAAGTTCGTTAAAGCGCGCATGCGCGCGTTTAATACTATTTTTGACAGAGCGCGTATTTCACGACCAAGATAAGTGTGGCGCTTTTAGTGTACCGAGTTGGTACATTGTAATCCTTTCCAATTACTTGTTCCCACCGGATCTGGCATTAATCAATACCAGAGTTCGACGGGCTTTCCGAATCTGTAACCCATTTCAAAATCGGTTAAGAAATGGCTGAGTTATCCACGGAAAACACCTTTTTGATTATCTTCAAAATATTACCGTGACGTCGTAACCACGTGTACGCAGAAATTCTAGAATGTTGTAGAACATTCAACTGCGTCATTTTTAGCTACGTGTTGATTGGCTAGTGATCGACCGATGATTGGTTGAAACCTTCGTCTATGACGTCACGGGTAGCATAAAAGGAGATGAAATCCAGAACTCGAGAGCATCCTCGGGCAGGGACCGAATAACTTGGATCTGTATGCAGCTACTATCAGCAAGACAGGCATTAAGCAGATCACTTCTGTCTCGGGAGGATTCGCTTCCGTAGCCACAGCAGCAATCCAACCCAAAATTTTGTATCTCCCGATTGTACCAGAGCATTTTTGGAACTTTTGAATATTGTTCACGAATACATCAAGAACTAACTCGGAACACAAACTTGCGGTGAGGCCTTTCCCAGCCTGAATATGTGATTCTACGGATGTAGAGGCAGCGATGTTCTTTGGTGGATAACTCGCCGGATCTGCCGGCCATGCCAAAAAGTGGTTATCCAACCTTCCCAGCACTGATGTCGTGCAGGTTTATTTTAACTTTTTGACAGCAGCAAGTAAACTTTGCCCGGTACGTCGTCAGAGCACCGTTAAGCTTAGTTACGTATCTTCATCCATATTCAACAACCCCCGCTTATGAACGGGTTGTTATTAACTTCCATCCATACCATCGGTGTACGGGAACTTTCGTCTTAGCAGTAATGTTATTGTATCTCTTACTGACTGCTCGTTAGACATTCTATATTGTGATTACACTCCTGAGTTTTATCTGCTCCCGTCCTGGACTGCATGCAGAAATCCTGTTTGCGGGAACCGACATGCGGGAACTTTCCAGCTTCCAGAGAACGTGTCAACTCACATCACACCAAGGATGACGTATCAATTTCAGTAACACGATAGCCCATGCTTAAGAATGGCTACCGATTATTCAAGTAACTATACTTAACATTTTAATTATTCCGTTAGTTACATTTTTAATCATTATACTTTGTTTGTATAAACGGTCCCGATGACTAAAAGGAACCGTAACGGTCTTAGGACCGGTAGTTATAATTTCTGTATCTGTTTATAGTTATCCTTATTTTCTGTAAGGCGTTTTTACTAAGCGCACCGTAGTAGGTTTCTCAACCTGTACTATATATATTATTCTGATCATTTTACATTGTATTGTTTATTCTGGTTAGTTTTATATATGGTAAGTAGCCATCAGTTTATATGTTTTGTTTATTTATAGGAAAATATAGGACTGCAGTGCACGTAGGAAACACTATACAGCAACATTTATATATGCAGCATGTTCTCCCGCCACCAACAACTTTTCACTGACGCTGTCTATGCTATAACTCGGCATGCTACTGACTAAAAGCCTTTCTATTCAGCTCGATAGGATAGGTTTAATATGATTAGAGACAATTTCTTTGTTAGGAGACACATAGTGTACGCCTCTTTTCCGGGAGTTGCGATAATTTAGGCCCACACTCCGGCAAGGTTGTGTAAAATTGGCCAACATACCTAATGGGCCTCATATTTATAAGTTAGTGTCTCTCTTCATGTTCCACTTAGCCTTATGGCTTCTTAATTGTTTGGATGTCCCTATCCGCACCATGGATTGATCCGACCATGGAAAACTATTGGGGTTTCCGAGCGGTGATGGCCAGGGTGTGGTGTCACACACATTTCCCGCGTATCTTCTGATACCTAGTAGTTAGTTATCCTTGCCAAGGTAGGAAGCACTGCAAACAGAGAGGGATAGGCTCCTCAAAGGTTTGCAGTAACAGGTGGCAGTGGGCCCGCGAGGGTCCGGGGACACGTAAGAAACAGCTTCCTATAGTGCAGAGGAGATACTGAAGGCATCTGTGTCTAACGAAGGATGAATTAACATCCTACTATGGTACCGTCTAGTCGGCGCCATGTTCGGGCTCCTGAAGTTTGGGGTAATCCTGTCTCAGTAAGTGGACATGCATATTTTGTATAATGCCAGTGTTTATCTGTGACGTATTTTGTTGTGGGACAGCCATGGCCTCAATCTTGGGAAGTTTACCATGAGGCTAGCTAGTAAAAACAGATGAACAGAAGTTTGCTAGGACGTCTGCCTTTGCACTATTTGAAGCTGCAAGATTGTTCTTGTTATTGTCAATGTAGGGTTCAGGTATTGACCTCTTAATCTTTGTTTTAGTCTGAGCATAGGCCCACAAATTCTTTGGATTAGTTTAAATTTTGTCTGCAATTTTCTGCTCGTGTATCTTTGTTATCTTCTGAGTATCTTGTCAGATTTGGTTTCTCAGTCTATTATATTCAAGTTTTACGGTGTTATCCTCTGCTAATCTATATTTTGCCAAACTCTTCGCTGTTGTCCTGATAGTAAGGTTACGATTATGTCTTTCTAATTGAAGCAGTAGATCATTAATATAGATCTTATGGAGGTGTGTAAACATAATGCCTCCCTGATGAACTCTTTGTCTTATATCGAGTTCACGACTCAGGTCACCTTTCCATTTTACATTTGCAGTTAGGCCCTGATACATGTCTTCTATTGTGGACCAATTCTGTAAGCTTACCCCTTGTTGGTATAGAGACTCCATAAGAATAGTGTGATTACTTACTTAGGATTACTTAGGATGATTCTATGGACGCAGACCTGTATAGCCTTCAACATCCGCCTCTTCTTCTGTCACTGCTGGGTATGACTCACACACATGACTTCCTGGCAATGTGACTTCCGCTGTAAAGTCGTACTTTACTTCCATCATTTTCCAAAATCTGTCTAGTTCTACCTCAAACAGAAAAACAGTTTTGGAGTTTTCTACAGCTTCCGGTAGGCTATTCCATAGTCCACTACTCTGCTGGTGAATGAGTACATCCTCATATCCAGTCTGCATCCATTCTTAAGAAGCCTCCAATTGTGCCCTCTCGTGATACTTTCTTTGACAGTTTCCATCATATTTACAGTTACTTCTGGGTCATATATACCTCAGGATTTTAAATGTCTATCATATCTCCTCTGATGCGTCTGTATCTGAGTGCTGGGACTGCTAGTCTTCTTAGTCTTTCTGGATAATTTAGCTCTTTGAGTGAGGGGGCTAATTTTGTTGCTCTCCTCTGCACATTTTCCAGCACTAAGATATTTGTATGTGGACCCCATATACTCACCGCATATTCCAGATGTGGTCTCATAAGTGCTTTGAACAGGCAACTGAACATCTCTTCATCGAGGCATGTAAAAGATCTTCTAATCAGGCCCATGATGTTGTTTGTCTTGTTCACTTGTGCTTGCATATGGGCTTTAAAGGTTATGTTTTTGTCGACAACCACTCCTATGTCCTTTCATTTGTCCACATTGTCAAGAATAACCTTTTCTCCCTTTGTGTTGTATAAGCGGTAGGTTCTATCTTTCTCAACTGTCGGCCTTCCACTCTGAACCGCCATTATCTTACACTTATCCGGATGAAATCTTAGTAGCCAAGTGTCTGTCCATTTTTGTAGTGAGTTCAAGTCATTTTGCAGTTTTATTCGTCTTCTGGTCCTTTAATCTCACTGTACAGATCTGTGTCATCTGCGAATAGGTATGCCATTGCATTCACAGTTTCCGGCAAGTCATTTATGTATATTACGAACAATATTGGTCCTAGAACACTACCTTGTGGAAATCCACTTGTCACATCTTTGGTTCCAGAATTTACTCCATTTACTATCACTTTTTGTGTTCTTTGTGACAGGAAGTTTCCAGTCCATTTAATTATTTGACTGCTCAGACCATAGCTATTTAACTTGCTTAGTGGTCATTGGTGCGGCACCGTATCGAAGGCTTTCATAAAATCCATATATATGGTGTCAATTTTTCCTCCTTGGTTGAGGATCTGGGTCCACTCATCCATTACTCTAAGCAATTGCAAGGTAGTTGACTTTCCGGATAAAAATCCAAAGTGTTGTTTACTAAAAAGCTCATTCCTAATCATATGGTCCACAATTTTGGCTCTAACCAACATCCCTATTAACTTGCACAGGACGCTTGTCAGACTCATTGGTCTATATTTTCCTGGATCTGAATTGTTGCTCTTTTTTAAGATTGCTGTCACATTTGCAGTTTTCCATGTACTTGGTGCTTGTCCCTCTAATATGATGGACAACATCAAAGGCCATTTCACTGTACAGTGTGACCAGATATAGCATTTCCTTATTAGCCTGAAATCACAGAACTCTAAGCCATTTTAGAGATATGTGAAGAGTAAACGTCAGGACAACATCGGCGTCTCCCCACTCAAAGAAAAAGGTTAATTAATGAATGACAACAAATCAAAAGCCTGAATCCTGCTAGACCAATTTAAATCTGTGTTTACACCACATGTTGACGATGCCGCTAACCAAGCCATGCTACCTGTCAAAACAACATGCAAGCAAGCAATCACAAATATTATCATTAAGCAGGAAGGTGTGATTAAGTTTCTAAAAGACCTCAAAGCATCCAAAGCCTGAGGACCAGACAACATCCCAACTAAAGTCCTAAACGAATGTGCTGGAAACATTGGTCCTGGTCTAAGCCTGATATTCCAGAAATCTCTGGACACTGGCACTCTACCAGAGGACTGGCCTACAGCAAATATATCTAGTGTCTGCAGGAAAGGAGATAAGCATCTTGCAGATTCCTACCAACCAATCTCCCTTACCTATGTGGCATCTAAGCTACTAGAACATATTATATGTAGGGACATCCTCGACCACCTTGAGCGAAACAGCATACTGATGAACCTCAAACATGGTTTTCATTCTGGTTACTCATGTGAAACCCAAATGCTCATCACATCTCACGATCTGCTCACATCCCAAGATGTAGGGACACAAGTTAACATCAGCATCCTAAACTTTTCGAAGGCCTTTGACATAGTACCCCATGCCAAACTTCTATACAAACTTGAGCGGTATGGCATTAGAGGCACGACTCATCAATGGCTATCATGATTTCTCACTAAGCGCATGATGCGTGTTGTCCTCGAAGGTGAATCATCAGAGGAAACTCCTATCATATCCGGCGTCCCTCAAGGCACTGTCTTGGGACCTCTCCTATTTCTATGCCATATAAACCAACCTGCCAAGCAGAGCCAAATCTCAGATCCGACTGTTTGCGGATGACTGTCTAATATATCATGAGATAGAATCACCACGTGACCATTCTATCCTGCAACAAGCCCTTGACGCATTAGAATGTTGGGCATCTGACTGGGGCGTGCAATTCAATGCAAAGAAATGTTACATACTAAGTGTGAAAAACAAGTCTGAGCAGTACTACAGCCTTGGCAACATCATCCTACAGCAGGTCACTAATAACCCATACCTTGGTATCCAATTCTCGGAAGATCTTAAATGGACAATTAACCACATAGGCAAAATTACAAGCAAAGCTAATGCTGCACTTGGCTTCCTTCGATGGAACTTAAGAACCTGCCCCACATCATGCAAGAAGAATGCCTATCTATCACTTGTATGATCCATACTTGAGTATGGCGGCATAATCTCGAACCCATACCTCCAATCAGACATCGGCCGGTTAGAAAAGACTCAATGACCGGCAGCAAGATTCATTACGGTATAAGAGTCATCGCTTTGGATTGGATTCAAAATTATTTGACTGACAGCATTCAATGTGTTAAATTTAATGGTGCTATTTCAGGAAACAAGAAATTAGTCTGCGGTGTACCTCAGGGTTCAATCCTTGGACCCCTGCTGTTCTTACTATACATGAATAATTTACCCAATGCCACTAACCAACTTTCATTAATACTATTTGCAGATGATACCAATGTCTTTGGTAGACATAAGGATATAAATACTCTATACAAAAATGTAAATAACGAAATGGAAAAAATTATAAACTGGTTCAAAATTAATAAATTATCTCTAAATCTTAATAAAACTAACTTTATACTATTTACAAGGTCTAGCCAACCTGAAGAAGCTGCTCAAAACTTTACATAGACAATCAAGAAATAGAGGAGGCCGAGTATGTTAAATTCCTAGGAGTCTATTTGGACAAACATTTAATCTGGGAGAAGCACATAGAGATAATCACATCCAGTTTAAGACTATATGCTCGATCTCAACGTGGTGCAGGGGTGTAACCCATTGGGTGTCAATCCAGACATTTGGAGGGGCTAACCAGAGCATTATGCACAACGCTACTGAAATGACACTTGGAGATCGAATCAACCGAAATGGTGCTCGCCCTGTGAGGATCCACCAGGCAGGTGCAGCACCGGGCTCCACGCCTCGAATGAGCCCACCCTCAGCTACTGGAGGTTCCATCAACTCGTCTTGTGGAGCCAGGGGACGAGGATGGAGAGCTACTGGCCAACCGAAAGAGAAGGCCAAACCCAAAGAGAACCCCAGTATCAACATCATGCACTGGAACGCAGAAGGGGTTACCAACAAGAAATCAGAGCTCGAACAGAACAACTCTGTGATTGACATTGTCAATTATTACTGCCCTAATGACAATAATCTCTCACTTGACACAATCCAGGTCCCGGACTGCCACTTCCTCATTGCGGGAGACTTTAATAGCCAGTCCCAGAGCTGGGAATATAGAACACTTGATAACCGAGGAGAAGACATTGAAGCATGGCAAGATGAAAAGCACCTTTTACTTGTCAACGATCCCACAGATCAGCCTACCTTCTACTCGCGCTGGTGCCACTCGACAACAACGCCAGACTTTCACAGACATTCACAGAAACCTCAGTAGAGTGGTCGGATCGCAGTTAGGAGGAAGCGACCACCGCCCAGAAGAAATCTCCCAGGCCAGATGGCATTACGAATGAAATGATCCAACACCTTGGTAATGCATCTCTCCGCAAGTTGCTAAACATCTTTAATCTCAGTTGGACCAATGGAGAGGTTCCTCAGTGCTGGAAGGAAGCCAGAATGACTCCTATTCTGAAAAAGGGAAGAACAAGACGAAAGTGCTGAGCTACGTCCTATCAGTCTTACAAGCTGCATATGCAAGACCATGGAGCGCATCGTCAACCAGCCGTTGTAGTGGTACCTGGAGTCGGAGAACATTATAGTTTCAGAGCAGGCCAGCTTCAGAAGATACAGGAGCACATAAGATCAAACAACACATCTTGCACAGGTCATAGAGGACACTTTTCAAGCCAAGAAGGTGATGCTAGCTGCCTTTATCGATCTGCAGGAGGCATTTGACAAGGTGTGGAAGGATGGCCTCTTCGTGAAGCTCCGGGGCACAGGCATCGGTGGCAACATGTTCCGATGGACAAAGTCATACTTACACAATCTCAGAGCTAGGGTGCTGGTGGATGGACAAGCTGGACAGAATGTATTGCTGAGACAAGGGGTGCCACAAGACAGAGTATTATCACCAACTCTATTCATACTCTTCATTAATGACATTGTAGCAGAGCTGCCCAATGGGATCCAAGCAGCCCTCTATGCAGATGACCTCATACTCTGGTGCACCGAGGAGTCCACAACGACTGCCACGTACAGAATGCAGCTCGCCATGGACAGAATTACAGCTTGGGGCAATCGCTGGTGTATTACCATCAACAAAGAAGAAAGAACAAAGAAAAATCATCAGCCATGCTATTTTCACTGTCCACCAAAACCAAGCTTGGCAATCTGACACTGGGCGGTACTCCACTCGAGTACGAGGACCAGCAGACATACCTGGGAGTCACCTATGACCTCGACAGAGTACAAAACCAGGCACTGCGCATCATCACTAGTGGAATGAGATCAAAACCAATAGAAAAAATGTAACAGATGGCAGGCATCCCCCCACTTATCAAAGGAAGGGAATGCAAAGCACTGATCCAAGCTGCAAAGTTCAAATCGTTCAACAACCACCCGATGAAGATCAGGCAAGCACAGCTGTCATCAGGAAGACTTAAAAGATCAAGTTTTGTGAAAGAGATAAAAGCACTTCAAAGGAAACACCAAGAAATGTTGCCAGCACAAATAGAAGACCCAAACCACACCCTTGATCCTCCACCCTGGGAAAACAAACTAGAGAGCATAGCTATTCGCACCACAGTACCTCATCTCACAACCAAAGATGAACACAGTGATGTGAGCAAGAAGGCCCTGACCCTCGATATGCTGGAAGAAATGTGCCCTCAGGAGAAGCCAAAGATGCAATTAGGAGTGGAGGTGCCGGACTGCACATACAGTATCCAAACGGACAACATGAGTCAGCTGCATTACCGGCAGGCAAACACTGCACAAACTACAGAGCTGAAGTCGAAGCACTGGTTCATGCAGCTAATATCTTCAGCAGAACAGCAGACCCTATCGCACTGATTGTATTTTTTATCTAATGCCCGCTCCGTCCTTGAGGCTATCACCAAAGGTAAGCTGCCACAACTTGAAGAAGCACTACACACCATCAAATGTTTTCGGATAGCATTGCAGTGGATCCCCTCACACTGTGGAGTCCAAGGGAATGAGGAAGCAGACAAGATGGCAAAGGTGGGTGCAGAAGAGAATCAGACAGAAAACATGGTTACGCATACAGAGATGAAGACTGTCATCAAGTCACTCTATAGAACACCTCAGTCAGAAGATGCTGCCATCGTCTCTCGAGGCCAGAGCAGGTGACCATTTTTCGTCCCAGAACTGGACATAACAGACTAAACCAACACATGTACAGGTGGTTCCACCGTACGACATCGTCTGCTTGTCCTTGTGGAGAAGCAGAACAGACCACAGAGCACATACTTCAATGTTGCAGTACGTATCAGCTGCTGAGAGAAGAGATCTGGCCTTTGTCAGCCTCTTTTCTTGGAAAGCTGTATGGGCCTGTGGAAGAACTGCAGAAAACCACAGATTTCATCTTGAGAACGGCTCTCCAAGTGTTATACCAGCGATCGAAAGGAAGAAGAAGATCACATCCAAGGTAGCAAGGAATATTGGTATCATGCGCAGACTCAAGTCATATCTTCCATCTCATATCTTAAAAACACATTGATACTTCCACACATAACCTACTGCAATGCTATCTGGAGCAATACATATCAAAATAAACAAAAAAAACTAAAATCACTCCAAAAGCAATCTATCAAACTATTTTCGCAAACAGCAGGTGGACAAGACACCTTAAAAAGTAACAAAATCCTAAAACTCGAAGACATTGAAAGGGTTCAATGATATGCAGTTCTAAAGGACTACCACAATGGCAACCTACCCTCATCTCTACCCAATCGTTTTCAATAAATGCAGACATACATACGCACAACACAAGAACAAGTTCCAACCTACATGTCACATACCACCGAACAGAGGCAGCTACACGAACACCATCCTACCAAGCAATACAACTATGGAATAATACAGATACAGACATATGTACACTAATTCTCACGTTAAAATCATCCAAAAAATTCATCAAAAACACAATTATTGACAACTACTAGAAACCACACCACTAACCACCACCACCACCATGGCCATTACACAGCACAGCTCTGGAACGACTTGGCATGCTTCCGGAGTGAGCTGAGGTGTCCTGTTGGGCATTCTGGGCATGGTGATGGAAACCATTGCTTCCAAAGAGGTTGTGTCTTCCAATCCGATTGTGCTCGGAGTGATCAGTGGAGTACTTCCCACTAATTAACATGTTAACTTACTGTTTTGACCTGGAGGCATGCCAATCAATCAATCAATCAATCAATCAATCAATCAATCAATCACATTATATTTCTGTAAGTAGGCTGCTACTAGCCTGTTATGACAGATTTTAAAAACTATTAAATTTCCTTATATGTCAGCATGATAGTAATCTGTGTTTATGTCGGCAGCATAATAGTCGTAATATACTGGTTGGGTAGCCCACAGTTTATCAAGTCGCCCCCTCAAATAATGCTATTGTTGGCGCTTCTATTACATGGGATGGGAGGCTATTCCATATGTTCACCACTCTATAGTTAAAGGAGTATTTTAGGATGTTTAAGCGGGGCCGAGGTTAATACAATTTTAAACTATGCCCTCTGGTTATAGATTCTTGTCTTAGTTCAAAGAAATCGCATACATCTGGGCCATACTTTTTTGCTATTATTTTATATGCTTCTATAATGTCGCCTCTTAATCTATGATATGCAAGTGTTGGTATGTTAAGTTTTCTAAGCCTCATTTCATAGTTTAGGTGTGACAATCCTGGAACAGTTTTGGATGCTCTGCGCTGGACATTTTCTAACAAATCCATATGCTTTTTGAGATATGGACTCCAAACCTGGTTAGCAAATTCCAGATGTGGTCTTACCAGTGATGTGTAAAGAGTTTTGAATGTTTTTATATCTAGAAATACGATGTTCGTCTTATAACCCCCATTATGGAATTTGCTTTATTAACCTTATCTAATATGTGTTTCTCAAAAGACAGCTTACTATCAATAATAACACCAATGTCTTTTTCAAACTCGGTATAGTTAATTGGAGACCCATTTCTAGTCATTGTATCTCATTACAATCATCTACTGACTTAATGCCATGAAAACGCTTGGTATCATCGGCATATAAATATAATTCACTAGTGTTGCTTACCACATCAGGAAAATCATTAATGTCTAGGATGAACAGTACTGGTCCCAAAACTGACCCCTTTGGGACTCCACTGGACACCGACTTCCATTCTGATGGTTTCCCATTAACAATACCCCTCTGGCTGCGACCTGACAAAAAGCTTTCTATCCACTTAATAATTTTGGGATTGAGATTATATATGTTCAGTTTATGAGCAGGTCTCTGGTGGGGTACCTTATCGAATGCTTTTAGAAAATCGAAGTAAGCCACATCTATGCTTTCACCATTGTCAAGTATATGTAGCCACTTGTCTATGACCTTCAAAAGTTGCAATGTAGTGGATCTACCTGGGATAAAACCTAATTGGCAGTTGCTAAACAGGTTATTAGTAGTATTATTGAATCTTTAATCAATGTTTCTAATAATTTGCAAACAATGCTTGTCAAACTTACAGGCCTATAGTTGCACGCATCTTTCCTATCTCCCTTTTTAAATATAGGAGTAATATTTGCTTGTTTCCAAGGTACGGTATCTTGCTAGTATTTAATGATGTCTCAAACAGAATCTTTAATGGCAGTGCTAAGGTATTACTTAGTTCCTTTAATACTCGAGGATGGATGCCATCTGGCCCTGGAGATTTTGATATGCTTAATTTCTGTAATTTATTTTGGATAATGTCAGTGTTTATCTGTAACGTATTTTGTTGTGGGACAGCCATGGCCTCAATCTTTGGAAGCTTACCATGAGGCTCACTAGTAAAAACAGAGAAAAGAAGTTTGCTAGGGCGTCTGCCTTTGCACTATCTGAAGCTGTGAGATTGTTCTTGTTCTCGTCAATGTAGAGTTCAGGGATTGACCTCTTAATTTTTGTTTTAGTCTGAACATAGGCCCAGAAATTCTTTGAATTAGTTTTAATTTTACCTGCAATTTTCTGCTCGTGTATCTTTGTTATCTTTTGAGTCTCTTGTCGGATTTGGTTTCTCAGTCTATTATATTCAAGTTTTATGGTGTCATCCCCTGATAATCTATATTTAGCCCAGAGTCTTCGCTTTCGTCTTATTTTAGCAAGAACTTTCTGATTGAAAGGAAGCATATGTTTCCGGACCCTTTTACTTTGTTGTTTAATCTTAGTTTTTGGTATACAATCTTGGGTAGCAGTACAGAATTTACTAGTAATAGTCTCCAACTGCATATTTACATCCATATTTTTAATTGTTTCATTCCAATCAATATCAAGCATATGTTTCATTTGTTCAAAATCAGCCTTTTCATACAAGTATCTCGACTTAGGTTGTATACAATTTGTCATTTCTACATGTATATAAAAAGTGATTATTGAATGGTCACTTTTCCCAAGCGCTGCCCCTTGCTCAAGTTGATCTATGATACCCTCTTCATTACTGAACAGTAGATCTAGACAGGATGATTTATTTGTTCCTCTGCATTAGTTGGTTCCTGGATATGCTGGTGTAAAAAACTGTCTCTAATGGTCTCGATAAATTCATAGTCTGTATCACCTGGGCCACCAACAGTTGAATTGTCCGTCCAATTTATACCCAGCAAATTAAAATCACCCATCATTATAAAATGTGAATACTGTAAATTAGTTAAATTTTCTAAAAGTAATCTTAGGTTTTCATTATTTTCTGTCGTTGACTGAGGACTCCGGTAAATAAATGTGATTAGTAAATTATTATCATCACTTAGTTTAATTTTTATAGAGATAAATTCTGAATACTCAAGATTAGTGTTTATAGGTGTATATACTAATGTTGATTTAATATAAACAATCATCCCTCTTCCAATGCTGTCTCGCGCAACGTTCAAGGTTATTAAATCATAACCATATATGTTATATTCTGCTATGTTTCTATCATGTCAAAGATTCTTAGGTTTAATTTCTGAAAGTGCTATTATACTAGGCTTAACATCCATGATGTCTAAACGTATCCTAAGTTCATTAAGCTTATCTGAATTTAATGTATCTACATTAGTAAATAACACTTTAAATCTGTTGTCTTTTAGTATGGAAAAATTCTCTTTTGTCAGTACTTGCTTGTTCAAGGTATAACACTTTTGTATAGTCTTTTGTCTATTAGTTCTGGATGCCATTGTTGTTAAATCCACTCTTCTATGTTTATGTTGAGTTCTGATTCGCGCATCTGTTTTGCTTGTAGTTAGCTTAGATGAATCATTTTGACTATGCATAGTCATGGATCTTGTGTTTGCATATGTACATTCGTCTAATAATTGTATGTAAGTGTTGAATGTACGCACTGGCTTTATTTTCTTACATATAACATAATGTTTAGTTGAATATTTTGAAACACTATTAACATAATTTCTATCTACATAATTTACATTTTCATCTAATAACGGACATATGCTGGTGTTCTGGTGAATGTGTTTGTTTGGCTGTAATTGGGAGTCATGTGGTGCATATTCACATTCCAATCTTGTGGTCTCCTCCCAGACAACCTCCCGTTGTGAAAATGTGAAACAGCATAGTTTTGTCCATAGCTTGGTGGAACAACATGACTGAGTGTGCTTGAGAGATAGTTAGTGATGTTCTCTGATAAGATTCTGGTACCGTTTCCATTAGGATGTATATGGTCCCAGAATAATTCCTTGTGTATTTCCCCATTTAAGTCTGAGAAAAGCTTGGAATTGTCAACGAAGTGTACTGTTAATGTTTCTGACAAGTGGAATAGCGTATTGTTGAACTGTAGTGTCATGTTGTGAGCTTTGCTGTTTAGGGGACGTGGTAAGAGAGATGAGACAAAGATCTGTATGTTTGGTGAGATGGATTTTATTTGTTGTATTAACTCTGTATAATCTTCAATCATACTATGTGTTTCACTTTTAGATATATCATTACTGCCTACGTGTATAACAATGGCATCATGGCTGGATGGTCCAAGATACGTGTGGATTTCATTGTGCACATCATTTATCCTGGCACCTCGCAAAGTTCGTATGCGCACATCAGTTTGGGTTGTTGACATACGTTGACCACTTAATTTACGAAGAGTTGAGCTACCTATGATCAGTATTCTTTTTCTCAACTCTGTAGAATATTGATCTACTCCGGAACTGTTATAGCCAAATGACTGGTACCTGTTTGATCTCTGAATGTTTGGCGAGGGTTATTTCCCATATCCATGGGAATTCTAGAAGGATACATTGGCTGCCTGAAGGGATAATGTAGTTGTTCAACGTTGGCAGTGTAAGGCGTGTTTCTTCCATGATATGAATACCTGTTCTGTGTTTTGTGGAAGTCTCTATATTGATTATGTACATGATTTCTATATGAATGATCGGTTGGCCGTGGCAGGTAATGTGTTTGTTCAGTGTTGGTACTGTAATGTATGTTCTTTTCAGGGTTTGATAACAAGCCTTGTCTTTGTAGCACAGGGATAGGCCTTGTGCCCGTTTCTTGATGATGTTTGTTAACAGTGCTGATTTGTGACTGGGATGATACTAATTTATGTACCTGGGCATTTGTATTACACACTGCTTCAGCATAGGATTTTGGCTTGGATGTGCCAGAGAACCTATTTGTCTGCAAATCTGCTATTTGTGATTTGACTGAGGTAAAGTCTTGTTGTAAGGATTTGATCTGCCTAGCAAGCTCACTCAAGAGATTTCCATTTGCATTGTTATCCATACTATTTAAGGAATCACTTATGGGATCAGCGTCAGTGCATGTGACTGCTTACTAACGGAAGGGCTACTAGTGTTGGTGTTCTTCTCATGAGCCAGTGTGGCTGTTTTGTCTATAGGTGGGTCAATAACGTTACAATTGTTAGTGATGATTGCATTATCTTGTCCTTTTCCTCCATCCAGCCAACTTCTTTTAGCATTGTTAATCCTATTATGAGATGTGCTGCGGTCTAACTATTCAAGGCACCTGTTCACCGGAACAGAACATCAAATGTAAAACTGTATAGGAGTAATAATAATAATAATAATAATAATAATAATAATAATAATAATAATAATAATAATAATAATATATAATATATAATAGATGAGCTCCCCTGCCCCCTCCCTCTTGTATCCTCCATCCCTTTATGTTCATGAATGTAATTTCCCTGTTTTACTGTTGTATCCTACACGTATGTACCTACTGTTCATATAGTATCACGTAATATATGTTTGTTTATGCTACATCCTATTGTCACATACAGACCTCCTGGAGGTGACAACGACAAATTTATGAAATCATTCGAAAAAATTCTAAATACCATACAAATTGAAAAGAAATCCGCTTATATATTAGGTGACTTTAATATTGATTTGTTAAAACAACATAGCTTCTACACTCAAGACCTATTAAATTTATTAAAAATATTTGGCTTTTATCCATTTATAACGAAACCAACAAGAATTACAGAATGCTCGGCTACTGTTATTGACAACATCATCTCGAATAATGCTGTAAGTGCCAAGAATCAATCAGGTATCTTTGTTGTAGATATTTCAGACCATTTACCTATATTCTATATAGAAAAAGAAAACAAAAAAGGAAAATCATTTGTAAAAGAAGCAGTAACTTGTAGGGACTTCAAAAAGGAAAATATAGAAATGTTCGAAAACAATATGGCTAACATAAACTGGAACCAGGTAATTGAATCACAGTCATGTGAAGATGCCTACAACACCTTCCACACTATATGCTCTAACATCTATGAATCTGCCTTTCCACTTAAAAATATTAAGAAATTTAAACAAAATCCTACTAAACCCTGGATTACAAGAGGAGTGATAGCTGCCTGTCACAAGAAAAACAAGTTATATCTGAATTTTATTAAATATCCGACAAAGTATAATGACTCATAGTTCAAGAAATATAGAAACAGGCTAAATCAGATAATTAGGACAGCAAAAATAAATTATTTTCATAATAAATTTGATGAACAAAAAGATAATATAAAGGAAACATGGAAACTGATTAAATCATTACTAAATAAGAAAAAACCCAATACTGAAGCATCACAGTTTTTTTTATAATAATAGAGTCATTAACGACAAAAACGAAATAGCAGACAAATTTAATGAGTATTTTACTAACATTGGTCTTAATTTATCACAAAAAAATTCAACCCAGCTCGAACATACATATAAAGAACTTTCTAACAGGTAGTTATCAACACTCTATTTTCCTAAATCCAACAGACACTCACGAAATCTACAAAATACTAATGCAAATTACCACAGCTAAAAGTGCTGGAATCGATAATTTCAAATGGACATTTTTTAAACACTGTGTAACAGAAATACTAACACCATTGGATCACATCTGTAATCTCTCACTTACACAGGGAGTATTTCCATCAAGATTAAAGGTTGCATGTGTGATACCCATATACAAAGCTAAAGATGTATCTGACTTTACTAATTATCGGCCAGTCTCGGTACTTCCACTTTTCTCAAAACTCTTAGAAAAGCTGTATTTTAGTAGAATTACTAAATATCTAAACAAAAACTCAATCATATATCCTTCTCAATATGGTTTCAGAGAAAAACACTCTACTATGCTTGCCATTGTGGATATGATAGAAAAATTATCAACCTCCCTTGAGAATAATGAACATACGCTAGGTGTATTCTTGGATCTTTCCAAAGCCTTCGATACAATTGATTACACAATTTTACTGCAAAAGCTTGCATACTATGGAATAAGAGGTACTGCATTGAACTGGATACAGCGTTACCTGTCAAACAGGGAACAGTGTGTACAATTCAATGGGGCTATCTCTGAATGCAAAAATGTAGCTTGTGGTGTTCCCCATGGTTAAGTTCTTGGTCCCCTGCGGTTTCTCATATATATGAATGACATATCCAAAATCTGCAAACATCTCTCATTAATACTTTTTGCAGACGACACAAATGCTTTCTGCAGCCACAAGGATATAGAAATTCTATACAAAAATGTCAATAATGAAATGGCGAAATTAATAGACTGGTTTAAAGTAAACAAATTGTCCGTAAATGTATCAAAAACTAATTATATACTATTCACAAAATCTAAGAAACTAAAAGAAATAGCTCTCCCAAACCTCTATATCGACAACCAGATAATTCAAGTTTTTAGGAAAATATCTGGACAAAAATTTAACATGGGAGAAGCATATTGAAATTATTACTATGAGGGTAGCAAAAAGCATTGGCATCATTCGCAGACTGAAACCCTATCTAACACCTAATATTATTAAAAACCTGTACTGCACAATGATACTTCCTCACATCACTTACTGTAATGCTATCTGGACTAATACATCTCAAGCTAGACTAAAAAACCTAAAATCTCTGCAAAAGCAATCTATTAAACTATTTTCACAAACAGCAGGTGGCCAGGATATCTTTAAATCAGAAAGGTCTTAAAACTTGAGGACAATGGAGGGCTCCAACTATACACACTCTTAAGGAACTTCCACAATGGCAACTTACCCTCATCCTTATCTAACATTTTTATGCTCAATACACAATTGCATCCTCACAACACAAGCACAAGAAATAACCTCCATTCAACACACCACCAAACAAAAGCAGCACAACAAAAACCCTCATACAAAGCAATTCAGTTATGGAATAATACAGACACAAGCACATACACAGACATCATAAAGCTACAGTACTTTAAGCAGAATATCAATAAGCTACTAGACTCTGGAAAATACTCACCATCATGACTCGCTATTCTCATACTTGCACCCAGTCACCAGAACAAATAATAATAATAATAATAATAATAATAATAATAATAATAATAATAATAATATAATAATAATAATAATAATAATAATATTAATATCTGTCATAATGGTAACTACCAAACAACTACCTCTACCATCACAGTCTAAAAAAAATAATAATAAGCAAGCTAAGCACACATCCCTCTGTCATGTCTTTCCCTGTAAATATGTAAATTGTCATATTGTAGATATCGGATTGTCTTCTGGGGGGTCATGACCCCGGGGACATCTTATATTTGCAGTCTAAGACCTCAGTGAATTACTATATATGAATACCAGGCGAGCTAAGGAACAGATAACACAATGAGCAGGAAAATAATAGCGCGATCTAGTGTGTGCATCAAGTCGATGCAAAACTGACACGAAAATGTAGCTGAAACAATAAGTGAAATTGGAATAGAATAGACTAAGACTTAGGGCAGTAAGCTGATGGAGTCTGTCGGTGGTTGAAAGATGAAAGTTATTGCTGCAGTGGCGGCATAACCTTTTATAGTATTCAACATAAGTTACGACCAATAGTTTTCTAAATATTCAAGCAAGAGCGTCGGTAGGGTGCTACGGACGGAGTGTACGTAGCACAGACTGAATGACTCATAGAATGACGTAGTAACGTGGCGGCGACCGACTTACCATAGGACCGTGATAATGTGACCGAGTTCTATATTTCTATAGAGGCGACCCATGACACTAGATACGACACCAAATGTTGGTGATTCAGATGGGCCACATGGTCACTACGTCATGGCACCCTTGTAAAATGCAGGCGCAAGCCTAATAAGCAAGGGGCGGGACGAGGACGTAGTAGCGTCTGGCGCCAAGAAAATTAGAAAACCAGACGAAAAGCTGACAGATGACGTCCGTCAGGATAAGATATTGATCCGTCAAACGACGAAAAGTTGACAGAAGACGTCCGTCAGAATAAGATATTGATCGGCCAAACCGCAGATGCTAGGAAGAAAAGTCGGGGTCGTGATTGGTCGAAATGATGTCATAATCCAATGGGAACCAAGAGCAACCTCCGGCGGTACGAAACCAAGATGGAGGGAGAACACAATAAAAATAGTACATATGGGGGACTTTAACTTTAATCGAGATTCCGGTCCGCCTCGCACCTCGTGTAAAGTTCTTGCTGAATGTGTTTTCAGTAGGCAAGAGCTAGTTGAATAGCATACCAGCCGAGTCTGGGAGTAATGTTAGTTGAGCTAGGACGTATAGATTAGAAAATCAACCAAGTAGGACAATTTAGTTAAACTATAAAGTCACTTGATTAATAGTATTTCGTGGTAGTAAAAACCACCATTTTAACATAACATATATACAAGTTAGAATTTAAAGAATAAAATTATCACCTTGTGATTATACAACAAGGCAAGAGTTCGTGTCTTCGATAGAGTTACTCTGGCATCTACGGAAAACCACCTTAGCTTACCATCATCTTCTTCGAAATAGGATAGTCAGATCAGGCCCGCATACAAAACAAAATATCGTTACATTCTATCATCAACGAGGCGAGCGTGTATCCATCACTTTTGTCATCGGTGAGACCGGTTGTCGCAGCAACCACACATACAGGCCTTACAGAAGTCATGAGCGATAATAGTTAGTTAGAATCAAGAAGATAAGACGTCAGAAATCTTCAGTGGCGAGCGTCTGCCAGGATCCAGAGTAACCAGACACAGTGAGTACTCCATTATCAGAATGGCCCGACCACCACAAAACCCTACCGACACGGGACTACCGCCAACCGACCGACCTTGGCCCGAACTGAGACCCGAAACAGTAGCAGCCATGCGGGAAATGGGGACGGCAATGGCGGGGACCATAGTGCAGGGCGGGGACCGACGCGAGACCGAGAGAGTATATAGGCGCGAGATCCGCGACACCATAAGTCGCATCTAACCGTGTGATGGGGTGGTCCCAGAAGAGGGGAGGAACTTTTTGGACGAAACTAGGAGGGCATGGATCGCCAACGACGGGCGGCTTGAGGGCATACCTGCATATGTCATCACCAGAGCGGCCCGGGGATCATTGGCCAGGGCGATAGACGGGTTTCTGGTGGGAAAGGTGAGGGAGAACGTCACCTTTGACCAGTTCCAGGACTATATCACCCGGAACTTTGTGTCAGCGAACGAGGAAGAGAGAATCAAGTACGATTTAGAGGGAACCCGGCAGAGAAGGAACGAAACGATAGTCACCTTCAACAGGCGGTACCTGGAGGCAAGCGTACGAGCATACCCCGAAGCGAACGAAGATAACCGCCGCACCATGTTGGGGATATATCTACGTGCCTTGATAGATCGCAGCTTGAGCAAGCGCATCGTTAGAAAAAGGGTGACTACACTGACGCGAGTGGTGGAAATTGCAGAAGAGGAAGAAACCTGCAATGACCTGCTGAGAGCAATGAAAATCGACGGGGGAAGGCGGGAAGAACAAATGGAGGTTGACCTAGTGGATCCGGTGGGGAAGGCGGAATTATGGGAGGCAATGGAGGGTCTGAAATGACAGATTGGACAACAAACAAAAATCGTCGAAAGACTTGCGGCCATGATAAGCAATCTGCAACTGCAGAATAATCTTCCGGCGCCCGTGACGAGAAAGACACCACCCCCACAGAAGGGAGCAACCCCGCCACCCAAGCAACTTAATCCGGGAGTGGGACGCAGATCGCCGAGAAGCGCGCAAACATTGCATGCTACAATTGTGGACAAATCGGCCATTATAAAAGTGACTGCCGTCAGGCAGTGCAACCAACCACACGAAGACCACAACCGCGACCACAGCCCCGATCACAACGACCACCCATGACCTGTTCCCAGTGAGGCAGAGAAGGACACATGGCCCGGAATTGTTTTAAGGTATATATGGCCCAGCAGACGACTCCTGCCATAACGACAAAATGTTTCGGGTGTGGTCGAGATGACCACTTCGCTAAGGACTGTCCACGTGGCGCTCGAGACCAGAGAACCTTCGGTGTGCACGGACAGCCCAATCGGCCAATGGCGCGACAAGAAATTAAGCGCCCACGAGTAGAAGAAAACTGGAATATGGAGATCGACGGAATCAATGATCATAGCCAGCCAGAACGAAAAACCACACCCCACGAGTGTTCGTGCAACGTCCGCATGGATTTAAACAATCGGATGCGCGGACGGGATGAATACGTCGATCGCGATGGTTTTGTGTTGACTGGGGGGGGGGGGGGGGGGGGATGGATGAAATGGGCCGTTATTCATACGGTGTCGGACACAATTCATCCTCCCGCCGGAACAGCTACGCCGAAGTCATCAATGGACGAAGGAGCCTGGGAAACGACGACCGAGAGAGCCGTTGGTGAAAGCACCGACCGAGCGGTTCTTAATCCGTCTAAAAATGGATAAAGATGGTCCATCGGATCGGGGTAAGTACCTACATGCCTTAGTGGATACTGGTGCTAGCACATCCTTGATTCGTAAGGATATATGGCGTAGCATGTTGAATGCTAGGCCATTGAAAAGAGCAAGAACGCTCTTAGCTGTAAATGGTTCCCCGATAAAGTTGTTGGGGGAAACACAAGTAAAATTCAAGAACGCCCGACCCATCCCTAGTACGATTGTGGCCAGAATGAGGCATGAATGTTTACTTGGAGCGGATGCTTTGCACCTGGGAAATGCAAAGATTGACTATCATGCCAAAATTGTAGTATGGTTTGGCCAGGTATATCCCTTTGAATATCCGCATAGAGAACAGACAAATTATGTCTATGCAAGCTGTAAGGAAACGACCAGATATAAAGATATCGACAAAGTCATGGCGGACTTTGCAGATATTTTTGATACGGCTCGTCCAAACACTTTAGGATTGGTTCCCAAAGTCAAGTGTATGGTACCGACAGGGGATGCCTATCCTATTAGGCAGAAAGCGTACCGTCTACCACTAGCCAAGCAATATATAGTCAAGAATCAAGTCGCTGAAATGCTGGCAGCGGGCGTCATAAGACCGTCGTCGTCCCCATGGGCGTCACCCATTACGTTGGTTCCTAAGAAGGACGGGGGGGGACGAGATTTTGTATTGACTATAGGAAATTGAACTCCGTTTGTCGTAAGGATAGCTATCCTTTGCCGAATATATCGGACATTTTTGATTCTATGGGCGGCGCTACGATCTTTTCAACTATGGACTTGAAGTCTGGGTATTGGCAGATACCAATGGACAGCCAAGACATAGCGAAAACAGCGTTCGTTTGCAGTCAAGGTTTGTTTGAATTTGTTCGGATGCCATTCGGTTTTGCGAACTCAGGTGCCGTATTTCAGAGGGCAATGAACGATATTTTCCGAGAATTCGTGGGAAAATGTCTACATGTTTTTGTCGACGATATAGTCATATATTCAAGAAACCCGGCTGAACATGCACATCATTTGCGTACAGTTATGCGTAGAATTCAAGAATATAATTTGCAAGTTAAAAAATCGAAATGCAATTTCGCCCAACCATCAGTTGATTTGTTAGGATATCGTATTTCAGCACAGGGAGTGGCTCCTCAGGTCCAGAAGGCCAAGGTCATAAGAGAAATGTCACCGCCATGCGACGTGGGTGAGGTGAGAAGTTTCCTGGGCGCTACAGGGTATTACCGCTCTTGTGTGCAAGGCTATGCCGAAATTGCTAAGCCTTTGATAGAATTGACTAAGAAATATAAACGTTTTGAGTGGGGTCAGGAAGAACAGCAAGCGTTTAAGAAATTGCAAAACTTGCTGTGTAGTGAGACGATTCTCACATATCCGAATTTGAATGCTCTGTATAGATTGTATACTGATGCGTCTAGCTATGCGATAGGTGCGATACTGGTACAGGTAGATGACAAGGGTATTGAGCGGGTGATTCAGTATGTCAGCTCTACTCTTAAAGACAGTCAGTTGAATTGGCCTGTGATAGAAAAGGAAGCTTATGCGGTAATATACGCGCTAAAGAAGCTTAGACCTTATCTATTTGGCGCGCAGTTTACCGTGTATACCGACCACAAACCCATAAAGAGTTTGTTTGTGGGTGAAGTTAAAACACGAAGGTGCAGCGCTGGGCGGTACTGATTGCCGAGTACGGATGTAAGATTGAATACATCCAAGGCTCGAAGAATATTCGAGCGGACATGTTGTCCAGATTACGTCGTCCGGTGGAAGTCGCGACGTTAGACACGGGCGATTTTGTGATACCAGACGTCGAAGAGGGAGTGTTACCTCACGTCCCTCTGGAAGGATTCGACATACCACATGACGAATTGTGTGCCGAGCAGACCAAGGAATACCCAGAGTTGTTAAAAAACACCCCGGAGGAGTATATGGTCAAGAATGGCATTTTGTATTCTTTAGTTACGCCTTCAGCGTTGGACGCTGAGTACCCCAGAATTGTCTTACCTACCCTGTTCCGTGAGAAAGTGCTCCGGATGGCTCATGAACGAACTGGTCACCAAGGTCTGCAGAAGACCATCGGTATGGTGAGGGATTCTTTTGTATGGACGTCTTTAAGAAAAGACGTAATTCGTATGCTTGAAACATGTACGAAATGCCAGGTCAACCGACCTGTCACTACCCGACCCGGGTATAGTGAAATGCCCATGGCCAATTATCCGAGTCAGATAATTGGAATGGATTTGATCGGTCCATTATTAGAATCAAACAAGGGTAATGTGTATATCATGACTGTGATTGATCACTGTTCTGCATGGGCGGAAGCATACCCAATCACGGCGAAGACATCTCAAAATGTGGAAGAAAAGTTCTTCAACAAGTATGTCGCGCGTCATGGCGTCCCTGAAATTGTGATAACCGATCAGGGTAAAGAATTTTGTTTTCATTCTCTAGAGGAGCGGTTCAAAGAACACGGTATCGACCATAGGCGGTCTAGCCCGTACCATCCGCAGACCAATGGACGTACTGAAAGATTCAACCGCACTCTTAAAGAGTTGATCCAGAAAGGGGTGAATAATGCCTCGAGGGCGTGGGAGGACGAGTTGGGTGCGGCTTTGACAGCGTACCGCAGTACTCGTCATTCAACGACCGGGTATACACCATTTTATTTGATGTATGGGCGACGGGCGAGATTGCCGAAAGCCATTCCCATCGATGCGTCGCAGGACCTTGGTGAGAGACTGACGTATCTCAACAACGCCTTGCTGCGTGCTCGTGAGGGGACAGCTAGATCTCGGGAGGTTCACAGGGAACAAGTTAATAAGCGTGCGAATGCTGGTGAATTTAAAGTGGGGGACTCGGTGGTCGTAAAAGCTGAGGAGAGGATGAAGTTGACCTCTCGCAGTGACCCCGATTATGAGATCTTTAAAGACCAAGTACTATACGCAGCGAGATTTGTGTTCTGATACGTGCAAATAATGCAACATATACTGACTAAAAAAATTACATTATCATCTTGTCATAGGATACAGATAATTTTGTAAATACTTCGTCGAAAGTGACCATTTTCGTACCCTTTCAAAAACGAAATAGAAACGGAAGTACTAGCGTCAATAGGGGATGTGACGTCATCGGAGGGACCTGTCTTTCTCTTCTCTTTCCTCGATAAAAATTTTAATTTCTCAAATAACATGAAGATTTCTCGGCATATTTTCCAGGCAGCATTCACTAGAATGAGTATGAACTCATATCTGAGGGAAATAGTGACTCCAGGCCTGAAGATGGCGATGATGTGCCAAATTTAGGCGTAGATCAGACCAATTTGAACCGCTACCAGATTTCGAACATGCACTAGCAGACGAGTTGAACTGGCATGGACGACAGAAACGTGCGACTTCAGAACGTAGACTGATCAGTAAATTACAAACGAGTTATTGTTTTTTCTATATGAGCTAATATTGTGTTATATCTGCCGCATTAAATTATAAAGTATCTATATATAGGCTGCGTATCAGAAAATGGACAATAATTTGCACCGTTTGTTTTAGTTTTAGTCAAAACTTACAAGTTGTGATAGGACAATGGTTGCTGTTGTAGTGACAAATACAAAACCTCCATACATGCATGGACCATGCTTCATTATTACAAACCAAAAACTAATTAATTGTTGCTTACAAACAGAAAACTTGAAGCGCTGCAAACACAGCCTGGGAAGTCGCTAGCTACGTTTTGTCTTACTACAATTACTGAAAGTATAGATATACTGGAGCCATACGCATTGTAGATATGGGATTGTCTTCTGGGGGGTCATGACCCCGGGGACATCTTATATTTGCAGTCCAAAACCCCCAGCGAAGAATATGACAAGACCCCCAGCAAAGAATATGACTATATTTTTGAATACCAGACGAGCTAGGGAACGGATAACACAATGAGCGAAAATGTATTAGTGCGATCTAGTGTGGGCATCAAGTCGATGCAAAACTGACACGAAAATATAGCTGATACAATAAGTGAAATGGGAATATGAAATTGGAATAGAATAGACTAAGACTTAGGGCAGTGAGCTGATGGAATCTATCAGTGGTTGAAAGATGAAAGCTGTTGCTGCAGGCGCGGCATAACCTTTTATAGTATTCAGCAGAAGTTATGACCAATAGTTTTCTAAATATTCAAGCAAGAGCGTCGGTAGAATGCTACGCACAGAGTGTACGTAGCACAGACTGAATGACTCATAGAATGACGTAGTAAACGTGGCGACGACCGACTTACCATAAGGACCGTAATAAGGTGACCGGGTTTCTATATTTCTATAGAGGCGACCCACGACACCAGATACGACACCAGATGTTGGTGAATCAGATGTACCACATGGTCACTACGTCATGGCACCCTTCTGAAATGCAGGCGTAGGCCTAATAAGCAAGGGGCTGGACGTGGGCATGATAGCGTCTGGCGCCAAGTAGATTAGAAAACCAGACGAAAAGTGGACAGAAGACGTTAGTCAGAATAAGATATTAAGAAACGATTAGCAATGATTGTCGAAGCAATGTCC
Organism: Chaetoderma sp. LZ-2023a; assembly: GCA_034401795.1. Classification (NCBI taxonomy): domain Eukaryota; kingdom Metazoa; phylum Mollusca; class Caudofoveata; order Chaetodermatida; family Chaetodermatidae; genus Chaetoderma; species Chaetoderma sp. LZ-2023a. The sequence continues at coordinate 251,220,686 of CM067369.1, forward strand.
ATCACTGTCAAGTTTGTGGGAGGTTATCGGATAGAATTCCACACTCATGAGTCAATTAGGCCGCTTTAACTTGTTCGGTGTTCTTTTCCTAAGAGAGAAAATCGGAGTTTGATTAGTCAGGATGACGTCACAATCAATGAGCATCGAATCAAACTCTGGAAAGAGGAACCCAAACGAACATGGTAGAGGGCTCTAGAGAAGTATAAAAAGTGGACTTTAACTTTTTAGAAAAATCTTGGTTCCGAAAATTATTGCGCTTAGGTAAACCTAGCCTCGAGTCCGTATAGTTCTGTGGAACTGAATTTGTCAAAATTCAAACAAGTTCTTGGTGAATGGTTTTAAGTAGCCAAGAACGGTTTTTGACGAAAATGATTTAGAGAATCGTGAAACGCAACTTTGTAATGATAGAATAACCAGTATTCGTATTGTATGAAAATCAGTTATTTCTATAGACGCGAGTGACAGTAAAAGTTACTCAAAGTATCTGGTGGTAGTATAAGCCACCCATAATTGATAGAGATTGGTGGTAGTATAAGCCACTCATATTTTTATTTAACAGGTTGTTTTTTATCGTGACAGCATAAGTCACACATATCCGTAGCCATATTAGACAGTCAAACTTAAGAGAATAAATTATCACTTCGATATTCTCGAAGCAAGAGTTTGGGTTGTGTATTGTCCAGTCTGGAAGCGACGGAAGACCACCATCCCGAGCCACCATCTTTTACCCGAGTCAGATCAGGCCCAGATTATCGAATACAAATATCGTCACCATCACCTTAGACGAGGCGAGCAGATAATCGTACTACTGCATCTTTGATAAGAGGTTGTCGCAGCAACCGGTACATCATATTCTTATCAGAAGTGTAGTAGATATATTTCTAAATTAGACCCGAAGATCGAAAATCTTCAGTGGCTTCGCCGTGCCAGGATTTATATATTCCAGGATTGGACACTGTGTGAACCGTGAGTACAATATATCAAAGTAACGACTGAGATAGACTGCCCAGAATGGCCCAACCACAAAACCCTACCAACCCGGGACTACCGCCAACCGACCGACAATTGAGACCCGAAACAGTGGCAGCCATGCGGGAAATGGGGACGGCAATGGCGGGAGCCATAGTACAAGGCGGGGACCGACGCGAGACCGAGAGAATATACAGGCGAGAAATCCGGGACGCTATAGAACGCATCCAACCCTGTGATGGAGTGGTACCGGAAGAGGTACGAGAGTTTTTGGACGCCACAAGGAGGGCGTGGGCGGCCAACGAGGGGCGACTTGAAGGCGTACCTGTCTACGTCATTACCCGAGCAGCCCGAGGACCATTAGCACGGGCACTGGACGGATTCCTTGCGGGGAAGGCGAGGGAGGACGTCACCTTCGAAGAGTTGCGGCAATACGTCACACTAAATTTTATATCCGCAAATGAAGGAGAGCGGATCAAATTCGATTTGGAGGGGACACAGCAACGCCGAAACGAGACAGTGGTCACGTTTAACAGACGGTATTTGGAGGCAAGCGTGCGCGCCTACCCTGAGGCGAACGCAGATAATCGCCGCACCGTCCTGGGCATTTATTTACGTGCCCTGAACGATAAAAACTTAAGCAAACGCATCGTCCGGAAAAGGACGACGACATTGGCGCGGGCCATCGAAATTGCCGAGGAGGAGGAGACCTGCAACGACCTGCTACGGGCAATGAAAATTGACGGTGGCAGGCGTGAAGAGCGGATGGAGATAGATATGTTGGAGCCAGCAGAGGAAAAAGAGGTGTGGAAAGTAGTGAGGGGGTTAAAATGCCAAATGGCGCAGCAGGCTAAAATGATCGAGCAGCTGTGCGGGTTGGTGAAGGATTTGCAAGCAGTGCAAGAACGACCTAAACCGGCAGCCCAACGTGCTGCACCCACGCAAAAAACAGCAACCCCGCCACCCAAGCAACTTAATCCGGGAGCGGGACGCAGATCGCCGAGAAGCACCGCAAACATTACCTGCTACAATTGTGGACAAATCGGTCACTATAAAAGTGACTGCCGTCAGGCAGTGCAACCAACCGCACGATGACTACATCCGCGACCACAGCCCCGACCGCAACGACCACCCATGACATGTTTCACATGTGGCCGAGAAGGACATACGGCCCAGAATTGTTTTGGGACGTATTGAGCCGGCAGGCGACTCCTGCCGTAACAATTAAATGTTTTGGGTGTGGTCAGGGTGGACACTTCGTTCGGGACTGCCCACAAGCACAGCATGGCGGAAACCATGCACCATCGAATTCATTAAATAACCGACCTCAACTCGCCGCAAAGAGACGACGAGAAGAAGACGTTAACTTGGACATTAACGAGATAAATGATCGACGTGCAGACGACCGACAAACTACACCTTGCGAGTGTGTGCGTAATGTTCGCATGGACCTGAACAATGCTAGACGCAACCGTGACGAATACGTCGATCGTGACGGGTTTGTGCTAACCAGCGAGGGGACAGATGAGATGGGCCGCTACTCATACGGTATCGGACACAATTCGCCCTCCCGCCGGAACAGCTACGCCGAAATAGTTAGTGGACGAAGGAGCCCGGGAAACGACGACGGAGAGAGCCGTTGGTGAGATCACCGACCGAGCGGTTCTTAATCCGTCTAAAAATGGATAAAGACGGTCCATCGGATCAGGGTAAGTACCTGCATGCCTTAGTGGATACTGGTGCTAGCACATCCTTGATTCGTAAGGATATATGGCGTAGCATGCTGAATGCTAGGCCATTGAAAAGAGCAAGAACGCTCTTAGCTGTAAATGGTTCCCCGATAAAGTTGTTGGGGGAAACACAAGTAAAATTCAAGAACGCCCGACCCATCCCTAGTACGATTGTGGCCAGAATGAGGCATGAATGTTTACTTGGAGCGGATGCTTTGCACCTGGGAAATGCAAAGATTGACTATCGGGCCAAAATTGTAGTATGGTTTGGCCAGATATATCCCTTTGAATATCCGCATAGAGAGCAGACAAATTATGTCTATGCAAGCTGTAAGGAAACGACCGGATATAAAAATATCGACAAAGTCATGGCGGACTTTGCAGATATTTTTGATACGGCTCGTCCAAACACGTTAGGACTGGTCCCCAAAGTGAGGTGTACGGTACCAACAGGAGATGCTTATCCTATAAGGCAAAAAGCCTACCGTCTACCGTTGGCCAAGCAGTATATAGTCAAGAATCAAGTGGCTGAAATGCTGGCAGCGGGCGTCATAAGACCGTCGTCATCGCCATGGGCGTCGCCCATTACGTTGGTCCCTAAAAAGGACGGGGGGAATAGATTTTGTGTCGACTACGGAAAGTTGAATTCTGTGTGCAAGAAGGATAGTTATCCACTGCCACACATAGCCGATATTTTTGATTCGATGTGTGGCGCAACGATATTTTCGACTATGGACTTGAAGTCTGGCTATTGGCAGATACCAATGGACAGCCAAGACATAGAGAAAACAGCGTTCGTTTGTAGTGAAGGCTTGTTCGACTTTGTTCGGATGCCGTTCGGTTTTGCGAACTCAGGTGCCGTATTTCAGAGGGCAATGAACGATATTTTTCCGAGAATTCGTGGGAAAATATCTGCATGTTTTCGTCGACGATATAGTCATATATTCGAGAAATCCGGCTGAGCATGCACAGCATTTGCGTAAGGTTATGCGTAGGATTCGAGAATACAATTTACAGGTTAAGAAAAAGAAATGCGAATTTGCCCGTAAGTCTGTGGACTTGTTAGGGTATCACATTTCTGCACAAGGAGTAGCTCCTCAGGTACAAAAGGTCAAGGTCATAAGGGAAATGTCACCACCCCGTGACGTGGGAGAGGTGAGAAGTTTCCTGGGCGCTACAGGGTATTACCGTTCTTGTGTGCAAGGCTATGCCGAAATCGCTAAGCCTTTGATAGAATTGACTAAGAAATATAAACGTTTTGAGTGGGGGCAGGAAGAACAGCAAGCGTTTGAGAAATTGCAAAACTTGCTGTGTAGTGAGACGGTTCTCACATATCCGAATTTGAATGCTCCGTATAGATTGTATACTGATGCGTCTAGCTATGCGATAGGTGCGATACTGGTACAGGTAGATGACAATGGTATTGAGCGGGTGATTCAATATGTCAGCTCTACTCTTAAAGACAGTCAGTTGAATTGGCCTGTGATAGAAAAGGAAGCTTATGCGGTAATATATGCGCTAAAGAAGCTTAGGCCTTATCTATTTGGTGCGCAGTTTACCGTGTATACCGACCACAAACCCCTAAAGAGTTTGTTTGTGGGCGAAGTTAAAAACACGAAAGTGCAGCGCTGGGCGGTACTGATTGCCGAGTATGGATGTAAGATTGAATACATCCAAGGCTCGAAGAATATTCGAGCGGACATGTTGTCCAGGTTACGTCGTCCGGTGGAAGTCGCGACGTTAGACACGGGCGACTTTGTAATACCAGACGTCGACGAGGGAGTGTTACCTCACGTCCCTCTGGAAGCATTCGACATACCATATGACGAATTGTGTGCCGAGCAGACCAAGGAATACCCGGAGTTGTTAAAAAACACCCCGGAGGAGTATATGGTCAAGAATGGCATTTTGTATTCTTTAATTACGCCTTCAGCGTTGGACGCTGAGTACCCCAGAATTGTCTTACCTACCCTGTTCCGTGAGAAAGTGCTCCGGATGGCTCATGAACGAGCTGGTCACCAAGGTCTACAGAAGACCATCGGTATGGTAAGAGATTCTTTTGTATGGACGTCTTTAAGAAAAGACGTAATTCGTATGCTTGAAACATGTACGAAGTGCCAGGTCAACCGACCTGTCACTACCCGACCCGGGTATAGTGAAATGCCCATGGCCAATTATCCGGGTCAGATAATTGGAATGGATTTGATCGGTCCATTATTAGAGTCGAATAAGGGTAACATGTATATCATGACGGTGATCGATCACTGCTCTGCTTGGGCAGAAGCATATCCGATTGCAGCGAAGACATCTCAAAATGTGGAAGAAAAGTTCTTCAACGAGTATGTCGCGCGTCATGGCGTCCCTGAGATTGTAATAACCGACCAGGGTAAAGAATTTTGTTCCCATTCTCTGGAGGAGCGGTTTAAGGAACACGGTATCGACCATAGACGGTCTAGCCCATACCATCCGCAGACCAATGGACGTACCGAGAGATTCAACCGCACTCTTAAGGAGTTGATCCAGAAAGGTGTGAACAATGCCTCGAGGGTGTGGGAGGACGAGTTGGGTGCGGCTTTGACAGCGTACCGCAGTACTCGTCATTCAACGACCGGGTATACACCATTTTATTTGACTTATGGGCGACGGGCGAGATTGCCGAAAGCCGTTCCAATCGATGCGTCACAGGACCTTGGTGAGAGGCTGACGTATCTCAACAACGCCTTGCTGCGTGCTCGTGAGGGGACAGCTAGATCTCGAGAGGTTCACCGGGAACAAATTAATAAGCGTGCGAACGCTGGTGAGTTTAAAGTGGGGGACTCGGTGGTCGTAAAAGCTGAGGAGAGGATGAAGTTGACCTCTCGCAGTGACCCCGAGTATGAGATCTTTAAGATCAATGGACCTGTGGCGCACGTCCGCCATCAGAGGTCTGGTACGGTGCGTGTAGTTAATGTATGTAAGTTGCGCATAGTCGACTCAGAAATGTGCTGGGACGCGGTACGACCACGCCCCATTCGTAACCCTACCAAGGGGACGAAGGCTAGCCATCACCCCAGGGCGATGTTGCCCGAGCCAGAACCTATGGTCACCGACGCAGATACGACACCCCAGGTTTGTAAGAAGCGGCCAGCTTCGGATATGGAACCAGAGGTGCGTACAGGGGGTAAGAGGGTTGACCGGAAAAGGGTGCAACCCAGTACGAATCGCAGTCGAAACCATGAGTCACCAAGTGACGTCATCGGAACTCCTAGGCCCATGGTGATTGACGCTCCAGAGGCGGCACCAGAGCTGCTCTCGGAACCAATGGAGATGCTTCCATCGCATCCGTATATGCTGCGCAAGCGCAGACATATACCAGATGACGATTATGACAGCAAGCAACTCAGGTTAGACTTGAAGCGAAGGCAAGGGTATGGGCGGGAGAACGAATCCGGTAACAAGCGACTCCGAATTGGCGTAATAGACTCCGCCCTTTACGATGACGTGCTATACGCTGATTTCGTCAGTCGTGTAAATGCCGTTATTCAGCGGCACAACCGCCGATAGTGTGTATTGTATCGCTATACTGTAACATCGCAAATAGCCAGTACGTAAAATATCGTAACAATTAAGACTAACTTTGTTCGCAAGATACTAAAATGTATTCATTTAAATTGTGTATAATGGCGTTGTGGTTTAGCATGGTATCAAGTATATGCAAGGACTCGAGTATACACCGCCTGCCGAATGGCGTCATGATAACTAAGCCGGAGACTGTGTCAGTGATACGGGCCGAATGGACCGTGATAGTATCCATCGACCATCCTTACCTACCCGCGGAGTTCCTGGGACGGTTGGCCCAAATGGCCAGTCTCGCCGCTAGCATGGGTACCAAAACAGCGTTTTTGAGTGGGAACGATATATACGGATTACAGCATCGAATACGGGGGGTAAGAAATATGGCAAGCCAAACACAGCAAACCATGAGTTGTCGAAGTGGCGCTAGGCAGAAGCGGGGGTTATTTAACCTTGTGGGCGACATCGCATCATCGCTGTTCGGTACCGCTACATCTGGGGATATAGACGCCATACCAGATGTGGTAAGGAGGGCGATGACGAGGATGAACAAAGTGGTGCATTTTACCAACCAGTTGACGTCGCACGTCAAATTAGCTTTCCGAGATATTGGTATGAACATGGACCGTATTAACGAGTTAGGCGACAACTTGGCCAGTGCAACGAGCAACATGAGCCGAGCGCTCAGGCAGCAGGGGATTCGATTGTTGGAACTCTATGCGTTGGTACGGTTAGGACATGTTATAGACTCGGCTGAACACGTGGTCTATGACTACCAGAAGGCAGCCGAACGATTCCATAGGCAAACGGCATCCTTATAGTTGGGTCGTCTAACGGAGGAACTTTTTAGTCCCGAGGATCTGACGTCCGTATCGAAACAGGTTAGTGCGGAATATAGGCTGATAAGACCGTATCAGTGGTATTACAGATATGTAGTGGTATATCCATTGTGGCAGGACGAATCGAAACTTCATTATGTGGCGACACTACCGTTAATTGACAGAGGACAATATATAGAATATGGACTACACTCATGGCCTGAACCACTGGCCAAGACAGGGTATTACATGCAAGTGATGCTGGCCCGTACCAGCATTGGTCTAGATACCAAGACTGGGTGGTACTTTACTGCGTCGGCGTGTCGTGGTGCCGACCCTAGGGTGTGCCAGGGACAACTACGGGTCGACAAGACCCACGTGCCCTGTATTGTGAGTGTACTGACAAATGCGACTGATAGCAACTGTAATATTCAACTAACGAAGTCAAACGTAACCATTAGTAAATTATTTGCCAACTAGAAAATCGGAGTAGTGTTGCAAACGTTCGGCGAGACGGTGGAAATTCATTGCGACGGACGACTGACGGACCGATGTATGGTGAGTAATGGTGTGTATGCATTGATGTCTGGAAAATGCGGGTATAGTGGGAGGGGCTGGCGATTCGAGCCTGTGGCGTCTTATAGTCGGACATACACTCGAATAGGCCTAGCCATTGAAATGCCCCATTTGGATGTGTCTGGCGTTCTAAATCAATCTATGGTAGTTGACCATTTAAAGCCACAACCGTGGAACCATTTACAAAAGTCTAAGTACGTGCCGCTAGCACCGTTATCCATGATCGACCCAGTGATGGTCGATGGCATTGGGGTACATTCTTTCGTAACATATTCAACGGGTTCCTTCGTAGTTGTGTTAGTAGTTGTGCTTATATTATACAAATGTGGCGTGTTATCACGCATGTGGAATGCGCTTAAATGCAAGCCACGTGCGGCCCATAAATGCAAGCCACGTGCGGCCCATAGTAGTGAACCGCATATCATTGCACCAACTATTCAGACCCAGCAGCCCCGGAGAACTGCAGCTCTACCGGAGCCGCTGCGGATGGCAGCCGGGTCGTCGCCTAATGCTGACGCCAGGACTGAGATCGACCCGATGGCTGCCGACTGGATAGAGATGGAGATGTACGTTGACGTGGTGGATCCTAACGTGAGCATAAACCGCTTGGAGGTATCACCATGACATTTTGGCACTAACTTTATATGTTTCTACTGGAACAATAATTGGTGAATATTAATAATTATGGCGCGAACTTTATCATGATACCGTACTGTGTACTGCTTTATTAATAGGAAAAATTCACATGATCTGTAATGGTATTTGCACTGTAGGATTAAGGTTTTGAACTATAATGTTGTGTCGTGTGACGACGAATCATTACGACACGCGAAAAGTGTGTCGCTGCTGACCATGTTGTCGCTGCTGGCAGTAGCGGCAGTTTATATTAATACATTATGTAATATATATTCACTTGTTTTAAACTGTACCGATTGCTCGCTTTTATTGTTAAGTTACGCGTGGATCGAGGTTATCGACCACGGTTTAATGATGTTATTAATGTGTTTCCGGGGGCAGTCTTTTGCTACCCGGACATGTATGTTTGTATAATTATCAACCATACACTAACGAACACTACTAATGTATTTCCGAGCATTCCGCTACTCGGACAAGTATTGGTGTATAATATATTGCCATGTATTATTAATTTCTTGACCAATTGGATGAATATCAGGTGGTTTCCGTTCAGGCTGCTGGTATTGGTTTGGGTTGTTGATAGTCCACAACGAGTTAGTTGACACTCTCTTTTAAGGCCTTAAGAGAGATGGTCAAATAACTTTGGTTAAGGGGCGTATGTAGATATGGGATTGTCTTCTGGGGGGTCATGACCCCGGGGACATCTTATATTTGCAGTCCAAGACCCCCAGCGAAGAATATGACAAGACCCCCAGCAAAGAATATGACTATATTTTTGAATACCAGACGAGCTAGGGAACGGATAACACAATGAGCGAAAATGTATTAGCGCGATCTAGTGTGGGCATCAAGTCGATGCAAAACTGACACGAAAATATAGCTGATACAATAAGTGAAATGGGAATATGAAATTGGAATAGAATAGACTAAGACTTAGGGCAGTGAGCTGATGGAATCTATCGGTGGTTGAAAGATGAAAGCTGTTGCTGCAGGCGCGGCATAACCTTTTATAGTATTCAGCAGAAGTTATGACCAATAGTTTTCTAAATATTCAAGCAAGAGCGTCGGTAGAATGCTATGCACAGAGTGTACGTAGCACAGACTGAATGACTCATAGAATGACGTAGTAAACGTGGCGACGACCGACTTACCATAAGGACCGTAATAAGGTGACCGGGTTTCTATATTTCTATAGAGGCGACCCACGACACCAGATACGACACCAGATGTTGGTGAATCAGATGTACCACATGGTCACTACGTCATGGCACCCTTCTGAAGTGCAGGCGTAGGCCTAATAAGCAAGGGGCTGGACGTGGGCATGATAGCGTCTGGCGCCAAGTAGATTAGAAAACCAGACGAAAAGTGGACAGAAGACGTTAGTCAGAATAAGATATTAAGAAACGATTAGCAATGATTGTCGAAGCAATGTCCATCACTGTCAAGTTTGTGGGAGGTTATCGGATAGAATTCCACACTCATGAGTCAATTAGGCCGCTTTAACTTGTTCGGTGTTTTTTTCCTAAGAGAGAAAATCGGAGTTTGATTAGTCAGGATGACGTCACAATCAATGAGCATCGAATCAAACTCTGGAAAGAGGAACCCAAACGAACATGGTAGAGGGCTCTAGAGAAGTATAAAAAGTGGACTTTAACTTTTTAGAAAAATCTTGGTTCCGAAAATTATTGCGCTTAGGTAAACCTAGCCTCGAGTCCGTATAGTTCTGTGGAACTGAATTTGTCGAAATTCAAACAAGTTCTTGGTGAATGGTTTTAAGTAGCCAAGAACGGTTTTTGACGAAAATGATTTAGAGAATCGTGAAACGCAACTTTGTAATGATAGAATAACCAGTATTCGTATTGTATGAAAATCAGTTATTTCTATAGACGCGAGTGACAGTAAAAGTTACTCAAAGTATCTGGTGGTAGTATAAGCCACCCATAATTGATAGAGATTGGTGGTAGTATAAGCCACTCATATTTACTTAGAGTTTTATTTAACAGGTTGTTTTCTATCGTGACAGCATAAGTCACACATATCCGTAGCCATATTAGACAGTCAAACTTAAGAGAATAAATTATCACTTCGATATTCTCGAAGCAAGAGTTTGGGTTGTGTATTGTCCAGTCTGGAAGCGACGGAAGACCACCGTCCCGAGCCACCATCTTTTACCCGAGTCAGATCAGGCCCAGATTATCGAATACAAATATCGTCACCATCACCTTAGACGAGGCGAGCAGATAATCGTACTACTGCATCTTTGATAAGAGGTTGTCGCAGCAACCGGTACATCATATTCTTATCAGAAGTGTAGTAGATATATTTCTAAATTAGACCCGAAGATCGAAAATCTTCAGCATGTTCAAGACAGATGCTGTCCCGACGATGTCCCGCCTGGTTAATCATTTGTAGCCGAGCATACCTGAAGTCTGTGTAACCGCTTAGGCAAATCTGCTGGAGAAGTCGCCTTCAGGTCCAGTATTTGAATCCCCTTGTGTACACCGTTTATACGAAACTGGCAGAGATTGTCAGTACGTAGTAGAATGTATAGCCTATTTTGTTTCCATGATTTAAGCACAGGTGGACATGTATGTTTTTCATGCGCCTTGTACTGTCTAGAAGTGTAAATGTGTATATATGTATAATATGGTATTATGAATACATAAGATGTATAGATATATGTATCCATCATATCTACATGACAAGTCACATAAGTTCCGTAACCGGAAAAGTGACGGTTAGTTTTAAACTCAAATATGTTGACCAACAAAATGCCATACAGGCCTTATACGTCGTAATGATTCCGTAACCAAACCGTACCGGTCAATCCATATCTAGCCTATTGGAGAGTCCATACCCTACATCTGGTTGATGATGATTTGGGTGGCTAAAAAGGACAGAGAGGCTGTGTCACTAAAACGGACAAAGAGGGCGTGTCATCTAACATAAATCATCATCATCATCTACGAAGCATGAAGCTGGAATAGTCCATCAAGTGTACAATCATAATTGAGATAAAAACTCCATCATGAAGCTGGAATAGTCCGTCAAGTGTACAAATTGTATGTCTGATAGATGCACTATTTAATAATCATTCTGTCGATTCTATTGAAAATTTTGAAACTAATTTGACTGTGCGCTGCCTATGGCAGAAGCAGCACTCAGTCAAATTAGTTTCAAAATATTCATTAGGTTAGCTGAGGTTACCTGTGTGGGTATGTACCTTGATAATGGTATTCTAGGGATTCAGGGTTCGATCGATTCCAGCGCAGGCAAATCTTGTGTGGAGCTTACCAAAAATGGACACGGCATAGCTAGAAATGTATCTCTGTTATTGGTACCCCCACCATTATCTCCATCAGCCTTTTTTACTGTCATCATTATCGGTCGCAATCAACATTGTAAGCCACATAATTGTTACTCTCATCATGCCAATATTGTCATCACCATCATTGTCACTCATCATCATAGTACGATAGTCATCACCATCATCACAATCATTGTCACTGCCTTTGGTCTTATCATCATCATTGTCACTCTCTTGATAGAACTTTCCTATCATCCTCATCATCACCTTCATTATTGTCAATACTAACACCGTACACGCATTGTGATTGAGCTCATAAAATTGTGATATACCAGTATTTATTTCAAGCGTTTCAAGCCGTTGCTTGGTGTGAGTATGCAACATGTGTCACTGTGTGTGTGGCCACAGTAGATCATTAGGTGGTGCTTTGGACTTCGGGGGATAACAAAGGGAGTTCGGATTGGCTGCTCATAAACCAGTCAGTCATTCGTTCTCTCTTTAATTTCACCTGGGTTCACTTTCTGCAGAGACCACCACGTATCAGAAATGAGGTCGGTGCCAATGACTCGGGTGGGCGTGTGCCGTCAAGATGGTTTATCCTATTATGAAGAATCATTGATTTAAACAAAATGGATACCTCTCCGACTTCTTTCATTTTCTCTAGTATTAGGCTCAATGAGAAACGATATTACCATTGTGGCACGTTTGACCATACTTAGAGCTAGTGACTTTAAACTTGGTGAGTCTTCATATTTCAGAGTGATAAATTGTACAAGTTGAGAATATTGACAAGATGCAACTTGAAATCAAGGACAAAATATAAGCCCATGATATTAGGCCTATAATAAAGTAAGACTTGTCTAGATAGCATGGATTGGCACAGATTAGCAAATGCTTAGCGAAAGATGAAAAATCTAATGTTTATTTGCAAACCAAGATGACTATTTTTGACAATTTACCAATGATATCACTGGTTCCATAAACTAACCAGTTATTTCAGTGGTAAATTTTCTAAAATAGTCTTCTTGGTTTGCAAATAGGCATTTATGAAGAGGACTACTGGTACACAACACTAATGGAAATATTACAACATCTAGTATAGGCTATTGAGAGCAATAGATACTGGGATTGCCAGAGCGAACTGGGTCATATACAGTGTACATGTCCATTTGCTGACCAAGATTCCAGAAGACAATTTTTGAAGATTTACCAATTTAATGACTGTTTTGGTAATCTAACCTGTCATTCCAGTGTTAAACTTTCAAAAATAGTCTTTAGTTGGTCTACAAATGGAGATTATCAAGGCAACTACAGACATGACAGAATGATGCAATGGTAACATTTAAAAAATATATTTATTCACACTATTGACAACAATATATATTGGGGTGAGGGAACTAAGCTATGAACAGTGTACTGGTGTGTCCATTTGCTGACCAAGACTCCAAGAGATTACATCTTAAAATTTACCACTGGAGAGACTGGTTTTGTAACCCAACCAGTGATTCCAGTGGGAAAATTTCAAAAATAGTCTGTTGATTTGTAAATGGACATTTATCAAGACCACTGCAGAAGCGCTAATGATGGAAAGGTTGACCAGCATCTAGTATATTTATTCATCATGAGGCAATGAGCACGATACACTAATTAATACATATATTGGGATGCGTAAAATGAGTTATATTTTTTTTAATTGTTCATAATACATTGGTTGTCAATTTGGGGACCCAGATTCCAAGAATATTTTTTTAAATTTACCACCGTAATGGTTCAGTTATCTAGCCAGTCATTCCAGTGGTAAATTAAAAAAAATAATCTCTTGGTCGGCACAAAGATATTCTTCAAGATCACTTCAGATGACGTCTTTGACTGCCTAGACCATTAAAGGGGTTACTTTAGCTATTAAATTATTACTAGGCCACAAATTATAATTCACACTTGTCAATTTGCCTTGCTAGCTAACAGTGGTAACAGGCTAGTGTTAATTTCTGTGAATGACACATGTAGGTAAAACTTTTCTCACTTTGTGACCAAGGATGCGTCACATCCACCTTGCAAATCTTATGCCGTAGCAACCATCCGCCATCCGTCCATCAACTTTTGTTTTCAAACACTACTCCTCATTAACCACTTGGCCGATTTCAACCAAATTTGGCTGGAAGGACCCTATGGTTGTAGGCTCCAGAACCACAGTTAAGAATTTTTATTCATTAATTTTTGGGGTGAAAATCTGATTTTATGAAAAATGTACCGGAAATTGTCAAAATGACAAAACATACTTTTGTAAAAACACAATCTTAGATTTTATGAAAAAAACCTATAACTGCTTGACATATTTCAACCAACTTTGGCTAGAGTGACCCTATCATGGTAGAATCCAGAACTTATATTCTGAATTTTGATTGATCAATTTTTTGGGCGAGTCTTAGAATTTCCAAAAATTATCCATCATGTCTCTTTAAATGCAAATGGTTCAAATGCTAATGGTCCAGGTGAGCGCCACAGCTCCTTGGGCCTCTTGTTTTTTTAATTCTGGGTGTGGTGTGGACTGTTGGTGAAGCATGGTGTGTGTGTGCGTGTTGAAGGTGGTTGGGTGGGGGCTGTGGCTTGTCGGTTGTTAAGCCTACTCTTCCTGGCAGCAACCAATTTCATTAGGATCAGACATACTCAAACTGATGATCAGTGTAATATTTTATTACTTAACAGAGAGGTCAGTGTTCTCTGAAAAAAGAGAGGAAGTATGACCACTGCACAGGCAATCTGTTGAATATTTTGAAAATACTTTTACTGGAACCTGTTGCTGCAACAGCTACCAGTCAAACATTTTTCTAAATGTTCAATAAGTTTAAATTCTGTTGTAACTAATAGGTCACAATGCATAATTATGCCCCTCCCCTCCCTTAACACCCTCGTTGCATCACACAGCGCTCGTGTCTCTGCTGCAAATGACTCAGACGATTGACCTAAATTACTGGTTTGAACTAGATAGACGAGCTAGACAGCTGTTTATAATTCTTGATGTCATGATTTTACGTTATATTTAGACAAAGGGCATAAGTAGTGGAAGGCCAAGTAGTATTTTTTGTTTCTTGCGGTTTTTGTTGGCGAGAAAGTGGGAGGGGAGGGGGGGGCTGTCTAGGTTTAGGCCTAATCGGGGTGCACATTTTTTCATAATTAATCCATAAAGGCATTCCAAGTTATAACCAGCCAGTATAGATATTTGTGCTTCTCGAAAGCAATCTGCGCCGAAATGCGGAGAGCAGACGACGCTGTTGTACTGCGCCATCTTGGGTTCGCGGAAATCGACTCTCTTTGTGTGTAATTTACCACTACACCATAGCCTATAAATTTTATTTGTTCGTGAAAATATGCAGCGAACTTCCATTTGTTTTGTTTGCAGTATTACCGCAGCTATAAGCCACACAACGGTTAGGCATATTTGACAATCCGCGATCGCGCAACAGGGTCACAATGACTTATTCACACTGTCGAGGGGCCCGATAACGATAGGTCCCTCCGATGACGTCATACGATATAGAGCTTTTCTATTTCGTTTTTTTCGAGGACAACACAGAATTGCAAAATACAACGTAAAACAGAGTAATATTTTAAAATAAAACATTTTATTATATTATTTATTGCACAATCTTGTATATTAAACCTACTTTTGCTACCGTTGTGCTTGGTCTTTAAGATCAACGGACCTGTGGCGCACGTACGCCATCAGAGGTCTGGTAAGGTGCGTGTAGTTAATATATGTAAGTTGCGCGTAGTCGACTCAGAAATGTGCTGGGACGCAGTACGACCACGTCCCATTCGTAACCCTACCAGGGGGACGAAGGCTAGCCATCACCCCAGGGTGATGTTGCCCGAGCCAGAACCTATGGTCACCGACGCTGATATGACACCCCAGGCTCGTAAGAAGCGGCCAGCTTCGGATATGGAGCCAGAGGTGTGTATGGGGGGTAAGAGTGTTGACCGGAAAAAGGTTCAACCCAGTACGAGTCGCAATCAAAACCATGAGTCACTGAGTGATATCATCGACACTCCTAGGCCTATGGTGATTGACGCTCCGGAGGCGGCACCAGAGCTGCCACCTGAACCAATGGAGACGCTTCCATCGCATCCTTATATGCTGCGCAAGCGCAGACATATACCGGATGACGATTTTGACAGCAAGCAACTTCGGTTAGACTTGAAGCGAAAGCAAGGGTATAGGCGGGAGAACGAATCCGCTAACAAGCGACTCCAGATTGGCGTGGTAGACTCCGCCTCTTACGATGGCACGCTACACGCTGAATTCATCAGTCGTATAAATGCCGTTATTCAGCGGCACAACCGCCGATAATGTGTTCAGCGGCACAACCGCCGATAGTGTGTATTGTATCGCTATAATTAACATCGCAAATAGCCAGTACATAAAGTATCATAACAATTAAGACTAAATTCGTTCGCAAGATACTAAAAATGTATTCGTTTAAATTGTGTATAATGGCGTTGTGGTTTAGCATGGTATCAAGTATATGCAAGGACTCGAGTATACACCGCCTGCCGAACGGCGTCATGATAACCAAGCCGGAGGCTGTGTCGGTGATAAGGGCCGAATGGACCGTGATAGTATCCATCGACCATCCTTACCTACCCGCAGAATTCATGGGATGGTTGGCCCAAATGGCCAGTCTCGCCGCTAGCATGGGTACCAAAACATCGTTTTTGAGCGGGAACGATATATATTCGGATTACAGCATCGAATACGGGGGGTAAGAAAGATGGCGCACCGAACACAGCAAACCATGGATAATCGAAGTGGCGCTAGGCAGAAGCGAGGGTTATTTAACTTTGTGGGCGACATCGCATCATCGCTGTTCGGTACCGCTACATCTGGGGATATAAACGCCATACAAGATGTGGTAAAGAGGGCGATGACGAGGATGAACAAAGTGGTGCATTTTACCAACCAGTTGACGTCGCACGTCAAATTAGCTTTCCGAGATATTGGTATGAACATGGACCGTATTAACGAGTTAGGCGACAACTTGGCCACTGCAATGGGCAACATGAGCCGAGCGCTCAGGCAGCAGGGGATTCGATTGTTGGAACTCTATGCATTGGTATGGTTAGGACATGTTATAGACACGGCTGAACATGTGGTCTATGACTACCAGAAGGCAGCCGAACAGTTCCATAGGCAAACAGCATCCTTGGAGTTGGGTCGTCTAACGGAAGAACTTTTTGGTCCCGATGATCTGACGTCCGTGGCAAAACAGGTTAATGCGGAATATAGGCTGGTGAAACCGTATCAGTGGTATTACAGAAATGTAGTGGTATATCCATTGTGGCGGGACGAGTTGAAGCTCCATTATGTGGTGACACTACCGTTAATTGACGGAGGACAATATATCGAATATGGACTACACTCATGGCCTGAACCACTGGCCAAGACAGGGTATTACATGCAAGTGATGCTGGCCCGTACCAGCATTGGTCTAGATACCAAGACTGGGTGGTACTTTACCGCATCAGAGTGTCGTTGTGCTGACCCTAGGGTGTGCCAGGGACAACTACGGGTCGACAAGACACACGTGCCCTGTATTGTGAGTGTATTGACAAATGCGACTGATAGCAACTGTAATATTCAACTAACGAAGTCAAACGTAACCACTAGTAAATTATTTGCCAATGAGAAAATTGGAGTAGTGTTGCAAACGTTCGGCGAAACGGTGGAAATCCATTGCGACGGACGACTGACGGACCGATGTAGGGTGAGTAATGGTGTGTATGCATTGATGTCTGGAGAATGCGGGCATAGTGGGAGGGGCTGGCGATTCGAGCCTGTAGTGTCTTATAGTCGGATGTACACTCGAATAGGCCTAGCCATTGAAATGCCCCACTTGGATGTGTCCGGCGTTCTAAATCAATCAATGATAGTTGACCATTTAAAGCTACAACCGTGGAACCATTTACAAAAGTCTAAGTACGTGCCGCTAGCACCATTATCCATGATCGACCCAGTGATGGTCGATGGCATTGGGGTACATTCTTTCGTATCATATTCAACGGGTTCCTTCGTAGTTATGTTAGTAATTGTGCTTATATTATATAAATGTGGCATGTTATCACGCGTGTGGAATGCGCTTAAAGGCAAGCCACGTGCGACCCATAAATGCAAGCCACGTGCGGCCCATAGTAGTGAACCGCATATCATTGCACCAACTATTCAGACCCAGCAGCCCCGGAGACCTGCATCTCTACCGGAGCCACTGCGGATGGCAGCCGGGTCGTCGCCTAATGCTGACGCCAGGACTGAGATCGACCCGACGGCTGCTGAATGGATAGAGATGGAGACGTACGTTGACGTGGTGGATCCTAACATAAGCATAGACCGCTGGGATGTATCACCATGACATTTTGGCACTAACTTTATATGTTTCCACTGGAACAGTAATTGGTGAATATTAAATGTTGTAGCACGAACATTAGTATGGTGCCATGTTGGTACTGTATTATTTAATAGGAGAAATTCACATGATCTGTAATGATATTTGCACTGTAGGATTAAGGACTGACATTTATGGTGACGTCGTCACGATCAGATGATGTCATTAGAGCAATTGATTGTGGTATATTATACTATTGTATTGCTTGATTGATCGTATTGTTCTCTATGTTAAGTTATGCGTGGATCGAGGTTATCGACCACGGTTTAATGATGCTATTAATGTGTTTCCGGGGGCAGTCTTTTGCGCACGATATTCTGCTACCCGGACATGTATGTTTGTATAATTATCAACCATACACTAACGAATACTACTAATGTATTTCCGAGCATTCGGCTACTCGGACAAGTATTGATGTATAGTATATTGACCTGTAATGTTAAGTTGTTGATGATTGGACGACTATCGGGTGGTATCCGTTTAGGCTGCCGGTATAGGTTTGGGTTGTTGATAGTCCACAACGAGTTAGTTGACACTCTCTTAAGGCCTTAAGAGAGATGGTCAATTAACTTTGGTTGAGGGGCGTATGTAGATATCGGATTGTCTTCTGGGGGGTCATGACCCCGGGGACATCTTATATTTGCAGTCTAAGACCTCAGTGAATTACTATATTTGAATACCAGGCGAGCTAAGGAACAGATAACCCAATGAGCAGGAAAATAATAGCGTGATCTAGTGTGTGCATCAAGTCGATGCAAAACTGACACGAAAATGTAGCTGAAACAATAAGTGAAATTGGAATAGAATAGACTAAGACTTAGGGCAGTAAGCTGATGGAGTCTGTCGGTGGTTGAAAGATGAAAGTTATTGCTGCAGCGGCGGCATAACCTTTTATAGTATTCAGCAGAAGTTACGACCAATAGTTTTCTAAATATTCAAGCAAGAGCGTCGGTAGGGTGCTACGGACGGAGTGTACGTAGCACAGACTGAATGACTCATAGAATGACGTAGTAACGTGGCGACGACCGACTTACCATAGGACCGTGATAATGTGACCGAGTTCTATATTTCTATAGAGGCGACCCACGACACTAGATACGACACCAGATGTTGGTGAATCAGATGGGCCACATGGTCACTACGTCATGGCACCCTTGTAAAATGCAGGCGCAAGCCTAATAAGCAAGGGGCCGGACGAGGACGTAATAGCGTCTGGCGCCAAGAAGATTAGAAAACCAGACGAAAAGTTGACAGAAGACATCCGTCAGGATAAGATATTGATCGGCCAAATGATGAAAAGTTGACAGAAGACGTCCGTCAGAATAAGATATTGATTGGCCAAACCGCAGATGCTAGGAAGAAATGATGTCATAATCCAATGGGAACCAAGAGCAACCTCCGGCGGTACGAAACCAAGATGGATGGAGAACACAATAAAAATAGTACATAAGGGGGACTTTAACTTTAATCGAGATTCCGGTCCGCCTCGCACCTCGTGCAAAGTTCTTGCTGAATGTGTTTTCAGTAGGCAAGAGCTAGTTGAATAGCATACCAGCCGAGTCTGGGAGTAATGTTAGTTGAGCTAGGACGTATAGATTAGAAAGTCAACCAAGTAGGACAATTTAGTTAAACTATAAAGTCACTTGATTAATCGTATTTCTTGGTAGTAAAAACCACCATTTTAACATAACATATATACAAGTTAGAATTTAAAGAATAAAATTATCACCTTGTGATTATACAACAAGGCAAGAGTTCGTGTCTTCGATAGAGTTACTCTGGCATCTACGGAAAACCACCTTAGCTTACCATCATCTTCTTCGAAATAGGATAGTCAGATCAGGCCCGGATACAAAACAAAATATCGTTACATTCTATCATCAACGAGGCGAGCGTGTATCCATCACTTTCGTCATCGGTGAGACCGGTTGTCGCAGCAACCACACATACAGGCCTTACCGAAGTCGTGAGCGATAATAGTTAGTTAGAATCAAGAAGATAAGACGTCAGAAATCTTCAATATGTCTATTAACTGTTGGACTGCTGGAAGCGGATAATAATTCCAATTGGCAATGACACTGGATTGGCTGAGTATTTTAGAAAAAATTTGACTGAAAGTTGTTTGTGGCTTAGCCACCGACAACGTTCGGTCAAATTGTTTTAGAGGTACTCAGCATACCCTGAGTTAGCCTCCATGGAAAATGTAGACTGCAGAGGCTTGGCAGCGACACAGTTAACTATATGTATATGTAGGACTATAACATGTTAACCTTATGTATTCAGTATTCTCATGTTCTATATTGTTGTTATATGTTATATGTATGGGTCCACCGCCACATAGGCTCTGCCTTTGGTGGACTACCTGTTGTGAAACTGTAAATGTATATTCTATATCAAAATAAATAATCTTGAACTTGAACTATTATATATGTCATAATATATTGTGCAATTAATGTTTATATGTTAGGGGTCCACCACTTCATAGGCTTGCCTTTGGTGGACTGCCTGTTGTAATCTCTAATACTGACGACTAAATACGAAAATAAATAATCTTGAATCTTGAATATTGATCTCATCACTGGTGACTACAAGAGCGGGCTGCTTGGAGGAGATTTACACATGCCAATAAGAAAAATATAAAATTTTTAAATTCTTTACGGCATTCTATCGTATTTATTTGCAATTAACGTTGTCTTACATATTTACATCACTATTCCGATGGTGACAATACGGGATCATGAAAAGAGACACCAGAGGCTCTGTCCAAAGACCTTTTAAACTTGGTATATATTCTTATGTATTGTGTTTCCGGGATAGGCATTGAATAGTCCACACGGGCCGGACGGGGAATTACCCGGAATACGATGGACTCGCTATGCTCAGCCACTACGTTAGAGTTACAGAGATGGACGAAGTTAAGCATTTTGCCTATTGTGTGTTCATTTTGAAATATGATACCCTATCCTACTGCTGGGGTTGCTTCCAAAAGGTGTCAAGAGCAGTTTTAAAGGCATTTACGGGTTTTGATTCGATCACATTTTCTGGTATGTTATTCCATTCGTTCACAACTCTGTAACTGAAATTTTTTTGCCTGATTTGTGTTCGACATCGAGGTTTGAAGAACTTTAGGCTATAACCTCGCTGTCCAGATCGTTCTACCAATGAAAAAAATTGTTCTGGATCAATGTTTTCTTTTTGTGTAATAATTTTGTCTGTTTCTATTAGGTCGCCCATGACTCGATGTTGTTTTAGAGTTGGTAGACCAAGTAATTTGAGTCGTTCTTCCTAAGTTTTGTTTCGTAATCCTACTACTAATTTGGTGCACCGGTGCTGTACTTGTTCTAAGTGTTTGATGTCTTGACAATGTATGGTGACCAGGCTTGTACACAATATTCTAGATGTTGGCGGACATAGGTTTTGTATAAAATAAGAAATGTTTCTCGGTTGAGGTGGTTGAATGCTCGTTTGATTAGTCTCATGATATACATGGTTTTATTTGCTGCTTTTGAATTCCTAAATCTTTTTCATGCGTTGTAATCTGCAGTGTATGTGTTTCGTTTATGTCTTTCATGGTATAGTTATGCAATTGATTATTATGACCTAGGTGCATTTACTGGCATTGATTACGTAGTGGCTGAGCATAGCGAGTCCATCGTAGTCCCCGTGTGGACTAGTCTTTGCCTTGATGATCAAGGCAAAGCCTATCCCAGAAACACTTGATCTTGATTAGTTATGGCGGAGTTCATCGCCCTGTCAATTATTGTAGCTAAGCATACTTGATGCCAGTGTAATCACATCTAGGCGAATCGGTTGTAAAATTCTCCTTCGGATCCAGTATTTAAATCCACATTTGTACAGCCGTTTATACGATACTGGCAGGGATTGCGCTGTCAGTATCTTGTCAAGTGTATAGCCTATTTTGTTCCTATGACTTTAGCACAGGTGGACATGTTTGCTTTTCATGCGCCTCGTACTGTCTAGAACTAGCGTAAATGTGTATATATGTATATATGTACATATCATCTGTTGCGACGTTGGAGGCCATGTTTGGCCTATTGCCGATCTAATTTTATTTTCATTACTATGGTTGATTATGCAATGCGCGGATAATGGTTGAATTTCTTTTTTTACTGTTTGTATTATAGGGTTGCTGTAGTATATGTACAATTTACATTGTACATATATACAACATTGATCTGGTAGGACAGCTTATCGAAGTGCAGGAACCTCTGGTTCTTCATGATGTGGCTTGAAGGGCTGGTAGGGCAATCTCACCTGGTTAAGCCACTTACAATAAGCATACTTTTTCAAATGTACAATATATACATATATTTACATCGTGTGGATGGAAAGCCTGACCTTCCTTGCAAGCTTGATTGAATAATAGGACAGACCCACCTTATCAGTGCACATGTAGTCTCATATGGATGGTAAGACATGCCCACCTGTCCTGGATTAATATGTGTGGAGATATATACAATATGTATCATTAATATTAATATATATATTTATAAATGATTTACAAATATATGTATCCATCGTATATTACATGTCAATTAAGTCACCAGAAAGTTCCTACACCGGAAACAGTGACTAATAGTTATAAAAACAAGTATTTTGACCGACAAAAGGCCATACAGGCCTCATATGTCATTAGTGGATGCATTGGATCAGTTGGCAAAACTGTTGCGCCGCACACACTTAGAATTCCAGTCCAAAGAGCCGGGTTCAATCCTGTGATCAAGGTGTAAAAACCTGCGCCATTCCATACGTCATTCAACTGACCTTCGGAGGGAACGTAAAGCTGTCGGTCCCGTCTCGTGCAGTGTCTGTGCCATGGGGGACGTAAAAGAACTCACTCTGAGTGTCAGGCCCTGTATCGAGAGCTCAGTTGTGTATACGCTCTGATAGTGTACATAGTAGATGTCAGCCTTGTGGCCGGTGTGTCCCTGACAGCCATGCCTGAGTCCTGTGAATATAAGATTAGTGCGCCAATTAGACACACCATGCAGCATAGTTGGCAGCCTGCTCTAAAAACCCCAACCCAACCTATGTCATTGCTGTCAGCTCTGCTGTCAGTGACCCCTGAGATGCTCATATCTAAAACTTTGTAAATAAGTTAATAATTCACTGTAAACACACATGACACGCCCTGTGTGGGATTTGTGTCCAGTGGGTTGGCCGGCATGTGGCGCTGTCAGTCTGGGCGGTGTTTCCATATAAGGGACTATCTGCGATCCAGAAATAACAAATATGGCGAAACACCCAAAGGATATTATTTTCGCCACACATTCGTCAAGTAGCTGGTTTAGACATGTTTTTTTGCCTCTGATTAATTCGGTAAATTTACTCTGAACTGCTTAGAGGATCCTGTGATAGTTTGTTTCAATCCCTAATCGTACTGGGAATAAAGCTGAATTTAAAGCGTCTGTAGACTGTCTAATGATATCTTTGCTTGTTGCTGTAGACATTTGTAGAACAAAATAAGACGGTTTTGTTTCCTTCTGTCTGACAACGGTGGGAGTTTTAGGGTTTCCATTATATTTGTCATACTGCCTGCTTCGTAGGAATAGTTTGAGGTGATAAATCTAGCTGCATGTTTTTGCACATTTTCTAGTTTGTCCTGAAGAGTTATCTGATGAGGGTCCCAAACTGTACTTGCATATTCCAGAACTGGTCTAATCAGTCCCATGTATGCTTGAAGTCTGATTTCTTGGGAAGAGAATGATAAATATCTCCGCAATAGTCCTAAGGTTCTGTATGATTTGCTATTTGTTCCATCTTACGTCATTGGGGATGTTGACGCCCAAGTACTGTACTGATGAAACAAAACTTAGACTTTTAGTGTGTAGTCGAATTTGATGGGGGGTTTTCTGGTTAGGCTCATCATGTTGCATTTTACTGGTTGGAAGCGCATTCCCCAAGTGGTATCCCAGTTACCTAACATGTTTATGTCTTGTTTGAGTGCCTCAGTCGTTGGGGTCATCAATTTCCAGGTAGCATGCGCAATCATCAGCGAATAGCCTGATCCCTGAGGAGATGTCCTGGGGTGACTATATCATTTATGTCCTTAGATGGACTACCATTTTACATATGTAAAATGTTCTTATACTAATATGTAATTAACAAATAAATCTACCAGAATTGAATTGGATAAGTAATAAATTTAGCGTCATACATATAATTGATTCAATTGAAAAGAAAAAGCACATAATAGGCATTTTCTTGGACCTTTCGAAAGCTTTCGATACGATCAACCACTCTATTTTACTAGAAAAACTTGCCTACTATGAAATCTGAGGAAGTGCACTCAACTGGTTTCAAAGCTACCTAAATGAGAGAACACAATGCCTGCAATTTAATGCAACCTGCTCTGAAAATATGAGACTAATTTGCGGTGTTCCTCAGGGATCCATCCTTGGCCCTCTGCTGTTCCTCTTGTATATGAATGATCTGCCCAATATATGCAAAAACATGTCACTAATACTGTTCGCTGATAACACCAATGCCTTTTGCTCAGATGAAGATAGAACTACTTTATACAAAAACGTAATTGAGGAAATGGAAGAAATTACTAACTGGTTTTCGTTAAATAAGCTGACATTAAATGTGGATAAAACAAACTATATGTTATTTTCAAAATCTAGAGATCAAATAAATAAAGATATTCCGAAAATGTATATCAACAAAAAAGAAATTGAAGAGGCCCCCGTAAAAATCTGACCTGGGCAAAACAAATTGAGACAGTTACTGCGAAAGTAGCAAGAGGAATAGGTGTCATCCAAAGATTAAAACCATATATATGGCACATGACATGGTTAAAACACTGTACAGCACCTTAATCCTTCCGCCCCTCACATACTGCAATGCTGTTTGGACTAACACATACAAAATCAAAATATCTAAAATTCAAAGCCTAAAAAAATAGAGCATTAAATTAATCTCTCGACCAGCAGATGGCCAAGATATGGTTAAAGAAGAAAACAACTCAAACTTACTGACATAGGTAAATCCCAAATGTTAACTATTGTGAAAAATGTCCATCACAACACCTTTCCCAAATCCATAGCCCCCTTCTTTGTGAACAATATTAACATCCACCAACATAACACTAGAAGCAGACACAAATTACATGAAAAACACACACGCACAGACATTTGAAAACATAGAATGTCAATTACAGCTATTCAATTATGGAATAACACTAAACAGGAAACCCGGGACAAAATACTGACAACAAAATCATTCAAGAAAATAATAGAGGATTACTTAATTAACATGTATTAGTGCTACTACCACTTCTTCTTCTACTACTACTACTACTACTACTACTACTACTACTACTACTACTACTACTACTAATACTACTACTACTACTACCTTCCCACTCCAATCCACTCACTACGACTGGATGTTTTCAACTGCTAACAACTATCAAATTTTCATATTCAGTGACCATAAAACCAAGCTACTGGATGAGCAGGAGAATGAGCACTGTGCCCCTCCCCTCCCTCCCCACCGTTGCCCAAGGATGCTCCCCACTAGCCAGCATCCTGTAAACATCTTATCAACTGCACAAATACAGCACAGCTCAGAGATGACCTGACATACTTCTAAACAAAAACAGTACCTTGTATGAAAACATAGAATGTCAATTACAGCTACTCAATTATGGAATAACACTAAACAGGAAACCCGGGACAAAATACTGACAAAATCATTCAAGAAAACAATAAAGGATTACTTAATTAACACACTACTACTACTACTACTACTACTACTACTACTACTACTACTACTACTACTACTACTACTACCTAACCACTCCAATCCACCCACTATGACTGGATGTTTCCAACTGCTAACAACTATTAATTTTTCTTTCAGTCACCATAGAACCAAGCTACTCGATGAGCAGGAGAATGAGCACCATGCCCCTCCCCTTTCTCCCTCCCCACCCTTGACCAAGGATGCCCTCCACTAGCCAGCATCCTGTAAACATCTTATCAACTGCACAAATACAGTACAGCTCGGGGATGACTTGACATACTTCCAAACAAAAACAGTACCTTGTTGTTAGGATAATTTTCTTAACTTAGAACGTGTAAATGTAATGACTGAACTGTAGTTTGTTATGTAACTGTCCTGTCTAATTTATTTATGTATAGATCTTTGTATATAGGTGTAAGGTGTTCGGCGGACAACCTAGTTGAATCCATGACTTATATATATTTTGCTACTCAATAAATAATATTGAATCTTGAATATACATAGACACAAAGAGTTTACGTGACGACTCCTATTATAAAGACTGTCAAAAGTAGGAACCAATTGAAGTGGGAAGTGAGGAAAGCCAAAAGACAGAATTAGCGTGACGTTGCAAGGAAAGCTAAAATGAACCCCAAGGCATTCTACAGCTATGACATCTAGTTAGGTCGCCAGGCCTAAAATGCCAAGTGAGCTTATGCAATGGCGACCATCTGTCGGTCATCCTCCAACTTTTCCTTTGAGCGACTTCTTCTTAAGAACCACTGGATTCATTTCAATTATATTTGGCAGGAAGCATCCTTAGGGTATAGAGATTCAGTTTTGTTCAAACGAAGCCAATCGGCCAATTTGGCCAGTGGCCATCTTGGATATTAGCTGATTTTTAGAAATGTCTTTAAAAATCTCCGAAACTGCTTAGGGGATTGATTCAAAACTCATGAAATAAGATTTAGGGCAAGATCTGAACCAAGTTTGTTCAGGGGAACTTGATTGGCTAAATCAATCGGCGGCCATCTTGGATGACCTAGTTTTCGCGAAAACGACTTCTCCGGAATCGCTGACCAGATTGGGCCCAAATTTGGGAGATATCATTAGGGCCTAAAGCCCATTAAAGTTTGTTCAAGGGAAGTTGATACATACAAAACATAGCCGGTGTGGACCAATCAAAGTGTAATGTGTTTGGCAGCCATATAGGATTTTTCTAATTTATATATTCTGAAGCTGAAATTGGTTTTATATCGGTTTATGGGTATTCTGATTTCAAATTTGCCATCCTCGAAATTGTTGGATAAATGGCTTCGCATCCATCTTTTTCCCGCCAAAAACTCCAATACTAAAGCAATGTCTTCTCGAGAACAACTGGGACGATTTCAAGTATATTTGGCAGGATGCATCCTTATGGCTTATGGATCCAAATTTCTTCAAAGCAAGCTGATCGGCCAATTTCGCCGGTGGCCATCTTGGATTTTAGTCAATTTTTAGAAACATCCAAAGATGTTCTACGAAACCACTTGGGGATTGTTTCAAAGTCATGAAATATCATCTATGGCAAGAGCGTAACCAAGTTTGTTCAAGGAAACTTGATTGGCCAAATGGTTTGGTGGCCATCTTGGATGACCTAGTTTTTGCGAAAACAACTTCTCCAGAACTTCTTAAAGGACCAGGCTGAAATTTGCGAGGTATGATTGGGGACTAAATGCCATTAAAATTTAATCAAGTGCGGTTGATACATAAAGAAACATCGCCGCTGTGTTCTTGTTACAATTCTGGTCAACTCCTTAGGGGTCTACTTGTAGCCGATGGGCTTTCTAGTTGAAATGCCTATGTTCCAGGTGAGCGATAGAGGTCCCTTTGGCCTCTTGCTTTATCGTGCCATTATGTGCTCACCTGGCCAGAATGACCAAGTGATTTATGCCGACTGCCACTCTGTCATCTGGCTGTCCAACATCCGTTAACTTTTGCTCTAAACAGGGTTTGTACTGGCATGTGACTGGTCATGGAAATCCTGGAAACTCATAGAATTTGACAAATTTAATTCCAGGCCTGGAAAGTCATGGAAAATCAGCACTTTTTATCATGGATCATGGAAAAGTCATGGAAAATGGTAATCATGAAAAAGAAAAGAAATCTGTTGCAAACATTACCGTCGTCATCTCTGTCCAATAAAAATCATGGAAACATCTTGTCAAAACAAGGCTTTGGCTTGGTTTTTGTAAGACACAATATTAAGACTTGGGCAGAATATCTTGGATCATAAGCTACAGCAAAACACAAATCTAGATATTAATATTCTTGGACGTCATGGAATTTGTTAATTTTGGCCATGAAAACGGATGGAAAAGCCATGGAATTTCAAGCATTGAAAGGTGTACGAACCTTGTTTAAAATGTATCTCCTTTTAAACCGTTTGGCAGATTTTAGTCAAATATGGATGGAAGAATATATTTTCAAGAGTCATATCTCATCTTTGGTTAAACAAACTGGACACAAAGTTGGAAACACACCTTATAATGACAGGGCATCACACATTGATCTTGGGCTCAAAGGGCAAGGTCACTGACCCTAGTAAATAAAATTTTTGTCAAATAAGACAAATATTAACATTTTTTGTTTAGCTCAACTTAGCCCTAATTGTCATAAAATCATTCAGCCACTCCTTGATGTGGACACAGTACTTAGGTGTTTACAGACTGGCATGGGTGAGACACTGTGTTAGTGACTATGATATCTCTGGCTATAAAGGGGGGGGGGCCTGATGGAGTAATTATATTTAGGGTATATGTCACAAGTTAAAATGTGGATGTGCTTAGATTGCAGATATGTATAATGGCAGATATGTATGTGCAAGTCTACATTACTGGTTAGAAGTTTCGCGAGAAATGGGCCACGTTTTCCGAACTGGCTCTCAGATAATTACATATCATACTACCTTCTTTCACCTCTAAGCCCATTTCCAGGCCTTCAAAAGTATGGAAAGTTTAAGATTTTCTGCTATGGGTATGGAAAAAGTATGGAAAATTGAAATATTGTGTTGGTGTGATTCTCATTTGTGGAATAATATATAGATAATATTCAAAATATTGACAATCTTGGCTACTAATCCGACATAAATCCGACATACATACTAAGTTAAACAGTTTTCTGCAAAATTTGGCATTTCTTGAAATGGACGCATCATAAATTGGGTTTGGAAATTGATCAATTATGTTTTGGAAAACCTATGGAATTTCATATGGGAGGTGCATGGACCATGATTTTAAGCATTAAGCAATTAAAATACTTTACTAAATTGTATTACTAAAAAATGGCTGATATGAGATCTTCATTCATATGCAGTATAGAATATGCATTAAGCCTGCAGAATTTTGTATTCAGCCCTTTAGGTTCAATGAGTAGAGTCACCATTGTTGAGTCTAAATCTACTTCTACGAGATTGGCATGTCTGTATAATTCTGCCCTTGTTTTTCAGCTCACCAGACTCTATGTATTACTGGCATCAACTTTGAGAAGAGAAGTCTTGTAGTAAGTACATGTAACAACAAGAGCGCAATCAGACATTGCACACCATCGCCATCATACTTTCGTCACATTATAAAAGGTTTTCATACTTTCCTGATTTTTTTCCAAATTGTCCTGATTCCCCCCCCCACCCCCTATTTTCGCTAGTTTGTCAAATGATGCCCAAAGTTATGGAAACTGAGTGTCCCACTCTTTATTGTGTTAAAATTTGAGCCAAATCAGACCAGCAGTTTTTTAGATGTCCACAGATCCAGAATTTGATCAGATCTGGATCTGGTTTCTTTTATCTGGATAATGGCCAGAATCTGCTATTCCTCTTTCCAGGCAAGTTCTTTCGTTTTGTTAAAATTTGAGCCAAATCGGATCAGTAGTTTTTTAGATACAGCTAGGGTCACACAGACAGACTGACATAACACGCACGCATGCATGCGCGCACATGCAGATGGAGAGAGAGAGAGAGAGAGAGAGAGAGCTAGCTGAGGCGGATATTTTAACAAGATGTGCCAGTCCCTGTATCCTCAGACAGTCTGACATAACAGACACACGCACGTACGCATGCATGCATTCACATGCAGATGGACCTGATTGCAATACTGTCTTCCCCTTTAAGAAGAGAGAGAGAGAGAGAGAGACATGAGATGGGAGGGAGGGATGGAAGGAGGGAGGGGGATGGAAGGAGAGAGGGAGGGAGAGAGAGAAACAGATGTGATGGTAGATGGAGGGAGGGAGAGAGAGAGGTGCAGGATGGTGAGGCAGACATTTTAACAGGATGTGCCAGTCACTGTATCCTCTGTATAATGTTCTATTTGTGAGAAACCTTTCTCTCGCTGTAACAGCACACTTCATTTACTATAATAAATCTTGTCTTGATATTTTTCAGGGTTACACTGAGTTGACTGTGTATCCTCTGCGTGCTGATCTGAGGCGAGTGACAATCAACTGTAAACAGTGCAATATCCTTTGTAAAGTCCTCTTATAGGCATAGCTAAAGAAATAAATCTTATTAACCCTTTAACCCTCAATTGTGTTCAAGAAAAGCTCAGTTTTCTCACAGAAAATGTCCATTTGCAGACCAAGAGAATGTTATTTTTGAAAATTTACTACTGGAATGACTGGCTCGATTATCGAGTCAGTCATTCCAGCGGTAAATTAAAAAAATCAGTCTTCTCATGGTCTGCAAATGAACACCATTCCACAGCTGCCCTGCATAGTTATTGTGAAGCTGAGATACTTACATTTCAAGGGTTATGTTGTTAAGTTGTGAGATTTTGGCCTAGCTCTCTTTCTAGGTGCTATTATCAGTGGTTAACCCTTTAACACTCAAGTCGGTCAAAAACTATTTCTGTAGTGATCTTGATAAATATCCGTTTTCAGACCAAGAAAAGACTATTTTTGAAAATTTACCACTGAAATGGCCTGCTCGATAAGCGAGCCAGTCATACCAGTGATAAATATTATGGAATAATCTCTTGGTCTGCAAATGGACATTACCTGTGACCATTGAGTTTTCTTCAGCAAATTTGAGTGTTAAAGCGTTAATATTTTGTGGATAGGCTTAATTCATTTTCAATTTAAAGTGTGTCATTAAAAACTTGGAAAATTGGAGTATTTATGATTAAGAACACAAATAAAGACTACGTTTTATTTAAATTCTCTGAATGCAGTTCTTTACGGCAATGTGGGACAAAGTGTTCACCAGCACGTGACATTCAATCAAATTGTTTTCCCAGACCAAAGAGCAAAGGAACCTGTGTTTTTAGCTGCTCCAACCCCCCCCCCCAATGTAGCTTCTCTTCGAGGCTTGTTTGAGTTGGCTGGATGCTTTGCCCGAAATCACTGAAGATCTCACAGGGCTTGAAATTAACTTTTTTAACTACTTGCCACAGGGGCAAGTGACCAGAAAAACTAGATGTATTTAAGCATGTGTTTGACTTAGTCTTTTGTTAAACAGTCTGATATCGTCATATACACTCGCGGCTAGGATCATTAGAAACGTTATATTCAAATTCTATCATTATTTCAACATTGCTGATAATTCTTTTTGATAGAATAAAAAAAATACCTTTATTGTGCCATACCGGTATATTCATTCAGAAATATCTACTGGGATAGTGTAATTCAGCAGATGTCAATAGGCCTATTTCACATTACCAACACTAGAATAGAGTAGACCCAAAACACACTGAAGGCTGTCTTGATGTCACAATCAATTACCGTAAAAAGCTCATTAGTAACCGCGGCTTCTAATAGGACAAGGGCTGTAAATTCTGTAAATCCAAACCTCTGAGAAATTAGGGGGAGAGGGGGGGGGGGGTGAGTGGTTGGAGCCGACTTCTATTAGCTATATTTCAAGAAATTTTTTTTAAGAATGATACAAAAAATAGCATGAAAATAGAACACATTTTCACACTAGAAATTCTTACCATCTTATGCCTATGCTTAATGTATACCTTATATCCATCATCGAGGGAGTGAAATTATTAATTCGAACCGCCTAAATATTGAGCATACTTTAATAAACGTTGTTTATTTCATCAAAATGAATCCAACTTTTGACATACGATGTCGCTAGAAATAATAGAAATCATGTGATGTATTAGCTTCTGCTATAGGACAAGTTTAGGTCATTACACGAGTAGCAACGAAGACGCTAATATTAGTACCCGGGTAGAGACTTGCGCAATTCACATAAATATGAGGGGCGCTTCTAGTAGTTGCAAGAGTGACGGCGTACACTCGTCCTATAGCAGAAGCTGATTAATACTCGGTAGAATTGTCTGCGTTTTATGGACCTAATATACTTGCCTCGGGAACTCGGAATGTTCTATGTATATATATATATATAATCATTACATGATGGTAACCAAGTATTATACATTCAATCCGATCCGCATAATTGGTACCCAATAAAATAACTTTTTTTCGGTTGATAGTTGTATCATACAAGGAAGTGATATAATTTCGATGTTATTTCCGCAAAGTTATTGCAAAATTTCGTTTTATTGATCATTTCTAACTTATTTAACTCGCCAAAATATCTTTTACACAAACTGCTGAAATTTGGATGCGACTTCTGTTAGATACATTTGGTGTTTTAAAACTGCTCAGAAATTAAAATGGGTCAATCTCGAAAATTGGCATGCCACTTCTATTAAGGATGCGGTTATTAATAGGCGATTTACGGCAGTCCTTAAAGCGGGATATGGCAATTCATATATGATGATGTAAAAAATTAAAGGTGACACGATTCACGGAAAATGAAAACAACGCTGGATACTACATTGATACATGACAACGGTTAAAGCAATACTAGGCTTTGTTAACTGGATATGTATGCAGAACCAGATTTCTGTAGGACTTATTGCACTTGCCACAAGGACAACCGGATCATTTAGATTGCTTGTCCTAAGTAAGTTTGACCTTCCCCGGGTCAAGCAGACAAGTCTTAATTTAGAGCCCTGTTACAAGAGGTTATGGACAGTACAGTACAGCATATAAATAAGTTAATATTTCCAAAACAAAAACAGAAACATGTTAGTACAATTTTGAACATGATATAAGAAATGTTCTGTTTAATATTTTGGACTTATTTTGATTGGAAGCCATTGCTGCCTTAGGCAGCAATGTCTTCCAATCAAATTAAGTCCAAAATATTCAATAGTGTGCTTTATTTTGTTCTAGAAACATGATAAGTTATTTCTGAGCGGTACATTAATTAGTGTCACCAATGTAAGGATGTGGATTTGTCTGGATTTAATTTTTTCAAATGTTTATTCTATGCCTTTAATAACCATATCTTAACCCTTTCATGGTCAGATTTGGTCAAGAAAATTTTAATATTTTCTTATTGAAAGTCCATTTACAGGCCAAGAGAATGCAACCTTTGAAAATTTATCACTGGAATGACTGGCTCGGCTATCGAGCCAGTCATTCCATTGGTAAATTTTCAAAAATTGTATTCTCTTGGCCTGTGAATTGACATTCCACAAGAGCATAGCAGAGGCCGGTTTTGGCTGGAATGATCATTAAAGGGTTAAATGACTACTTGGTATCAGGCTTCTAAGATTATTAACGTTACAATTCATGGTCTGAGATTGATAAACATTAGCCTGGTGGTTAGAGTTAGGGTTTCTCGATCTGTTCTTGATATGAGTTTACAGAGGCATTACCGTCGAGATATAAACAAAGTTGGAAATTTTCAATATTTTCGTTGTAATATAATAGTCCTGGTGTATTATTACTACATACTAATTTTTACACACAAATTCCGTCTTAAGTCAACCATATGTTTATGAGTTATCGTTTTACTGAGAATAGAGCCGTGCACAAATGTTTCTGATATTTATCTACGGAACTGGACAAATTGGTGAGAAATCAGAAGATCCTAAATATATCTAGACAGTTATGGAAAATAGTGGCTCCAGTGTGCCGCATCCCTCCTATTGTCTCAAAGCCTAACAGTGCCATGAGTGCTGAACAACAATAATTTATAGAGCCGATATCAAACAGATTAATCAGTTGCCGACATTACTCTGATTATCTAACGCAACCCAGTAAATATTTTGATGTTCTGGTGAAAGTTGTTAGTTCTGTTTATGTTTGTAATTTTAATATTTGTGAATTTCATAATTTGCATCTTTTACTATTAAGCGATTGCATTTATATGAAATGAGGGGTAATAACGACATACTGGGGGCCTCCTGGCATTGCCTCTGGTGACTTTTGGTCTCACATTGAAACCAAGCATCAGGCTAAAACCTCATATACTGGTTTATACATCTGACAACATTGTTATTATTATTTATATGAAATGATGCCACATTAGAACCGTTTTATGCACATACTTCTGTATCATAAGTTTATAGATCTGTCAGCTATTGGGTCTTTAAGGTTAGTATCAACATGTTGAATGCAGTTAAACAATCTTGAATTGTCTCATTTTCGTTAAAGGTGCATATTCACAGCGGAATGCATGAAAATAAAATTAGGAAAATTGTATACTTTTAGAGGCTTAAATCGTGTCTCTATGTGTAATGAAACGAAGTAAATCTTGGCAAATGATGATTTATTCCATATAAATTAATATAATTTTTTGAGTTGTGAATTTTAAATAGAGACTCGTGTCACTAATTCAATTTCAAAACTTATTTTTTTATTAATTTATATGGAATGAAATCATCATATGTTTAGATTTAGTTCGTTTCATTACATATATGCACGCAAATTAGGCTTCTAAAAGTATACAATTTTAACAACTACTTTCTGCTGTGAATATGCACCTTTAAATGCATACAGTTTTATGCAAAACCAGTGTCTCTTTTTCAAACAACTTTAGTGCTAAACTGTTGGTTATTTTGAAACTATTTTAACTGCTAACCTTTGCAGTAACCTCTACCAGCCAAATTCATTTCCAAATATTCACTAGAAAATCTGCATTATAAAGAATGTGTTGTCGCTGCTCTATGTTTAAGCGTATTCTTCCATCATGGCATATACCAGGAATTTGTATTTTCTTTAACTGTGCTCACGAATCTATCACGTAACGCTTAATGAGCAGTGGGAGGCGACATTTCTCTACAATGACCCGTCACTTGAGATCTGTCAAGGAGATGGCAAACAGTAAGTTACTTAGACATCTACTACATGTCACCAATGAATTCCACATATCTCACTTTCAATGCTACCATACAGGAAAACTGGTGAATCTTTTGAATTAATTTGATTGGAAGCTATTGCTGCTTAAGGTAGCAAAAGCTTCCAGTCAAATTGATTTCAAAATAATCAACAGGATACTTTTTATATCGTAGAGAATATGCTTTATCGAGGATTTGTTGGTGAAAGGGTTAATAGTCAAGATTAAGCAAGAGAATAAAAGTTTCACTTAGTGAATGTCTATTTACAGGTCGTGTGACGGATATTTTTGAATATTTACCACAGGGATGACTGGCTCGGTTATAGGGTCAATCATTCCAATAGTGAAATTGCAAAAAATTGTTTTCTCATTCCATGCCACTGACCACTTGAAAAGCTGAGTCTAAATGTATTGTTACCTAGGTTTGGATTACTAATTAGACATAATAAATGACTCTAGGCTGGAAAAGCTGTTTTGGCCGACATCGCAAGTAATCACTGATGTCTAAATTTTTAATTTTCAAATTAGATTAAAAGGTATACTGGTGTTCATTTGTCAACAAATTTGGTGGAAGATGGTGTTGTTGTAGACAGCGACATCATCCACCAAAATTGTTGAAAAATGCACACCAGTTTGTTTGCTATTGACACAATAAAGGATAGAATATTGACGTCAGATTGATAAGAGTTAAAGAGCTATGTGTGTATAATGGACCTTTCCATTGCTAGCTATGCCCCGCCCATCACTAGCTAAGCTCCACCCACACCTCGCCGTGTTTGGATTGATCGATCCCCGAATTCCCTAGCTATCAATTTCCTGAAAACTATACCGGGAAGCTGTTGAATATTTTGTAACTAATTAGACTGGGTGCTGTTGCTGCCATAGGCAGCAACAGCGCCCAGTCAAATTAGTTTCAAAATATTCAACAGAATATTTATTAAATAGTAAAAGCAAACAATTTGTACAACAGCCCATAGACCGTCATCAAATATGCGTTCGTGACGTACTTATCGACGTCATTCATGACATCATTCATTATGATGTCATTGTACACACCACGCAGTTCATTATGACGTCATATGATGGGTGGGTACTCTAGAATGGTGAATTGTGCTACATACGTATTTAATCAAGTACATTTACATGGTCCTTAACACTTAACATTCTGATGTCAAAATTCCTAATTTTCAAATTAATTAAAAAGATGAACTGGTGTTCATTTTTCCACAAATTTGGTGGAAGATGGTGCTGTCATAGAGAGCAAAATCGACCACCAAAATTGTTGAAAAATGTACACCCGTTTATTTTCTATTGACACAGTAAAGGCTAGAATACTGACACCAGAGTGATAAAGGTTAAGAGACTGTAATAGGTTTATGACACATCTTGGTGTGACAGCATTTAATGAGATGGGTGGGATATTAACTTAGCCACCCAAAGTGATAACATGCAAAATTAATGTTGATCCTGTATGATATTTGCTAGATGCTAAAATCTTTCTCATCTATTTTGCTATTAGACGTAACCTGGATTACTTTGAGCGTTCCTACCAGACAGCCATGGCCGCGGTGGACCCAGATAAAGCTACCGGAGAGCTGACCATCAAACTACCCATGGAAACATATGGACTCATAGAGGGTGGGTATTATTTTTTAACCCTTTCACCGACAAATACCTGAAAAATGAATATTCTTTATGATAGAAAACCTCTCCCTCCCTCCCCCCCCCCCTCCCGCCCGCCTGCCCGCCCTCCCTCTTACTCTCTTATTGACGTCTGAGGGGTAATAAATTTGTTACAACAGGGGTTTGGCGGGCTACCTCACTCACAAGCTGTTGTTAACCCTTTAAATGATCCAGATTGGTCAAGAAGGTCAAAATTCTTGTTTAGTGAATCTCCATTTGCAGGCCAAGAGAAGGATATTTCTTTCTCTTGTCCTGCAACTTGACATTTCTCAGGACCACTGATCTGTAAGCATTTTTAACCACCTTGACCATTAAAAGGTTGCTTATATTCATAAAAATTGCATGAATAATTTTGTACCTTTGTTCTTTCAGACCTATCACCACTGCGCATCTGTATTGAATTCTCCTTAGAACAGCCTAAAGGTGGTCTACACTTTGTTGTGCCGGATATTGAGGGATCATACACAGAGAAAGCAGCGCATATGTATACATATGGATATGAAAACTCTGCCAGGTAATTGTATTGAAAGTCTGTCCGTGGATAGGAACAACCTGGTTATGGGGACAATTGTCTTAACAGGGTAATTGGTCATGACATCTGAATATGACTTCTGTGGATAGACTTCGTCATGAGAAATGGCCATTTGCAGACCAAATGATGAATATTTTAGAAAAATTACCACTGGAACGACTGGCTCGACACTGAGCCAGTCATTCCAGTGATAATTTTTCAAAAAATCAGAAAAACATTTTGTCCGGCAAATGGACTTTCACTAAGCAAAAACTTTAATTCTGTTGTCCAATCTTGACCATTAATCCTTTCAATGATAAATTCCCTATATCGCATTTTCAAGGCACCATTACATGAGGACTGTTGAATATTTTGAAATTAATTTGACTGGAAGATGCTGTTCCCTAAGGTTTATATATTAAAAATACACATTTTCAGGGATTGGTCGGTGAAAGAGTTATTGCTAAAGAATAGCTTTAATAGCAGGTAGCTTGTGGAGCTTAACATCATTTTCTATGAGATATGTCCTGTTTTAAATGACACATCTCTTTAGTCACTCGTGTTGGACGACCTGGAGATTGAAGATGTCAATTAAAATGGCAAAGCAATGATGCCTGAATAGCATTCATAACTTCAGGGGCAAGGAAATGTGTCAGGGCATCAAGGCAGCTCATGGCTCACAATGAAGAGCATGAAGGGAACACAGGATTTTCTCAGGCAATCAGGATTAAGAATCGCATGATGAATATTTTAGAAAAATTACCACTGGAACGACTGGCTCGACACTGAGCCAGTAATTCCAGTGATAATTTTTCAAAAAATCAGAAAAACATTTTGTCTGGCAAACAGAGGTTGTTCAGTGTTTCTGTCTGTGGAGGTTTAACACTGTACCTGCAATTTGACAACCTTATAGATCTGTATGCATTGTGTATGATGGGCACATACGCATTAGTAGAGGGCAGCTAAGGAAGTTCTTGCTTAAATACCTGACAAAAAATGAGCGGCGTTAAGGCAAGAGGAATGGGAATCTAAGGTAATAGATAGGTTTTAGGTATGCCCCACCCAACTCTAGCTAAGCTCCACCCACGCTTCCCGTGTTGGGATCGATCGAACCCTGAATTCTCTGAACCTCAATAGTAAAAACATACAATTCGTATAACTTGACAGACTATTAAGCGTTTATGACAGACCTAGATACGTTATTCATGACGTAATTGATTGTGACATCAACCTACATATGATGTAATTCATTATGACATTATATACTTGACTGATAGATTGGATTCCTCTATTGCTTTAGTTGACTTGGTTTATTTCACATCAAGAATATACTTACCACCCTGATACTCTATGATATTTCCCAAATATCGACTTAGCTTCAATATGACTCAGAATTAAAAAGAAACCTCCCTCACTGGGCAGGTTACTCAACTGACAGTCCAGCGGATGTGCAGCCCAAACTCGCGTATGCGCGGGGCTGTCTCTTTCTCTTCTCAAATTATTAACCTGCCATTGCAACACGCTTTCATAGTTTTGCTTTCGCTTTTGATCTTTTTTATGCTTTAAGTTGTTCTGCAACTTGATTTTGACTTGTTCTAGCATGCCTGATGCTGCCAAGTCGCTGAGGATGCTCCTGGTCCAGGTGTACTTTAGTAAATTTATTGATAAAAAATGTGCGTGCTGACTCGGATAGTATATCCAGGATTCGCGCTAACTTGTGGATACCTATATATTAGCTAATGCATGTTGTGCTTTGTATTGTCAGATACATTTAGCTGTTTTCTGACATGTATCCTTCATTTGAACAATTATTTATGCTTGGTTTCTGGGTCCAAATAATTTCTTATGAGTTTGCAGAGGGAATTATTACCATTTTTTGTGTGCTGACTCGGATGGTATATCCGGGAGTCGCGCTAACTCGTTGATACCTATATATTAGCTAATGCATGTTGTGCTTTGTATTTTCAGATACATTTAGTTGATTTCTGACATGTATCCTTCATTTGAACAATTATTTATACTTGGTTTCTGGATCCAAATAATTTATTATGAGTTTGCAGAGGGAATTTTCACTTCAAGAGTATACTTACCTCCCTAATACTTTTGATATTGCTAAATATTGGCTTTCACTCAATAAACACTCAGATTAAAACAGTTAGGTGCCCCTACTGGGCAGGGAGTCAGAGCGTAGTCTGGCGGATGCCAGCCCCACCACCGCGCATGCGCAGACTAGCACTTCCTCTTTGCTAGATTATTGGCAGAGAGATCACACATGTTTTCTGCATAAGCTTTTCCTTGCTCTATAAACTGTTTTAACATAACTTGGTGGTGTTATTTTGGTGTGATAGTCACTGATTTGGATGGCACGAAGGATCACTTCGCCAAAGGGGGACCTAGGACCTTTAAATCAGGTGACTTCTAGTAAAATTAGCGAGTTTTTCTTCCCGGTGTATTGTGTTTCCGGGACTCGCGTTTACCGTGATAAGCGCCTTGGTTAGTTGGTTTATGTCAACTCGGTGCTACCTAAGACTAATTTCTCTTTCTGTTTATGTCCACAGGTCTGTATGACGCTAGATGGTGGCATCACAGCAGCAGAGAGTTAGTTTTCTCTCCACCATGGTTCCATTTCCTACTAACACTGTTAGGTTATCTAACCAAATGACAAATTATGTCCAGTGAGTTGGAGGCCTAGTATAAAGGTCTTCTCACTTTGCCCTCTTGATCCAATTCCTTCCCCATGAGGTGGAGAAAGTTAAGAGGCGTGCAGGTGGTGGAGTACTCCGATTCGTCACGTTGGATGGTTTGTCTATACAAGGTGTCAGGTATCTAGTTATTGATAATGTGGTGATGTTAATTATAGTAAACAAAGGGAGATAATTAACATTTTTGCCAGAAAAGAGTTATCTATGTGTATCTGATGGTGTGTAGTCGACGTATCCATTCAGCATACAATTCGTCCTTGCACTGGGATGTTTGTTGGGATCGAATTTTTCCTGTCACGGGATTAATGACGTCATAATCAGCCTGGCTATGTATTTATCAGCAATTCAAGCTTGCAATGCTGGTTTCTGATGTATATTGATCTTTATGATCGTTTTCCTTCTCTTTGAGTTGGTTTGAGTGTCTAAGCTTAACTAGTTGCTCATACTCCTTGTCCTTTGCCTGTTTCAGGGACCGGGTTGCGCGTCCTGTGGACGTTTTCTACATGATAAGTTCTGGCCTCATCTTTGCTATCAATGTAGCCCTTGTGGTCCCTTGGCTAATTGTGACATATGTAAGCACTGGGGGGGCGAGTTAATGTCCGAATTCTTGTGCTTACAGGCGACGGACAAGGTGGTAGAGGAGGAGAAGAAGAAGAAGCGGAAACGAGAGGTTGTAAGTAGGAAGGGTAAGGGGAAGGTCTCGTCCGCGGTGGATATGGAGGCCTTCCGGACCGAGATGTTGGGAGAGATGAAGAGGACAGTAAAGGATTTGGTTCCAGAGTTGCTTCGTGGCATGCTTCCTGGACCAAATCCTTTACTGTCCTCATCATCGGCTTCGGAGCAGGTAATCCCCGCCTCTGGATCGGTTTTCCTTAGACCGCTTCCGTTGTTCGACGATTCAGAGGTGGCCCCATTAGAGGGGGCGTTCCACGACCCTGGCAGCAGGCTTATTGCCGCGCCGATAGGGGACCGTGGACGGTTGTCGCTGGAACCCGCGGGCTGCTTATCAGTCCAGGGGTATCCGCACGCCGCGGTGGCCAGTACCTCCTATGGCACCGTTCCTGGTCAGCCCGGGTTAGCTCTCTTTGCTGACCCGGGGTCTAATCTTTCTGACCAGGGTGATGAGGATTACCTGCTAGGGTCGCCGTCTGACGACGTGGACATGGATGAAGACGTTTGTGCACCCCTCGCGGGGAATACAGGCGGCTTCTTCCACGGTTTTACTCACCCTGGAGTAGAGTCCGCGGTTCAGGTGGTGGCCCAGGGCGCTGCTGATGGCCAGCGGTACCGCATACCTCGGCTTGCCGACGGTGTTGCTGGTGCTGGCCGGGCCCGTGGTGGGGCGGTATATACCCCGCGCTCTGCCACGGCGCCTGCTCCTGGTCAAACCAGTGATATTGTCATGCCGGTGCTGTCAGGCCCGCATGTTTTCCCTGGCTTGCCAGGTGTATCAGCGTACCCGCCGTCAAGCTCTGCTGCTGCCGCTCAGGAGGAAGACGAAGGCCCCCGTCTTGTAGAGCGCTCGCAGTTAGCCACGGAGGAGGATTGGTCTGACGCTTGCCAGTGGTTGGTGAGCGTTAGGCCTGATCTGCCCGTGGAGCAGTCGGCTAGCCAGCGTGACCACAGGCCGTGGTTAGCTGGGAAAACGACTGCTAACGCTATGCCTTCTCTGCCGCTGGCGGAGCATGTCGTTGACATGTTCGAGGCGGCGGAGTCGTCCATTAAGTCGAGTGGACGTCTCGCGAAGGCCCCTCGCGAGGTGGCCAGGCGTTGTCGCATCGTGCCCCTGGATTACCAGCGGTACGGTGTGGTACCCAAACCCAGCGTGGATGACCGCGCGGCTTTGGGTGAGGATGCGCGGCCAGGCTCCCGTTCTGACACGGGGGTCTTGTGCTCGAACGCGTTGCGTTCGGCGAATACCGCGTTGCGTGATGCGGAGGAGAGTGGGAGGGCTTCGATTGCCGCTCTGTCCCACGTCTCCCAGCTGTTACAGGGGGTAGTAACGGCATCCGCATCGCGCCAGCCAAGTCCGGTCACGGTCCAGCGAGCCATCCAGGATGGTATTAACCTGGCGCTGGACTGTATGACTCGGGCGGTGACCAGGAGTGTCCGGGCAAGACGCACGTTTGCCCTGGACAATCTGTGCCCGTCTCAGGACCTGTACAATAGGCTACTGCGTACGCCTATGACGGGTCCTGGTCTTTTTGGAGGTGAGGGATGTCGACACCTCCAGGAGACGGTCACCCTGGTGAATAACCAGAGGGCGCTGCGCGAGCAGTTTGAGGTGCTGCGTCGTGCTAACGTTCGCGCCGCGCCCCCTGCGTATCGTCCCCTGCAGGCTCGAGGTGGTGCTGGCCAAGTCAGAGGCCAGCCACCGTCGCAGCGTCGGCCTCGGCCGCGTGCGATTCGGCCAGCAGCGAGGGGGGCGCAGGTTCCTCAGGCGCCGTCAGCCAGGCAGCCGCCCGCGCACCAAGGTGCGCGCGGGGCGGGGCGGGGCGCGCGAGGATCTGGGCGTGGTTATCGTTCCTGACGGGACGCTTACCGCGGTAAGAACCACTCCGGTGTTTATGGCGACGGGGACAGTGCCGCTCTTGCATGCCTCGTGTCCACCTCTGTCCCTAGGTGGACCGGTGGGAGGCCGGTTAGCCGACCACATGCAAGAGTGGGAACGGTTAACTCAGGACCGTTTAGTCTTGCGATGGCTTTCCGTCGGGTATCATCCAGAGTGGATGACAGGCCCGCCGTCGCGACTGTCTCTAGTGCCAGTCTGGACTCCCATTCCGAGAGATCCAGAGCAAAGGTTGTGTATCGAGGAGGAGATAGATTCCCTCGTACAAAAGGGAGCTATTCAGCCGGCACAAAGGTGTCCGGGCTTCTATTCAACCCTGTTCTTAGTAACAAAACGCACCGGAGGGTGGAGACCGATTCTCAACCTCAAGCCATTGAACAAGTTCATCGAGACGCCCAGTTTCAAGATGGAAACGGTGCGCTCGGTGTTGGCGGGGTTGGAGAGGGGGATGTGGACGGCGTCGATAGATTTGAAGGACGCTTATTTCCACATCCCCATCCACGGGAGTTTCTGTCGCTTCCTGAGATTTGCATTCCAGGGCAGACAGTGGGAATTCAGGGTGTTGCCCTTCGGAATTTCCACGGCTCCTCGGGTTTTCACCCGTGTGGTTCTTGCGATCACAGCATACCTCCGCAGGAGAAGCATAGCAGTCCACACGTACATAGACGACTGGCTGTTAAAGGCACACGACAAGGAGGCTTTATCGGCCAATCTGGTGATTGTTTTGAAAACTCTCTCGGATTTGGGCTGGATGATAAATTTTCCGAAATCAGAGCTGACTCCATCCCAGAGGTTTGTTTACCTGGGAATGTTCTTCGATCTGGAGACGGGATATGTTTATCCTACTCAGGAGAGAGTGCAAAAACTCATCTCGTTAATTCAGTCAGTGTGCGACAGTCGTCATGTCCTGGCACGGGTTTACTTGAGAATGCTGGGGTTGATGGTTTCTTTGGAACCAGTCATTCCTCAGGCCGCCTTACGCAGGCGGCCGATCCAGTTGTTTCTCATGACACAATGGACCCAGAGTACAGGTTCGCTGGACTCGAACGTGTCAGTGTTGGCGCCTCTGATTCACCACCTGCAATGGTGGTTGCTCACAGAGAATCTCTTGGTGGGGGTTATGCTGACCCCTCCCCACCCTCAGGTGACTGTGTATACAGATGCATCGATGGAGGGCTGGGGGGCTTGCCTGGAAGAGTCCACGATATCAGGGCTTTGGAATCCGGAACAGTCAAAGGAACATATAAATCTACTGGAGCTAAGAGCAGTAGTCCTGGGCCTGGAACATTTCTTACAGAAAGTTCAGGGCAAGATTGTTCTTATTCGTTCAGACAACTCAACAGTTGTGACTTACATAAACCGCCAGGGCGGAACGAAGTCGCCCAGTCTCTGTATGATGACATGGAGACTGCTTTGTTGGTGTCTGGATCACCAGATTACCTTGAAAGCAGTTCATATTCCGGGAAGGTTAAACCTGCTAGCAGACTCATTGAGCCGAAGGATGAGTGTTTTACCCACGGAATGGCAACTAAATCAATGTGTGGCGGATCGTCTGTTCGACCATTGGGGGAAACCCAACATCGATTTGTTCGCAACGAAGAAGAATGCGAAGATGACGACGTACGTCTCTCCGATTCCGGATCCAAGCGCTTTCGCAACAGATGCGTTAGCTATCAGCTGGGGGAGAATGTATGCATACGCATTCCCTCCAGCAATCCTGATTCCAAAAATTCTTCAGAAAATCAGACAAGAGGAATGCCAAGTGCTTCTGATCGCCCCGGATTGGCCAAGCCGATCATGGTATACGGATCTGCTGGACCTTCTGGTCTGCAATCCGGTTCCTCTGCCTCTGATGGACGATATTATCTTCCAGGGCAAGGTCCTTCACAACAATCCGTCAATGTTCAGATTGACTGCGTGGATGTTGTCAAGGAATCTAGAATTAAGGAGGGCTTTTCTGAGCAAGCAGCCATGTTTATGGCCAAAGCCAGGAGGGTGTCAACCTCCAGAGCATATAATTATAAAATCAACAGATTTGCAGAATGGTGCTCAAAAAGATGTATTGATCCAATGGATTCATCTATTCAAGTAGTAGCTGATTTCCTCTGTCACCTCTATGATGCCTATAGCCTCAAGCCTAACTCTATTGCTGGTTATAAGTCAGCATTAATGTCTGTTATTCCTTGCTTGGCTAAGAGGGGAAGTGATGAAGTAAATACATTAAATGTATTAATTAAAGGCATGGGCAATCTAAGACCTAGGAATCCACCTGTGATTCCGTCTTGGAGTTTATCGCTAGTGCTTCAAGTACTAGGTGATAAGCCTTTTGAACCACTTAGTTCCATTTCTATGAAACTATTAACACTGAAGACTGTGTTTTTAATTGCTGCGGCCTCGGCTAGGCGTAGGAGTGAAATTCATGCCTTATCAGCCGAGGATGACCG
Source organism: Chaetoderma sp. LZ-2023a (assembly GCA_034401795.1). NCBI lineage: Eukaryota > Metazoa > Mollusca > Caudofoveata > Chaetodermatida > Chaetodermatidae > Chaetoderma > Chaetoderma sp. LZ-2023a. The sequence goes on from CM067369.1 coordinate 251,265,538, forward strand.
TTTTGTGGTTTCAGGGGAAGGCCTTAAGCTGCTACCTAGGATTAATTTCTTGGCTAAAAATCAGTCGTTGAAATATCCAGGTCAACCTATTATTTTGCCTGCTTTAACTAGATATGATCCTAATTCTAAAGCATGGTGTCCCGTCCGGGCGCTGCGCCGTTACAAACAACGTACGGCGGAGTGGCGCACCGACCAGTCAGCGTTATGGTTGTCATATATTGAACCCCATGGCAGGGCTTCTAAGGACACCATTTCCAGGTGGATTGTTGAATGCATTCAGTTTTGCCATAAATCCGCCACCGGGAAGCAGGTTGACGTGGCCAAGGCTCACAGTGTCCGCGGCGTAGTGACATCCACTGCCCTATTTAATGGGGTCCCTGTGGATGATATTATGTCGGTGGCTCAGTGGCACTGTGAGTCAAGTTTTACAGACCATTATCTCCGTGACACCTCTAATCCTCTCGCCTTGTCTATTTTGAAAAAATAACTCGGTTTATATTTTTTGAGGAGGTTTTTTCCTCATTACTTATATATTTCACAATTAATTTATGGAAACACCCACTTTTTTGGGCCTGCATCAGTCTTTACCAATGGGAAGATGATGTCAGCAGCCATTTCAACAAGGTCAGTCTTGTTCATGTGTTGTCCGTTGTTGATTGTATTGTCACGTTACCCGTTATTAATATGGTGATGGTTTGTGTATTTGTGTGGTTCATTGTTGAGAGTTACGAAAATGGAGCTTTTTCGTCTCTGTCCTGTAGTACATGGCACTTGTACGTAGAGAGCGTATAGGACATTGAGGTCAGTCGACTCTTCCTCCCAGGAAGGAGGGGGGGGGGGAGCGCATATGACATTCGGTCATCTCTCATACATCGGTGGTGTTATCCGATGGTTAGTCAAATCCTGACTGTTTTTTCTTACAGTTTCAGAAGTTTAAGTGCCTTAAACGCAGAAAAGCGTATAGGGATGAGCTGGTCTTTTGACCTCGCCTCCCTCCCGCCAGATTCACTTTCGAATTCTGGCAATATCAAAAGTATTAGGGAGGTAAGTATACTCTTGAAGTGAAATAAACGAAATCTAGGATTTCTTTTTTCACGAGAGAGTTGATACTTACCTCCCTAGATACGGACCCGGCCTCTCCACCCCACAGAGGCTCGGTCTTCAGGCTCTTAATAGTTGCATGTGTGTCAGCCAATAATCTAGTCAGAGGAAGTGCTAGTCTGCGCATGCGCGGTGGTGGGGCTGGCATCCGCCAGACTACGCTCTGACTCCCTGCCCAGTAGGGGCACCTAACTGTTTTAATCTGAGTGTTTATTGAGTGAAAGCCAATATTTAGCAATATCAAAAGTATTAGGGAGGTAAGTATCAACTCTCTCGTGAAAAAAGAAATCCTAGATTTCGTTTATATTACCATAAGAAGTAATTTTTCCGCATTCTCCCCTCACCACAGGGTTTGGATTCAGGATCAGGTATTCCTGTTGTTGCTCAGCAGACTAACTAAAAACTAATTGTTTCCGTTTGTGTCTTTTCAGAGGGTAATTGAAAATAAATGCCCTTCCTGCCACCGTTTCGTGAAGGCCCACTTTTTCCCTCATGACTGCACTGCATGCAGGCCTTTGCTAAATTGCCATGTGTGTTAGTTGTGGACGGTGGAGGTATTTACTGATTTTATAAATCAAGAGATGAAAAAAGGCGACTTGACAAAGAGTCTTGTGTTAAGAAGAGGAAGGCTTCCATGCCAGACATGGAGGCCTTCCATCTTGAAATGATGGGAGAAATGAAGAAGACAATCACGGATCTTGTCCCGGAGTTGCTTCGCATCGTGCTTCCCGGTTCAAGTTCATCATTGTCTTCCTCATTTGCTCCAGGACAGAGTGTTCCCATCTCTGGGTCTGGTTCCCTTAGGAAGCCAGTTTTCGTGATAGACCCAGAGATGGCTCCTGCTGGTCTGGCGCTGAGGCTTGCCTCGGCCATGGACCCGGGAGCGAAAGCCATGGCCTCGGGTGTTCGCTTATCGAACATTCTAGAGCAGCCTAAGGCTAAAGGTATCAGTGCCTCACACGATACTACTCCTGCCCAGGCCGAGTTTGATCCCTTTTTGAGCTTGGCGTCTAATCTTTCTGGGAAGGAAGAAGAGGACACTGTTATGACCTACCAATGGCCACGGAAATGGAAATCCATCCGCCCGCCCCCCGCCCCCCCCCCCCCCCCCTGGGCCCATGGGTGAACTACTTCTTCGGGAGTAGGTTTCATGGCTCAACGGCTAGGCCGGCTTGGAGCCGATGGCCATCCATATCGTATACCTCGGCTTGCCGAGAGTTAACGTGAGGAAGGATCGGACTATGACATCATGCATGTAGCCCCCCCCCCCCCCCCCCCCCCCATGATGCCATAGATCCGGCTCTTGGAATAGTCATGGCGTAAACCATGCCGGCCCTTACAGATCCATATGGCTTCCCTGGCTGTCCAGGAGTATTTCCAGCTCCAGCTGCTACCCCACCAGTGAATGTGGTTGAGGATGACGAAGACCCTAGGCTCGTCAAACATTCACAGGTGGCCACCGAGGAGGACTGGCTGGATGCTTGCCAATGGCTGGTGAACATCAAGCAGGAACTCCAGGTGGATCCATCAGCTTCCAAGCAGAACCAGTGCCCATGGTTGGGAGGGATGCTGGTGAAGGCCCCTCGCAAGGTGGCACGGCGCTGCCGTATCAGGTCTGATCTATATCAGAAGTACGGCATCATTCCAAAGCCGTGTATGGATGACCGTGCAGCTTTGGGAGAAGACACGCGGCCAGGGTCTCGGTCTGACACGGGACCCTTGTGCGCTAGCGTTTTGCGCAATGCAAATTCCGCTCTGCGGGACATGGAGGAAAGTATGAGAGGAGCCATCTCGGCTCTCTCGCACGTTTCCCAGTTACTACAGGGGGTAGTAGCGGCATCCGTGGCCTGCCAAGCTTCTCTTACAGTCCAGAGAGCCATCCAGGATGCCATTAACCTGGCTCTGGACTGTATGATGAGATCCGTAACCAGGAGTTTATTGGCGAGGCGCACATTTGCCTTGGACAATTTGTGCCCCTCGCAGGATCTGTACAATCGGCTTCTTCAGACACCAATGTCAGGTCCGGGGTTGTTTGGAGGTGAAGGATGCCTGCACCTCCAGCAAACCGTAAACCTGGTGAACAACCAGAGGGCGCTGCGTGAGCAGTTTGAAGTGCTCCCCAGGCAACACATTTGAAAAACGCCCCCTGCCTTCCACCTTCAGCAGGCTAGAGGTGGTTGTGGCCTTGTCAGTGGCCAACCACCTGAGCAGCATCGGCCACAGCAACGCCAGCGTAAGCCAGCTAGGGGGGAGTGCAGGCTTCTCCAGCGCAACCCGCCAGGCAGGGCGTGTGGCGCTGGAAGAGGAGCACACAGGGTTCTGGTCGAGGGAGTCGAACCTGATGGGTTGGCACCGACAAGGATCACACCAGTGCTGCTAGGACAGCCACCAGAGACAGGGAAGCTCTTGCACTTCTCGGGTCCACCTCAATCCTTAGGCGGACCCTTGGGAGGCCGTCTGGCCTTTCACATGCAAGAGTGGGAGCTGGTTACTCAGGACCGCTCAGTCTTGCGATGGCTTTCAGTCAGTTACCATCCCAACTGGATATCAAACCAGCCATCGCGTGTGTTTCTGGTTCCGATCTGGACTCAAAATCCATGAGATCCAGATTAACAGTTGTGTATAGAGGAAGAAATTCAATCCCTCATACAGAAACATGCAATTCAACCCACACAGAAATACCTGGGTTACTATTCAACCGTGTTCCTAGTGACAAAAAGCACTGGAGGGTGGAGACCAAATCTCAACAGGTTTTCGTCGGTTCCTGAGATTTGCATTTCAGGGCTGCCAATGGGAATCCAGGGTTCTCCCATTTGGTATATCGACAGCTCTTCGGGTCTTCACTCGACTGGTCCAAGCTATGGCATCATACCTCCGCAGGAGACACATAGCAGTCCACACATACATAGACGACTGGCTGTTAAAAGCACACAATCAAGAAAGTCTCTATCAGCAAATCTGGAGATAGTTTTGAAGACTCTTACAGATCTAGGCTGGATAATAAACTTTCAAAAATCAGAGCTGACACCATCTCAGAAGTTTGTTTACCTGGGCATGTTATTCGATCTAGAGACAGGGTATGTTTACCCTTCTGAGGAGAGAGCAGAACTACTCATCTCAGTCATACAGTCCGTGTGCAACAGTCATTATGTCCTGGCACGCATCTACTTGAGAATGTTGGGGTTGATGGTTTCTCTGGAACCAGTCATTTCACAGGCAGTCTTATGCCAGCAGCCTATCCAGTTATTTCTCATGACACAGTGGACCCAGAGTACAGGATTCCTGGACTCAAGGGTGTCAATGTTGGAACTTCTTATTCACCACATTCAAGGGTGGATGAAAAGAGAAAATCTCCTGGCGGGGGTGATGTTGTCACCTTCCCACCCTCAATTAACGATGTGCGCAGATGCATCAATGAAGGGATGGGGAGCTTGCCTGGAAGAAGACAAAGTATCAGGGCTTTGGAATCTGGATCAGTCAAAAGAGCATATCAATCTGCTAGAAATGCGAGCAGTAGTCTTAGCCATGGAACACTTCCTAGAGAAGGTCAAGCGCAAGATTGTTCTGGTTCGATCAGACAATACAACAGTAGTGACTTACATAAACCGCCAGGGTGGAACGAAGTCGCCCAGTCTCTGTATGATGACATGGAAACTGCTTTGCTGGTGCGTAGATAATGGAATTTCCCTGAAAGCAGTTCATATTCCGGGAAGGATAAATCTATTAGCAGACTCATTGAGCCGAGGAATGAGCATTCTTCCCATGGAATGGCAACTAAATCAATGTGTGGCGGACCATCTGTTCAACCACTGGGGCTAGCCCAACAGATTTATTCACAACGAAGAAGTACGCGAAGATGATGTCCTACGTCTCTCTGATTCCAGATCCGAGCGCTATCGCAATATATGTGCTAGCTATCAGCTGGGAGGGAATGTATGCATACGCATTCGTGCCAGCAATCCTGATTCCAAAAGTTCTCCAGAAAATCAGGCAGCAGGAATTCCAAGTGCTTCTGATCACCCCAAATTGGCCACGCCGATCATGGTATACAGATCTGCTGAACCTTCTGGTCTGTAATCTTGTTCCTCTGCCGCTGATGGACAACATAATCTTCCAGGGCAAGGCCTTGCACAACAACCCGTCAATGTTCCAATTAACTGCATGGATGTTGTCAAGGGATCAGCAGTTAAGGAGGGCTTTTCTGAGCAAGCAGCCATGTTTATGGCAAAAGCCAGAAGGGGGTCAACCTCCAGAGCATATAATTATAAAATCAACAGATTTGCTGAATGGTGCTAAAAAGATGTATTAATCCAATGGATGTATCTATTCAGGTCCTAGCCGATTTCCTCTGGCACCTTTTTTATGCCTATAGCCTTAAGCCTAACTATTGCTGGCTACAAGTCTGCTTTAAAGTCAGTTATCCCTTGCTTGGCTAATAGGGGAACTGATGAAGTATGTAATCTAAATACTTTAAATCAAGGGCATGGGTAATCTAAGACCAAGGAATCCTCCAGTGATTCCGTCTTGGAGTTTATCGTTAGTACTTCAAGTATTAGCAGATAAACCCTTTGAACCACTAAGCTCCATTTCTATGAAAATGTTGACGCTTAAAACAGATTTTCTGATTGCTGCAGCTTCAGCCAGACGAAGAAGTGAAATACATGCTTTGTCAGCAGAGCCAGACCATTTTGTAGGTACAGGGGAAGGCCTTAGGCTTCTATCTAGAGTTAACTTTATGGCGAAAAAACCAGTTTAAAATATCCTGGTCAGCCTATACTTTTACTTTAGTTTGACTTGGTTTGATCCTAATTCAAGGGCTTGGTGTCCTGTCCATGCATTAACACATTATAAACAACGTACAGAGGAATGGTGGACGGACCCTAGTGCTTTATGGCTATCTTACATTGAACCTCATGGTAGAGCTTCTAAAGATACCATTTCTAGGTGGATTGTGGAATGCATCGCCACAAAGCCGCCACAGGAAAACAAGTGGACATGACCAAGGCTCACAGTGTCTGTGGCGTAGTGACATCCACGGCTCTGTTTAACGGAGTGCCGGTGGATGACATTATGTCAGTAGCACAATGGCACTGTGAGTCTAGTTTTACAGATCATTACATCTGTGACATGTCAAATCTGCTTGCCTTATCGATTTTACTTAAACGTTGAACTGTATATTTGTCAATATTGTTCATAAGACCGTTGACTCACACACAGTGCAATTTAGTGGGGGAATACCTGCTTTTCCGTACTGTTCCTATCATCACCAGCGGTGATTAAAGGGATTCTCGTCAAAATAGGTTAAACCTATATTTGGTGATGGTTATTTTTTGCCACGTTTTTTATTACTTACTAAAATGGTGATGGTTTGTGTTCTTTGTGGTTCCATCTGTGAGTAAACAAAATGAAGCTTTCGTCCGATGTATTATAGTACTTTAGCATGAATACATAGAGAGTGTATAGGACATTGAGGTCATTGCTCCCTCGTTTTATAAAAGAGGTGGGTGAGTGGGGGCGCATGTTAATCGGTCGTGTTAGCCGATGTCCAAGTCATTTCCTGATTGAGTTTGCATACGCAATTTCAGATGTTTTTTGTGCTCCAAAAGCAAAAGAGCTTGCTCTTCCAGGGATGAGCCAGTCTTCTGACCTTCGCCTCCCTCCCACCGAATTCACTTACGAATTCTGGCCATATCATAGAGTATCAGGGTGGTAACTCTTGATGTGAAATAAACGAAATCAGGGGTTTCTTTTTTCACGAGAGAGTTGAGACTTACCACCGTGATACGATCCCGTTCTCTCCGCCCCACAGAGGCTCGGTCTATCGCTGTTTTATGTTGCAATTTGTCAGCCAATAATTTGAAATAGAAAGAGACAGCCCCGTGCATGCGCGAGTTTGGGCCGCACATCCGCTGGACTGTCAGTTGAGTAACCTGCTCAGTAGGGGTGGTTTCATTTTAATTCCGAGTCTTATTGAAGCTAGGTCGATATTTGGGAAATATCATAGAGTATCAGGGTGGTAAGTATCAACACTCGTGAAAAAAGAAATCCCTGATTTCATTTATTTCTAGCCTTGATGATTACTTAGGTAAGATTGACTAGATATTGCATCAATTGTGTTTTACTATGGGCGATGGCTTACTATGTGACAAAACCATCCATCATGCTATAGTTTTACCAGGAGAACATCCCTGATTTCCTGAATACGTCACAGGATGTCTATGTTTTTCTTCAGAAGTCATGATTTGCCTTGAACCCCTGAAATATTGCGTTAATTCCCCAAACTTTGCCTCTTTTTCTGCTATTGACATACCTTGTATTATATATGGCTATGTCTTTTCCAAACAGATTATGGTTTCCATGTGTGGATTCATTCTCAGAGCCATGTACGTGGAAGTTGGAGTTTACGGTGGACACAGAGATGACTGCCGTGTCTTGTGGTGATCTGATCGAGGCTGTGTACACACCGGACATGAAGCAGAAGACATACCATTATTACCTCGCTTTACCGACGGCAGCACCGAATATAGCTCTGGCTGTCGGGTCAGTCAACCCTTAAATCGACATGCAGGCCGAAACCTGCTTCTGCGCTGTACCTTTGAATTGAAATGTCCATTTGCAGGCCAAGTGAAGGCTATTTTTGAAAACTTGCAACTGCAATATCTGCTTCAATAACAGAACCAGTCATTCAAGTTGTAAATTGTCAAAAATGGATTCATGTCCTGAAAATGGAAATTAAATCACTTGACTGCTAACATTAAATATGGCATAGAATGTTTTTCTCATTTTTAAAATTGTGTGTATTGGGGATTTATGATATAAATATTTAATAAGCACAACACATGCTTCATTGCTTCTCAATTATCGTTTCTTCAATTTAGATCTACAAGCAATTTAGCTTCATAATAGTTACATAAGAAAGCTTTTGGTCATTTTGAAAACAATAGACGGAGCCAATCGGTCACTCAAGTATCTGACATCATAATCAAATACGTCATATGTTTGCTGATCTCATGAACATAAGCTCTGTCAGGAAAATCGAAAATTCAGTCACAAAATATGTTATTTGACAGAATCAAACATGCTTTAATATGGGACATGGCTTCTGCAGTGGCCTTGAAAGATGTCCATTTGCAGGCGAAGAGCAAATAATTTTTGACAATTTACCATTGGAATGACTGGGTTGCCTATTGAGCTAGTCATTCCAGTGTTAAATTTGTCAAAAATAATCTACACAATCATCCTCTTTTCATGTGACTTAAAAACAGGCTTCTGGAGATTCAGAATGAAAAGGACTTAGCACTCAAGCTGGCTAAAATGCTGTCTGAAGTGCTCTGGATAAATGCACATTTGCTGACTGTTCTTTGTATAGTTACCACTAGAATGACTCATGGTAACCAAGCCAGTTATTCAAGTGGTAAATTTTCAAAACTAATGTTTTTGTCTGCAAACTGAAATTTTAATTTCATAAAAATGAAATTTTCTTGAACATATTTTAGGCTTAATTTTCAAAACTAATGTTTTTGTCTGCAAACTGAAATTTTAATTTCATAAAAATGAAATTTTCTTGAACATATTAACATGGCTATGATAAATGATTGCTCCAATCTGTCGCTCAAGTATATGACAATCAATTATGTCACATGTAGGCTGACAGCACAATCAAAATGTGTAATGAATGATGTACCTAGGTGAACATTGAATGGTCTCTCAAGTGTATGAATTGTTAGTTTTTATTGTTTAATAAATGTTCTGTTGAATATTTTAAGACCAATTTGACTGGCCATAGGCAGCAACAGCACCCAGTCAAATTAATTGCAAAATATTCAACAGCTTACCTGTATAGTTACCTTGAAATTAGGGTTCTTGGAATTCCAAATTAAAAGTATATTAATCTGTCCCAACATGCGCAAAACATGGTCGGAGCTTAGCTAGAAATGGGTGGGGTATAGCTAGAAAATTGATCGGTCTATTGCTACTGGTATACATCTTAAGTCTGGTTTTCAGAATCAGATTAATGTGATCAGATTTGTTGAATTCGATAAAATCTGACCGTGTAAACATAAAATCTGAAGTCTGATATCTGAAGGCGAATCTGATTTTTCTTCAGATTTTACGATTTCAATAAAATCTGATGTTTCTTCAGATTTTTTGATTTCAATAAAATCTGACCGTGTCAACATAAAATCTGAAATCTGATATCTGAAGGCGAATCTGATGTTTCTTCAGATGTTATGATTTCAATAAAATCTGATCATGTAAACCAAAAATCTGATGTCTGATAGTGCAGCCAGTCAGAATTCAGGCTCTAAATACATCATCTTTGACATCATCAGCCAGCGAGCAAAATGGATGAGCCTGTGTCATTTTGAATGTTGTGTGATTTTAATGACAGATTTATCATTGAATGGCAGGAGGACTCATTAAGCCCTCTCTTGTCCGCCATGCTGTCTGTTTCCACCCTTGGTAATGCTAATGATGTCATACTTTTTCTTCAAATTTTTTCATCAGCTTTGTCTAAAAGATTAATCTGACAGATTAATCTGATCGTGTAAACGTTCGTCAGATTTGCTCTACGACGTCAGATTTGTCTGACACTGATTAATCTGATCGTGAAAACCAAGCTTTTATGATGGACATGTATTTTATTGCAGACCATTTGAGATCCTGGTTGATCCTAACATGCATGAGGTGACACATTTCTGTCTGCCGCACCTGCTACCTATACTCAAGCATACCACATACTTCATACATGAGGTACTCAAAGAAGTTATATTCTGTTATTAACCCTTTAACACTAAAATTTATTTTTAAATTAAGTTTTGTCATAGAAAATGTTCATTTGGAGACCCCAAAAAAAATAATTAGGGAAAATTTAGCATTGGAATGACTGGCTCGCTTAGCGACCCAGTCATTCTAGTGGTAAATTTTCAAAAATAGTCTTCTCTTGACCTGCAAATGGACCTTTCTAAGGGACCACCACAGACATTGTTTTTGGCCAGTGTGAGTGTTATGGTTAATTATAATGACCAGATGTTTGTGGGAAGGTAATGTCATAAGCTTTTCGTGTCTCGATATCAACTGTTGGAAACTTGGATAAATGTCTGGATATGATCTGTCGGTCAATTACCTGACGTCAAAATCTAAATATTCACTTGTTAGCTGGCATCACAATAAAATGATCTACATCCATCACGTAAGTACTGAATGTCTGACAGTAATTGTCTGAATTGTATGTCTACTTCGAATAATGTTTACCAGATGTACTATTATGATAATGTCTATTATCTATTCTAGCTCAAAATAAACAATTAAAACTCTGCACTCTCCATGGTCCTGGAATTACCATAGCCTCCAGGTACCGAGTCAATTTCCCAGAAGTCAGATTTGTCTATTTTGCTCGACCTTTCAGTCATGCTTTTTAAAGCTCTCTACTTAGATTAAAATTTATATGTTTAGTGCTTGGATGGACCTTTCGTTTGTGGCACCATGAAAGGAAAAGGAAAATCGACGCAGGGCCAGGTTGTATCAATCTAGAATTTATACATTCATGCCGTAATTCCTGTTTGAATTTTCTTTAAATTGGCACATTGTTTTAAAACGGTAGCTATTGTTGGAGTCGCTCCATTACCCGTTAACTTTTTAATCTTATCCGGGTACTCAGTTAATTTCTCTTGCGACGCGATTCCTTCCAAGATGGATGCGCCCTTAGCCAACATGGCGACGCTCATGATTTGTGTGTTGTTTTGGTTTCGCATATCTATGCACTCAGTTTAAGCCGGTTATTTAGCTCTCGCTTCATTGTCGAGGGTGTATTTAGCAATCCGTCTTTATTTCTTGGTTATCTTAATGCTTGTTAGTCTCCATGTTGTGTTTATAAAATTTTCTCTAAAAATTTTAAATGGTTTCCTGGCTAAATCTTGACTAACGTTAATTTAATAGAAAGTTAATGTTTTTAAAGTAATCGATGATTGCAATCAAGTTCTTGTGCGTTGTGCTCATATTCATGTTATCGCGTTCAGCGTTTTAATTTTTATTCTGTGTTCACAGAGGGTCACGAGGCAGAGCAAAGCCCCTCCAGATATATTGTGTTCCCGCTACAATTGCTTCATGAAGTGGAAGTTTGCGGGTGTTTGTGTTAAGTGGTCGTCGGAGTTGGTGGCCGAATTTGATAGAGATCGACGTGCGCATGTGGAGAGAATCGCATAGGATAATGCGGCCAAGATGGATTAGGCATCCGTGAAGGGATTAGAGGAGCTTCTGATTGAACGTATGGACTCGGCCTTGAGTTTCATCGCGCCCCAGTTTAGGGCCATGTTTGAGTCCTTCCAGTCCACGATTCCGGTGATGCGGTCTGGTGCAGGACAACTAATCGGTGGTCCGGCTGGGCTTGCGGAGGAACAAGCACCCGCCCACTTCTCTCGCGTCGGCTCATGAGCCGATGGTGAAGGAGGAAGATTTGCTTATGATGGAAGACTCTGGCATGCTGGAGCTTTCACAGATGGTAGATTCTGGTCTTTCCCGTGGGTCACCCCCAGGATATATATGGGTTTGCCAGCCAGATGGTGATGTTCCGTCAGGCGTTTTCCATCCAGATTTCGTGTCGTCCGGATTGCCATCCGGGCGGTCTTTTACGACTCATCGGCATCACGGATGCGGGATTGGCGAATTGTCTCGGAGTTGTCCGTCCTACAGTATCAGCGGATCTGATCCCGGCTCCCGTGCTGGAGCCGATGGATTGCAGAAATTCCGTGTCTGGTGATTCGTTAGACACGAGAGTAGCCGAGTTACGGACCCGCTTCAAATTTGAAGTTTGGTCCGTAGTTCTCAGCAGGGATCGTCTGCAAGCTCATCCAAGGGTGAACCGTCTCATCCAAGGGCCAGAAGGAGGACGAGAACGGAATCCTTGTTCTGCATGGAGGCTGAATGGATGCAGGTCCATGCCTACATGTCCAACCGTCTCGGGTTGGCATCTGACCGATCCGGTGATGCAGCCGATGTCAGAGCGTGTGGCTAGCGCTTTGTAAAGTGACTCTTCAGTTATGCCTACCATTCCACTTGATACTCAGTCTTCTGATATGTTAGAAGTCGTGGCGTACTGTCTGGTTCAGCCGGAGTACACTCCCAAAGGCCCCTAAGGGTGGGGTCCATTTTCCGGAGCAGGGCTATCATCAGTACGCCCGCGTTCCTCATCTTTCAGTCTGGGAACGTGAGGCCCTGAATAGGCCATCGGCTGGGAAATCCAAGGGTCGTTCTCGACCATTGGTATCTCAGACCAATAAAGATGACTTCAATGAGCTTGGCTGTACCATTCTGCAGGGGATGCTGACCTGTGCGGTGGAAGGTGGGGAAGTGCCAGAGGCTGCTCCCGGAGTTGTCCGGGATACCATGCACTTATCCCAAGGTTGACTGGCCAGGGTGATCGCCAAATCATTGGCGGAGCGGAGGAGAATGGTTCTCGATCGCGTAGAACCAGGACCAGGGATGAGGGCTGCATTGTCTTCTGGGCCCTTCATTGGTCCGGGCTTGTTCGGCGATTCGACATGGCAAGCTCTCCAAAGTTGCGTCCATGGTTGCGGAGCAAGAAGTCATCAACAAGTCATGGAAGTCGACGAAGAGGACTTAGCCGCAGCAGTCCTATAAGCAGGTGTGGCAGAAGCAGCAGCAACAGTGGCAGAGGTCGCCCTTCTGTCCATCTGGCCATGATGCTCATCGAGCATCCGGTTCACAGGGACCTGGCCGATCGTCTTTGTACAAAGCCTCTAATAAGAGGCCGTATGAAGATGATAGGAAGGGTGGCGGCTCGGGACATACCGGCTACCATAAGGACAGCCGGTGTGGTGGTTCCGAGCTTTCACATTCCAAGAAGCCGCATGGTGGCCATGGGGGATGGTCCTGACGGGCTTCCGGCGAGACCCATACCGGTGGCGCCAGGAATGCAGGGAGTCGAGAATCTTCACCAAAACAAATTAACATCTTGTCGCGCAACATGGACCGCGAGCTGTGTGCAGATTCCTACCATTGGAGGCAGACTTCAGCTGTTCTCAAAACAATGGGAACAGGTCTTGCAAGATTGTTTAGTCTGTCATTGGTTAAGAAACAGCTACGAACCGGACTTGCTCATCCATCAATCGTTAGTTCCGTTAACTTCGACTCCTGCATGGACTCCAGTTATAAGGGAATCTCATCGTCTAGCGGTCATTCGCTCAGAAATCGAAGATCTGCGAAAGAATGTGATTTATTTAGGCCACGATCAGTCCTCCCTGGGCTTCTATTTCGTTCCGAAATGCACCGGAGGTTGGAGACCGAGTCTCAAAATCAATCTACTGTACATATTCATTCTTTCACCAAATTTCAGATGGAGACTGTAGCAATGGTGATGACAGGGCTGAGAAAGGGCATTTGGGCAGTATTGATAGATCTGAAGGATGCTTATTTTCATATTCCAATGTCAATTCCTTTTCAGAAGTACCTTTGCTTTGTGTTCTAAGACAATGTCTGGGAGTTCAATGTTTTGCCATTCAGCCTGACCACAGCTCCAAGAGTCTTCACCAAAATGGTTCTTGCCATGACTTCTTACCTTCGCAGGAGAAACATAGCTGTTCACACTTACATAGACGACTGGCTGCTGAAGGCGGGGAATCCAGTCACTCTGCGCAACAATCTGAAGGTGGTCCTGGCCTTACTAAAGGACCAAGGATGGATTGTGAATCTAGCGAAATCAGAACTGACTCCATCCCAGGAATTTGTGTATCAGGGATTCTTTTCAGTCTCAGGGACGGTGTAGCTTTTCTGGTGGAGAGCAGAGTCAAGAGTTTGCTAGCAGTAGTGAAGTCAATTTCTCTAGGAGCCAATCTGACGGCGCGTCAGTTTCTCAAAATACTGAATTTACTAGTATCTCTGGAGATGGTGGTGCCTTATGTGACTCAGGCGCAGGCCGATTCAGATGTATCTAATGTCATTCTGGTTTCAGAGAACAGACCCATTAACGATTCCAGTTAAAGAACCATTGAAATTCCACCTTCAATGGTGGTTATCAAAACAGAATTTCCTGTGAGGTGTTCCTTTACAGTCTCCTCAACCGCAGATGTCAATTTTCACGGATGCATCGGCGACGGGGTGTGGAGCAGTATTGGATGATCTGTCAGTGTCGGGGGAATGGTGTCGGACCAATGCGCACAAACACATAAATGTTCTCAAATTATTAGCAGTGACATTAGCACTTCGAAAATTTTAGAGCTTAGTTCAAGACAAGATTGCCCACCTTGACTCTAAAAGGCACCAGATGGCGCTGGTGTCACATCTATCAAAATCTAAACACCTTTCACATCTAGGTAGCATATTAAAAAAAATAAGGTATGAAACCCTTACAGATTTCTTAGATATTTGCACAGCACATTCTTGGTATAGCACTGGTACTGTCATCTCGAAGAAATTGTTGGAAAATATTCATTTAAATGAGAATTAGCTCAAATAAACATGAGAGCTGAATAAAATTTGAATTTAGTGGGCAGAGCTAAAGCAGTGACATCATACTGAGGGAAAATGTGCTCTGAATCATTTATGAGTGTAAACAGCTGATAGCAGCCATGTGTATTATCCCGTCATATGTGGAGAGAGACCATGCACTAATAAATAAATAAACACATTACCTTGATAAGAAGTGGGGTCTTATTGTCACCTATAACTGCAAATAAGGCTGGTGTAAGCTGTTAGGTAGCAACCGCCTTCAGCAACAGTGTTTGTAAACTGTATATTAGCCTTTCTAATACTTGCTTTGTAACAATTAATCTTTTGCTATCAGTGTGACAAGTGTTGCAGAAAACAGTTGCTGCATTTAACAGTAACAGATATCCTCATTCCCATTTTCAAAATGACCACATTAAGAATACTACATGCATCGCTATCTAATAAAACCTGCTAATACCTCAATACGGATCTAAATGTATTGCTAGATAAATTGGCTTAACTGTTTGACTGCTCAGTTCCTGTAGGCTACATTTTCCACAGGGTTTAACTCTGGATATATGCTGAATATTTTGGAAACAATTTGACTAACATAGCCACCAACCTCTTTCAGTCAAGTTGTTTTAAAAATATTCAGCATTTATTTTCATTTGAAATTATTGTCTGATGGCTAGCAACAGTCAGACAGTTAGTGATGAATTAATTAAATTTGAAGGCATATGTGAATATAGTACACATGTGTGTAATGCTACTATGCATAGGGTGGACTGTCCTACTCTATAGTAAACCAGTCATCTAGGTATATAGGGGGTGTATAGTGGCCAGGTGCTGAGCTGTGAGATGGTAGGCTATTTTGCTACTTACAACGCATGCGCCATACATGTCATCATAGAAGCTCCGCCTCATAGGGTATTAATTTCATCTCAACCCAGGGAGTGAGACTTGCGGCTTTAAGGACAGACAATTCCACAGTGGTGTCCCATTTGAACCGCCAAGGCGGGGCGAGATCACCGGAGTTGTGCATGATGATGTGGAACATTCTGCTGCAGTGTCAAGAGAGGAATGTTATTCATTGTGCAGCACACATTCCAGGAAGATTGAACATCCTTGCGGATGCTGTCAGTCGAAGGACGGTTTGTCGTTCGACGGAATGGCAGCTCAACCAATCGGTAGCGGAGGTTCTATTCAAACATTGGGGCAAGCAAAATGTGGATCTATTTGCGATGAAAGGAAACGCAAATATGGTCACATACGTGTCACCAATCCCAGACCCGCTAGCCTTAGCAGTAAATGCACTGACGATAAGTTGGAAAGGAATGTATGCTTACGCGTATCCTCCAATAATTCTTATCCCAAAAGTTCTGGCAAAGATAAGATGGCACATGCCATGTATTGCTGATCGCTCCTCATTGGCCAGGCCAATCATGGTTTGCGGATCTGCTGGAACTTCTGGTCTGCAATCTGATCTCTCTTCCAGACAGAAGGACCTGATATTTCAGAACAAGGGTCTGTATCACCATGACAGACCAGAGATGTTCCAATTAACTGCATGAATGCTTATGATCATGTCGATAGTCACTTACAGGACTGGCGGTATGACCAGCGAACGAAAAGAAGAAGAAACTGCATGAATGTTATCAAGCAGCGAGCAATTGTGGGTGGCTTTTCTGAGCAAGCAGCAAAGTTTGTCACTTCAGCCAGAAGGGGGTGTGGGGGTGGTGGTCAACCACCAGAACATATAAGTATAGCATCAACAAGTTTGCAGAGTGGTGTAAGGGAAGAAGTATTAATCCCTTATCTGCAACTGTTCAACACGTAGCAGATTTTATCTGTCATTTATGCGAGGTTGACAAACTTGTACCTTCAACCCTAGCAGCATATAAGTCTGCTTTAGCTTCAGTCGTTCCCAGTCTCGCTCTATTAGGAGTGGAGAATGACACTTTAAATGACGTTATTAAAGGAGTGAGCAATCTGTGACCTAGACAGCCAATTCCTATCCCAGCATGGAATTTGTGTGCACTAAAGAGGTGGGGGGATAGGGGCTGCGGGGGTTAGCGCGGTCTAGACCATGGAAGTTTAGCACTCTATGAGTCAGATAGCAGAACCCAAGCGTATGCTAGGGTTCTAGTCTCTTCGCAACCTTCTCTGTTGGATGGAAGATGAGTGCTGGTTTGTGCCTCACCTCCTCCCACCGGAGTTTCTTGGCTGTTGAAATCTGGAGTTTATCATAATAGTACATCTGGTAAGTATTATTCGAAGTAGAATAAAAAAAGCATCCGCTTTTGTTTAAAGCATCCGCTTTTGTTTCTACGAGAATTGTTAATACTTACCAGATGTACTATGGCCCATCTCAGCCACCCCGCTGAGGTGAGGCTGAGCTGCTTTCGCTGTTTGTCAATACAAATACAAGATGAATCTGACTGTGATTGGGAATTGACTCGGTACCTGCAGGCTATGGTAATTCCCGGACTCATTATGGGCAGTACCATGGAGAGTGCGGAGTTTTGCTTGTTTATTTTAAGGTAGAATAGATAATAGACATCATCATAATAGTACATCTGGTAAGCATTATCAATTCTCGTAGAAACAAAAGTGGATGCTTTTTTTAATCTTTGGTGCTATTACCATTTAATAGCCATTCTGTTAAATGTTTTGAAACTTATCTAACTGTATGCTGTTACTATGATAGATAGACAGCTTACCTGTACCGTTACCTTGAAATTGAGATTCTGGGAATTCGGAGTTAAAAATGTTAAAATGATTTAAATATCCATACCAAGTGGGCAGAGCTTAGCTAGAACTTGGCGCTGCATAGTTAGCAATGGATCCCTCTTTTTCTTCACTCCTCATTACCTCTCTTTGCCCTCGAGTGTAAATGGGTGCCAATGTCATAACTATAAATAATCAGGTTGCTGAAATAAAATATATGCCTCTCTCTCCCCCCCCCCCCCACTGGTCAATCTTTCCATAGTGAATCCAAGCAGTTAAAGACACTGTGAAATATCTCATGTAGACCAATTTTCAAGATCCCTTCCCCATCCACCCCCCCCCCCCCCCCTGGTGACCATGTCAGACACTGTGTTTTGTATGAGTCAATCAAAACTATATAGAATTATCTCATGGAAACTACATAGACAGACGAGCAACTGGACGGGTACATGGAATACACAGAATTTCAAATCCAATATACTGGTTATGTGGAAAGTGATTGAGAGGGTGTCTGATGTCCGTACTTACCTTTTCTATATTGACATTTTCTAAGGATTATGTTACGGTTGTTATTTAATGATAACAGGATTCCAAGCTAGTAGCTTTTAAAACTAATTTATTATCTTTAGCAAAAATTCATGAGTAAATCTGCTTCGTTAGGTCTCAATTAACCAACCCTCTAATGGGCAAGCCCGTCCAAACTGGCTCTGCATTGGTCTGGAGAAATGTACATTTACAGGCCAAGAGATTCATGTTTTTGAAAATCTACCGTGTTACCAGTGATAAATTGTCAAAAATACTCTCTTGGCCGCTAACTTTCCTAGATCAATCCTCACTATTAAAGTGTTAACCACTAACACTCTGATGTCAATATTTCATCTTGTATTGTGTCAATATCACAGAAACTGGTGTACATTTTTCAACAATTTTGCTGGAAGATGTTGCTGTCTAAGACAGCACCATCTCCCACCAAATTTGTTGAAAAATGAACACCAGTTCATCTTTTAAATTTAATTAGAAAATTTAAGGTTTTGACACCAGAGTTGTAAGGGTTCATAAGGTTAGACTTAGAAAGTACTAGCTCTGAATCATGTTATGTTGTTTACCACATGAACACGGCAATCACAACCTCAAATCTTTGCTTTTTAATATTCTTTTTGTAGGCATTTGAATTCTATGAGGAGTTGATGTCTAGTCGTTACCCATACTCATGCTATAAGCAGGTATTTGTAGACCAGACAGCGACAGAAGCAGCTACATATGCTACCATGTCCATCTTCAGGTGAGTCACACAAGTACGGATGCTAGTACACACACGCATTCATGCACGCGCATGCGCACACACGCATGCACACACGCACGCTCACACATACACATGCACGCGCACGCACGCACGCACGCGCGCGCACGCACGCACGCACGCACACGCACGCACGCACGCACGCACACACACACCAGCCTTTGCAGTTGTCTTGAGGAATGTCCATTTGCAGTGACTGATTTTTCGATTTCCATGAAGGAACTAAATCATTTTTATTGAGACGTCTGGTACCGTGTGACATATTTGATTATAACATCAGATACATGAGTGACAGATCGGATCCCTCTATTACAAGTAAATGATGTGATACTGACTTCATGTCTTTGTTATGCCAAGATGGTAGCTTAGGTTATACATCTGGATCAAAAGTTACATTTACCGAAACTGTCGCAGGATTCACAAATGAATATATCTATGTGAGCGTTGACATAATTTTATTGGTATATCTTTCATTTTCAGCATCAACCTGTTACATTCACCACAGGTAATTGACCAGACGCAGCATTCACGACGTCTCATGGCCACAGCTGTAGCTAAGCAGTTTTTCGGGTGCTATATTACACAGCAGGCATGGTGAGTAGATGAGGTGGATATAATGTTAGCTCTCCTCTAAGTGGATAAATTATAAGAGTTAGGGCACCTTTATCTATTTTTGAATCAGAGGTTGAACACTTCAACTGCAGCTAGGTCAGGCTACCTTAAGAAAACTGAGCTGGATCATAAATGCAGAGAAATTGGATCGCTTCCAGTGGATTGTAGCTTCCCATCTCGAGATAGAGACAGTACAGAGTTACTAACAACTCATCTGAAAACATTTCACATTGGAAAGGAGATGATGGAGAGAGAGTTCCAGAAACTGTTGAATATAAATGTGTCAATAGAAGCAAACCTTTCACTGATAAATTCTGTGTATCCCAAGGGCAATATCAATCTCAGGGCAAACAAACAGGAAAGCTTCATGATTCTAAAATAAAAACAGAAACATGTGAGTTAGTAAGAAATGCTCTGTTAAATATTTTGAACAATTGGATTGGAAAACATCGCTGCCGTATTGTTTTATTTTGTTTTGGAACCATGCTATCTTACTTCTGAGTTGTACTGTTATGGTAGAGGATCGGGAAGTAATCACACATGTATGCATTCACTCACCTACCTACCCAGCCAAACACTCACTCACTCAGGTGCCCACACGCACGCACGCATGCACGCACGCACGCATGCATGCATGGTTTTACATTTGTTCCTTATTTCTGCCTAGGTCTGACAGTTGGCTGACAAAAGGTATCGCTGGCTATCTTGCAGCCTTATTCTTAAAGAAAGCTTTCGGTAACAATGATTACCGATATTATGTTGCAACGGTAATATGTTAACTATGTGATTATCTTCTCCAGTATGAGTATGACCTATGTAGGCTAAGTTACAAAGTAGTAGTAGTAGTAGTAGTAGTAGTAGTAGTAGCAGTAGCAGCAGCAGTAGTAGTAGTAGTAGTAGTAGTAGTAGCAGCAGCAGTAGTAGTAGTAGCAGCAGCAGCAGTAGTAGTAGCAGTAGCAGCAGCAGCAGTAGTAGTAGGAGCTGTAGTAGCAGTAGTAGTCTCCCTTTGGCCCTTGAAATGTTAGTTAGAGGCAAGATGTTGAATATTTTGAAAATTACTTCAAGTGGACCCTGTTGCTGCCAAATTAAATTAGTTTCAAAATGTTAAATCGAGTATTCCTTAGATCCTGCAGAATTGTTAATTTTTCGCCTGTATGTTTTTAAATGGGAACACAAATAGAATAGGGTCAAAGCATGCCAAATGATGCTTTTCTAGAATTTTGATAAACTAAAATATATTATTTGCATATTTTCAAATTCCTAAATAGTAAATTTCACCAGGGAAAGTAATTTTCTTCCATTTCCCATGAGAATGACGGAATGACATCATCGCATGGATGCTTGTTGCGGTATGATGTCATCATGTGACTAATATCTTCCTGTTGATTGATAGCGTACAACAGCTTGTTAATGAGTGGCAAGAGAAACACCAGTGTTTGGTAAACTAGAGCTTGAAGCTGAGCTGATGTCCGGCTTTGTAAAGTCTGTATTAGACACCCGTTTCATGTACACTGAAAACATGTCTAGCAAAATATAAACACACGTAGTTGGTGATGTCATACCATGAACTTTATTGGGTGTCAAAATTTAACCAAAAGTTTAACAGTGATAGAGTTTATGAAAATTGGTCAAATTCTTTTTAATTCATAAAATATTATATTCTTTTGGCATTGTTATTGAAATCTAATTCTCGTTTGTGATCGTTAACCGCCTGACTGCTGAGTTCTTTGCAGATGTTATTCCAAGGGCTACATCTCTGGACCGGCTAAATAGCTTGAAAACAATTTGACTGAAAATTGTTGGTGCCGAAATCTGTTTTCAAACTATTCAGGAAGGCAAAAGTATTTTGTTCATTGAAATTATTGTTTGGTGGCTTGCAGCAGTGAGACAGTTGTTAAATGGCTACAGCTGGTGTTAAAGGTGTTGTGAAGATCATCCATGTTTTTTTGTTTTGCTCTGTCAGGAGATGGAGGCCGTGTATGACTATGAGTCACATGTCAGTGGTATCATCCTGGATCCGTCACGCGTTGAATCACCCATGTACTTCTCTGTGCATCAGGGACATGCCGTCTCCCCAGCTTATATGGCGGTACTGTGTAAAAAAGCACATCTTATGATTCGAATGATTGAAATAAGAATTGGACAAGAACATTTATTGCAGGTATGTTATTGTAGTATGTAGGCTAGGTGTGCAGAACATATTTCACTTCAAGAGTATACTTACCTCCCTAATACTTTTGATATTGCTAAATATTGGCTTTCACTCAATAAACACTCAGATTTAAAACAGTTAGGTGCCCCTACTGGGCAGGGAGTCAGAGCGTAGTCTGGCGGATGCCAGCCCCACCACCGCGCATGCGCAGACTAGCACTACCTCTTTGCTAGATTATTGGCAAAGAGAACACACATGTCTTTTTGAGTCATAAGCTTTTCTCGCTCTTAAACTGTTATTTGGTGTATATTTTGGAGTGATAGTGTCTGATTTGTATGGCAGGAGGGAACACTTCGCCACAGGAGGACTTAGGACCTTTAAATCAGGTGACTTCTAGTAAAATTAGCGAGTTTTCTTCCCGGTGTATTGTGTTTCCGGGACTCGCGTTTACCGTGATAAGCGCCTTTGTTAGTTGGTTTATGTCAACTCGGTGCTACCTAGGACTAATTTCTCTTTCTGTTTATGTCCACAGGTCTGTATGACGCTAGGTGGTGACATCACAGTAGCAGAGAGTTAGTTTTCTCTCCACCATGGTTCCATTTCCTACTAACACTGTTAGGTTATCTAACCAAATGAAAAATATGTCCAGTGAGTTGGAGGCCTAGTATAAAGGTCTTCTCACTTTGCCCTCTTGATCCAATTCCTTTCCCATGAGGTGGAGAGAGTTAAGAGGCGTGCAGATGGTGGAGTTCTCCGGTTCGTCACGTTGGATGGTTTGTCTATACAAAGTGTCAGGTATCTAGTTATTGATAATGTGGTGATGTTAATTATTGTAAACAAACAAAGGGAGATAATTAACATTTTTGCCAGAAAAGAGTTATCTATATGTATCTGATGGTTGTGTAGTCGACTTATCCATTCAGCATACAATTCGTCCTTGCACTTGGATGTTTTGTTGGGATCGATTTTTTCCTGTCACGGGATTAATGACGTCATAATCAGCCTGGCTATGTGTTTATCAGCAATTCAAGCGCTATGCTGGTTTCTGATGTATTTTGATCTTTATGATCGTTTTCCTTCTCTTTGAGTTGGATTGAGTTTCTAAGCTTAACTAGTTGCTCATACTCCTTGTCCTTTGCCCTGTTTCAGGGACCGGGTTGCGCGTCCTGTGGTCGTTTTCTTCATGAAAAGTTCTGGCCTCATCTGTGCTATCAATGTAGCCCTTGTGGTCCCTTAGTTAATTGTGACATATGTAAGCACTGGGGGGGGCGAGTTCATGTCCGAATTCTTGTGCTGCTTACAGGCGACGGACAAGGTGGTAGAGGAGGAGAAGAAGAAGAAGCGGAAACGAGAGGTTGTAAGTAGGAAGGGTAAGGGGAAGGTCTCGTCCGCGGTGGATATGGAGGCCTTCCGGACCGAGATGTTGGGAGAGATGAAGAGGACAATAAAGGATTTGGTTCCAGGGTTGCTTCGTGGCATGCTTCCTGGACCAAATCCTTTACTGTCCTCATCATCGGCTTCGGAGCAGGTAATCCCCGCCTCTGGATCGATTTTCCTTAGTCCGCTTCCGTTGTTCGACGATTCAGAGGTGGCCCCATTAGAGGGGGCGTTCCACGGCCCTGGCAGCAGGCTTATTGCCGCGCCGATAGGGGACCGTGGACGGTTGTCGCTGGAACCCGCGGGCTGCTTATCAGTCCAGGGGTATCCGCACGCCGCGGTGGCCAGTACCTCCTATGGCACCGTTCCTGGTCAGCCCGGGTTAGCTCTCTTTGCTGACCCGGGGTCTAATCTTTCTGACCAGGGTAATGAGGATTACCTGCTAGGGTCGCCGTCTGACGACGTGGACATGGATGAAGACGTTTGTGCACCCCTCGCGGGGAATACAGGCGCCTTATTCCACGGTTTTACTCACCCTGGAGTAAAGTCCGCGGCTCAGGTGGTGGCCCAGGGCGCTGCTGATGGCCAGCGGTACCGCATACCTCGGCTTGCCGAGGGTATTGCTGGTGCTGGCCGGGCCCGTGGTGAGACTATATATACCCCGCGCTCTGCCACGGTGCCTGCTCCTGGTCAAACCAGTGATATTCTCATGCCGGTGCTGTCAGACCCGCGTGTTTTCCCTGGCTTGCCAGGTGTATCAGCATACCCGCCGTCAAGCTCTACTGCTTGCGCTCAGGAGGAAGACGAAGGACCCCGTCTTGTAGAGCGCTCGCAGTTAGCCACGGAGGAGGATTGGTATGACGCTTGCCAGTGGTTGGTGAGCGTTAGGCCTGATCTGCCCGTGGAGCAGTCGGCTAGCCAGCGTGTTCACACGCCGTGGTTAGCTGGGAAACCGACTGCTAACGCTATGCCTTCTCTGCCGCTGGCGGAGCATGTCGTTGACATGTTCAAGGCGGCGGAGTCGTCCATTAAGTCGAGTGGACGTCTCGCGAAGGCCCCTCGCGAGGTGGCCAGGCGTTGTCGCATCGTGCCCCTGGATTACCAGCGGTACGGTGTGGTACCCAAGCCCAGCGTGGATGACCGCGTGGCTTTGGGTGAGGATGCGCGGCCAGGCTCCCGTTCTGACACGGGTGTCTTGTGCGCGAACGCGTTGCGTTCGGCGAATACCGCGTTGCGTGATGCGGAGGAGAGTGGGAGGGCTTCGATTGCCGCTCTGTCCCACGTCTCCCAGCTGTTACAGGGGGTAGTAACGGCATCCGCATCGCGCCAGCCAAGTCCGGTCACTGTCCAGCGAACCATCCAGGATGGTATTAACCTGGTGCTGGACTGTATGACTCGGGCGGTGACCAGGAGTGTCAGGGCAAGACGCACGTTTGCCCTGGACAATCTGTGCCCGTCTCAGGACCTGTACAATAGGCTACTGCGTACGCCTATGACGGGCCCTGGTCTTTTTGGAGGTGAGGGATGTCGCCACCTCCAAGAGACGGTCACCCTGGTGAATAACCAGAGGGCGCTGCGTGAGCAGTTTGATGTGCTGCGTCGTGCTAACGCTCGCGCCGCGGCCCCGGCGTATCGTCCCCTGCAGGCTCGAGGTGGTGCTGGCCAGGTCAGTGGCCAGCCACCGTCGCAGCGTCGGCCTCGGCCGCGTGCGATTCGGCCAGCAGCGAGGGGGGCGCAGGTTCCTCAGGCGCCGTCAGCCAGGCAGCCGCCCGCGCACCGAGGTGCGCGCGGGGCGGGGCGGGGCGCGCGAGGATCTGGGCGTGGTTATCGGTCCTGACAGGACGCTTACCGCGGTAAGAACCACTCCGGTGTGTATGGCGACGGAGACAGTGCCGCTCTTGCATGCCTCGTGTCCACCGCGGTCCCTAGGTGGGCCGGTGGGAGGCCGGCTAGCCGGCCACATGCAAGAGTGGGAACGGTTAACTCAGGACCGTTTAGTCTTGCGATGGCTTTCCGTCGGGTATCATCCAGAGTGGGTGACAGGCCCGCCGTCGCGACTGTCTCTGGTGCCAGTCTGGACTCCCATTCCGAGAGATCCAGAGCAAAGGTTGTGTATCGAGGAGGAGATAAATTCCCTCATACAAAAGGGAGCTATTCAGCCGGCACAAAGGTGTCCGGGCTTCTATTCAACCCTGTTCTTAGTAACAAAACGCACCGGAGGGTGGAGACCGATTCTCAACCTCAAGCCATTGAACAAGTTCATCGAGACGCCCAGTTGGAGAGGGGGATGTGGACGGCGTCGATAGATTTGAAGGACGCTTATTTCCACATCCCCATCCACGGGAGTTTCTGTCGCTTCCTGAGATTTGCATTCCAGGGCAGACAGTGGGAATTCAGGGTGTTGCCCTTCGGAATTTCCACGGCTCCTCGGGTTTTCACCCGTGTGGTTCTTGCGA
Source organism: Chaetoderma sp. LZ-2023a (assembly GCA_034401795.1). Taxonomy (NCBI): domain Eukaryota; kingdom Metazoa; phylum Mollusca; class Caudofoveata; order Chaetodermatida; family Chaetodermatidae; genus Chaetoderma; species Chaetoderma sp. LZ-2023a. The sequence continues at coordinate 251,290,709 of CM067369.1, forward strand.
TCACAGCATACCTCCGCAGGAGAAGCATAGCAGTCCACACGTACATAGACGACTGGCTGTTGAAAGCGCACACCCGGGAAAGTTTGTCCGCCAATCTGGAGATTGTTTTGAAAATTCTCACAGACTTGGGCTGGATGATCAATTTCCCAAAATCAGAGCTGACTCCATCCCAGAAGTTTGTTTACCTGGGGATGTTCTTCGATCTAGAGACAGGATATGTTTATCCTACTCAGGAGAGAGTTCAGAAACTCATCTCATTGATTCAGTCAGTGTGCGACAGTCGTCATGTCCTGGCACGGGTTTACTTGAGAATGCTGGGGTTGATGGTTTCGTTGGAACCAGTCATTCCTCAGGCCGCCTTACGCAGGCGGCCGATCCAGTTGTTTCTCATGACACAATGGACCCAGAGTACAGGTTCGCTGGACTCGAATGTGTCAGTGTTGGCGCCTCTGATTCACCACCTGCAATGGTGGTTGAATACAGAGAATCTCTTGCCGGGGGTTTTGCTAACCCCTCCCCACCCTCAGGTGACTGTGTATACAGATGCATCGATGGAGGGCTGGGGAGCTTGCCTGGAAGAATCCACGATATCAGGGCTTTGGAATCTGGAACAGTCAAAGGAACATATAAATCTACTGGAGCTAAGAGCAGTAGTCCTGGGCCTGGAACATTTCTTACAGAAAGTTCAGGGCAAGATTGTTCTTATTCGTTCAGACAACTCAACAGTTGTGACTTACATAAACCGCCAGGGCGGAACGAAGTCGCCCAGTCTCTGTATGATGACATGGAAACTGCTTTGTTGGTGTCTGGATCACCAGATTACCTTGAAAGCAGTTCATATTCCGGGAAGGTTAAACCTGCTAGCAGACTCATTGAGCCGAAGGATGAGTGTTTTACCCACGGAATGGCAACTAAATCAATGTGTGGCGGATCGTCTGTTCGACCATTGGGGGAAACCCAACATCGATTTGTTCGCAACGAAGAAGAATGCGAAGATGACGACGTACGTCTCTCCGATTCCGGATCCAAGCGCTTTCGCAACAGATGCGTTAGCTATCAGCTGGGGGAGAATGTATGCATACGCATTCCCTCCAGCAATCCTGATTCCAAAAATTCTTCAGAAAATCAGACAAGAGGAATGCCAAGTGCTTCTGATCGCCCCGGATTGGCCAAGCCGATCATGGTATACGGATCTGCTGGACCTTCTGGTCTGCAATCCGGTTCCTCTGCCTCTGATGGACGATATTATCTTCCATGGCAAGGCCCTTCACAACAATCCGTCAATGTTCAGATTGACTGCGTGGATGTTGTCAAGGAATCTAGAATTAAGGAGGGCTTTTCTGAGCAAGCAGCCATGTTTATGGCCAAAGCCAGGAGGGGGTCAACCTCCAGAGCATATAATTATAAAATCAACAGATTTGCAGAATGGTGCTCAAAAAGATGTATTGATCCAATGGATTCATCTATTCAAGTAGTAGCTGATTTCCTCTGTCACCTCTATGATGCCTATAGCCTCAAGCCTAACTCTATTGCTGGTTATAAGTCAGCATTAATGTCTGTTATTCCTTGCTTGGCTAAGAGGGGAAGTGATGAAGTAAATACATTAAATGTATTAATTAAAGGCATGGGCAATCTAAGACCAAGGAATCCACCTGTGATTCCGTCTTGGAGTTTATCGCTAGTGCTTCAAGTACTAGGTGATAAGCCTTTTGAACCACTTAGTTCCATTTCTATGAAACTATTAACACTGAAGACTGTGTTTTTAATTGCTGCGGCCTCGGCTAGGCGTAGGAGTGAAATTCATGCCTTATCAGCCGAGGATGACCGTTTTGTGGTTTCAGGGGAAGGCCTTAAGCTGCTACCTAGGATTAATTTCTTGGCTAAAAATCAGTCGTTGAAATATCCAGGTCAACCTATTGTTTTGCCTGCTTTAACTAGATATGATCCTAATTCTAAAGCATGGTGTCCCGTCCGGGCGCTGCGCCGGTACAAACAACGTACGGCGGCATGGCGCACCGACCAGTCAGCGTTATGGTTGTCATATATTGAACCCCATGGGAGGGCTTCTAAGGACACCATTTCCAGGTGGATTGTGGAATGCATTCAGTTTTGCCATAAATCCGCCACCGGGAAGCAGGTTGACGTGGCCAAGGCTCACAGTGTCCGCGGCGTAGTGACATCCACGGCCCTATTTAATGGGGTCCCTGTGGATGATATTATGTCGGTGGCTCAGTGGCACTGTGAGTCAAGTTTTACAGACCATTATCTCCGTGACACCTCTAATCCTCTCGCCTTGTCGGTTTTGAAAAAATAAATCGGTTTATATTTTTTGAGGAGGTTTTTTCCTCATTACTTATATATTTCACAATTAATTTATGGAAACACCCACTTTTTGGGGCCTGCATCAGTCTTTACCAATGGGAAGATGATGTCAGCAGCCTTTTCAACAAGGTCAGTCTTGTTCATGTGTTGTCCGTTGTTGATTGTATTGTCACGATTACCCGTTATTAATATGGTGATGGTTTGTGTATTTGTGTGGTTCATTGTTGAGAGTTACGAAAATGGAGCTTTTTCGTCTCTGTCCTGTAGTACATGGCACTTGTACGTAGAGAGCGTATGGGACATTGAGGTCAGTCGACTCTTCCTCCCTGGAAGGAGGGGGGGGGAGCGCATATGACATTCGGTCATCTCTCATACATCGGTGGTGTTATCCGATGGTTAGTCAAATCCTGACTGTTTTTTCTTACAGTTTCAGAAGTTTAAGTGCCTTAAACGCAGAAAAGCGTATTGGGATGAGCTGGTCTTTTGACCTCGCCTCCCTCCCGCCAGATTCACTTTCGAATTCTGGCAATATCAAAAGTATTAGGGAGGTAAGTATACTCTTGAAGTGAAATAAACGAAATCTAGGATTTCTTTTTTCACGAGAGAGTTGATACTTACCTCCCTAGATACGGACCCGGCCTCTCCACCCCACAGAGGCTCGGTCTTCAGGCTCTTAATAGTTGCATGTGTGTCAGCCAATAATCTAGTCAGAGGAAGTGCTAGTCTGCGCATGCGCGGTGGTGGGGCTGGCATCCGCCAGACTACGCTCTGACTCCCTGCCCAGTAGGGGCACCTAACTGTTTTAAATCTGAGTGTTTATTGAGTGAAAGCCAATATTTAGCAATATCAAAAGTATTAGGGAGGTAAGTATCAACTCTCTCGTGAAAAAAGAAATCCTAGATTTCGTTTAGAATATCGCTAGCTGCTACTGTTAATGTCACCTTGATATTTGACCTTTTGACCCCAAAATTCTCTGGGTTCCTGCCACGTGCAACCTGCCACTCAAGTCTGATCAAGATCTCCAGTAGAACACGAGTTATTGACAAATGTTTCTTTCAGGCACACAATTTTCAAAATAATAATTTTAATCTGGTCTCCATATCTTTGATGTTTGACCTATTGACCCTAAATTTATCACACATCTTTAGGACTGACCCCCAAGTTCTGATGACTGCATATGATAAAATCTTGACAATCAATTACATCACAGGTAGGTTGGCGTCACAATCAAAAGGTTTAATTAATGAGGTATCAAGCTCCGTGATGAACATTGTATATGACTTGTATAGCCTTTGTATTTAATAGTAACTTACCTGTATAGTTACCTTGATATTAGGATTCTGGGAATTCAGGCTTCGGTCCATCCCAACACGTGCAGCTTAGCTAGAAATGGGTAGGGCATGGCTAGAAATGCAAGCCGTAGCTTTTATATCTTTGTGCGCATAGCTAGAAATACAAGCCATAGCCTTTATATCTTTATGCATACCTGTAATTTGTCTGTTTCAGGTATTAAACAAGCTGCTTGCCCTAGCATACACAGCATCTCAGCAGAAATTCCTCTCTAATACCTGGCAAAACATGCTTATATCTACATCCTCAGTAAGTAGCTATACACTCTCTCCTTTGACAATGTGGAATCTATAAGAAATCCCTGCCTTTTGGGGCCACAAGCTGATGGTTCTCTAATCATCAATTCTACTCAAGAATATTTCAATTTTCTCAGAGAAGATACCCGCTTTTTCAGGACAAGAGAAGACTAATTTCACATCAAGAGTATACTTACCTCCCTAATACTTTTGATATTGCTAAATATTGGCGTTCACTCAATAAAACACTCAGATTAAAAACAGTTAGGTGCCCCTACTGGGCAGGTAGACAGAGGTAGTCAGGCGGATGCCGGCCCCACCACCGCGCATGCGCCGACTACTACTTCCTCTTTGCTAATTTATTGGCAGAGAGTTCACATGCGTTTGTGCTTGTTAAAAAGTTTTCACTCGTTTACCTGTGTAAAATAGTCTGAATACACCTGGAAAGAAAGAGAAAGATGTCAGAAAGGGTGACTTCTCCGGAGGAGGGAGCTGGATCTCTCTTTATCAGGTGATTTCAACTATATTCTAGCGAGTTTTTCCCCGGTGTAATGTGTTTCCGGGACTCGCGCTTACCGTGATGAGGCCGGTTTGAATTGGTTTTTTCAACTCGGTGCTATATAAGTCTAATCTCTCTTTGTGTTTATGTCCACAGGTATGGATTTGCATTATTAGTGGACATCTCAGCACAGGAGGGTTTGTTTCTCTCCACCATGGTTCCATTTCCTACTAATACTGTTAGGTTATCTAACCAAAAAATCTATGCTCAGTGAGTTGGAGGCTTGATATAAAGGTCTTCTCACTTTGCCCTCTTGATCCAATTCCTTCCCCTTAGGTGGAGAGAGTTAAGAGGCGTGGTCTTGGTGGAGTGATACAGTGCATCAGGTGGATGGTTTGTCTATACCAGGTATCAGGTATCTAACTAATGATATGAGGTGATGTTAATTATTTGAAAAAATAATGACTGTATTTACCATTGTTATCATTGTGTATCTGATGGTGTGTAGTCTGAATATCCAAGTGAGGACGTTATGTTAGGAATACAATTCGTTCTTGCACTTAGATGCTTGTTGCGGACCGATTTAATTTCTGTCATGGGATTGATGACGTCATAATCAGCCTTGCTCTTTATTTACATTTAAAGTTTTGTCCAACGCTGGTTTCTTATGGTTACTGATCTTTATGATCTTTTCCCTCTCTTTAGTTGGTTTTGAGTTTTTTCTAACCGTGACTAACTTGCTCATTGTCCTCGTCCTGTGTCCTGTTTCAGAGACCTGGTTGTCCGTCCTGTGGCCGGTTCCTAAAGGATCGTTTCGTCCCCCACTTATGCTTTAGCTGTAGTCCCTGTGGACCACTGCTTAAGTGTGAGGTCTGTAAGCAATGGGGGGTGGGGGGCGAGCTAATGTCTGAGTTTCTGTGTTTACAGGCTAAGGACAAGGTGGTGGAGGAGGAGAGGAAGCAGAAGAGAGAGGGTGTCAGTAAAAAGGGTAAGAGGAAGGCCCCGTCCGCAGTGGATATGGAGGCCTTCCGGTCCGAAATGTTGGGAGAGATGAAGAGGACGATAAAGGATTTGGTCCCAGAGTTGCTTCGTAGCATACTTCCTGGACCAGATCCTTTGTTGTCCTCGGCGTCTGCTTCAGAGCAGGTGATCCCCACCTCTGAGTCGCTTTTCCATAGGTCGGTTACGTTGTTCGACGACTCAGAGGTGGCCCCATTAGTGGGGGCGATCCACGACCCTGGCAGCAGGCTTGGTGCCGCGCCGAGGGGCCGTGGACGGCTGTCGCAGGAACCCGCGGGCTGCTTATCAGTCCAGGGGGATCCGCACGCCGCGGGTGCCAGTACCTCCTATGGCACCTTCCCTGGCCAGTCCGGGTTAGCTCTCTTTGCTGACCCGGAGTCTAATCTTTCTGGCCAGGAGGAAGAGGATTTCCTGCTATGGTTGCCATCTGGGGACGTGACCATGGAGTACGACGTCTGTGCACCCCTCGCGGGGGATGCGGGTGATGTATTCCATGGATCTACTCACGCAGGAGTAGAATTCACGGTCCAGAAGCCGGCCCTGGGCGGTGCTGATGGCCAGGGTTACCGCATACCTCGGCTTGCCGAGCGTGTCGCTGGTGCTGGCCGGGACCGTGGTGGGGCGGTGTCTGCCCCGCGCTCTACCACGGCGCCTGCTCCTGGTCAAGCCAGGGAGTTTAGCATGCCTGTTCTTTCGGGCCCGCATGCTTTCCCTGGCTTGCCAGGGGTATCAGCATATCCGCCGTCAAGCTCTGCTGCGTGCGCTCAGGAGGAAGACGAAGGCCCCCGTCTTGTAGAGTGCTCGCAGCTAGCCACGGAGGAGGATTGGTCGGACGCTTGCCAATGGCTGGTAAGTGTTCGGCCAGATCTGCCCGTGGAGCAGTCGGCTAGCCAGCGTGACCACAGGCCGTGGTTAGCTGGTAAGGCTACTGCTAACGCCATGCCATCTCTACCGCTGGCTCAACATGTCGTTGACATGTTCGAGGCGGCGGAGTCGTTCATTAAGGCGAATGGGCGTCTCGCGAAGGCCCCTCGCGAGGTGGCCAGGCGTTGCCGCATCGTGCCCCTGGACTACCAGCGGTACGGTGTGGTACCCAAGCCGAGCGTGGATGACCGCGCGGCTTTGGGTGGAGGTGCACGGCCAGGCGCCCGTTCTGACACGGGTGTTCTGTGTTCGAACACGTTGCGTTCGGCAAATACCGCGCTGCGTGATGCGGAGGAGAGTGGGAGGGCGTCGATTGCTGCTCTGTCCCACGTCTCCCAGCTGTTACAAGGGGTGGTAACAGCATCCGCATCGTGCCAGCCGAGCCCGGCCACAGTCCAGAGAGCCATCCAGGATGGTATCAACCTGGCCCTGGACTGCATGACGCGGGCGGTGACTAGGAGTGTCCGGGCGAGACGCACGTTTGCCTTGGACAATCTGTGCCCGTCCCAGGACCTGTACAATAGGCTACTGCGTACGCCTATGACAGGTCCTGGTCTCTTTGGAGGTGAGGGATGCAGGCACCTCCAGGAGACGGTGACCCTGGTCAATAACCAGAGGGTGCTGCGCGAGCAGTTTGAAGTGCTCCGCTGTGCGAGCGTTCGCGCCGCACCCCCTTCGGCCAGCAGTGAGGGGGCCGCAGGCTCTCCAGGCGCAGCCAGCCAGGCAGCCACCCGCGCACCGAGGTGGGCGTGGCGCGCGGGGATCTGATCGTGGTAATCGTGCCTGATGGGCCGATTGCCACGGTGAGAACCACTCTGGTGTTTCTGGCGGAGGAGACAGTGCCACTCTTGCACTCCTTATGTCCACCTCTCTCCCTAGGTGGACCGGTGGGAGGCCGGCTGGCCGCCCACATGCAAGAGTGGGAACGGTTGACTCAGGACCGTTTAGTCTTGCGATGGCTTTCAGTCGGGTATCATCCCGATTGGATGACAGGCCCGCCGTCGCGACTGTCTCTCGTGCCGATCTGGACTCCGAATCCGAGAGATCCAGATCAGAGGTTGTGTATCGAGGAGAAGATAACTTCCCTCATACAAAAAGGAGCTATTCAGCCGGCACAAGGGTGTCCGGGCTTCTATTCAACCGTGTTCTTAGTAATAAAAAACACCGAAGGGTGGAGACCAATTCTCAACCTCAAGCCATTGAACAGGTTCATAGAGACGCCCAGTTTCAAGATGGAGACTGTGCGCTCGGTGTTGGCGGGGTTAGAGCAGGGAATGTGGACAGCTTCAATAGATTTGAAGGATGCTTATTTCCACATTCCCATAGAGAGGAGTTTCCGTCGCTTCCTGAGATTTTCATTCCAGGGCAGACAGTGGGAATTCAGGGTATTACCCTTCGGAATTTCCACGGCTCCTCGGGTCTTCACCCGTGTGGTTCTCGCGATCACAGCATACCTCCGCAGGAGAAGCATAGCAGTCCACACGTACATAGACGACTGGCTGTTAAAAGCACACACCCAGGAAACGTTATCGGCCAATCTGGAGATTGTTTTGAAAACTCACGGACTTGGGCTGGATAATCAATTTCCAAAAATCAGAGCTGACTCCATCCCAGAAGTTTGTTTACCTGGGCATGTTCTTCGATCTGGAGACGGGATATGTTTATCCTACTCAGGAGAGGGTTCAGAGACTCATCTCCTTAATACAGTCGGTGTGCGACAGTCGTCATGTCCTGGCACGGGTTTACTTGAGAATGCTGGGTTTGATGGTTTCATTGGAACCAGTCATTCCACAGGCGGCCTTACGCAGGCGCCCGATCCAGTTGTTTCTCATGACACAGTGGACCCAGAGTTCAGGTTCGCTGGACTCGAACGTGTCAGTGTTGGCGCCTCTAATTCACCACCTGCAATGATGGTTGAATATAGAGAATCTCTTGCTGGGGGTTTTGCTAACCCCTCCCCACCCTCAGGTGACTGTGTATACAGATGCATCGATGGAGGGGTGGGGAGCTTGTCTGGAAGAGTCCCCAATATCAGGGCTTTGGGATCTGGATCAGTCAAAGGAACATATCAATCTACTGGAGCTAAGAGCAGTAGTCCTGGGCCTGGAACATTTCTTACAGAAAGTTCAGGGCAAGATTGTTCTTATTCGTTCAGACAACTCAACAGTAGTGACTTACATAAACCGCCAGGGCGGAACGAAGTCGCCCAGTCTCTGTATGATGACTTGGAAACTGCTTTGTTGGTGCCTGGATCACAGGATTACCTTGAGAGCAGTTCATATTCCGGGAAGGCTAAATCTGCTAGCAGACTCATTGAGCCGAAGGATGAGTATTTTACCCACGGAATGGCAACTAAATCAATGTGTGGCGGATCGTCTGTTCGACCATTGGGGGAAGCCCAACATCGATTTGTTCGCAACGAAGAAGAATGCGAAGATGACGACGTACGTCTCTCCGATTCCAGACCCAAGCGCTTTCGCAACAGATGCGTTAGCTATCAGCTGGGCGGGAATGTATGCATACGCATTCCCTCCAGCAATCCTGATTCCAAAGGTGCTTCAGAAAATCAGGCAGCAGGAGTGCCAAGTGCTTCTGATCGCCCCGGATTGGCCAAGCCGATCGTGGTATACGGATCTGCTGGACCTTCTGGTCTGCAGTCCGGTTCCTCTGCCTCTGATGGACGACCTTATCTTCCAGGGCAAGGCCCTTCACGACAATCCGTCAACGTTCCGATTGACTGCGTGGATGTTGTCAAGGAATCTAGAATTAAGGAGGGCTTTTCTGAGCAAGCGGCCATGTTTATGGCCAAAGCCAGGAGGGGGTCAACCTCCAGAGCATATAACTATAAAATCAACAGATTTGCAGAGTGGTGCTCAAAAAGATGTATTGATCCAATGGATGCATCTATTCAGGTAGTAGCTGATTTCCTCTGTCACCTATATGATGCCTATAGCCTCAAGCCTAACTCTATTGCTGGTTATAAGTCAGCTTTAATGACTGTTATTCCTTGCTTGGCTAACAGGGGGAGTGATGAAGTAAGTACATTAAATGTATTAATTAAAGGCATGGGCAATCTAAGACCAAGGAATCCACCACTGATTCCAGTTTGAAGTTTATCTCTGGTGCTTCAGGTACTAGGAGATAAGCCTTTTGAACCACTTATGTCCATTTCTATGAAATTGTTGACTCTTAAAACTGTGTTTTTAATTGCTGCGGCCTCGGCAAGGCGTAGGAGTGAGATTCACGCCTTATCAGCCGAGGATGACCGTTTTGTGGTTACAGGGGAAGGCCTTAAGCTTCTACGTAGGATTAATTTCTTGGCTAAGAATCAGTCTTTGAAATATCCAGGTCAACCTATTTTTTTGCCATCTTTAACTAGATATGATCCTAATTCTAAAGTATGGTGCCCCGTACGGGCGCTGCTCCGGTACAAACAGCGTACTTCGGAGTGGCGTACCGACCAGTCAGCGTTATGGTTGTCATATATTGAACCCCATGGCAGGGCGTCTAAGGACACCATTTCCAGGTGGATTGTAGAATGTATTCAGTTTTGTCACAAATCCGCCACCGGGAGACAGGTTGATGTGGCCAAGGCTCACAGTGTCCGCGGTGTCGTGGCATCCACTGCCCTGTTTAGTGGGGTCCCTGTGGATGACATTATGTCCGTGGCTCAGTGGCACTGTGAGTCAAGTTATACAGACCATTACCTCCGTGACACCTCAAATCCTCTCGCCTTGTCGATTTTGAAACAATAATCGCCTGTATGTTTTATGAGGAGCGTTTCCTCGTTGCTTATATACATCACATTTAAGTAATGGTAACAACCACTTGTCGGGACTGCATCAGGCTTCTCTACTGGGAACGTGATGACAGCTTCCAAGTTCAACAAGGTCAGTCTTGTTTATGTGTTGTTCATTGTTAAATGTATTGTCACGTTACCCGTTATTATTAATATGGTGATGGTTTGTGTGGATTGTGGTTCATAGAGAGTATACGAAAATGGAGTACAGTCGTCTCTGTCCTGTAGTACGTGGCACTAGTACGTAGAGAGCGTAGGACATTGAGGTCATCTAGTCTTCCTCCCAGGAGGGGGGGGGGAGTGCATATGACATTCGGTCATCTCTCATGCATCGGTTGTCTCCACCCCACAGAGGCTCGGTCTTCAGGCTCTTAGTAGTTGCATGTGTGTCAGCCAATAAATTAGTCAGAGGAAGTAGTAGTCGGCGCATGCGCGGTGGTGGGGCCGGCATCCGCCTGACTACCTCTGTCTACCTGCCCAGTAGGGGCACCTAACTGTTTTTAATCTGAGTGTTTTATTGAGTGAACGCCAATATTTAGCAATGTCAAAAGTATTAGGGAGGTAAGTATCAACTCTCTCGTGAAAAAAGAAATCCTAGAATTCGTTTAATTTACCACTGGAATCGATAACTGAACCAGTCATTCCGGGTGTAAATTTTCAAGAATAATCTCTTGTTCTGCCAATAGACAGCTTCTTTGAGAATATTGAAATTTACTTGAGCAGATTTGAGGGTTAAATCTTTAAGGCGGGTGGTCTGATAAGGAGGTATTGCAAGCACCATCTTATGTTTGCAAGGACTGTTTACTGTGGTAGATGACTTGTACTCACTGATCACCTGTTATATTGTGGACGCTCTCTGCAGTAGGCTTGCACAATTATGTGATTAGGTCGAACATCGCTATTATTTTTTAAATCATGAAATTATATGATTAAAAATTAAATAATCAAATAATCGTGAATAATTTCTACTATATTAAATATTTCAAAATCTACCTTATAACTACTCTGAGATGCGACTGGGCAAGAAAATTGACATTTTGATCAGGGAATGCCCATTTTCAGGCCAAGAGAACACATTTTTAAAACATGTATCACAGGTGCTCGAGTCAGGCATTTAAAATAGAAAATGTTTAAAATAATCGATCGTGATCACTCAATGCAATAATCGCACAAGCCTGCTCTGTAGGCATCACTAGGCTGTCCATTATAGACAGGGATTACTCTACATGTGATGATAATATTTTTGGGCTTTGTGTTGTTTTAGTAAGTCAGTAAACATGAGAAGTTATTTACGATGCTATGTTGTGAAAATTTATAAAGCATTAATGATATATGCCAACAATTATGTTGAAATTACTTTGGCTAATATAAACTGTTGTTGCCACCAATCAAATAAATCTCAAAATATTCAACAACTTAACTCTATATTTGCTGTAAGATTCAGATAATGAGATTTTATTTTTGAAACTGGTAAAAATTAATCGGCGATTTGATGCGAATACTATCAGTAAAATGACTAGTTCTATGCACTGGAAGCTATAAATCAGTTATTATGGTTTTGTTCTTGTTTTATATGAATTAAGCTATTTTTTAATTTTATGAATTAATTAATTAATTTTTATGCCTCGCCAAAAAATTTGGCGGGATATTATGTAATGGCACCGTCCGGTCGGTCGAGCATGCGGGCGGCAGAGTTGTTTCCGGATGATAACTCTGTTATCGTTTGTCGGATCACATTGAAACTTTATAGGGTGGTTGGACTAGGTCTTGGGAAGAAACCTATCGAAATCGACGATAATCCGAAATCCAAGATGGCCGCCAACCACCGGTGGCCATCTTGAAAATTGGTTTCCGGATGATAACTCTGTTGCCGTTTATCGGATCGCTTTGAAACTTCATGGGTGGTTGGACTAGGTCTGAGGACGAAACCTATCGAAATCGACAATAATCCAAAATCCAAGATGGCCACCCACAACAAGTGGGCATCTTGAAAATTGGTTTCCAGATGATAACTCCATTACCATTTATTGTATTGCTTTTAAACTTTATAGAGTGGTTGGACTAGGTCTGGGGAAGAAACCTATCGAAATCAACGATGCTCCAAAATCCGAGATGGCCACCATCTTGAGAATTGGTTTGGAGATGATAACTCCGTTACTGTTTATCGGATCGCTTTGAAACTTCATAGACTGGTTGGGCTAGGTCGGGGGAAGAAACCTATCGAAATCGACAATGATTCGAAATCCAAGATGGCCACCAGCCACCGGTGGCCAGCTTGAAAATTGCTTTCCAGATGATAACTCCATTATTGTTTATCGGATCGCTTTGAAACCTCATAGGCTGGTTGGACTAGCTCTGAGGAAGAAACCTATCCAAATCGACAATGATCCGAAATCCATGATGGCCGCTAGCCACCAGTGTGCATATAGAAAATTGGTTTGCAGATGATAACTAATACCATTTATCAGATCACTTTGAAACTTCATAGGGTGGTTGGACTCAGTGTGGAGAAGAAATCTATCGAAATTGACAATGATCCATAATTCAAGATGGCCTCCAGCCACCATCTTGCTAATTGGTTTCCAGATGATAACTCTGTTCCCATTTATTGGATTGCTTTAAAACTTCATAGGGTGGTTGGACTAGGTCTGGAGTAGAAACCTATCGAAATTGACTATGATTCGAACTCCAAGATGGCCGCCAGCCTTGGGCTGCCATGTTGAAAGTTGGTTTCTCGATGATATCTTGGTTAAAATTTATCGGATCACTTCATAGGTTGGTTGGAATATGTCTGGTGGAGAAACCTATCAAAATTTACGATAATCCGAAATCCAATATGGCCACCAATAAGCGGCGGCCATCTTGAAAATTGGTTTCCGACCGATACCTCCTTTACCGTTTAATGGATCGCTTTGACACTTCATAAGGATGACTGGTCTGCCTCTGAGTAAGAAATAAATATTTTCTGAAAGCTCATTCATTGGTTTGTCATCATGGCGTGGTATTATGCGCCGTTTGCGGAGCTCTTGTTATAAAATCTACTTCTCTTGCTTTCATTCACAGTTTAAGAAGATTATTTCAACAGTGACAGGAAAAGATATCCATCACTTTCTGGACCAGTGGGTGTATCCTTGCTGAATTTAAAACCATGTATACATTTTATATGTGCACAACTTAAAGAGACATTTACATGTACTGAATATTCATCAAAGTTAGTTGATAGTGAATGAATCCACTTTTATATATGCCCCACTCATCTCTAGCTAAGATCCACCCACGGTTTTCCCTCAACTACCTGAATCTCAATTTCCAGAAAACTATTCAGGTAAGCTATTGAATATGAATATGGCAGCAACAGCGCCCAGTTAAAGTAGTTTCAAAATATTCAACAGAATGTTTTAAGTAGTAAAGACATACAATTCGTACACATGATGGACTAGTAAGAGTTTCTAATACATATGGCATTGATGGTGTATTTTAATTGTGACATCTTTCTACCTGTGATGTAATTGATTATGACATCATATTGTTGATTTACAGATTGGATTCCTCTGTTGTCGATATTTCCCTATTCATGATTATTTACTTATTATCCTTTTTCTGTTTCACCATCAAATCCCTGATTCTTTACAATATAAAACTTAGTTAGTTGAATATTTTGAAATTAATTTGACTGGAAAATGTTACCGCTTAAAACAGCAACGTCTTCCGGTAAAGTTAATTTGGAAATACTTAGCGGTTTTCCTGTCTGGTTGCCTTGAAAAGGAGATGTGGGGAATTCATCGATTAAGGGATTAGGCAGCAACAGCAGTTAAATTTGATTCAAAATATTCAACAGCTTACCTGCATAGTTTTCTGGAAATTGAGATTCAGAGATTTCAAAGCGTGGATGGAGCTTGGCTAAAGATGGACGACGACATAGCTAAAACTGGATTCCTGCATTGGATCCGAGGAATTGCTGCCTTAGACAACGTTATCTTCCAATCCAATTATGTTCAAAATATTCAACAGTATGTTTTATTTTGTTTAGGAAACATGTTAAGCTATTTCTGAGTTGTATTTTAAGATTGTATACCTAAATAGTTACCTTGAAATTTAGACTCAGGGATTTCAAGTTTCCATGTTTGAAATTGATGCCAACATGTATAAAACATGGGCGGAGCTTAGGTAGAAATGGATCCTCTACCATCAGTGAAAATCTGTACAAATCAATTAAATTTAATATTTAGTCATGCCACATCTTAATACTGTTATTACTGTTACCAGACTAAGATAGTACAATTTTTATTCCCTGTTCCCAGCCATGCCAGGCAATCTGTTGGGCGAGTGTCAGAGTGCTTTTGGGATAACAATTTTCATTAACTCTTAACAGCCCATTTCCGACTTTTTCCGGTATTTCGCGTCACTCGTTATAGCATATATATAGACTCGGTAATTTCCGTTAGAATCTGTTGACTCCGCGAAACAAGCTCATGTGCATACATTACTTCCTTCCTGCATAACTTATTTTGTAAAATTGTGAACAATGGCGGTTGGTTACGCAGGAGTAGAGTTCACGGCTCAGAAGGTGGCCCTGGCCGGTGCTGATGGCCAGCTATACCGCATACCTCGGCTTGCCGAGAGTATCGCTGGTGCTGGCCAGGGCCGTGGTGGGGCGGTATCTGCCCCGCACTCTACCACGGCGCCTGCTCCTGGTCAGGCCAGTCAGATTAGCATGCCTGTTCTTTCGGGCCCGCATGCTTTCCCTGGCTTGCCAGGGGTATCAGCTTATCCGCCGTCAAGCTCTGCTGCTTGCGCTCAGGAGGAAGACGAAGGCCCCCGTCTTGTAGAGCGCTCGCAGCTAGCCACGGAAGAGGATTGGTCTGACGCTTGCCAATGGCTGGTAAGTGTTAGGCCAGATCTGCCCGTGGAGTGGTCGGCTAGCCAGCGTGATCACAGGCCATGGTTAGCTGGTAAGGCTACTGCTAGCGCTATGCCATCTCTGCCGTTAGCAGAGCATGTCGTCGACATGTTCGCGGCGGCAGAGACGTCCATCAAGGCGAATGACCGCGCGGCTTTGGGCGAAGATGCGCGGCCAGGCTCCCGTTCTGACACGCGGCCAGGCAATCTGTTGGGCGAGTGTCAGAGTGCTTTTGGGATAACAATTTTCATTAACTCTTAACAGCCCATTTCCGACTTTTTCCGGTATTTCGCGTCACTCGTTATAGCATATATATAGACTCGGTTGACTCCGCGAAGCAAGCTCATATGCATACATTACTACCTTCCTGCATAACTTATTTTGTAAAATTGTGAACAATGGCGGTCGGTTACCAGCGATTTTGACGATTTAAATCAGATATTTTCCCGGTAAAAGTTGTATATTTCGGTTTTCGCGGTTGGGATACAGCGCTAGTTATTCAACATGGTATATTTGCATCTTTGACCGCATATTTCGCAAGTAGATATACCAAGTGAATCGAGTGAGTCGGCAGATTCATCTAGCGATAGTTTTGAGGTCAGCTCTAGCGAAAGTGGGTCGGATAATGACGTAGGCGGAACATTTCCAGGGAATGCCCCGAAATTCACAGGGTATTCCCTGAGGAATGTCACGTTTTGACAGTTCAAACAGGTGTACCAGGTGGCAATAATTGGCGTGAAAGAACATTCCATTTTCGATTTCCAGTGTTTGAACAAACAACACCAGGCCCAATTCATAACTTGGACATATCTAACTCGGAGTTAGATTTTTTTCCACTTAAGATTGACAAGCAAATTCTTGAGCACATTGTTATGCAAACAAACTTGTATGCTATCCAAGAAATGATAAAAAAAATCTGGCCATGGACATGTGTAAGGAGTTGGTGCCAACTGATTCATGTGAGATTGTCAGCGTGCTTTTGGGATAACAATTTTCATTTATAGGAATGCTGATATGGGAATAAAAACATGTCCTAGTTACAGAGACTTGGTCTGATAAGTTGAAAGAAACAAATATTTCAAATGTTATGCCACACCGAAGGTTTGAATCATTATTACATTTTCTTCCCCTCAATGACAATGAGCTAGATATTTTGCCAAGAACACACATCAACAAGGATAAACTGTACAAAGTGCGACCATTTTTTAATTTGCTACTTGTAAATTTCCGCAAACATTTTGTTCCGTATCAGGCAGTAAGCATTGATGAATCGATGATAGCGTTCAAGGGACTTTCAAGCCTCAAACAATATATGCCCATGAAACCGATAAAATGTGGCTTCAAGCCATGGGTCCTAGCTTGCCCAAGAACTGCCTACACATACACATTTGAACCATATGTGGGAAGATCCAATGCTGTGGTTGGTATTCAGAAAAAAATACTGGGCATAGGACAATGACAGCAGGTAATTTTAGGACTCGCTCACACACTTTCAAATACAGCTGGGTACATCATACATGCAGATCACTTTTTTGGAACCCCACAACTAGATTCTACCCTGATGGAGGATGGTATTTATTACTGTGGTACACTGAAATCTAAAAATCCAATTGGTGTACCAAAAGAACTTCTTGAAAAAGCCACAAACAGAAAAATGAAACAAGGTGACACTTTTACATATATGTGTGGGGACCGTTTAGTTGTTCAGGCCTGGACGGATAAGAAATCAATATTTTTTGTATCAACAGCCTACCCTCCCATCCCTCTAGTTACATACCTACGGAAGCAAGCAAATGGACAAAAAATTGACATACCATGTACCGCAATAGCAAATGTGTATAAAAAAAGGCATGGGTGGAGTGGATATACTAGCTGACCAGTTGTGCTGTTATTATGGAATCGGTGTTCAGACAATGAAATGGTGGTCACGTTATATTTTTCACTATTTAAATGTATCAGTTGTCAATGCATATATACTCTTCAAATTCCTGCATCAGTCTGAATCAGAAACTATGTACACTAAAAGGGATGACCGTGAACACTTGTTTTTTCGGCTGGAATTGGTTGATCAATTGATGGGAGAATACACTTCGTGATGACATGAGATTGGGTCTCCTTTGCCGTTAACACCAGGTAGAAGCATTAGAAACATACATAAAATTGATTGTCATGATGGAAGAATACAACAATGTGTGAACTGTATGGCTGTAAAGCATAAACATAAAGCTGAGGGGGTGCCAGAGAAGGAATTGAAGCGTCCAAGAGAGACATACTTTGGTTGTCGGGCATGCGGTGCTGTGCATCTTTGTAAGATAGGGACATGCTTCAAACAACACCATGATAAATAATAACAGATAGTAGTCTCTAATGTTCTTTGTATATATGTTCAAACATTCAGGATACAGGACCAAATATATATATTGACATTTTTCCTGAGTATATTTTCCGATCTTTAAAAATTCTAACAAAAATCATGAAAAATTTGTGCATACAGAATGTACCTAGTATATATTGTGACGGTTGCTCTGACATTGATATAGTTTTAGTTTTGTGGTTAGTGTTGGTTCAGGTTTATTCCATGATTATTAGAACTCAGAAGAATAAGATTTTCAAGGAAGAAGATCCATCCACCCACTCAGTAAATATCACAATTTCTTTCATTCTGTTTTCATTTTTGTTTGGAGGCACACGCATGCACACGCACGCATGCGCACACACGCACACACACACACGCATGCACACGCATGCACGCACGCACGCACGCATGCACAACAGAACAACAATATTTTTGCACGTTTCTGCACCATTAGGTGCAGATTTTTGCAGGCTTGTAGAAAATGTATACTTTATTAGGAGTCACATTGAAATTACATGAATTTATATAATTTCTATACAGTGAGAAGTGAACAATATATGGTAGTGTATATTCTGCTATAATTATGTGGTTGTATGACATGTTTCTGATTCTTGTTGGTTCAGCACATTGTCCCACTTGATGTTCATCGAGAAATCTGTTCATTCTGGTAAAAATTTATCTCCAGTCATCTGAAAATATCAAGAAAATATTTTCAAGAAGACCTTTTCCAGGCTTTTGTCACCCATGCACCCTACAAGTATACCAACCTCCCTTTATTTATGCAGCATTAGATGTGATTTTCAATAAGCTTTTAGGAAATATTTAGTTTGTTGGGTTTATTATTAAAAATAAACGAGCTAGTAGAATTCTCATAATTAAGGGTGAAAATTTGAGAAAAAACGCGAAAATTTACGGTCAGGTATGGGTTAAGAATTGTTCGATCTGTTTGACAATTCATGGGTCCATTAGGTTAGATCTGAGAAAAAACTTCTCAAAATCGATGATGATCTGAAATCCAATATCCAGTTTCAAAATGCATTTATTGGGATTTTGTTTGCAATAGAATAATTTAGAACTTCTAAAATTTTAATTTCATTGTATTCCTAATGCTCTAATATGCTACGAGAAATTTTATCAAAGAAGATAAAGGTTTTTAAAAAAATTATAATTTCAATTCAAATCTCTTAAGTTCATTTGCTCAATTTAGAATAGAATGAGTAGCTGCTGTAAGTTACACATGTTTTATTTACTACACTTGACCGTATACTTATAAGTATGCAGAGTGGCTGTGCGCGGTTCTTTGGTAGCTTTGTGTTTAATCGCAAGCGGAATGTGGTAGAGCTGGAAATTAGACAGGAAACCAACACCAAAGGATCTCTCAGATATGTGGTAAGGTATATAGCGGCACAATGGCGGGTCATAGTTTACATAATTTGTCCATGATTCTTGAAGCACGTCTTAGGTAAGCAGATTTATCTGCAAGAGAAAACTTGGCTTCACTCACTGCAAATAGAGGGATATGATCTGATAGTCTAGTATCTGACGTCATAATCAAATCCATCACGAGATAGCCGACATAACAATCTTAATGACATATACCTCTTTTGAATATTTCGAAACTAATTTGAGTCGGACTTGTTGCTGCCATAGGCACGTGACACAATGTACAGCACCATTTAGAGACAAAGAGAAGATTAATTTTTGAAATTTTGTCACTGGAATGACTGGTTCGATTATCAATCCATATCATTCCTGTGGAAAATTTTCAAAAATAATCTTATCTTGGTGTGCAAATGGACATTTCTCAAGACCACTGCAGAAGCCATTTTTTACCAATTTAATGTTAAAGGGATAAGCACATATAATAGTGAACGTCTTGTTGCCTTGATAGCGTGATAGATGGTTTGTCTTCCTATTTATGATCAACTGAAGTATCTACTGTGTTTTTTGCGGTTCCCTAACAGGTGTGTGGGCTTTAATATTTTGAGGCTTTAACCTTTTAATGGTCAAATTTGGTCAAGAAAATATAAATATTTGCTTATTAAATGTCCATTTGCAAGACAAGGGAAGACTATTTTTGAAAATTTAACACGAGTCATTCCAGTGGTAAATTTTCAGAAATTGTCTTCTGTTGTCCTGAAAATGGACATTCCATAAGATCACTACAGAGGTAGGACTTCACAGTATTGGAAAAATGAATACCGGTTACGTTATCAATTTCCATACCGGTATACCTTTAATACCGGTATTATTACGATGGACAAAATGGAGTGAGGCTCCAGTAGTATGATTCCATAGTCAACATATTTCCCATACATTCAAAGTAGGCCTATATCAGCGCTCCTGAAACAGTTGACGCAAATTTCCACAATAAAACCAATAAATTATAAGAATCCTGATATTAAACGCTAAATATGAACTGTTTTCGGTTAAATCATATCCCAAAACAGCTGAAATTCAACCTAAGCGTCTGTACAAATGATTTGAATTTACCACAAAATTACAACTACTCCGTGTCGAGATCACGAGATACCGGTAACCAGTGACAATCTCGTCCCAAATAACCTCGCCTTAGTGAAACTGCGAACAACCAAGACTGTTGATATTTGACTGACAAATGTTATTTCTACGTGTCAAAGACGTTGGATATGCTGAATGTAAATCTGTTTTACTCATTTTCCTGGCTACTTTTGTACTTGTATTGATGTATGTGCCAGAATAATAAATAAACTGTCCACAAAAACGTGTGCCTTATACGACAAAATTGCAATGGGATGAACGCGCCAGGAATCGTGCAAATCTCCGCGCAGTGGTACAACCAAGCCATTATAACACATACTAAATAGACCATAATATGTGAATATGCCTACACTCGCTGAGCCTCGTTCTAGTTACAGTAGCTTGTATCAATTGATAGCTAATGCTACTCGCCAACATAAGAAGTGAATATAGATGGCGGGGGCTGAGAAGTTTTTCTCATATTGTCCGTTCCTCTTTACTTGGGCCATTGGCTGGTCACTACAAAGTTGTAAAATTCCGGGAAATTGCTAACTAACCAGGCTGTAGTAATTGATATAAAATATCAAGCAAAATATTCATTTGATATTATGATTTTCTAGAAAACAACGGCCCGAAATTATAAAATATTAGTGCAAGAAAAGATAGGTTTTTAGATATTTTTAACCACCCCCTGTCCTATGAGGTTGATTAAAATAAGTTTTATTCTATCTTTTGCACGAAGTACGTTCTTATAAGTGACGGATATGGATAACTAAGAAAATTTTCAAGTGTGATCGTTAAATACCATTTTCCCATACGAAGAGCAGTAACGTATCGCGTTAGCCAGATATATTATTGGAATGTAACTAAAGGAAAGCTGATTATCTGCCAAACAGAAGGTTATACTGGTTTTATGTTATATTTCAATATTTTGGTATCAGCAAAATCATACCGGTATGGCTCCCGGTATGTCTATGATACCGGTATTCGGTATAATATCGGTATATCGTGAAGCCCTATACAGAGGCCGGTTTTGGCTGATATGATCATTAAAGGGTTATGCTGGTCAAAAGCACTGTTTGCAGTCATCTTGGGAAATGTCCATTTACAGACCAATTGAAGTATATTTGTGTCAATATACCGCTGTAATGGCTGGCTCAATAACAGAGACAGTCATTCCAGTGGCAAATTGTCAAAAATAGTTGTTGATTCTTTATTTTCCTGACCAATCTTGAAAATGAATAGATTATTTCCCTCTTAGCAATAAGATGATAGTTTGGAAAGTAATGATCAGATTTTAACCAATGTTGTTCGCTTGTGTCAGTATTACTAGCAAGTACTTATTTGATTGTTGCCAGGGCCCTCTGACTGTCACCATACAGGAGCTCGATGGATCGTTTAATCACAGCTTTAAAATTGAAGAAAATAAAACCAAATTTGAAATTACATGTCACTCGAAGAGCAGGAGGTATGAAATAATGGTTTATAATGTCAATGGATAGATCTGATCTGTCACTCAGGGATTCTCATAAGGGTCCTTTGGGACCCCCAAAAGTGGTAGTCAGTCCCATGGGACCCCTGAAAATCTTATAAGCTTGTTAAATACTAAATCATTTTATAGGTTTGAAAAAAACATACTTACAAAAAATGTATCATGGGACCACAATAATTCGTTGTTGTGAGTCTATGGTAACCATGGTAACCCCCATAGCATAGATGAGACATACTGCTTGTGAATAATAGATTTCGGTTTGGAACCCACAGATTTCAACAGGGAAATCTCAGATTTCAGCGTGTGGGGCCCCCGGGGACCTCCAAAATTTAGATGCCATGAGAAACACTGCTGTCCCTCAAGTATGTGACATCATAATCAATTACGTCGCATGTAGGCTCACATCACAATCAAAATGGGTAATGAATGACGTATCTAGCTCTGTCATGAACAGTGAATAGTCCGTCAAGTTTAAAAATTGTAGGAGACATCGCAATCAAAATTAAGTATGTTCCTCACGAAATGGGAAAATTCTAACATGAATGTGTCTAAATTGTATGTCTGGTGAATTTACAATTTAATAAATATTCTGATGAATATTTTGAAACTAATTTGACTGGGAGATGTTGTTGTCATAGAAAATTTTTATAATTTCTTTCGGAACTCTTCCGATCTGGTACATCAATATTATGTGATAAGACATCACCTGTTGTGCTGTTTCAGCACAGTCTGTCCTTGTTTACCAGAGTTATTTCCCCTGAAAGTCTTAATGTGACAGTGAAAAAGTAAAAAACTGTTTCTTGAGCATAACTTTAGACGGTCCACATGGATTCACTTCAGGTTTGGTATTTGAATACATGTAGCATGTGCCACAAGATTGCTAGAGAATTTGTGGCCATAAACTCTGTCCATACTTGCCAGAGTCATCTCTTGTTAACCGTTTACTCATCATGCCGGCCAAAATCTGGCCTCTGCAGTGTTCTTGCTGGATGTCGACTTGCAGACAAAGAGAAGTCGCTTTTTGAAATTTTATCACTGGAATAAATGACCTAGCCTGTTATTCCAGTTGTGAATTTTCAAAGCTAGTCTTCTCTTAGTCTGCAAATGGACATTGGCTAAGAAAATATTTTGATTTTATTAACCAAAGCTGACCGTTAAAATGTTAATTTCATATTTCCCAAAAATCTGATATGGGACTGTTACTACCAATCTTTTATTGGCTTTATGATGGTTCAAACATTAAAATTTCTTTTCAAATGCAGCTTGGTTGATTTGATGTTTATTTATAACTATTTTTAAGGAATAAAAAGAAGAAGATTCCCCTAATGACTGGAGATGAAGTGGATATGGATCTTAGTGCTATGGAGTAAGTACATGGTTTTCTGTTCTTGCAGATCTTTTCTTAAATTTATTTAGTGAAAATTTAAATCTGACTGCGATGACCCCATCACAGATTTTCAGGACCCCAAAGGCAATCTTCCACCCAAGTCTGGTCAATATATCTCCAGTAGAACCAGAGTTATTGGCAAATGTGTTTTTCAGGTACATAGTTTTCAAAATAATCATTTTAATCTGCTCACTATGGACTTGAGCTTTGACCGTTTAATCACAAATTTATTACATCTTCAGGAGTCCACGGGCAACCTTACCCCCAAGTTTGATACTGAATTACGAAAGCTTCTTGAAATGAGAGCCCAAATTGATCTTTTGTGACTGACTGACTAGCAGTTTGCAAACTAACTAATGGACATTGTGGTTTATTGAACTGCTACTGGCAGATAAACATTGAGAACAATATATACTACGCTGGCATTATTTTATATAAAATCAACATTTGGAGTTCAAGAAGAGGACAGAGGTAAAATAATCAAAATTCACAATTTTCAAAGTCAAATTAGAAAATTCAAATTTTATGTTAACCCCTCTTGTGTCAACAGCGCCTCAAACCACTCAAAATGATACTCATGTCAATTAACCCTTTAATAGTCAAGATTTATTAGCTAGAAAGGGATGCCTCCACTGCCCCTTTAACACTCAAATCAGCCAAAAAAGAAGACTATTTTTGAAAATTTACCACTGGAGTGACTGGCTCGGTTATCGAGCCAGTCACTCCAGTGGTAAATTTTCAATAATAGTCATCTTTTGGTCAGCAAATGGGCATTTTCTATTGGAAAATTGAAATTTTCTTGAACAAATTTGCGGGTTAAAGGTTATAATTAATATTGTTGCTGGTATATTTGTAGTGCTGACTCGCCCGTGTTGTGGCTCAGAGTCGACCCAGAGTTGAACCTACTGAGGCAGGTGTGCTTTGAACAGCCTGATTACATGTGGCAATACCTGTTGAAATATGAACGGGATGTCGCTGCTCAGTCCGAGGTAATCACGGATATACACTGGCAGTCTAAGAAATCATGCTTTCATAAGTGATAACGGGATAAAGGAATAACTATTGGCTTGAATTATTCACTTATCTGATCCATTGTGAAAGTCTAGCGCATATTGGTAGCTTGGATTATTATCCACACACTTTTCAAAGACATGTGGGGATCATGTCTGTCTGTCTCTGCCTGCCTGCCAACCTGCCTTTTCACTTCAAGAGTATACTTACCTCCCTAATACTTTTGATATTGCTAAATATTGGCTTTCACTCAATAAACACTCAGATTTAAAACAGTTAGGTGCCCCTACTGGGCAGGGAGTCAGAGCGTAGTCTGGCGGATGCCAGCCCCACCACCGCGCATGCGCAGACTAGCACTGCCTCTTTGCTAGATTATTGGCAAAGAGAACACACATGTTTTTCAGTCATAAGCTTTTCTTGCTCATTAACGTTTTTATTGGTGTTATTTTGGAAGTGATAAGACCTGATTTGGATGGCGGGAGGATACACTTCGCCACCGGAGGACGTTGGACCTTTAAATCAGGTGACTTCTAGTAAAATTAGCGAGTTTTCTTCCCGGTGTATTGTGTTTCCGGGACTCGCGTTTACCGTGATAAGCGCCTTAGTTAGTTGGTTTAGGTCAACTCGGTGCTACCTAGGACTAATTTCTCTTTCTGTTTCTGTCCACAGGTCTGTATGACGCTAGGTTGTGACGTCACAGTACCAGAGAATTAGTATTCTCTCCACCATGGTTCCATTTCCTACTAACACTGTTAGGTTATCTAACCAAATGAAAAATTATGTCCAGTGAGTTGGAGGCCTGGTATAAAGGTCTTCTCACTTTGCCCTCTTGATCCAATTCCTTCCCCATGAGGTGGAGAGAGTTAAGAGGCGTGCAGATGGTGGAGTTTCCGGTTCGTCACGTTGGATGGTTTGTCTATACAAAGTGTCAGGTATCTAGTTATTGATAATGTGGTGATGTTAATTATTGTAAACAATCAAAGGGAGATAATTAACATTTTTGCCAGTCAAGAGTTATCTATATGTATCTGATGGTTGTGTAGTCAACTTATCCATTCAGCATACAATTCGTCTTTGCACTTGGATGTTTTGTTGGGATCGAATTTTTCCTGTCACGGGATTAATGACGTCATAATCAGCTGGCTATGTATTTATTAGCAATTCAAGCGCTATGCTGGTTTTTGATGTATATTGATCTTTATGATCGTTTTCCTTCTCCTTGAGTTGGATTGAGTTTCTAAGCTTAACTAGTTGCTCATACTCCTTGTCCTTTGCCCTGTTTCAGGGACCGGGTTGCGCGTCCTGTGGACGTTTTATGCATGTAAAGTTCTGGCCGCATCTGTGTTATCGATGTAGCCCTTGTGGTCCATTGATTAATTGTGACATATGTAAGCACTGGGGGGGCGAGTTAATGTCCGAATTCTTGTGCTGCTTACAGGCGACGGACAAGGTGGTAGAGGAGGAGAGGAAGAAGAAGCGGAAACGAGAGGTTGTAAGTAGGAAGGGTAAGGGGAAGGTCTCGTCCGCGGTGGATATGGAGACCTTCCGGACCGAGATGTTGGGAGAGATGAAGAGGACAATAAAAGATTTGGTTCCAGGGTTGCTTCGTGGCATGCTTCCTGGTCCGGATCCTTTATTGTCCTCATCATCGGCTTCGGAGCAGGTAATCCCCGCCTCTGGATCGATTTTCCTTAGTCCGCTTCCGTTGTCCGACGATTCAGAGGTGGCCCCATTAGAGGGGGCGTTCCACGGCCCTGGCAGCAGGCTTATTGCCGCGCCGATAGGGGACCGTGGACGGTTGTCGCTGGAACCCGCTGGCTGCTTATCAGTCCAGGGGTATCCGCACGCCGCGGTGGCCAGTACCTCCTATGGCACCGTTCCTGGTCAGCCCGGGTTAGCTCTCTTTGCTGACCCGGGGTCTAATCTTTCTGACCAGGGTGATGAGGATTACCTGCTAGGGTCGCCGTCTGACGACGTGGACATGGATGAAGACGTTTGTGCACCCCTCGCGGGGAATACAGGCGCTTTTTTCCACGGTATTACTCACCCTGGAGTAAGGTCCGCGGTTCAGGTGGTGGCCCAGGGCGCTGCTGATGGCCAGCGGTACCGCATACCTCGGCTTGCCGAGAGTGTAGCTGGTGCTGGCCGGGCCCGTGGTAGGGCTATATATACCCCGCGCTCTACCGCGGTGCCTGCTCCTGGTCAAACCAGTGATATTCTCATGCCGGTGCTGTCAGGCCCGCATGTTTTCCCTGGCTTGCCAGGTGTATCAGCGTACCCGCCGTCAAGCTCTACTGCTTGCGCTCAGGAGGAAGACGAAGGACCCCGTCTTGTAGAGCGCTCGCAGTTAGCCACGGAGGAGGATTGGTATGACGCTTGCCAGTGGTTGGTGAGCGTTAGGCCTGATCTGCCCGTGGAGCAGTCGGCTAGCCACCGTGTTCACACGCCGTGGTTAGCTGGGAAACCAACTGCTAACGCTATGCCTTCTCTGCCGCTGGCGGAGCATGTCGTTGACATGTTCAAGGCGGCGGAGGCGTCCATTAACACGAGTGGACGTCTCGCGAAGGCCCCTCGCGAGGTGGCCAGGCGTTGTCGCATCGTGCCCCTGGACTACCAGCGGTACGGTGTGGTACCCAAGCCCAGCGTGGATGACCGCGCGGCTTTGGGTGAGGATACGCGGCCAGGCTCCCGTTCTGACGCGGGGGTCTTGTGCGCGAACGCGTTGCGTTCGGCGAATACCGCGTTGCGTGATGCGGAGGAGAGTGGGAGGGCTTCGATTGCCGCTCTGTCCCACGTCTCCCAGCTGTTACAGGGGGTAGTAACGGCATCCGCATCGCGCCAGCCAGGCCCGCTCGCGGTCCAGCGAACCATCCAGGATGGTATTAACCTGGCGCTGGACTGTATGACGCGGGCGGTGACCAGGAGTGTCAGGGCAAGACGCACATTTGCCCTGGACAATCTGTGCCCGTCTCAGGACCTGTATAATAGGCTACTCCGTACGCCTATGACGGGTCCTGGTCTTTTTGGAGGTGAGGGATGTCGCCACCTCCAGGAGACGGTCACCCTGGTGAATAACCAGAGGGCGCTGCGCGAACAGTTTGAGGTACTGCGTCGTGCTAACGTTCGCGCCGCGGCCCCTGCGTATCGTCCCCTGCAGGCTCGAGGTGGTGTTGGCCAAGTCAGAGGCCAGCCGCCGTCGCAGCGCCGGCCTCGGCCGCGTGCGATTCGGCCAGCAGTGAGGGGGGCGCAGGCTCCTCAGCCGCCGTCAGCCAGGCAGCCGCCCGTGCACCGAGGTGCGCGCGGGGCGGGGCGGGTCGCGCGAGGATCTGGGCGTGGTTATCGTTCCTGACAGGGCGCTTACCGCGGTAAGGACCACGCCGGTGTGTATGGCGACGGAGACAGTGCCGCTCTTGCATGCCTTGTGTCCACCGCGGTCCCTAGGTGGACCGGTGGGAGGCCGGCTAGCCGACCACATGCAAGAGTGGGAACGGTTAACTCAGGACCGTTTAGTCTTGCGATGGCTTTCCGTGGGGTATCATCCAGAGTGGATGACAGGCCCGCCGTCGCGACTGTCTCTGGTGCCAGTCTGGACTCCCATTCCGAGAGATCCAGATCAAAGGTTGTGTATCGAGGAGGAGATAAATTCCCTCGTACAAAAAGGAGCTATTCAGCCGGCACAAAGGTGTCCGGGCTTCTATTCAACCCTGTTCTTGGTAACAAAACGCACCGGTGGGTGGAGACCGATTCTCAACCTCAAGCCATTGAACAAGTTCATCGAGACGCCCAGTTTCAAGATGGAAACGGTGCGCTCGGTGTTGGCGGGGTTGGAGAGGGGGATGTGGACGGCGTCGATAGATTTGAAGGACGCTTATTTCCACATCCCCATCCACAGGAGTTTCTGTCGCTTCCTGAGATTTGCATTCCAGGGCAGACAGTGGGAATTCAGGGTGTTGCCCTTCGGAATTTCCACGGCTCCTCGGGTTTTCACCCGTGTGGTTCTTGCGATCACAGCATACCTCCGCAGGAGAAGCATAGCAGTCCACACGTACATAGACGACTGGCTGTTGAAAGCGCACACCCGGGAAAGTTTGTCCGCCAATCTGGAGATTGTTTTGAAAATTCTCACAGACTTGGGCTGGATGATCAATTTCCCAAAATCAGAGCTGACTCCATCCCAGAAGTTTGTTTACCTGGGGATGTTCTTCGATCTGGAGACAGGATATGTTTATCCTACTCAGGAGAGAGTTCAAATACTCATCTCGTTGATTCAGTCAGTGTGCGACAGTCGTCATGTCCTGGCACGGGTTTACTTGAGAATGCTGGGGTTGATGGTTTCGTTGGAACCAGTCATTCCTCAGGCCGCCTTACGCAGGCGGCCGATCCAGTTGTTTCTCATGACACAATGGACCCAGAGTACAGGTTCGCTGGACTCGAGTGTGTCAGTGTTGGCGCCTCTGATTCACCACCTGCAATGGTGGTTGAATACAGAGAATCTCTTACCGGGGGTTTTGCTAACCCCTCCCCACCCTCAGGTGACTGTGTATACAGATGCATCGATGGAGGGCTGGGGAGCTTGCCTGGAAGAATCCACGATATCAGGGCTTTGGAATCTGGAACAGTCACAGGAACATATAAATCTACTGGAGCTAAGAGCAGTAGTCCTGGGCCTGGAACATTTCTTACAGAAAGTTCAGGGCAAGATTGTTCTTATTCGTTCAGACAACTCAACAGTTGTGACTTACATAAACCGCCAGGGCGGAACGAAGTCGCCCAGTCTCTGTATGATGACATGGAAACTGCTTTGTTGGTGTCTGGATCACCAGATTACCTTGAAAGCAGTTCATATTCCGGGAAGGTTAAACCTGCTAGCAGACTCATTGAGCCGAAGGATGAGTGTTTTACCCACGGAATGGCAACTAAATCAATGTGTGGCGGATCGTCTGTTCGACCATTGGGGGAAACCCAACATCGATTTGTTCGCAACGAAGAAGAATGCGAAGATGACGACGTACGTCTCTCCGATTCCGGATCCAAGCGCTTTCGCAACAGATGCGTTAGCTATCAGCTGGGGGAGAATGTATGCATACGCATTCCCTCCAGCAATCCTGATTCCAAAAATTCTTCAGAAAATCAGACAGGAGGAATGCCAAGTGCTTCTGATCGCCCCGGATTGGCCAAGCCGATCTTGGTATACGGATCTGCTGGACCTTCTGGTCTGCAATCCGGTTCCTCTGCCTCTGATGGACGATATTATCTTCCAGGGCAAGGCCCTTCACAACAATCCGTCAATGTTCAGATTGACTGCGTGGATGTTGTCAAGGAATCTAGAATTAAGGAGGGCTTTTCTGAGCAAGCAGCCATGTTTATGGCCAAAGCCAGGAGGGGGTCAACCTCCAGAGCATATAATTATAAAATCAACAGATTTGCAGAATGGTGCTCAAAAAGATGTATTGATCCAATGGATTCATCTATTCAAGTAGTAGCTGATTTCCTCTGTCACCTCTATGATGCCTATAGCCTCAAGCCTAACTCTATTGCTGGTTATAAGTCAGCATTAATGTCTGTTATTCCTTGCTTGGCTAAGAGGGGAAGTGATGAAGTAAATACATTGAATGTATTAATTAAAGGCATGGGCAATCTAAGACCAAGGAATCCTCCTGTGATTCCGTCTTGGAGTTTATCGCTAGTGCTTCAAGTACTAGGTGATAAGCCTTTTGAACCACTTAGTTCCATTTCTATGAAACTATTAACACTGAAGACTGTGTTTTTAATTGCTGCGGCCTCGGCTAGGCGTAGGAGTGAGATTCATGCCTTATCAGCCGAGGATGACCGTTTTGTGGTTTCAGGGGAAGGCCTTAAGCTGCTACCTAGGGTTAATTTCTTGGCTAAAAATCAGTCGTTGAAATATCCAGGTCGACCTATTATTTTGCCTGCTTTAACTAGATATGATCCTAATTCTAAAGCATGGTGTCCCGTCCGGGCGCTGCGCCGGTACAAACAACGTACGGCGGCATGGCGCACCGACCAGTCAGCGTTATGGTTGTCATATATTGAACCCCATGGGAGGGCTTCTAAGGACACCATTTCCAGGTGGATTGTGGAATGCATTCAGTTTTGCCATAAATCCGCCACCGGGAAACAGGTTGACGTGGCCAAGGCTCACAGTGTCCGCGGCGTAGTGACATCCACGGCCCTATTTAATGGGGTCCCTGTGGATGATATTATGTCGGTGGCTCAGTGGCACTGTGAGTCAAGTTTTACAGACCATTATCTCCGTGACACCTCTAATCCTCTCGCCTTGTCGGTTTTGAAAAAATAAATCGGTTTATATTTTTTGAGGTGATTTCCTCATTACTTATATATATCACAATTAATTTATGGAAACACCCACATTTTTGGGCCTGCATCAGTCTTTACCGATGGGAAGATGATGTCAGCAGCCATTGTCAACAAGGTCAGTCTTGTTCATGTGTTGTCCGTTGTTGATTGTATTGTCACGATTACCCGTTATTAATATGGTGATGGTTTGTGTATTTGTGTGGTTCATTGTTGAGAGTTACGAAAATGGAGCTTTTTCGTCTCTGTCCTGTAGTACATGGCACTTGTACGTAGAGAGCGTATAGGACATTGAGGTCAGTCGACTCTTCCTCCCAGGAAGGAGGGGGGGGAGCGCATATGACATTCGGTCATCTCTCATACATCGGTGGTGTTATCCGATGGTTAGTCAAATCCTGACTGTTTTTTCTTACAGTTTCAGAAGTTTAAGTGCCTTAAACGCAGAAAAGCGTATAGGGATGAGCTGGTCTTTTGACCTCGCCTCCCTCCCGCCAGATTCACTTTCGAATTCTGGCAATATCAAAAGTATTAGGGAGGTAAGTATACTCTTGAAGTGAAATAAACGAAATCTAGGATTTCTTTTTTCACGAGAGAGTTGATACTTACCTCCCTAGATACGGACCCGGCCTCTCCACCCCACAGAGGCTCGGTCTTCAGGCTCTTAATAGTTGCATGTGTGTCAGCCAATAATCTAGTCAGAGGAAGTGCTAGTCTGCGCATGCGCGGTGGTGGGGCTGGCATCCGCCAGACTACGCTCTGACTCCCTGCCCAGTAGGGGCACCTAACTGTTTTAAATCTGAGTGTTTATTGAGTGAAAGCCAATATTTAGCAATATCAAAAGTATTAGGGAGGTAAGTATCAACTCTCTCGTGAAAAAAGAAATCCTAGATTTCGTTTAGTCTGTCTGTGCCAAAATCGATTGTAATGCATCTATTTTGAAACTGTCGGACACAATTCAGCCAAATATTGTACATGAGTTACCTACATGGTTGCGGAGTGCCAGAGGATACTTTTGGCTCCACACGCAGTTTCCTATGGAGGATGTTTTATAAATGCTGGACAGTTATCTCTGTAGGGATGTTTCTCTCCAGTCCTACAGGAAGCAGTGCACTGTGCTGAGTAGTGAAAGATAATTAATTCTGCAAAATTGCTGTTGTTTTCTTTCAGGCTATTAAAGCTCTAGAGAAATACGCTAATCCTGCCACTCGTCTGGCACTTACAGACACACAGAAAAATGAGCACTGCTTTTACAAGATAAGAATGGATGCGTGCATGTGCCTCACTAAGGTGCGTATTCACTATAATTTACAGGTAAAGAGTGTCATAGTTTCAAAATGTGTTCATGATGAGCTTGTCGCAAAAGTGAGGCAGGTGGATGTACATGATTGGTGTGATGATCTGTCAGAGATTGGTAGCTTTGAATAATTCTACGATTTAGACAATATGTTTATGTTGTTTTGGTTAACACTTTCACATATGAATTTCCCGTATATCTATCTCAGGGCAAACAAACAAGAAAGCTGTTGGATATTTTGGAATTAATATGACTGGAAGCTGTAATCTGTTGCTGCCTTACAGCTTCCAGTCATATTAATTTCAAAATATTCAACAGAATATACTATAAATCCAGGATTTGACAGTGAAAGGGTTAATTGACTTGTGTGGCTAATTGAATATGAGCCATGTAAACAATTGTATTTATTGTTAACCATTGTACTTCTAAATAGTCAGATTGTATTACAGTCAAGGATGCGCAAGAGACCATCTGTCTTTAGGAGCCAATATATAGTGGTTCTTAAAGGGTGGTAGTTAAAAGGCAATGTGCCTTAAAGAACCACCAACATTTGTCTCAAGGTGTAACTCACCTGTATTAAGAGGTCACCTGTCTAGAGTGATTACTTGTATGTTCTCCATAATGTGGTCACATAAAACAGGAGCTCTTGTACTTAGTTCCCATTTGCATGCTAAATGTGTCTGCAGTAGATTATTAAAATGTAGTTTAGATAGAAATTTATATTTTATATTTAACTTGTCATCTCGGGTGTATTCATTTTCACATCAAGAGTATACTTACCTCCCTAATACTTTTGATATTGCTAAATATTGGCGTTCACTCAATAAACACTCAGAGTAAAAACAGTTAGGTGCCCCTACTGGGCAGGTAGACAGAGCTAATTTATTGGCAGAGGGTTCACATGCTTTTTGTGCTTGTGCAAAGTTTTCACTCGTTCTGGGCTTATTTAGTCTTGTTGTGTGAGAGTATATCACCTGGATTATGTCTGAGAGAGCTACTTCGCCGGAGGAAGGCGCAGGATCCTTAT
Organism: Chaetoderma sp. LZ-2023a; assembly: GCA_034401795.1. Taxonomy (NCBI): domain Eukaryota; kingdom Metazoa; phylum Mollusca; class Caudofoveata; order Chaetodermatida; family Chaetodermatidae; genus Chaetoderma; species Chaetoderma sp. LZ-2023a. The sequence continues at coordinate 251,323,161 of CM067369.1, forward strand.
ATCAGGTGATTTCAAATATATTCTAGCGAGTTTTTCCCGTTGTAATGTGTTTCCGGGACTCTCGCTTACCATGATAAGCACCGTGTTTAGTTGGTTTATTTCAACTAGGTGCTATATAATGCTAATCTCTCTTTGTGTTTATGTCCACAGGTCTAGGTGAGAATATGTAATGGACATCACCGCATCAGAGAGTTTGTTTTTCTCCACCTTGGTTCCATTTCCTACTAATACTGTTAGGTTGTCTAACCAAGAAGTCTATGTCCAGTGAGTCGGAGGCCTAGTATAAAGGTCTTCTCACTTTGCCCTCTTGATCCAATTCCTTCCCCTAAGGTGGAGAGAGTTAAGAGGCGTGGTCTTGGTGGAGTGATACAGTGCATCAGGTGGATGGTTTGTCTATACCAGGTTTTCACTTCAAGAGTATACTTACCTCCCTAATACTTTTGATATTGCTAAATATTGGCTTTCACTCAATAAACACTCAGATTTAAAACAGTTAGGTGCCCCTACTGGGCAGGGAGTCAGAGCGTAGTCTGGCGGATGCCAGCCCCACCACCGCGCATGCGCAGACTAGCACTACCTCTTTGCTAGATTATTGGCAGAGAGATCACACATGTCTTTTTGTAGCAATAGCTTTTCCTTAATCTTAGACTGTTTAAGTGGTGTTTTTTGGAGTGATAGTCACTGATTTGGATGGCAGGACGGAACAATTCGCCAAAGGGGGACTTAGGACCTTTAAATCAGGTGACTTCTAGTAAAATTAGCGAGTTTTCTTCCCGGTGTATTGTGTTTCCGGGACTCGCGGTTACCGTGATAAGCGCCTTGGTTAGTTGGTTTATGTCAACTCGGTGCTACCTATGACTAATTTCTCTTTCTGTTTATGTCCACAGGTCTGTATGACGCTAGGTGGTCGCATCACAGCAGCAGAGAGTTAGTTTTCTCTCCACCATGGTTCCATTTCCTACTAACACTGTTAGGTTATCTAACCAAATGAGAAATTAATGTCCAGTGAGTTGGAGGCCTAGTATAAAGGTCTTCTCACTTTGCCCTCTTGATCCAATTCCTTCCCCATGAGGTGGAGAGAGTTAAGAGGCGTGCAGATGGTGGAGTTCTCCGGTTCGTCACGTTGGATGGTTTGTCTATACAAAGTGTCAGGTATCTAGTTATTGATAATGTGGTGATGTTAATTATAGTAATCAAAGGGAGATAATTAACATTTTTGCCAGAAAAGAGTTATCTATATGTATCTGATGGTTGTGTAGTCGACGTATCCATTCAGCATACAATTCGTCCTTGCACTTGGATGTTTTGTTGGGATCGAATTTTTCCTGTCACGGGATTAATGACGTCATAATCAGCCTGGCTATGTATTTATCAGCAATTTAAATCGCTATGCTGGTTTCTGATGTATATTGATCTGTATGATCGTTTTCCTTCTCTTTGAGTTGGTTTGAGTGTCTAAGCTTAACTAGTTTGCTCATACTCCTTGTCCTTTGCCCTGTTTCAGGGACCGGGTTGCGCGTCCTGTGGACGTTTTCTACCGGATAAGTTCTGGCCTCATCGTTGCTATCGATGTAGCCCTTGTGGTCCCTTGGTTAATTGTGACATATGTAAGCACTGGGGGGGGCGAGTTAATGTCCGAATTCTTGTGCTGCTTACAGGCGACGGACAAGGTGGTAGAGGAGGAGAAGAAGAAGAAGCGGAAACGAGAGGTTGTAAGTAGGAAGGGTAAGGGGAAGGTCTCGTCCGCGGTGGATATGGAGGCCTTCCGGACCGAGATGTTGGGAGAGATGAAGAGGACAATAAAGGATTTGGTTCCAGGGTTGCTTCGTGGCATGCTTCCTGGACCAAATCCTTTACTGTCCTCATCATCGGCTTCGGAGCAGGTAATCCCCGCCTCTGGATCGGTTTTCCTTAGACCGCTTCCGTTGTTCGACGATTCAGAGGTGGCCCCATTAGAGGGGGCGTTCCACGACCCTGGCAGCAGGCTTATTGCCGCGCCCATAGGGGACCGTGGACGGTTGTCGCTGGAACCCGCGGGCTGCTTATCAGTCCAGGGGTATCCGCACGCCGCGGTGGCCAGTACCTCCTATGGCACCGTTCCTGGTCAGCCCGGGTTAGCTCTCTTTGCTGACCCGGGGTCTAATCTTTCTGACCAGGGTGATGAGGATTACCTGCTAGGGTCGCCGTCTGACGACGTGGACATGGATGAAGACGTTTGTGCACCCCTCGCGGGGAATACAGGCGCCTTATTCCACGGTTTTACTCACCCTGGAGTAAAGTCCGTGGCTCAGGTGGTGGCCCAGGGCGCTGTTGATGGCCAGCGGTACCGCATACCTCGGCTTGCCGAGGGTGTTGCTGGTGCTGGCCGGGCCCGTGGTGGGGCTATATATACCCCGCGCTCTGCCACGGTGCCTGCTCCTGGTCAAACCAGTGATATTCTCATGCCGGTGCTGTCAGGCCCGCATGTTTTCCCTGGCTTGCCAGGTGTATCAGCGTACCCGCCGTCAAGCTCTACTGCTTGCGCTCAGGAGGAAGACGAAGGCCCCCGTCTTGTAGAGCGCTCGCAGCTAGCCACGGAGGAGGATTGGTATGACGCTTGCCAGTGGTTGGTGAGCGTTAGGCCTGATCTGCCCGTGGAGCAGTCGGCTAGCCAGCGTGTTCACACGCCGTGGTTAGCTGGGAAACCGACTGCTAACGCTATGCCTTCTCTGCCGCTGGCGGAGCATGTCGTTGACATGTTCGAGGCGGCGGAGTCGTCCATTAAGTCGAGTGGACGTCTCGCGAAGGCCCCTCGCGAGGTGGCCAGGCGTTGTCGCATCGTGCCCCTGGATTACCAGCGGTACGGTGTGGTACCCAAGCCCTGCGTGGATGACCGCGCGGCTTTGGGTGAGGATGCGCGGCCAGGCTCCCGTTCTGACACGGGTGTCTTGTGCTCGAACGCGTTGCGTTCGGCGAATACTGCGTTGCGTGATGCGGAGGAGAGTGGGAGGGCTTCGATTGCCGCTCTGTCCCACGTCTCCCAGCTGTTACAGGGGGTAGTAACGGCATCCGCATCGCGCCAGCCAAGTCCGGTCACTGTCCAGCGAACCATCCAGGATGGTATTAACCTGGCGCTGGACTGTATGACTCGGGCGGTGACCAGGAGTGTCCGGGCAAGACGCACGTTTGCCCTGGACAATCTGTGCCCGTCTCAGGACCTGTACAATAGGCTACTACGTACGCCTATGACGGGCCCTGGTCTTTTTGGAGGTGAGGGATGTCGACACCTCCAGGAGACGGTCACCCTGGTGAATAACCAGAGGGCGCTGCGCGAGCAGTTTGATGTGCTGCGTCGTGCTAACGTTCGCGCCGCGGCCCCGGCGTATCGTCCCCTGCAGGCTCGAGGTGGTGCTGGCCAGGTCAGAGGCCAGCCACCGTCGCAGCGTCGGCCTCGGCCGCGTGCGATTCGGCCAGCAGCGAGGGGGGCGCAGGTTCCTCAGGCGCCGTCAGCCAGGCACCCGCCCGCGCGCCAAGGTGCGCGCGGGGCGGGGCGCGCGAGGATCTGGGCGTGGTTATCGGTCCTGACAGGACGCTTACCGCGGTAAGAACCACTCCGGTGTGTATGGCGACGGAGACAGTGCCGCTCTTGCATGCCTCGTGTCCACCGCGGTCCCTAGGTGGACCGGTGGGAGGCCGGCTAGCCGACCACATGCAAGAGTGGGAACGGTTAACTCAGGACCGTTTAGTCTTGCGATGGCTTTCCGTCGGGTATCATCCAGAGTGGGTGACAGGCCCGCCGTCGCGACTGTCTCTAGTGCCAGTCTGGACTCCCATTCTGAGAGATCCAGAGCAAAGGTTGTGTATCGAGGAGGAGATAAATTCCCTCATACAAAAGGGAGCTATTCAGCCGGCACAAAGGTGTCCGGGCTTCTATTCAACCCTGTTCTTAGTAACAAAACGCACCGGAGGGTGGAGACCGATTCTCAACCTCAAGCCATTGAACAAGTTCATCGAGACGCCCAGTTTCAAGATGGAAACGGTGCGCTCGGTGTTGGCGGGGTTGGAGAGGGGGATGTGGACGGCGTCGATAGATTTGAAGGACGCTTATTTCCACATCCCCATCCACGGGAGTTTCTGTCGCTTCCTGAGATTTGCATTCCAGGGCAGACAGTGGGAATTCAGGGTGTTGCCCTTCGGAATTTCCACGGCTCCTCGGGTTTTCACCCGTGTGGTTCTTGCGATCACAGCATACCTCCGCAGGAGAAGCATAGCAGTCCACACGTACATAGACGACTGGCTGTTGAAAGCGCACACCCGGGAAAGTTTGTCGGCCAATCTGGAGATTGTTTTGAAAACTCTCACAGACTTAGGCTGGATGATCAATTTCCCAAAATCAGAGCTGACTCCATCCCAGAAGTTTGTTTACCTGGGGATGTTCTTCGATCTAGAGACAGGATATGTTTATCCTACTCAGGAGAGAGTTCAGAAACTCATCTCATTAATTCAGTCAGTGTGCGACAGTCGTCATGTCCTGGCACGGGTTTACTTGAGAATGCTGGGGTTGATGGTTTCATTGGAACCAGTCATTCCTCAGGCCGCCTTACGCAGGCGGCCGATCCAGTTGTTTCTCATGACACAATGGACCCAGAGTACAGGTTCGCTGGACTCGAATGTGTCAGTGTTGGCGCCTCTGATTCACCACCTGCAATGGTGGTTGAAGACAGAGAATCTCCTGGTGGGGGTTTTGCTAACCCCTCCCCACCCTCAGGTGACTGTGTATACAGATGCATCGATGGAGGGCTGGGGAGCTTGCCTGGAAGAGTCCACGATATCAGGGCTTTGGAATCTGGAACAGTCAAAGGAACATATAAATCTACTGGAGCTAAGAGCAGTAGTCCTGGGCCTGGAACATTTCTTACAGAAAGTTCAGGGCAAGATTGTTCTTATTCGTTCAGACAACTCAACAGTTGTGACTTACATAAACCGCCAGGGCGGAACAAAGTCGCCCAGTCTCTGTATGATGACATGGAAACTGCTTTGTTGGTGTCTGGATCACCAGATTACCTTGAAAGCAGTTCATATTCCGGGAAGGTTAAACCTGCTAGCAGACTCATTGAGCCGAAGGATGAGTGTTTTACCCACGGAATGGCAACTAAATCAATGTGTGGCGGATCGTCTGTTCGACCATTGGGGGAAACCCAACATCGATTTGTTCGCAACGAAGAAGAATGCGAAGATGACGACGTACGTCTCTCCGATTCCGGATCCAAGCGCTTTCGCAACAGATGCGTTAGCTATCAGCTGGGGGAGAATGTATGCATACGCATTCCCTCCAGCAATCCTGATTCCAAAAATTCTTCAGAAAATCAGACAAGAGGAATGCCAAGTGCTTCTGATCGCCCCGGATTGGCCAAGCCGATCATGGTATACGGATCTGCTGGACCTTCTGGTCTGCAATCCGGTTCCTCTGCCTCTGATGGACGATATTATCTTCCAGGGCAAGGCCCTTCACAACAATCCGTCAATGTTCAGATTGACTGCGTGGATGTTGTCAAGGAATCTAGAATTAAGGAGGGCTTTTCTGAGCAAGCAGCCATGTTTATGGCCAAAGCCAGGAGGGGGTCAACCTCCAGAGCATATAATTATAAAATCAACAGATTTGCAGAATGGTGCTCAAAAAGATGTATTGATCCAATGGATTCATCTATTCAAGTAGTAGCTGATTTCCTCTGTCACCTCTATGATGCCTATAGCCTCAAGCCTAACTCTATTGCTGGTTATAAGTCAGCATTAATGTCTGTTATTCCTTGCTTGGCTAAGAGGGGAAGTGATGAAGTAAATACATTGAATGTATTAATTAAAGGCATGGGCAATCTAAGACCAAGGAATCCACCTGTGATTCCGTCTTGGAGTTTATCGCTAGTGCTTCAAGTACTAGGTGATAAGCCTTTTGAACCACTTAGTTCCATTTCTATGAAACTATTAACACTGAAGACTGTGTTTTTAATTGCTGCGGCCTCGGCTAGGCGTAGGAGTGAAATTCATGCCTTATCAGCCGAGGATGACCGTTTTGTGGTTTCAGGGGAAGGCCTTAAGCTCCTACCTAGGATTAATTTCTTGGCTAAAAATCAGTCGTTGAAATATCCAGGTCAACCTATTATTTTGCCTGCTTTAACTAGATATGATCCTAATTCTAAAGCATGGTGTCCCGTCCGGGCGCTGCGCCGGTACAAACAACGTACGGCGGCATGGCGCACCGACCAGTCAGCGTTATGGTTGTCATATATTGAACCCCATGGGAGGGCTTCTAAGGACACCATTTCCAGGTGGATTGTGGAATGCATTCAGTTTTGCCATAAATCCGCCACCGGGAAGCAGGTTGACGTGGCCAAGGCTCACAGTGTCCGCGGCGTAGTGACATCCACGGCCCTATTTAATGGGGTCCCTGTGGATGATATTATGTCGGTGGCTCAGTGGCACTGTGAGTCAAGTTTTACAGACCATTATCTCCGTGACACCTCTAATCCTCTCGCCTTGTCGGTTTTGAAAAAATAAATCGGTTTATATTTTTTGAGGAGGTTTTTCCTCATTACTTATATATTTCACAATTAATTTATGGAAACACCCACTTTTTTGGGCCTGCATCAGTCTTTACCCATGGGAAGATGATGTCAGCAGCCATTTCAACAAGGTCAGTCTTGTTCATGTGTTGTCCGTTGTTGATTGTATTGTCACGATTACCCGTTATTAATATGGTGATGGTTTGTGTATTTGTGTGGTTCATTGTTGAGAGTTACGAAAATGGAGCTTTTTCGTCTCTGTCCTGTAGTACATGGCACTTGTACGTAGAGAGCGTATAGGACATTGAGGTCAGTCGACTCTTCCTCCCAGGAAGGAGGGGGGGGGGGAGCGCATATGACATTCGGTCATCTCTCATACATCGGTGGTGTTATCCGATGGTTAGTCAAATCCTGACTGTTTTTTCTTACAGTTTCAGATGTTTAAGTGCCTTAAACGCAGAAAAGCGTATAGGGATGAGCTGGTCTTTTGACCTCGCCTCCCTCCCGCCAGATTCACTTTCGAATTCTGGCAATATCAAAAGTATTAGGGAGGTAAGTATACTCTTGAAGTGAAATAAACGAAATCTAGGATTTCTTTTTTCACGAGAGAGTTGATACTTACCTCCCTAGATACGGACCCGGCCTCTCCACCCCACAGAGGCTCGGTCTTCAGGCTCTTAATAGTTGCATGTGTGTCAGCCAATAATCTAGTCAGAGGAAGTGCTAGTCTGCGCATGCGCGGTGGTGGGGCTGGCATCCGCCAGACTACGCTCTGACTCCCTGCCCAGTAGGGGCACCTAACTGTTTTAAATCTGAGTGTTTATTGAGTGAAAGCCAATAATTAGCAATATCAAAAGTATTAGGGAGGTAAGTATCAACTCTCTCGTGAAAAAAGAAATCCTAGATTTCGTTTATTTCACGAGAGAGTTGATACTTACCTCCCTAGATACGGACCCGGCCTCTCCACCCCACAGAGGCTCGGTCTTCAGGCTCTTAATAGTTGCATGTGTGTCAGCCAATAATCTAGTCAGAGGAAGTGCTAGTCTGCGCATGCGCGGTGGTGGGGCTGGCATCCGCCAGACTACGCTCTGACTCCCTGCCCAGTAGGGGCACCTAACTGTTTTAAATCTGAGTGTTTATTGAGTGAAAGCCAATATTTAGCAATATCAAAAGTATTAGGGAGGTAAGTATCAACTCTCTCGTGAAAAAAGAAATCCTAGATTTCGTTTAATCAGGTATCTAACTAATGATATGAGGTGATGTTAATTATTTGAAAAAATAATGACTGTATTTACCATTGTTATCATTGTGTATCTGATGGTGTGTAGTCTGAATATCCAAGTGAGGACGTTATGTTAGGAATACAATTCGTTCTTGCACTTAGATGCTTGTTGCGGACCGATTTAATTTCTGTCATGGGATTGATGACGTCATAATCAGCCTTGCTCTTTATTTACATTTAAAGTTTTGTCCAACGCTGGTTTCTTATGGTTACTGATCTTTATGATCTTTTCCCTCTCTTTAGTTGGTTTTGAGTTTTTTCTAACCTTGACTAACTTGCTCATTGTCCTCGTCCTGTGTCCTGTTTCAGAGACCTGGTTTTCCGTCCAGTGGCCGGTTCCTAAAGGATCGTTTCGTCCCCCACTTATGCTTTAGCTGTAGTCCTTGTGGACCACTGCTTAAGTGTGAGGTCTGTAAGCAATGGGGGGTGAGCTAATGTCTGAGTTTCTGTGTTTACAGGCTAAGGACAAGGTGGTGGAGGAGGAGAGGAAGCAGAAGAGAGAGGGTGTCAGTAAAAAGGGTAAGAGGAAGGCCTCGTCCGCGGTGGATATGGAGGCCTTCCGGTCCGAAATGTTGGGAGAGATGAAGAGGACGATAAAGGATTTGGTCCCAGAGTTGCTTCGTAGCATGCTTCCTGGACCAGATCCTTTGTTGTCCTCGGCGTCTGCTTCAGAGCAGGTGATCCCCACCTCTGAGTCGCTTTTCCATAGGTCGGTTACATTGTTCGACGATTCAGAGGTGGCCCGATTAGTGGGGGTGATCCACGACCCTGGCAGCAGGCTTGGTGCCGCGCCGAGGGGCCGTGGACGGCTGTCGCAGGAACCCGCGGGCTGCCTATCAGTCCAGGGGGATCCGCACGCCGCGGGTGCCAGTACCTCCTATGGCACCTTCCCTGGCCAGTCCGGGTTAGCTCTCTTTGCTGACCCGGAGTCTAATCTTTCTGGCCAGGAGGAAGAGGATTTCCTGCTAGGGTCGCCGTCTGGGGACGTGACCATGGAGTACGACGTCTGTGCACCCCTCGCGGGGGATACGGGCGACGTATTCCATGGATCTACTCACGCAGGAGTAGAATTCACGGTCCAGAAGGTGGCCCTGGGCGGTGCTGATGGCCAGGGTTACCGCATACCTCGGCTTGCCGAGCGTGTCGCTGGTGCTGGCCGGGACTGTGGTGGGGCGGTGTCTGCCCCGCGCTCTACCACGGCACCTGCTCCTGGTCAAGCCAGGGAGTTTAGCATGCCTGTTCTTTCGGGCCCGCATGCTTTCCCTGGCTTGCCAGGGGTATCAGCATATCCGCCGTCAAGCTCTGCTGCGTGCGCTCAGGAGGAAGACGAAGGCCCCCGTCTTGTAGAGCGCTCGCAGCTAGCCACGGAGGAGGATTAGTCGGACGCTTGCCAATGGCTGGTAAGTGTTCGGCCAGATCTGCCCGTGGAGCAGTCGGCTAGCCAGCGTGACCACAGGCCGTGGTTAGCTGGTAAGGCTACTGCTAACGCCATGCCATCTCTGCTGCTGGCTGAACATGTCATTGACATGTTCGAGGCGGTGGAGGCCATTAAGGCGAATGGGCGTCTCACGAAGGCCCCTCGCGAGGTGGCCAGGCGTTGCCACATAGTGCCCCTGGACTACCAGCGGTACGGTGTGGTACCCAAGCAGAGCGTGGATGACCGCGCGGCTTTGGGTGAAGATGCGCGGCCAGGCGCCAGTTCTGACACGGGTGTTCTGTGTTCGAACGCGTTGCGTTCGGCAAATACTGCGCTTTGTGATGCGGAGGAGAGTGGGAGGGCGTCGATTGCTGCTCTGTCCCACGTCTCCCAGCTGTTCCAAGGGGTGGTAACAGCATCCGCATCGCGCCAGCCGAGCCCGGCCACAGTCCAGAGAGCCATCCAGGATGGTATCAACCTGGCTCTGGACTGCATGACGCGGGCGGTGACCAGGAGTGTCCGGGCGAGACGCACGTTTGCCTTGGACAATCTGTGCCCGTCCCAGGACCTGTACAATAGGCTACTGCGTACGCCTATGACAGGTCCTGGTCTCTTTGGAGGTGAGGGATGCAGGCACGAGCAGTTTGAAGTGCTCCGCCGTGCGAGTGTTCGCGCCGCACCCCCTGCGTATCGTCCCCTGCAGGCTCGAGGTGGAGGTGGCCAAGTCAGAGGCCACCCGCCATCGCAGCGTCGGCCTAGGCCGCATGCGCTTCGGCCAGCAGTGAGGGGGGCGCAGGCTCCCCAGGCGCAGCCAGCCAGGCAGCCACCCGCGCACCGTGGTGCACACCCGCGCACCGTGGTGCGCACCGAGGTGCGCGTGGTGCTGGGCGTGGCGCGCGGGGATCTGGTCGTGGTAATCGTGCCTGATGGGCCGATTGCCACGGTGAGAACCACTCTGGTGTTTCTGGCGGAGGAGACAGTGCCACTCTTGCACTCCTTATGTCCACCTCTCTCCCTAGGTGGACCAGTGGGAGGCCGGCTGGCCGCCCACATGCAAGAGTGGGAACGGTTGACTCAGGACCGTTTAGTCTTGCGATGGCTTTCAGTCGGGTATCATCCCGATTGGATGACAGGCCCGCCGTCGCGACTGTCTCTCGTGCCGATCTGGACTCCGAATCCGAGAGATCCAGATCAGAGGTTGTGTATCGAGGAGGAGATAACTTCCCTCATACAAAAAGGAGCTATTCAGCCGGCACAAAGGTGTCCGGGCTTCTATTCAACCGTGTTCTTAGTAACAAAAAACACTGGAGGGTGGAGACCAATTCTCAACCTCAAGCCATTGAACAAGTTCATAGAGACGCCCAGTTTCAAGATGGAGACTGTGCGCTCGGTGTTGTCGGGGTTAGAGAGGGGAATGTGGACAGCGTCGATAGATTTGAAGGATGCTTATTTCCACATCCCCATAGCCAGGAGTTTCCGTCGCTTCCTAAGATTTGCGTTCCAGGGCAGACAGTGGGAATTCAGGGTGTTACCCTTCGGAATTTCCATCGCTCCTCGGGTTTTCACCCGTGTGGTTCTTGCGATCACCGCATACCTCCGCAGGAGAAGCATAGCAGTCCACACGTACATAGACGACTGGCTGTTAAAAGCACACACCCAGGAAAGTTTATCGGCCAATCTGGAGATTGTTTTGAAGACTCTCACAGACTTGGGCTGGATAATCAATTTCCAAAAATCAGAGCTGACTCCATCCCAGAAGTTTGTTTACCTGGGGATGTTCTTCGATCTAGAGACAGGATATGTTTATCCTACTCAGGAGAGAGTTCGGTCAGTGTGCGACAGTCGTCATGTCCTGGCACGGGTTTACTTGAGAATGCTGGGGTTGATGGTTTCATTGGAACCAGTCATTCCTCAGGCCGCCTTACGCAGGCGGCCGATCCAGTTATTTCTCATGACACAATGGACCCAGAATACAGGTTCGCTGGACTCGAACGTGTCAGTGTTGGCGCCTCTGATTCACCACCTGCAATGGTGGTTGAACACGGAGAATCTCTTGGTGGGGGTTATGCTAACCCCTCCCCACCCTCACGTGACTGTGTATACAGATGCATCGATGGAGGGGTGGGGAGCTTGCCTGGAGGAATCCACAATATCAGGGCTTTGGAATCTGGAACAGTCAAAAGAACATATCAATCTACTCGAGCTAAGAGCAGTAGTCCTGGGCCTGGAACATTTCTTACAGAAAGTTCAGGGCAAGATTGTTCTTATTCGTTCAGACAACTCAACAGTTGTGACTTACATAAACCGCCAGGGCGGAACAAAGTCGCCCAGTCTCTGTATGATGACATGGAGACTCCTTTGTTGGTGCCTGGATCACAGGATTACCTTGAAAGCAGTTCATATTCCGGGATGGTTGAATCTGCTAGCAGACTCATTGAGCCGAAGGATGAGTGTTTTACCGACGGAATGGCAACTAAATCAATGTGTGGCGGATCGTCTGTTCGACCATTGGGGGAAACCCAACATCGATTTATTCGCAACGAAGAAGAATGCGAAGATGACGACGTACGTCTCTCCGATTCCAGATCCAAGCGCTTTCGCAACAGATGCGTTAGCTATCAGCTGGGGGAGAATGTATGCATACGCATTCCCTCCAGCAATCCTGATTCCAAAAATTCTTCAGAAAATCAGACAGGAGGAATGCCAAGTGCTTCTGATCGCCCCGGATTGGCCAAGCCGATCATGGTATACGGATCTGCTGGACCTTCTGGTCTGCAATCCGGTTCCTCTACCTCTGATGGACGACATTATCTTCCAGGGCAAGGCCCTTCACAACAATCCGTCAATGTTCAGATTGACTGCGTGGATGTTGTCAAGGAATCTAGAATTAAGGAGGGCTTTTCTGAGCAAGCAGCCATGTTTATGGCCAAAGCCAGGAGGGGGTCAACCTCCAGAGCATATAACTATAAAATCAACAGATTTGCAGAGTGGTGCTCAAAAAGATGTATTAATCCAATGGATTCATCTATTCAGGTAGTAGCTGATTTCCTCTGTCACCTGTATGATGCCTATAGCCTCAAGCCTAACTCTATTGCTGGTTATAAGTCAGCTTTAATGACTGTTATTCTTTGCTTGGCTAAGAGGGGAAGTGATGAAGTAAGAACATTAAATGTATTAATTAAAGGCATGGGCAATCTAAGACCAAGGAATCCCCCGGTGATTCCGTCTTGGAGTTTATCGCTAGTGCTTCAAGTACTAGGGGATAAGCCTTTTGAACCACTTAGTTCCATTTCTATGAAAATGTTAACTCTTAAAACTGTATTTTTAATTGCTGCGGCCTCGGCTAGGCGTAGGAGTGAGATTCATGCCTTATCAGCCGAGGATGACTGTTTTGTGGTTACAGGGGAAGGCCTTAAGTTACTACCTAGGATTAATTTCTTAGCTAAAAATCAGTCTTTGAAATATCCAGGTCAACCTATTTTTTTGCCTGCTTTAACTAGATATGATCCTAATTCTAAAGCATGGTGTCCCGTTCGGGCGCTACTTCGGTACAAACAGCGTACTTCGGAGTGGCGGACCGATCAGTCAGCGTTATGGTTGTCATATATTGAACCCCATGGCAGGGCGTCTAAGGACACCATTTCCAGGTGGATTGTAGAGTGTATCCAATTTTGTCACAAATCCGCCACTGGTAAGCAGGTTGACAGAGCCAAGGCTCACAGTGTCCGCGGCGTAGTGACTTCCACTGCCCTATTTAATGGGGTCCCTGTGGATGACATTATGTCCGTGGCTCAGTGGCACTGTGAGTCAAGTTTTACAGACCATTATCTCCGTGACACCTCGAATCCTCTCGCCTTGTCGATTTTGAAAAAATAATCGCTTATATGTTTTTGAGGAGGGTTTCCTCATTGCTTATATACTTCACAATTAATCAATGGAATCATCCACTTTTTGGGACTGCATCGGTCTTCTCCACTGGGAAGAGAATGACAGCTGCCAAGTTCAACAAGGTCAGTCTTGTTCATGTGTTGTTCATTGTTGATTGTATTGTCACGTTACCTGTTTTTATTAATATGGTGATGGTTTGTGTTTTGATGTGGTTCATCATTGAGAGTATACGAAAATGGAGCCTTTTCGTCTCTGTCCTATAGTACATGGCACTGGTACCTAGAGAGCGTATAGGACATTGAGGTCATTCTAGTCTTCCTCCCAGGAAGGAGGTGGGGGGGAGCGCATATGACATTCGGTCATCTCATCCATCGGTTGGTGTTAGCCGATGTTCATCAAATCCTGACTGTGTTTTCACACAGTTTCAGACGTTTAAGTGCCTTGAATGCGTGAAAGCACATAGGGAAGAGCTGGTCTTTTGACCTCGCCTCCCTCCCGCCGAATTCCCTGTCGAATTCTGGCAATATCAAAAGTATTAGGGAGGTAAGTATACTCTTGATGTGAAATAAACGAAATCTAGGATTTCTTTTTTCACGAGAGAGTTGATACTTACCTCCCTAGATACGGACCCGGCCTCTCCACCCCACAGAGGCTCGGTCTTCAGGCTCTTATTAGTTGCATGTGTGTCAGCCAATAAATTAGTCAGAGGAAGTAGTAGTCGGCGCATGTGCGGTGGTGGGGCTGGCATCCGCCGGACTACCCTCTGTCTACCTGCCCAGTAGGGGCACCTAACTGTTTTTAATCTGAGTGTTTATTGAGTGAACGCCAATATTTAGCAATATCAAAAGTATTAGGGAGGTAAGTATCAACTCTCTCGTGAAAAAAGAAATCCTTGATTTTGTTTATTTTCTGTAGGAAAATTGAAATTTTCTTGAAAGAATTTGTGTGTTAACGCTCTAAGCTAAAAGAAGTATTTATGTTTGATTTCAGGTAGCCAATGAGATGGTGTCCAGTTGGACTGGACCTCCGGCAATGATGTCTATATTTCGAAGAATATTTGGTTCTCATTCGTGCCCAAATGTTGTCCGTCAAAACAGCTTCTCAAACTTTCAGCATTATTTTCTGCTTAAAGTAAGTCCGCTTCCTCGACTATCTGAAGGAGGGCTGTGTAAGAGCTTCTTCAATCGACACATAGCTCAACAATGGCTAATATGATATCCATAAAACCTCACACATTGTCCGATAAGAGAATTTAAGATCACCTGTGAACATGTTATAGTTGCGATCTAGGCAGCTTTGTCAGAAATATAAAAAGTTTGACAGACCAACAAACCAACAAGCTGATAGATTGATTGACTTATGTTAATCATGAGTCGTGGAAAAAAATTGTGTGACTGGTTTAGGTATATATTTTGTGTAATTGGCTTCTCAAACAAGCAAGGTGGTGAGAACCAGCACTCACTGACTGCCATCTTTGTTATGGAGGTAAGTGAGCCAACCATCAATATTATTAATATATAAACAATGTTTGCTTCTGCACAAAACTAAAATCAGTTTTCGTCACTCAAATTTGAACATATTTGATACATGGCTTCGCTTCCTAAAAAGACCTACTCTTCACAGTTCACTAAGCACTGTATGGTTTTGTCTGACCTGTAGTTTCAGCCTTTATGTGCCGGTCTGTCCTCGTGAAACCTGGTGTATACATGCACTTTCGGCTACACTTGTGTCGTATATCAAAAGTATGTCAATGTGACCTACTTTTCATGGGTCACCAAAGTTTAGGACTATTGTATTCGGGGTGTGATTTGCGATAAAATGCTATTTCTGACCTGCATAAAAAATATTTCTGCTCGCGCCATAAAATGAATTTAATGTTTAACTACCTGGCTGCTGAATTTCTGCAGACTGCATTTTCCAAGGCCGTTAACTCTAGACTTGTTGAATATTTTGAAAACAGTTTGACTGAAAGTTGTTGGCACTCAGTCAATTTGTTTTCAAAATGTTCAGCATGTCCACAATTAATGCCCATTGAAATTATTGTTTGGTGGCTTGCAGCAGTCAGACAGTTAAATATAGATAGTGCACTATTGCTTAATCCTTTCACTGGCCTAATCCTTTCACTGGCCTAATCCTTTCACTGGCTTAATCCTTTCACTGGCCTAATCCTATCACTGTTCTAATCCTTTCACTGGCCTAATCCTTTCACAGGCCTAATCCTTTCACTGGCCTAATCCTTTCACTGGCTTATTCCTTTCACTGGCCTAATCCTTTCACTGTTCTAATCCTTTCACTGGCCTAATCCTTTCACTGGCCTAATCCTTTCACAAGCCTAATCCTTTCACAAGCCTAATCCTTTCACTGGCTTATTCCTTTCACTGGCCTAATCCTTTCACTGGCTTATTCCTTTCACTGGCCTAATCCTTTCACTGGCTTATTCCTTTCACTGGCCTAATCCTTTCACTGGCCTAATCCTTTCACTGGCCTAATCTTTTCACAAGCCTAATCCTTTCACTGGCTTATTCCTTTCACTGGCTTATTCATTTCATTGGCTTAATCCTTTCACTGGCCTAATCCTTTCACTGGCTTATTCCTTTCACTGGCCTAATCCTTTCACTGGCCTAATCCTTTCACAGGCCTAATCCTTTCACTGGCCTAATCCTTTCACAGGCCTAATTCTTTCACTGGCCTAATCCTTTCACAGGCCTAATCCTTTCACAGGCCTAATCCTTTCACTGGCCTAATCCTTTCACTGGCCTAATCCTTTCACTGGCCTGGTCCTTTCACTGGCCTAATCCTTTCACTGGCTTATTCCTTTCACTGGCCTAATCCTTTCACTGGCCTAATCCTTTCACTGGCCTAATCCTTTCACTGGCTTAATCCTTTCAGTGGCCCAACGAAGATCATGCCTCACCACACACTACACAATGAGTGGGGAAAGGTTGGAGGAATGTAAATCCACACCATACCTTGGCGTCCAACTAACAGACAACCTAAAGTGGCACAATCTGATATCTAAATCAACATCATCTTCTAACCGAGTGCTTGGATTCCTAACAAGAAATCTAAGATCATGCCCAACATCCATCAAAGAACGTGCCTACCAATCGCTGGTCAGACCAAAAATTGAATACGCTTCAACAGTCTGGAATCCACCAACATGTGACCTGAAAAAACAACTTGAAGCCATACGAAGGAAGGCTGCAAGGTTTGTTATAGATCGCCCAGTGTACCTCTATCCATGGCAGAGTGTCTCAGCAATGATGATCCGACTGGGATGGGAAAGCCTTGCACAGTGGCGAATGAAGGCCAATGTCATCTTCATGTACACGATCCTGCATGGGCAAGTAGCTATACTAACAGAATACCATCCTAAACACCACCAGACACAGTCACCCACTGAAGCTACAGCCATATCAGGCAACAGTTAGCCAGTGCCATAGCTCATTTCTACCAAGAACTGTACCAATATGGAACAACCTGCCTGAAGAAGCAATCACAGCCATGGATGCAGAGATATTTAAGCCCTACATCCGTGAGACGACAATCTAAGACCAAACAAAACGATGTAAATAGTGTACATACAGTTTTTTAAATGGATCAATGGACAATTTTAATCTTGCGGACTGTGAAACCCAGCGATGTTTACGAGGCCCACACCTAGGCATGATGTCCATTAGGATTTTGCCTAGTATTTGTACAGATATAGATAAAGAGGCCTAATCCTTTCACTGGCTTAATCCTTTCACTGGCCTAATCATTTCACTGGCCTAATCATTTCATTGGCTTAATCCTTTGCTTTCCCAACTTATCACGATTTCAAGGAAAACATGCAGTAAAGACGTTGGAATTTTGAAACTAATTTGCCTGCAGCAAGTTTCCATGCAAATTAGTTTCATAATTATCGACAATAATATGTCAATTCTGATGTGTAGCGTAGAAAATACTTAAGATTTTGATCAATGAAATCCCAGTATCTCAATGTCAAATCGGCTAGTAAATATTTTGAAACTATTTGGATTATCAAATTAGTTTCAAAATATTTATGTTTTCAAAACTAAATAAAACATACTGTTGAATATTTTGTGCATAATTGCATTGGAAGATATTGCTGCCTTGTTTGCTACCAAAGCAGCAATGTCTCAAAGCAGCAATGTCTCAAAGCAGCAATGTCTCAAAGCAGCAATGTCTCAAAGCAGCAATGTCTC
Organism: Chaetoderma sp. LZ-2023a; assembly: GCA_034401795.1. Classification (NCBI taxonomy): domain Eukaryota; kingdom Metazoa; phylum Mollusca; class Caudofoveata; order Chaetodermatida; family Chaetodermatidae; genus Chaetoderma; species Chaetoderma sp. LZ-2023a. The sequence goes on from CM067369.1 coordinate 251,340,495, forward strand.
AAAGCAGCAATGTCTCAAAGCAGCAATGTCTCAAAGCAGCAATGTCTCAAAGCAGCAATGTCTCAAAGCAGCAATGTCTCAGAGCAGCAATGTCTCAGAGCAGCAATGTCTCAAAGCAGCAATGTCTCAAAGCAGCAATGTCTCAGAGCAGCAATGTCTCAGAGCAGCAATGTCTCAAAGCAGCAATGTCTTCCAATCCAATTATGCACAAAATATTCAACAAAACATTTCTTACATTGTGTACATAATTGTATGTTTCTTGCATTCTTTTTTGTTTTGGGGCTGTACCGTGTATTTTGTTTATATGCTTGACTGTGTTACAAGTAGTCATGTATATTTCTGTTTTTTACAGACGATTCCTTATGCAATGGCTCACCTGAGAACAGTACATAATCTGTGCCCACCTGACGTGTTCAGGTTTATCCTGGATCTGTTTAAATATAATGACAACTCAAAGAACAAGGTACATTTTAATCGTCTGCCTGCTGAATTTTTGCAGACTACATTTTCCATGAGGATTAACTCTAGGCATGCTGAATAGTTTGAAAATAATCTGAAAGTTGTTGGTGACTAAGCCACCAACAACTTTCAGTCAAATCATTTTCAAAATATTCAGCAGATCCATAGTTATTGGCCATTGAAGTTATTATCCGGTGGCTTGCAGTAGTCAGACAGTTAATTTCTGGTCTATTCCCCGCTGTCATAGGCCATGACTACTTAGATTTGCTTTGAATTTGCTTGTGACAATTTTTGCATCATTCTGCTTGGAGTTATCTTTGCATTATATAGAAATGTGTTCATTGGGATTGAGGGTGTGGGGGGGGGTTGTTTGTGTGAGGTTGATTAATAAGCCTTTGACACTGAAGCGGGACAGAAAACCCGCTTTTGAAGTGATCTTGGGAAATGTCCATTTGCATTTTTGTAAATTTACCACTAATTCCTGGCTCAAGCAACCCTGTCCTTCAGGTTACACTTGATTTTCTGATCAAAAGCTCATGGTAATAATATTTCTGTTATGGAACTTGGCCATCCAATCAGGCAATACATAGCGCTGAAATGTCATGGGGGAGGGGATTGGGTGGTGATGCATAATTCAGCAATGTGTGATTGTCAGTTGTCACACTGGTTAATGTTATTTCAGTAGCTTGGACTGTCATATATCTTATTTTCTATGCTTGGATATCAATGTTTTTAACTTTGTTTTTTCAGTATAGTGACAATTACTACCGTGCTGCTCTGATCGATGCTCTGGCCGCCACAGTCACACCAGCTGTCAGCATGGTCACATTTACTGGGTAAGTCTAACACTAAACAACACCATCGGGTGTGATATTCACTTTCAGCACTTAAGTACAGTCGGTAGAATACGATAACATGTATTTATATCCAGAACATAATTATATGTATATATATATATATATATATATATATATATATATATATATATATATATATATATATATATATATATATATATATATATATATATATATATAAAACAGTGAGTATCCTTGTTATTGACGTAACACTGTACTACTCACATGCTCCAGGAGAGACAAGTATTGGTCAGTTAATGTAACAATATACATATATTATTCACTTGTCATATGCTTGTCCTGATGCATAGCTCATAGGCCATACCTGAAATCAACCTGGATGAGCCAGGAGTTTTGCATGAGAATTGAGGGAATTTTGAAAATACCGCTACAGTAGGCTTTCAACAACATTGTCTTCAAAGTTGCAAGCAGTTTCTTCGCAGCATTTGCTGTCTCTACTATTGGTATTATACGATAGCCAGGTAAGCCATTTGACAAAAATTGTTGCTAGGCAACCTGTCTTGTCACGCCAAAACTTGTTCTAATCCAGGCTTATATTTGGAAAGGGGTTCAGAAAACAGCCTAACTATATGCTCTTTTATAGTGCTTTCTATCTATAATATTCTGTTTCGAAAGGAAATGTTTTTAAAAAGTGTTTTCTACCCTGCATCCTTTGCATGATACCGTTATGACATATTATATGTCTATGACGTATGACGCTGCCTCACGTAATTATATCACAGATAAAAACTATATTTTCTATGTACTTTTGTGAGTCACATCCAAACATGTTTTAAGTTCAATAATATTCAGAATTATAAAAAGTTAGGTGCCCCTAATAGGCAGGAGATGTACACAGGCATGCACATGACAGATCACACCTACTGCGCATGCGCATACTGGGACTTCCGTTTTCTAATATATTGGCTGATACGCTACATGTGGAAAGCTTTCTCAGTCTCTTTTTGAGAATTTTCAATACTTGTTATCATCTTTTTTGGATTAATGGCTGATTCAAAGTTTGCAGAGGAAGCTTCCTCATCATCTGTTAAGGTGATATTGTTCCATTTACTAATTTACACTTGTAACTTTTATATGTTACCAGTTTTTGTTCGCGTCCGTTTTGGCGTTACCACGATTTCAGGCGCTGGGAATCCTTGTTAAATTTCTCCCAGCGCCTAGAGCTATTAATCCCATGTGCTTTGTGTTCACAGGTTCAACTTATGGATGGTAAGGGTTCCTGTTCATCTCTCGAAGGTTGTTCACGTCTCTTTTTTTACTTATCATTGTGATATGTCTAAGGGTTGGAGATATAGTAAATAAATAAAAGAAATATCTCCTTCCTTTTGTCCCATCCCCCTCATCAGTTCTACAGAAAGAAGAGTCTTGGCGGATGGATGAACGTGTTCTCCTGCACAAGAGGATGGTTTTGCCTGTGCTCAGGCTAAGGGAGTTTATTAGTTATGGCACATAATTATTTGAAAATATTCACAAATTTCTGCTGCCATTTGTTATTGCACTGTATTCTCTCTTGTATGTGCATGGGTTCTCGAATATATATAATTTAATATTATATTATTCGGGGTTAATGAATGTCTTTAGTCAGTAGATATTTCTTGCATTCATTTCTGATGTCCCCTCTCCTTGAAGGAGCTGTTGCATTGAGGTTTGATGTCATAATCAACCAGAGTTTTTTCTCTTTCCTTGATGTCATAAGCTTAGTTTAGAGAAGTCTGTGATGTGTTCATCACCATTTTTTCTCTCCTTGATGTCATAATCTATAGTTTAGAGAAATCTTTTTGATGTTTTATCACACTTTATTATGAACGTGGAGAGATATCTAGATAGTCAATAATTTTTTCTCTCATTCTTAATTTGGGATCCTGGTTGTGATTTGTTATTATTAACAAGAGAAGTCAGCTGTCCCGTCAAGGTTGTCTGTAATAAAAGTGTGTGTCTTCTCTCGAGTTTGTTCTTGTTTTGTACTAATAGTCAAATAACAAGGTTTTGCAAACTATAATACTTATTGTCTTCGTATGCCTTTCTTTTCAGAAGTCATGTCCATGAAGGCTAGATTCTTCCCCCACCCTTGCCATCTTTGTACGGTTTGTAGGCTGTCTAGCAAATGTGTCATTCGTAAAGAGTGGGGTGATCTAACCTCTGAATTCTTTGCTTTACAGGCTAAGCTGATGGTTGAGGGGGGCAAGAAGGCAAAGAAGGATGGTAAGAAGAAGGCCTCTGAGAAGGGTGAGCTCGAGGCCTTCAAGGTTGAGTTGGTGAGTGAGATGCGCAGGACTTTGAAAGATCTGATGCTTGACATGCTTCGCGGCATGTTGCCGGGCACAGGTGTTTCAACTTCCTGCACATCGACCTGAGTGCAGGTAGCCCCCGTCCCTGGATCATGCCCTACTAGCTCGGACAAAGTGTGATCCAGGGGCGGGCATCTTGGACCCAGGCTTGATGTTCCCCATCGCCTGGTGATCCAGCGGCGCAAGCAGCATCAAGCGGGACCCAACCAGCGGGGGCTGACCACGATCACTCGCGGAGTACCCTCATCATCTGCTTTCTGGCATTCTCCTGATCAGTATGGATTAGTTTTTCTTGCTAACCCAGAGTCTAACTTTCCTGGCCAGGAAGATGATGAAGACTACCTGCTCGGTCCACTGGATGATCATGAAGACATGGATGCGAGCGTCTACACTCCTCTCATGGGGAGCGCGGCCGCTCACACCTATGGCACTGTTCCCTCGGGAGCAGGTTTCATGATTCAGCCTGTGGGCCGGTTTGGAGCGGACGGCCGTCCGTATAAGATTCCACACTTAAGCGGGGAATCTCATACGGACGATCCGGGGCACGCTGCTCATCGGCTATTCGCAGGTAGCCAAGGATGAAGACTGGTCTGACGCGTGCGCGTGGCTCCTCGTTGTCAGACCAGAGCTCTCCGTGGACGAAACGGCCGCTGGTAACCCTCGGGCATGGTTACAGGCAAAGCCGTTGGCCAACACAACTCTGTCTCCGCCATATGCTGAACATATCTTAGATAATTTCTCGGCAGCAGAGGAGTCGATTAGACCGAAAGGTCACCTCGCGAAGGCCCCCCCACGAGGTTGCTAGGCGATGTCGGGTTACTGCTAGTCAGTATGCTCGATATGGCCTAGCGCCCAGACCGAGCGCGGACGACTGCGCCGCTCTGGGAGAAAATATGCGGCCGGGTTCCTGTTGTGCTCGGGCGCTATGCGCTCGGCTAATGCCACCTTGCGCGACACCGAGGAGAGCTCACGAGCAGCGATTAGTGCGCTGTCTCATGTGTCTCAGCTGCTATCTGGGGTAGTTGCAGCCTCGGTGCAGCAACAACCTAGCCCCGTAACAGTCCAATGAGCCGTCCAGGATGGGATCAACCTGGCGTTGGACTGTCTGACTAGGTCAGTCACCAAATCACTGAGGACGAGGCGCACTTTTGCGTTTAACAATTTGTGCCCGTCACAAGAGCTCAGGTCACGCTTGTTGCAAGTGCCGATGGCGGGCCCTGGTCTTTTTGGAGACAGTGACTTTGGTGAATAATCAGAGGGCGCTGCGTGCACAGTTTGAAGTGCTGCGCAGAGAATACGTGCGTGTTCAGCCCGCGGCTTTTCGACAGCAGTACGCTTGTGACGGTGCTGCCATTGTCAGAGGCCAGCAGGCCGGCCGGGCTCAGAGACCGCGGCGGCCGCGCCAGCAACAGCGTGCTGCTGTACGTCAGCCAGCGCCTAAGTGCAGCCAGCCAGACAGCAGCCCGCACACCGAGGTGCACGTGGTGCTGGGCGTGGTGCGCGAGGAGCGGCACGTGGTAACCCGGGCCTGATGGGCTAAAAGATTTTCCGGTTACCACAGGTACCACGCGGGTGTTGTCACTCGTACCAGAGACACACCCACTTCTAAAATTCATGGGCACCCCGTCAACCCTTAAATCTTTAAAACATCCGGGTCAACCTATTATTTTACCTGCCTTAACCAGATATGATCCTGGTGCTAAAGCATGGTGTCCTGTTCGTGCTTTAAATAAGTACAAGAAAAGAACTCGGGTTTGGTGGACGGACCCATGTTCCCTATGGTTGTCATATATTGAACCCCATGGTAGGGTGTCAAGAGACACTATTTCGAGATGGATAGTAGAATGTATGCAATTCTGTCATAAGACAGCCACTGGAATTCAAGTAGATAGAGCCAAGGCTCATAGTGTCCATGGTGTGGTAACTTCCTCGGCATTATTTAATGGTTGTTCTATTGAAGACATTATGTCAGTAGCCCAGTGGCACTGTGAATCAAGTTTTACTGACCATTACCTTCGTGACACTTCTAACCCGCTCGCCATCTCAGTCCTCAGAAAAAAAATAAATGTAGAGGTATATATTTGTAATTAGTTTTCCTCCTCTGCTATTTACAAATATCACATTTGTTGGTAGGGTATCCCTACTATTAGCTGGTACAATTCTCTTCATCCTGTGGGGGAAGAGATGAGTGCCGCGCCCAAGGCATCGGAGGTCAGTATATGTGACCATTTTGTTTTTTGTCTTGGTGATGGTGTCATTTTTTATTTATTTAATATGGTGATGGTTAATGTCTCTTAATTGTGGTTCTTTCAGAGAGTGTTTGAAATTGAAAGCAATTCTTCTTTATTCCAATGTCTAGTAATACTTTCCTCAAGTATTAGAGAACGTGCTAGTCATTTAGAGCAGCTTTTTTTCCTAACCTTCCTCAGAAAGAGTGTGGGGAGCGCATTTGCCTTTTGATCAATCTCTCTTCATTGGTCGATTATCCGATGCAAAATTCTATTCCTGGTTGTGTTTTCAGACACAATTTCAGATGTTTTAAATCTCTTGAGAATTCAAAGAGCGTAGTCTCTTTGAGGGTGCGCTGGTTTTCAGGACCTTGCCTCCCTCCCACCAAATTTACTTTCAAATTCAAGAGTGTTAGGGAGGTAAGTATGTTCTCATAAGAAAATTTACCAAATTTCTTTTTCACGAGTGAGATGATACTTACCTCCCTAACAGGATTCCGGCCTCCACCCCACGGAGGCCTGGTCCTTTGGTTATTTGAATAGTTGCTTCTATGTCAGCCAATATTTAGTAACGGAAGTACCAGTATGCGCATGCGCAGTAGGTGGGGTCTGTCATGTGCATGCCTGTGTACATCACCTGTCCATTAGGGGCACCTCACTTTTTATAATTGATTATTATTGAAATTAAAGCCGATATACTAGTATATCAAGAGTGTTAGTATGTCATCTCACTCGTGAAAAAGAAATTCGGTAAATTTTCTTAATTCATCCAAGCCATGGTAGATTCCCTGGATCTATGGAGTTAGTAAGGAATTAAGCTGATTGTTTAAAATTTGTAGAGTTATATGATTTGAGCAGGTCATAAGCTATATATTCTCAGTTTTATGAGTAATTATGATGTGTGTATTTACAATGTTTTTATTGCAGAGAGGGTATCAGTCCTGAGTCATTATCAATGGATACTAAGTTGATCCTTGAAGAACTGACGCGCTGTTTGAACTTGGAGAAACTACTGCCATGTTACAAGCACACAGTCACTATCAGGTATCACATGTCTAATTACTAATACAGTCGCTGAATGGAAAACGTTAAGATTTTTTTAACATCATTTTGGCTTATTGAAAATGTCCATTTACAGACCGAGAGAAGATTTTTGAAAGTTTATCACTGGAAGCCATTTCAGTGATAAATTATCAAAAAATACTCTTCTCTTGGCCTGCAAATGGACATGCCTGAAACCTACTGCAGAGGCAGGTTTTGGCTGTCTTCGCCATGAAAGGGTTAAAAGGTATGTTGAAAGTAAAATTCAAAGCAGTCTAATTAATCAAGTCAAACCTCACATTTGTGGCCAAGTGGTGGAGGTGATTCTTTAACCATTTAACACTCATATCAGCCAAAAATGGCTTCTGCAGTTGGCGTAAGAAATGTCCATTTTCAGAACAAGAGAAGGCTATTTTAGAAAATTTACCACTGGAATGACTGACTCGATAACAGAGCCAGTCATTCCGGTGGTAAAATTTAAAAAATAGTCTTCTCTTGGTCTGCAAAGGGACATTTTCTATGAGAAAATTTTCTTGAACAAATTCAAGGGTTAAAGTGTTAAAGATCTCAAACAAGAATTAGATTTCAATGAAAAACGTAAAAAAATAAAAGTTTTAATCATATTTTATAAATTTAAAAGAAGTTGCTAGAGTTTTACAAACTCTATCACTGTTAAAATTTTGGTTAAAGACATGTGTTGAATTTTGAAACACTATAAAATTCACGGTATGACATCATCGTGTCACTTGTCAATTACGTGTATTCAGATATGCCACAAGTGTTTTCAAATTAGAAGAAACTGGCATCTAATACAGTTACTATGCAGGTGATCAGCTCTGATGCAAGTTCTAGTTTAACAAACACTCATTTTCACATCAAGAGTATACTTACCTCCCTAATACTTTTGATATTGCTAAATATTGGCGTTCACTCAATAAAACACTCAGATTAAAAACAGTTAGGTGCCCCTACTGGGCAGGTAGACAGAGGTAGTCAGGCGGATGCCGGCCCCACCACCGCGCATGCGCTGACTACTACTTCCTCTTTGCTAATTTATTGGCAGAGAGTTCACATGCGTTTGTGCTTGTTAAAAAGTTTTCACTCGTTTACCTGTGTAAAGTAGTCTGAAGATACCTGGAAAGAAAGAGAAAGATGTCAGAAAGGGCGACTTCTCCGGAGGAGGGAGCTGGATCTCTTTATCAGGTAATTTCAACTATATTCTAGCGAGTTTTTTCCCCGGTGTAATGTGTTTCCGGGACTCGCGCTTACCGTGATGAGCGCCGGTTTGAGTTGGTTTTTTCAACTCGGTGCTATATAAGTCTAATCTCTCTTTGTGTTTATGTCCACAGGTATGGATTTGCATTATTAGTGGACATCTCAGCACAGGAGGGTTTGTTTCTCTCCACCACGGTTCCATTTCCTACTAATACTGTTAGGTTATCTAACCAAAGAATCTATGCTCAGTGAGTTGGAGGCTTGATATAAAGGTCTTCTCACTTTGCCCTCTTGATCCAATTCCTTCCCCTTAGGTGGAGAGAGTTAAGAGGCGTAGTCTTGGTGGAGTGCTCCAGTGCATCACGTTGGATGGTTTGTCTATACCAGGTGTCAGGTATCTAATTAATGATATGAGGTGATATGAATTATTTGAAAAAATAATGACTGTTTTATACACATTGTTATCATTGGGTATCTGATGGTGTGTAGGCTGAATATCCATGTGAGGTTGTTCTAGTTGCGAATACAATTCGTCCTTACACTTGGATGCTTGTTGCGGACCGATTTAATTTCTGTCAAGGGATTGATGACGTCATAATCAGCCTTGCTCTTTATTAACATTTAAAGTTTTGTCCAACGCTGGTTTTTTCTTGATTACTGATCTTTATGATCTTGTCCCTCTCTTTTAGTTTGGTTTTGAGTTCTAACCTTAGCTAACTTACTCATTGTCCTCGTCCTTTGTCCTGTTTCAGAGACCTGGTTGTCCGTCCTGTGGCCGGTTTCTGAAGGATCAGTTTGTTCCCCATTTGTGCTTCGGCTGCAGTCCCTGTGGACCGCTGCTTAAGTGCGACGTATGTAAGCAATGGGGGGGGGGGGGGGCGAACTGATGTCTGACTTTTTGTCGTTGCAGGCAAAGGAGAAGGGCGTGGAGGAGGAGAGGAAGGCGAAGAGAGAGAGTGTTTCGAAGAAGGGTAAGAGGAAGGCCTCGTCCGCGGTGGACATGGAGGCCTTCCGGTCCGAAATGTTGGGAGAGATGCAGAGGACAATAAAGGATTTGGTCCCAGAGTTGCTTCGCAGCATGCTTCCTGGGCCAGCACCTTTGTTGTCCTCAGCATCTGCTTCAGAGCAGGTTATCCCCGCCTCTGAATCTAATTTCTGTAGGTCGATTCCGTTGTTTGAGAACGATTCAGAGGTGGCCCCGTTGATGGGGGCGTTCCACGACCCTGGCAGCAGGCTTGGTGCCGCGCCGAGGGGCCGTGGACATCGGTTGTTGCAGGGACCCGCGGTCTGCTCATCAGACCCTGGGTATCCGCTCGCCGCGGGTGCCAATGCCTCCTATGGCACCTTCCCTGGCCAGTCCGGGTTAGCTCTCTTTGCTGACCCGGAGTCTAACCTTTCTGGCCAGGAGGAAGAGGATTTCCTGCTAGGGTCGCCGTCTGGGGACGTGACCATGGACTACGACGTCTGTGCACCCCTCGCGGGGAATGCAGGCGACGTGGTCCATGGTTCTACTCACGCAGGAGTAGAATTCACGGTCCAGAAGGTGACCCTGGGCGATGCTGGAGGCCAGCGTTACCGCATACCTCGGCTTGCCGAGAGTGTCGCTGGTGCTGGTCTGGGCCGTGGTGGGGCGGTGTCTGCCCCGCGCTCTACCACGGCGCCTGCTCTTGGTCAAGCCAGTGAGCTTAGCATGCCTGGTCTTTCGGGGCCGCATGGTTTCCCTGGCTTGCCAGCGGTATCAGCATACCCGCCGTCAAGCTCTGCTGCGTGCGCTCAGGAGGAAGACGAAGGCCCCCGTCTTGTAGAGCGCTTGCAGCTAGCCACGGAGGAGGATTGGTCGGACGCTTGCCAGTGGCTGGTGAGTGTTCGGCCAGACCTGCCCGTGGAGCAGTCGGCTAGCCACCGAGATCACAGGCCGTGGTTAGCTGGTAAGCCGACTGCAAACGCTATGCCATCTCTGCCGCTGGCTGAGCATGTCGTGGACATGTTCGAGGCAGCGGAGACGTCCATTAAGGCGAATGGGCGTCTCGCGAAGGCCCCTCGCGAGGTGGCCAGGCGTTGCCGCATCGTGCCCCTGGACTACCAGCGGTACGGTGTGGTGCCCAAGCCAAGCGTCGATGACCGCGCGGCTTTGGGCGAAGATGCGTGGCCAGGCTCCCGTTCTGACACGGGTGTCCTGTGCTCGAACGCGTTGCGTTCGGCAAATGCCGCGCTGCGTGATACGGAGGAGAGTGGGAGAGCGTCGATTGCTGCTCTGTCCCATGTCTCCCAGCTGTTACAGGGGGTGGTAACGGCATCCGCATCGCGCCAACCAAGCCCGGTCACAGTCCAGAGAGCCATCCAGGATGGTATCAACCTGGCTCTGGACTCCTTGACGCGGGCGGTGACCAGGAGTGTCCGGGCGAGGCACACGTTTGCCTTGGACAATCTGTGCCCGTGCCAGGACCTGTACAATAGGCTACTGCGTACGCCTATGACAGGTCCTGGTCTCTTTGGAGGTGAGGGATGCAAGCACCTCCAGGAGACTGTGACTCTGGTCAACAACCAGAGGGCGCTGCGCGAGCAATTTGAAGTGCTCCGTCGTGCGAGCGTTCGCGCAGCACCCCCTGCGTATCGTCCCCTGCAGGCTCGAGGTGGAGGTGGCCAGGTCAGAGGCCAGCCACCATCGCAGCGACGGCCTAGGCCGCGTGCGATTCGGCCCGCAGCGAGGGGGGCGCAGGCTCCCCAGGCGCAGCCAGTCAGGCAGCCACCCGCGCACCGAGGTGCGCGCGGTGCTGGGCGTGGCGCGCGGGGATCTGGTCGCGGTAATCGGGCCTGATGGGCCGGTTACCACGGTGGGAACCACTCCGGTGTTTCTGGCCGAGAAGACAGTGCCCTGTTTTGGCATCAACTGCCCTGTTTAGTGGGGTCCCTGTGGATGACATTATGTCCGTGGCTCAGTGGCACTGTGAGTCAAGTTTTACAGACCATTACCTCCGTGACACCTCAAATCCTCTCGCCTTGTCGATTTTGAAACAATAATCGCCTGTATGTTTTATGAGGAGCGTTTCCTCGTTGCTTATATACATCACATTTAAGTAATGGTAACAACCACTTGTCGGGACTGCATCAGGCTTCTCTACTGGGAACGTGATGACAGCTTCCAAGTTCAACAAGGTCAGTCTTGTTTATGTGTTGTTCATTGTTATATGTATTGTCACGTTACCCGTTATTATTAATATGGTGATGGTTTGTGTGGATTGTGGTTCATAGAGAGTATACGAAAATGGAGTACTTTCGTCTCTGTCCTGTAGTACGTGGCACTAGTATGTAGAGAGCGTATAGGACATTGACGTCATCTAGTCTTCCTCCCAGGAGGGGGGGGTGGGGGAGCGCATATGACATTCGGTCATCTCTCATGCATCGGTTGTGTTATCCGATGGTTTGTCAAATCCTGACTGTGTTCTCACACAGTTTTCAGACGTTTTTAAGTGCCGTAAACGCGTGAAAGCGTATAGGGAAGAGCTGGTCTTTTGACCTCGCCTCCCTCCCGCCAGATTCACTTTCGAATTCTGGCAATATCAAAAGTATTAGGGAGGTAAGTATACTCTTGATGTGAAATAAACGAAATCTAGGATTTCTTTTTTCACGAGAGAGTTGATACTTACCTCCCTAGATACGGACCCGGCCTCTCCACCCCACAGAGGCTCGGTCTTCAGGCTCTTAGTAGTTGCATGTGTGTCTGCCAATAAATTAGTCAGAGGAAGTAGTAGTCGGCGCATGCGCGGTGGTGGGGCCGGCATCCGCCTGACTACCTCTGTCTACCTGCCCAGTAGGGGCACCTAACTGTTTTTAATCTGAATGTTTTATTGAGTGAACGCCAATATTTAGCAATATCAAAAGTATTAGGGAGGTAAGTATCAAATCTCTCGTGAAAAAAGAAATCCTAGATTTCGTTTAGTTTCTCTTACAACTCATGAATATGATCCAGTGTCTGAATGAGCTCTTGTGTGCTATCAATCATCAACAACAAAATATTATTCATGCGATGACATCACTCTATGATTCCCATGAGAAAATGGAAAAAATCACTTTCTGTGGCAAAATTTACTATTAAGGAATTCTAAAATATGCAAACAATGTATTTTCTTCACTTTAAATTATACAAAAGCATAATTTTACCTGTTTTGACCCTTCTCCCTTTGTGTTCCCCTTTAAGCTGGGGTGGGGGGGAGTTTCAAGCTGGGTGGTTTTATAACCACCCATCTTAGCAAACCATGATCATCTGTCTACAAAAGTTATGTATCATAATGTATGTTTAATCAGATACCTGTCTTTAGTTACAACCTCTGATCTTCTATACAATGACCTTTATACACAGGTTTGATGGTGTCTTGCAAATTACTCAACTCCTGTATGACTGCCTTGAAATATAGAGACTTGGATATCTGGAATCCAATCTGTATTGTATCAGAAATGTTCCTTGTTGAAAACCTTGTTATAATCAGCTAATTTAATTAATAATATATTAATCAATAGATTGCTCAGTCAATGGTGTGCCATCACAAAGCCCCATGTTCACTGGTTTGCCAAAACTAAATGTTGTCTTGCAAAGCGCAATCATATGGGTAAGCCACATACCACATTTACTTGAATTCCACCCTATTGTTTGGAAGGAGATAGAATGGTGGATGAACTGCTGGACAAACAGACAGATGGATGAAGGCGATTGTAATATCCCAACATGATAATAATACATTTGCTGTATATAGACACTTAGATTTCAGCTTATCATTTATGCTATGGTGTGTGCCCTTGACCTTGACAGTTGTGTGAAAGCAATCCGCACTCTGCAGAGATTTGGCCACCTTCCCAGCAATGCTGCCATCTTCCGCAGTTATGCCATGCCAGGAATATTTGTTGATGTTAGACTGGCTGCTCTTGAGGCACTTATTGATTTCATTAAAAGTGAGTATTTCACCTAACTTAGTTTTAGAGTTACCTTTATAACTACACTAGAATATAGGAATCCAATCTGTCACTCAGGTATATGAACGTCACACATAGGCTGACGTCACAATCAACTAGGAACTTTTACAAATCTGTGAGTTGCATGAACTGTATGTCTTTACTATTTAATAAACATTCTGTTGAATATGTTGTAGCTAATTTGACTGGGTGCTGTTGTAGCACCAGCACCCAGGCAAATTAGTTTCAAAATATTCAACAGCTTACCCGTGTAGTTTTCTGGAAATTGAGATTCAGGGAGTTCAGGTGCAATCTATCTCAACACTGGCAAAGCATGTGTAGAGCTTAGCTAGAGATAGGCGGGTCATGCTAAAAGTGGTTTCATCCATTGACAAGACGAAACTGGTGGCCATGTCTTGCGTGATGCTTGCGTCTGTGTTATTGTTTAAAGTCTGACTGATAAAATCCTACTTAGCTCTACTTTTATGCTATAATTTTGCTAACCTGAAGAAGCCACCTTTAGAGGCTGTCTCTGTGGGATCCAGCACCTGCAGGTTGTGGCCGGGTGGTCTGGGGATAATGCCTGTTTTATCGAAGATTTAAGATAATCACACTGGGTCTATCAACCTAACTCTGTGATCCCAGTCAGGTTTAACCAGACCAGCCCCCGTCAATGTCTTCCTTCTTTTGTGACAATGACATAGTTATGACGGAGGTCGTTTACAAGTTAGCCGTCTTTGCAGCTGCTAAGTTTAGATGGCCATTTGTATTTATCATTGATTTAAGCGGTGTTAGAAATTAAAAAGTAATCATTCCTCAAACTTCAGTGTCTCGGCTTCAATATAATCTGACATGCTAGCTGTTGGATCATTTAAATTTGACAGTAAAATAACAATAAATGGATGCTTTTATATATACTTTGAACTCTGAATTACCAGCATCACAATTTCAAGGTATGCTGTTGAATACTTTGAATATAAAATGAAAATAAAATTGGGTGCTTGTCAGCGACACTACATTAATTTGCTTTTTCAGACTTCTATAGTGCCAATGTTTTTAGACATTCATGTATGGAGCTGCTTGTTTTTGGGGTCAGTTAACCATTTAATGGTCAAGCCGGTTTCTGTAGAAACATCCTACAGCTGCAATCAGTCCTTCTGTAGTGGTCTTGAGAAATGTCCATTTACAGACCATGAGAAAATTATTTCTGAAAATTTACGACTAGAATGACTGAATTGACCAGTACAATGATAAATAAATCTTCAAAAACAATCCTCTTTTGGAGACCTTTTTTTCAATGAAAAAATTGCAATTTTCATAAAAGAATTTGAGGATTAAAGGGATAATTAGTTTTGCAATCTTCGGTAAATTGTGTTTTCACTTCGAGAGTATACTTACCTCCCTAATGCTCTTTGATATTGCTAAATATCGGCTTTCACTCAATAAACACTCAGAATAAAAACAGTTAGGTGCCCCTACTGGGCAGGGAGTCAGAGAGCAGTCCGGTGGATGCCAGCCCAACCACCGCGCATGCGCAGACTAGCACTTCCTCTTTGCTAATTTATTGGCAGAGAGTCTACACATATTTTTGTGCTAGAGCTTTTCTCAAGTGTTTTTCTAAGTCTTTTGAGTGTTTATAGAAGTTGATAACCCCTGATTGAGATGCCAGAAAGGATTACTTCGCCAGAGGAGGGCCCAGGATCTATCCATCAGGTGACTTCCATTATAATTAGCGAGTTTTTCCCGGTGTAATGTGTTTCCGGGACTCGCGTTTATCGTGATAAGCGCCTAGTATAGTTGTTTTATGTCAACATGGCGCTATATAATACTAATCTCTCTTTGTGTTTATGTCCACAGGTATCTGTCTGGATATGTATGGGACATCACATCAACAGAGGGTTTGTTTCTCTCCACCAAGGTTCCATTTCCTACTAATAGTGTTAGGTTATCTAACCAAAAAGACTATGTCCAGTGACTCGGAGGCCTCGTAAGAAGGTCTTCTCACTTTGCCCTCTTGATCCAATTCCTTCCCTCTAAGGTGGAGAGAGTTAAGAGGTCATAGTCTTGGTGGAGTGCTCCAGTTCATCACATTGGATGGTTTGTCTATACAAAGAGTCAGGTATTCTAGTTAATGATATGAGGTGATGATAATTATGTAAACTATAAATTGCCACTATTATCATTGTGTATCTGATGATTGTGTGGTCTGGATATCTATGCTGAATAGTTAGATGTTCTGGATATGAATACAATTCGTCCTTACACCTGGATGTTTGTTTTCGGATCGATTTAATTTCTGTCTTGAAATTATGACGTCATAATCAGCCTTGCTCTTTATTAACAATTAAAGTTTTGCCCAACGCTGGTTTCTAATATGGATAGTGATCTTTATGATCAGTTTCCCTCTCTTTTATTTTTGGTTTTGAGTTTTCTAACCGTAACTAAAATACTCATTGTCCTCGTCTTCTGTCCTGTTTCAGAAACCTGGTTTCCCGTCCTGTAGTCGCTTCTTGAAGGAGAAGTTTATTCCCCACCTGTGTTTCCAATGTAGCCCCTGTGGGCCATTACTTAATTGTGATGTGTGTAAGCATTGGGGGTGGGGGGCGAACTAATGAAAGAGTTTTTGTGCTTGCAGCGAAGGACAAGGTTGCGGAGGAAGAGAGGAAGATGAAACGAGAGGTTGTAGGTAAAAAGGGTAAGAGGAAGGCCTCGTCCTCAGTGGACATGGAGGCCTTCCGTAGTGAGATGTTGGGAGAGATGAAGAGGACAATAAAGGATTTGGTACCAGAGTTGCTCCGTGGCATGCTTCCTGGACCAAATCCTTTGTTGTCCTCGTCATCTGCTTCGGAGCAGATAATCCCCGCCTCTGAATCGACTTTCCTTAGGCTGTTACCAGTTTTCGACGATTCAGAGGTGGCCCCATTAGTGGGGGCATTCCACGACATTGGCAGCAGGCTTGCCGCGCCAGTGGTCCATGGACGGTTGTCGCTGGAACCTGCTGGCTGCTTATCAGCCCAGGGGTATCCGCACGCCGCAGGTGCCACTACCTCCTATGGCACCTTTCCTGGCCAGTCCGGGTTAGCTCTCTTTGCTGACCCAGAGTCTAATCTTTCTGACCTGGAAGAAGATTATCTGCTGGGTTCCCCTTCTGATGCCATGGCCATGGATATTGACGTCTGTGCACCCCTCGCGGAGAATACAGGTGACATGATCCACGGTTCTACTCACGCAGGAGTAGAATTCACGGCTCAGAAGGTGGCCCTGGTTGGATCTGACGGTCAGTTATTCCGCATACCTCGGCTTGCCGAGAGTGTTGCTGGTATTGGCCAGGCTGTGGTGTGGCGGTAACTGCCCCACGCTCTGCCACGGCGCCTGCTCCTGGACAAGCCAGTCAGATTAACATGCCTGCTCTTTCGGGCCTGCATGCTTTCTCTGGCTTGCCAGGAGTGTCAGTATATCCAACGTCAAGCTCGACTGCATTAGCTCAGGAGGAAGACGAAGGCCCTCGTCTAGTAGAGCTTTCGCAGTTAGCCACGGAGGAGGATTGGTCTGACGCTTGTCAATGGCTGATAACTGTCAGGCCAGACCTGCCCGTGGAGCAGTCGGCTAGCCAGCGAGACCACAGGGCGTGGTTAGCTGGAAAGTCGACTGTTAGCGCCATGCCATCTCTGCCGCTAGCAGAGCATATCGTTGATATGTTCCCGGCGGCGGAGACGTCCATCAAGGCGAATGGGCGTCTCGCGAAAGCCCCTCGCAAGGTTGCAAGGCGCTGCCGCATCGTACCCGTGGACTACCAGAGGTACGGTGTGGTACCTAAGCCCAGCGTGGATGACCGCGCGGCTTTAGGTGAGGATACGTGGCCAGGCTCCCGTTCTGACACGGGAGCCTTGTATTCGAACGCGCTGCGTTCGGCCAATGCCGCGTTGCGTGATGCAGAGGAGAGTGGGATAGCGTCTATTGCGGCACTTTCTCACGTCTCCCGGCTGTTACAGGGGGTAGTAACAGCATCCGCATCATGTCAGCCGAGCCCGGTCACAGTCCAGAGAGCCATCCAGGATGGTATCAACCTGGCTCTGGACTGTATAACTCGGGCGGTGACCAGAAGTGTCCGGGCGAGGCGCACGTTTGCGTTAGATAACCTGTGCCCCTCCCAGGACCTGTACAATAGGCTTCTGCGTGCGCCTATGGCAGGTCCTGGTCCCTTTGGGGGTGAGGGATGTAGGCACCTCCAGGAGACGGTAACTCTGGTCAACAACCAGAGGGCGCTGCGCGAACAGTTTGAGGTGCTCCTTAGGGAGCGCGTTCGCACTGCACCCCCTGCGTACCATCCCCTGCAGGCTCGAGGTGGAGGTGGCCATGTCAGAGGCCAGCCACCATCGCAGCGTCGGCCTCGGCCACGTGCGATTCGGCCAGCAGTGAGGGTGGCCCTGGTCGTGGCGCGCGAGGATCTGGTCATGGTAATCGTGTCTGATGGGCCAGTTACCACGGTGAGAACCACTCCAGTGTTTCTGGCAAAGGAGACAGTGCCACTCTTGCACTCCTTATGTCCACCTCTCTCCCTAGGTGGACCAGTGGGAGGCCGTCTGGCCAACCACATGCAAGAGTGGGAACGGTTGACTCACGACCGTTTAGTCTTGCGATGGCTTTCAGTCGGGTATCATCCCGATTGGATGACAGGCCCACCATCCCGACTGTCTCTGGTGCCAATCTGGACTCAAATTCCGAGAGATCCAGATCAAAGGTTGTGTATAGAGGAGGAAATAAACTCCCTCATACAAAAAGGAGCAATTCAGCCGGCACAGAAGTGTCCGGGCTTCTATTCAACCGTGTTCTTAGTGACAAAAAACACCGGAGGGTGGAGACCAATTCTCAACCTCAAGCCATTGAACAAGTTCATAGACACCCAGTTTCAAGATGGAGACTGTGAAGTCGGTGTTGGCAGGGTTGGAGAGGGGAATGTGGACAGCTTCAATAGATTTGAAGGATGCTTATTTCCACATCCCCATAGCGAGGAGTTTCCGTCGCTTCCTGAGATTTGCATTCCAGGGCAGACAGTGGGAATTCAGGGTGTTACCCTTCGGAATTTCCACGGCTCCGGGTTTTCACCAGAGTGGTTCTTGCGATTACAGCATACCTCCGCAGGAGAAGCATAGTAGTCCACACGTACATAGACGACTGGCTGTTAAAAGCACACACCCAGGAAAGTTTATCGGCCAATCTGGAGATTGTTTTGAAGACTCTCACAGACTTAGGCTGGATAATCAATTTCCAAAAATCAGAGCTGACTCCATCCCAGAAGTTTGTTTACCTGGGGATGTTCTTCGATCTAGAGACAGGATATGTTTATGCTACTCAGGAGAGGGTTCAGATACTCATCTCAGTAACGCAGTCAGTGTGCAACAGTCGTCATGTCCTGGCACAGGTTTACTTGAGAATGCTGGGGTTGATGGTTTCTTTGGAACCAGTCATTCCTCAGGCGGCCTTACGCAGGCGGCCGATCCAGTTATTTCTTATGACGCAATGGACCCAGAGTACAGGTTCACTGGACTCGAACGTGTCGGTGTTGGAGCCTCTAATTCACCACCTGCAATGGTGGTTGAAGACAGAGAATCTCCTGGTGGGGGTTATGCTAACCCCTCCTCACCCTCAAGTAACTGTGTATACAGATGCCTCGATGGAGGGGTGGGGAGCTTGCCTGGAAGAATCCACAATATCAGGGCTTTGGAATCTGGAACAGTCAAAAGAACATATCAATCTACTGGAGTTAAGAGCAGTAGTCCTGGGCCTGGAACATTTCTTACAGAAAGTTCAGGGCAAGATTGTTCTTATTCGATCAGACAACTCAACAATTGTGACTTACATAAACCGCCAGGGCGGAACGAAGTCGCCCAGTCTCTATGATGACATGGAGACTGCTTTGTTGGTGCCTGGATCACAGGATTACCTTGAAAGCAGTTCATATTCCGGGAAGGTTAAATCTGGTAGCAGACTCATTGAGCCGAGGGATGAGTGTTTTACCGACGGAATGGCAACTAAATCAATGAGTGGTGGATCGTCTGTTCGACCATTTGGGGAAACCCAACATCGATTTGTTCGCAGCGAAGAAGAATGCGAAGATGATGACGTACGTCTCTCCGATTCCAGATCCAAGCGCTTTCGCAACAGATGCGTTAGCTATCAGCTGGGTGGGAATGTATGCATACGCATTCCCTCCAGCAATCCTGATTCCAAAAATTCTTCAGAAAATCAGACAGGAGGAGTGCCAAGTGCTTCTGATCGCCCCAAATTGGCCAAGCCGATCATGGTATACGGATCTGCTGGACCTTCTGGTCTGCAATCCGGTACCTCTGCCTCTGATGGACGACATTATCTTCCAGGGCAAGGCCCTTCACATCAATCCGTCAATGTTCAGATTGACTGCTTGGATGTTGTCAAGGAATCTAGAATTAAGGAGGGCTTTTCTGAGCAAGCAGCCATGTTTATGGCCAAAGCCAGGAGGGTGTCAACCTCCAGAGCATATAATTATAAAATCAACAAATTTGCAGAATCCTGCTCAAAAAGATGTATTGATCCAATGGATTCATCTATTCAGGTAGTAGCTGATTTCCTCTGTCACCTGTATGATGCCTATAGCCTCAAGCCTAACTCTATTGCTGGTTATAAATCAGCTTTAATGACTGTTATCCCTTGCTTGGCTAATAGGGGAAGTGATGAAGTAAGTACATTAAATGTATTAATTAACGGCATGGGCAATCTAAGACCAAGGAATCCCCCGGTGATTCCGTCTTGGAGTTTATCGCTAGTGCTTCAGGTACTAGGCGATAAGCCTTTTGAACCACTTAATTCCATTTCTATGAAAATGTTGACTCTTAAAACTGTATTTTTAATTGCTGCGGCCTCGGCTAGGCGTAGGAGTGAAATTCATGCCTTATCAGCTGAGGAAGACAGTTTCGTGGTTACAGGGGAAGGCCTTAAGCTTCTACCTAGGATAAATTTCTTGGCTAAAAATCAGTCTTTGAAATATCCAGGTCAACCTATTTTTTTGCCAGCTTTAACTAGATGTGATCCTAATTCTAAAGCATGGTGTCCCATCCGAGCGCTGATCCGGTACAAACAACGTACTCAGGAGTGGCGGACGGACCAGTCAGCGTTATGGTTGTCATATATTGAACCCCATGGCAGGGCGTCTAAGGACACCATTTCCAGGTGGATTGTAGAATGTATTCAGTTTTGTCATAAGTCTGCCACCGGTAAGCAAGTTGACATGGCCAAGGCTCACAGTGTCCGGGGAGTAGTGACTTCCACTGCCCTATTTAATGGGGTCCCTGTGGATGACGATATGTCAGTTGCTCAGTGGCACTGTGAGTCAAG
This sequence comes from Chaetoderma sp. LZ-2023a, assembly GCA_034401795.1. Classification (NCBI taxonomy): domain Eukaryota; kingdom Metazoa; phylum Mollusca; class Caudofoveata; order Chaetodermatida; family Chaetodermatidae; genus Chaetoderma; species Chaetoderma sp. LZ-2023a. Next base: position 251,360,922 of record CM067369.1, read on the forward strand.
TTTTACAGACCATTATCTCCGTGACACCTCTAATCCTCTCGCCGTATCGATTTTGAAAAGATAATCAGGTGTAGTTTTTTGATGAGACTTCCTCATTGCTTGTATATATCACAATTAATTAATTAATGGGAACAACCACTTTTTGGGACTGCATCAGCCTTCACCACTGGGAAGATGATGTCAGCAGCCAAGTTCAACAAGGTCAGTCTTGTTTATCTGTTTGTTCATTGTTAATTGTATTGTCACGTGACCCTTTGTTATTAAAATGGTGATGGTATGTGTTTTTATGTGGTTCATCATTGAGATTATACGAAAATGGAGCTTTTTCGTCTCTGTCCTATAGTACATGGCACTTGTACGTAGAGAGCGTATGGGACATTGAGGTCATTCGAGTCTTCCTCCCGCGCATATGACATTCGGTCATCTCTCATCCATCGGTTTGTGTTAGCCGATGTTTTTTCAAATCCTGACTGTGTTTTCACACAGTTTCAGAGGTTTAAGTGCCTTAAACGCAGAAAAGCGTATAGGGAAGAGCTGGTCTTTTGACCTCGCCTCCCTCCCGCCGAATTCCCTGTCGAATTCTGGCAATATCAAAGAGTATTAGGGAGGTAAGTATACTCTTGAAGTGAAATAAATGAAATCACAGATTTCTTTTTTCACGAGAGAGTTGATACTTACCTCCCTAATACGGACCCGGCCTCTCCACCCCACAGAGGCTCGGTCTTCAGGCTCTTAATAGTTGCATGTGTGTCAGCCAAGAAATTAGTCAGAGGAAGTGCTAGTCTGCGCATGCGCGGTGGTGGGGCTGGCATCCGCCGGACTGCTCTCTGACTCCCTGCCCAGTAGGGGCACCTAACTGTTTTTATTCTGAGTGTTTATTGAGTGAAAGCCGATATTTAGCAATAGCAAAGAGTATTAGGGAGGTAAGTATCAACTCTCTCGTGAAAAAAGAAATCCGTGATTTCGTTTATTTTGTCAATATTTTTGATAAATTCATGGAATAATGCCATATAGATTTGCTTGTCTCCATACATATGAGCCTAGCACAGTCTGCAGGGAGTCTACTCACACATTGTAATATTAATAATGGTGCGTGTGTTCACAGCTGACGTGAATATCTCTGAGCTTGACTGGCTGCTCGACTTACTGGATAAAGAAGGGGATCTGCAAGTCAGGTATGACTGATGTGATTAATATTTAACGCTCAGACTAGTGCAAACAAAAGGACAATAATTTCAATGGGCAGTAGCGTTGAACCTGCTGATTATTTTGAAAACTTTTTGACTGAAAATTGTTGGTGGCTTAGCCACCAACAACTTTCAGTCAACTTTTTTTCAAAATATTCAGCGTATCCAGAGTTAAACCCATCAGAAAATGTGGTCTGCAGAAATTTAGCCGGCAGAAAGTTAAATGTCTTTGTCACCAGTTTTATTCTTTTAGGAATATTAATATTTGTGTTTAATATTATATTGTCAAATCATTTACAGTTAGACCAGTATAAGACGTATCACATGTAGGAAGTTACTGGAGGGGTCCGATCTGTCACTCACTATCTGATGTTGTAGTCTAATATATCACATGTCAAAATGAGGTAGTTCCATCATGAAATTTTACTGTCATGTTTAGGCGAAAACTCTAGCATCTACTCTAGAGTAACTTGAGTAGACGAGGGTGGATGTACCATGTGCTCAAATTACATTGATTTCAATACAAACACGTGACCTACTCGACTCACCCTTGTTGATAGGTGGGTAGCATCGAGTAGGTACTAGAGTACAAACTCTAGGCGTTTACACGTTGCTCAAGAAACACGAGTACCTACTCTATTAGGGGCCTAAACTCACTCGAAATATCTGGAATGAAAGTGTACAGATTGTATATCTTTGGTGAATTTAGAGTTTAATAAACATTTTGTTGCTGTAATTCTTATCTTGGACGTTTTTGTTCTGTGCTAGACTGAAGATTGTTCAAATGTTGAGTGAAAAGCCTCCATTCACACGTGCAGAGGACAGTCTAGTGAACCAGGAAGCACTAGTCGAGCGACTCTGGAAGCTCTTAAAGTAGGTAGTAATACTTAAAAAGTTACTGTTTTCATATGCCAAGGGGGATAATTGATATGATTTGCAAAAAAACATTCATCTGAAGTGAAAATCTAATTTCGAAAGGTTTTTTAGCTCACCTGGCCAGAATGGCCAAGTGAGCTTATGCCATGGCGACCGTCCGGCATCCGTCTGTCCGTCCGTCCATCCATCCGTCAACCTTTCTTTAAACGACTTCTTCTCAAGAACCACGTGGCCGATTTCAATTATATTTGGCAGGAAGTATCCTTAGGGCATAGGGATCCAAGTTTGTTCAAACAAAGTCGATCGGCCAATTTGGCCGGTGGCCATCTTGGATTTTGGCCGATCTTAGGAAATGGCTTTAAAAATCTTCTCCGAAACCGCTTAGTGGATCGATTCAAAACTGACGAAATATCATATAGGGCAAGAGCTAAACCAAATTTGTTCGAAGGAACTTAATTGACCAAATGGTTCGGCGGCCATCTTGGATGACCTAGTTTTCGTGAAAATGACTTATTCTGCAGAACCGCTGAACGGATTGGGCTGAAATTTTGGGGATATGATTATGGACTAAGGGCCATTAAAGTTTGTTCATGGGAAGTTGATAGGTAAAAAACATGGCCACCGTTGGCCAATCAAATTTTAGCATGTTTGGCTGCCATATTCAATTTTTTTATTTGATGTATTTTGAAGCCGAAATTGGTTTTCTTAACTCCGCTTACCTGTCAGTCAGCTGTCGTATAGCGATGACCCCATCCACCTTCTGTATGTCTGTCCATCGATCTGTCTGTCCGTCACCAACAATGGCGGCTCATTTTGTTATTTCTTGATGGATTGACACCAAACTTGGTCACAATGTTAATGTCAGCATCTAATATCTGTGTTGTGAAAATGAAACCAATAGGATGTCAAATGCCAGAGTTATCACTCCTTAAATATTTGCAGTCTCACTTTCATAGGGCAAATACAGGTTTGTTCCCACCGTCCATTGATTTATCACCATGTCTGATTTTATTGCCAAACTAGATATTAAATTCCAATTAACAGATTAACCTTTCCAATACTGCCGAAATATTTAAGATATGTATTATGTGCTCTGACATCTATGCTCTTAAAAATATTTTGAAATGTATTTGATTGAAAGTTGTTGCTGCCTTAGGCAGCAATGAAAGTTGTTAGGCAGCAATGACTTTCAGTCAAATTATTTTTTAAATCAACTCCAGCTCACCCTACCTCTGCTGCTAACTTGGTGATTCAGCCAGATGCGCATGTGGTAAATGGATTGTGTGGTGGTGGGGAATAACCTGCTATAAAGACCACCTACCTGCCTTTAGAGACCATTTTCTTCAATTGTATTTAAACCTCTGGTAACCGTCTGACTGAGATTTTGCAGACGACGTATTCCAAAGGTTATATCTCTGAACCTGATAAATATTTTGAAAACAATTGGACTGAAAGTTGTTGGTGGCTAAGCCGCCAACAACTTTCAGTCAAATTGTTTTCAAAATATTCAAGAAGTCAAGAGCTTTTGAAAATTGAAATTATTGGCTGCACTGACTTGCAGCAGTGAGACAGTTAAGAAACCATCTGTAGTTAGCACTGATATCATCTATTTTCACTTAAACATTGTTCAAAATCACTAATGCAAAAAAACCAGTCCAGAGATTGTTGTCAATATCTCGAAAACTAAACCATTTGACTGAAAGTCATTGGAAGTGACACCGATGGATGTAAAACTTAAGTAAGATTAGTTGAAATGCCAGGTGAGCGATACAGGCCCATTGGGCCTCTTGTTTACTGATATTGTGTTAATTATACTGCACCCAAACCTAAACACATTCTCATGAGAGGGGATGAAACAATAACTTTTGGGTCGAATGGTCAAAGGGCATGGTCACTTATAAGTGTATGGATAAGGGTTATAGCAATAGTGGCTTGACCATTGAAGGGTTATAGCAATAGTGGCTTGACCATTGAAGGGTTATAGCAATAGTGGCTTGACCATTGAATGGTTATAGCAATAGTGGCTTGACCATTGAATGGTTATAGCAATAGTGGTACTGCAATATTTTCTGTGCTTGGACTGGGATGTTGAGTATCATGCATGAATATATATTGGTATAGGCATGTGGTATCAGCTGACATTAGAGGACAGGTAAGTATTCATGTCATACTTTGTGACAGATCAATAAGCAGTTCATTTCAATGAAAGCTGGTCATATCCTCCAGTGCTATCTCCACGCAAAACTCAAATTTGTCAAAGTTCTGACTTCTGTGGTATACTTTGTAAAATGCCTGTGGTGGATTTCTGCTGATTGAATGAACACATGTGTGAGTGTATTAACGATGTTTTATTATGATTTTTACCTAGCACTGGTTCCTCTCATGACTCCCTGTGGCGCTGTGCACTGGCAGATCTCTACTATAAGCTGTATGGGAGATTGAGACCGACATGTCTACCTATACCTGAGGTCAGTTTGACGTATGGTTATGTTCTGAAAAATGTATTATAATTATAACATACTTAGCGTGTTTTCAGCATCGAACATATATTGTGCTATAGGATGTTGGTTTATAGCAGTGGGATATTGGCTAGAGAGGTGTGGAATCGTGCAGAGCTTGTGCTGCGCGTAAATAGGATTGTAAAATATAACTGTCGATAGATTCGCATCATCCCATCAGCTGCATATTATCTGTGACCATTGTGTGTGGATTATATTAACCATCTGATTGCTGAGTTTTTGCAGATGACATTCCAGGGTCTATATCTCAGGACCTGCTGAATATCTTGAAAATAATTTGACTGGCCAACAACTTTCAGTCAAATTGTTTTCAAAATATTCAGCAAATCGAGGATCTTTGCTAATTGTGATTTCTACTTCGAATAATACTTACCAGATGTACTATTATGATAATGTCTATTATCTAGTCTAGCTCAAAATAAACAATTAAAACTCTGCACTCTCCATGGTCCTGCCCATACTGTGTCCCGGAATTACCATAGCCTCCAGGTACCTAGTCAATTCCCAACAACTGTCAGATTTGTCTTGACAAACAGCGAAAGCATCTCAGCCTCACCTCAGCGGGGTGGCTGAGGTTGGCCATAGTACATCTGGTAAGTATTAACAATCCTCGTAGAAACAAAAGCGGATGCTTTTTTGATTCTACTTCGAATAATACTTACCAGATGTACTATTATGATAAACTCTGGATTTCGACAGCCAAGAAATACCGGTGGGAGGCTGTGAGGCTCGAACCAGCACTCATCTACCATCAGACAGAGAAGGTTGTGAAGAGACTGGAACCCCAGCATACGCTTGGGTTCTGCCATCTGACTCATAGATTGCTAAACTTCCATGGTCTAGACCGCGCTCCCCCCCCCCCCCCCATTTGTCTTCACAAATTACAGAGGGCTGTCAAAAGGGGAGGCAACACCCACCAGACCTGTTTCATCCCCAAGTCTCAGCTAAGGCAATCCAGGAGAATGCAAAGAACCTACTACAACTTTTGAAAAAACTATCAGTATATCGATTAGATTTTCAAATTTGAATGAGTCTGTTGTCTGTTGCAATGAATAAGATACTCTTGAACCAGACTTTTACCTAATTAGTCTGGGAATTTGACTGTAGGTAAATTAATATTAGTCACTTAATCAAAGAAAACACTCACCATTTTGAGTGCTTGGTCTTTATTGATCATCGCAGGAGCTTCACCCAATCCATGGTCGTTCACAGGTCATGTGCAGTGCCAGTGCCTGTGGAAGAACCCTACGATGTGTGCATAAACAGTGGTCAGACGTGGCTTTAAGTGAGGTTCGATAGATTAGCGCCGGCTTCCGGATTAAGTGTGCTGGAGATATCGCGAAGGTAGAAATCAGTAAATGACGACTGCTACAGACATCACCTCCTCTAAAGAGACACCCTTAGAAAGGGCCGATGTTGCTGCTAATGCGTGGACTTGATGGGTGTTCGCACGATCAATCTGCTTTCCTGTTGCGATTTTATGCGACATCTGAAGAGCATCGACTATCCAACGAGAAATGGTGTCTTTCGAGGCGCGAAGATGAGGAGCTTTGAGACATAACCACAGAGATTTAGGGTCATCTCTCCACTCCTCAGTATGTTTCTTATACATTTTCAGACATCTGACAGGACACCAAGCAGAAGAGACGACAGCTTGGGTCATGTCTAATTAAACTTGGAAAATTGATTGGCTGTCCTGGATATTTAAGTGACTGATTCTTTGCCAGGAAACAAAGACATGGAAGTAGTCTTAAACCTTCACCCGTAATGACAAAGCGGTCTTGTTCGGCAGAAAGCGCATGAATTTCGCCTCTCCTTCTTGCCGATGTTGCTGCAACCAAGAAAACTGACTTAATAGTTAACAGTTTAATATCTATAGATCTAATTGGTTCAAAGGGAGCATACCCTAAAACCTGTAGAACAAGAGATAGATTCCATGCTGGGATAGGAATTGGCTGTCTAGGTCGCAGATTGCTCATTCCTTTAATAACTTCATTTAAAGTGTCATTCTCCACCACTACAGCGGCCTGACTGGGAACAACTGAAGCTAATGCAGACTTATATGCTGCTAGGGTTGAAGGTAGTAGTTTGTCAACCTCGTATACGTGTTGAACAGATGCAGAAAATGGATTAATATCTCTTCCCTTACACCACTTTGCAAATTTGTTGATTCTATAATTATATGTTCTGGTGGGTGACCCCCTGCTGGCTGAAGTGACAAACTTCGCTGCTTGCTCAGAAAAGCCACCCTCAATTGCACGCTCCTTGATAACATCCATGCAGTCAATTGGAACATTTCCGGTCTGTCGTGGAGATACAGACATTTGTTCTGGAAAATCAGATCCCTTCTGTCTGGAAGAGGAATTGGATTGCAGACGAGAAGGTCCAGCAGATCTGTAAACCATGATCAGCCTGGCCAATAAGGAGCGATCAGTAGTACTTGGCATATGCCCTCTCTTATCTTTGCCTGAACTTTTGGGATGAGAATCATTGCAGGATACGCGTACATTCCTCTCCAACTTGTTCAATCTTCCTGGAATGTGTACTGCCCGAAGAATAACATTCCTCTCTTGGCGCCACAGCAGAAGGTTCCATGTCATCATACACAACTCTGGTGATCTTTTCCCGCCTTGGCGCTTCAGATAAGACACCACTGTGGAGTTCTGTCCTTGTTAGGACAATCTTGTCTCAGATTAAAGTCTTGAATTTTCGAAGTGCAAATACCACCGCTAATAATTCGAGTACATTTATGTGTTTCTGTGCATTGGTTCGATCCCATTCCCCTGACACTGACAAATCATCCAATACTGCTCCCCAAGCTGTCGTCGATGCATCTGTGAAGATGGACATCTGCGATTGAGGAGGTTGTAGAGGAACAGCTCGCAGGAGATTCCCTTCTGATAACCACCACTGATTATTGGATTATCAATTGGTCTTTTACCGGAGTCCTCAGAGATAACGCATCCATTCTCTGAGACCGGAATGACATTAACTACATCTGAATCGGCCTGCGCCTGAGCGCTGCATAAGGAACTACTTTCTCCATAGATACTAGTAAACCAAGTATTCTGAGAAATTGACTCTGCTCTCCCTCGGAAAAGCCACACCGTCCCTGACATTGAAAAGAATTTCCAGATATACAAACTCCTGGGATGGAGTCAATTCTGGTTTCTCTAGATTCCCAATCCATCCTATGTCCTTTAGTAAGGCCAGAACTACCGGAAGATTGTTGCACAGAGTGACTGGATTCCCTGCATTCAGCAACCAGTCGTCTATGTACGTATGAACAGCTATGTTTCTCCTGCGAAGATAAGACGCCAGCGAGAACCACTTTGGTGAAGACCCTCAGGGCTGTGGTCAGACCGAACGGTAATGCATTGAACTCCCAGACATTGTCTTGGAACGCAAAGCGAAGGTATTTCTGAAAAGGAATCGACATTGTAATATGAAAATATGTGTCCTTCAGATCTATCGATACTGCCCACATGCCTTTTCTCAGCCCTGTCATCACCGCTGCCACAGTCTCCATCTGAAATTTTGGTGAAAGAATGAATTTGTTCAGCGGTTTGAGGTTGAGAATCGGTCTCCAACCTACGGTGCATTTCGTAATGAGGAAAATTATCGAATAGAAGCCCAGGGAGGACTGATGGCGGACTAAATGAATCGCATTCTTCCGTTGAAAATCTTTGATTTCTGAGCAAATGATATCTAGACAATCGGATTCCCTGAGGACGGGAGTCCATACTGGAGTCGACATTAATGGAACTAACGATTGATGGATGAGCCAGTCTGGTTCGTAGCCGTTTCTTAGCCAATCTTGCACGACCTGTTCCCACTGGTTTGAGAACAGCTGAAGTCTTGCCTCCGATGGAAGGAATCTGCACACAGCTCGCGGTCGATGTTACGAGACAAGACATTAATTCGTTTTGGTGAAGATCCTCGACTCCCTGCGTTCCTGGCACCACAGTTATGGGTCTCGCCGGAAGCCCGTCAGGACCGTCCTCCGCGGCCATCTCACGGTTTCTTGGAATATGACGTCCTGGAACCGCCACAACGGCTATCCTTACGGTAGCCGCCGCATGCCGAGCCGCCACCCTTCCTGTCATCTTCATACGACCTCTTATTAGAGGACCTATATGATGATGAACAACCAGGTCCCTGAGAACCAGATGCCCCATGGGCAGACGGATGGAAGGGCGACCTTTGCTGTTGCCTCTGCTGCTCCTGACGGTGCTGCTTAAAGGAATGCTGTGGCTGAGTCATTTTCATCGACTTCCATGACTTGCCAATGACCTCCTGCTCTGCAACCATGCACGCAACCTTGGAGAGAGCTTGCCTTGCTGAGCCGCCAAACAAGCCCGGACCAATGAGGGGCGCAGAAGACAAAGCAGCCCTCATCTCTGGTCCTGGTTCTACGCAATCGAGAACCATTCGCCTCCGCTCCACAAATGATCTAGTGATCACCCTGGCCAGGCAATCTTGCGATAAGTGCATGGTGTCCCGGACAACACTGGAAGCAGCCTCTGGCACTTCCCCACCTTCCGCCACACAGGTCAGCATCCCCTGCAAGATGGTACAGCCATGGGAGAGAGCAGCGATAGCCGCTCTTGCCGCATCCTCAATAAGCGTTAGCTCATTCATTAAAGGCACCTTTATTAGTCTGAGAAACCAAGGGTCAAGAACGACCCTTGGATTTCCCAGCTAGTGGCCTATTCTGTGCATCACATTCTCCGTCTGAAAGCTGAGGAACACAGGCGTACTGATGATAGGCCTGCTCTGGAAAGCGGACCCTACTCCAAATCCCCTTAGGGGCCTTGGCTAACATGTACTCCTGCTGAACCAGACGGTACGCCGCGACTTCCAACATGTCAGAAGTCTGAGTATCCAAGGGTAGAATTGGTATGGCTGAAGAGCCAGTCGACATAGCACTAGCCGCACGCTCTGACATCCGCTCCATCGCTGGATTGCGCTGAGACCCATGGTCAGATGCCAACCCAAGATGTTTGGATAGCCATCCAAGAACCTGCACCCATTCAGCTTCGGGGCAGAATGATGATTCGTCCATTAACGGACTACCATTTTCATCATCCTCACCCTTGGATGAGAAGGCCACTGACGACTCATGCTGAGAACTACGGACCAAACTTCCAATTCGAAGCGGGTCCGTGGCTCGACTACTTGCGGCTCCAGTATCTAGCGAATCACCAGATATTTATTTTAATATTTTTTTATTACCAATATGAGTTTTTAAAAAACCAACTGTTGAATGTTTGGGTGCATGTGTAGTGTGTATATTGAGTCGGTCGCGATGAGGAGAAACCGGTCGTGTGAATGTCATCTGACCTGTCATGGCCATTGCCAGGGTAATGTGATTGAATGAGAGGCATGCCGGAAAAATGGTGTAAACTGTCTTTGTTAATCGTCATGTTTGTTGTCATCAGTGTATACACCTACTGTTCTCATCGCTACCATTTATCAGACTGATGAGTGATCTAGGATCCCTGTCAATCATTGATGATGTCACATCAAAAATCAAAATCGTTACGCACAGCCTACATGTGTGATGCATATTCGAAATAGTACATTACTGTAAACAACTGCAAGACACTAACATGAACCGAGGAAAGTTGTAGCTGTCAGTTCAAGCAGCAAAACGTAATTCAAAAGTTTGTGCCTGATGCCTGGGTTGGCATTCTTCTCAGCGAGTAGTTGAACCTCGTGATTCAGGTTATTAGACCACAAACTGTCGACCACGTCATGACTCCCTGATATCAAATCATTTCGGACTCAACTTTGAGATGTCATTTTCAGCCTCTGCCTCATTTACAACATTAACCTTGTCCAATAATCACTGAACCGCTCGCTGAACTGTCGTCACAATCTCACTACGCTTGTCGCACACCATTGGTATCCCACGTTTCATTCCTGTTCACATGCGCGGTTCCACAATTTACTTGGAAAGTGTACTAGTCAATATTCCAATCTAAACCAACCTGTGATACGCGGTACACATTAAAGTCATCTAACGAAACGTGCAATGCTCAATATTTCAGGTAAACCAATTCTCGAAACCGCAATATATTTTATACATCAATACTGTGACAGTAACTTTATTTCATCGTGAGCTCGGTATCGGTCAGGGTGCACTCTTGAGCGCGTCGTATATTTTATCTCGTCTTCGCCACAGAACTACATCTCTCTAATAACGCCAATTCAATGAAACTAATTAAAATTATTTACCCAATTATTTTTACCAGAATGTACTAATTCCCTAACTGGATACTTTTCTGGAGGTTATTAAGCTGTAATGTCATTGATGAGCTCTGCGATAGATGTACATCTCAATAACTGTTCTTTTGAGAAACGTTGTTGAAATGTGCCTCTAACCCACACCTCGGCAACTTCATATCTTGGCACGTTGGTTCCAGAAAACTATTTTTATTGCTGATTGTAAAGTTCCGCCATTCATAGTATTGACATGTTCATGGACTTTGTTCACAATCGCAGTCTGTCTCGACTGCGAATGTAAATAGTGTTCAACACCTGCTGATACTGTTATAGGTGTCCTAGTATGAAATAAGGTATTACATTATCCAGTATACATTTGTCTCTCCAGAGTGTAGGTCCACTTGATATTGCATGCAGCTATTTCTAATCTTGCAAAGCAATACTTGAAGCCATTTTTTATACAGCTCCATTATATTCACTCTGTATTTGTTGTTACTATTTATGTCATGTTTACAAATGTTTACTTAGGCTCTAAATAAATGTAATTATTTGTTTCTTTTAAAAGAACGCATTCTCCACTTATCATGGTTCATAAGCACAGATCTGTGCCGACTGTAATTTAGTTTCTGTAACAACTGACCCCTACAGATTCAAGGGGACAGTATACTTTACAATTCACTTGCTCAATAACTATCTGCCTTTGGGAGCCGGAAGATGGCGGATGTTTAGGACAGGTGTTCGCAAGAAAACATGACTTGTTGAAACGCTGTCATCTTGTTTCTCTGAAGGGCATTTGTTATGACACGTAACCTGTATTTAGTAAATAGCTAATGTACCTGTTATCACTCATTGAAAAGGTCCTATTGGGTGGTCACATTAGACAGGTGTTACTATTCTTATAAGGTTTTACTACTACCTTCCAAATATTTGATTTAGTCGACCATCCGTGCTAGACTTGAAGTTCAAAGACTGATACCACTGTAATAATTCTTCTAATATACCATCAGTAGGATTACCAGTATTGAGGCATGGCTTTAGTGCTACTGAATAGATTCACCTAATTCAGAATTACTGAGACAATCCTTATTGCGAGCCAATGGGTCATTCTTCCCTTAGTTGTTTTCATTCCTGCTTCCACGACAGGAATGGGTGTTTTGTTATGGTCTGGGCGTAATCATTCAAAGGTTGCCCATCTACATAGGCCATATGGCATAATTCATCCTCTCCCCTAGACATAATTAATAGATTAAGGCCCCACTCTATAACAACTCGGTACCAGGAGGCTATGGTAATTCCCAGACACAGTATGGGCAGGACCAGGAGAGTGAGGAGTTTTAATTGTTTATTTTGAGCTAGACTAGATAATAGACATTATCATAAGAGTACATCTGGTAAGTATTAACAATTCTTGTAGTAACAAAAGCGGATGCTTTTTTGATATTGTCTCTTGTCTAACAGCAGATCCCTGCTTTTAACCCTTTAAAGCTCAAGACTGATCAGGAAATCATATTTTATTCATAGTAAATGTCCATTTGCAGGCCAAGAGAAAACTATTATTGAAATCTTCCCACTGGAATGACTGGCTCAGGCTCTTGCTCTGCAAATGGACATTCAATTAGCAAATAGTTTGGTTTTCTTGACAACATTATATATGGTTAAATAATACCAGCATTCACCGTTATATTCAGCTCTCATCCTTCAGACTCTTGATTGTGTTGTTTTTGGGTTGAAATCTCAAAAGTGATGGTTACAAATTTAAAGAAACATAGGACTCAAGTATGAGCTATGCCCCCCCCCATCTCTAGCTAATCTCCACCCACACTCCACCAATGATGGGATCAATCAGTCCCTGACCATCAGTAGGCAGCAACAGCACCCAGTCAAATTAGTTTTAAAATATTCAACATAATGTTTATTAAATAGTAAAAACATACAACTCGTACAACAACTCTTAGTCCATCATCAATTAAGCATTTGGTATGACCTTATTTAGCTACGTCATTCATGACGTAATTGATTATGACATCATCCTACACATCTCACGTAGTTGATTATGACATCAGCCTACACTTCACATAGTTGATTATGACGTCATATAATTGACTGAGAAACTGGATTCCTCCATTAATGGTCAAGCTGGTGCAAAGTGGATTCTGCACTGGTCTTCAGAGATGTCCATTTTCAGAACAAAAGAAGCCTTAAAAAAATTAACCACTGTAATGGCTGGCTTGATAACCGAGCCAGTCATTTCAGTGGTAAATTTTTAAAAGCATTTTCTCTTGGTCTGCAAATGGAATGTATTCACTAAGAAAACTTTCTGATCTTTTTATCCATTCTTGACAGTAACTGTGTCACCACTACAAGCCACCAAACAATAATTTCAAGGAGCAAAATCTCTTGACTTGTTGAATATTTTAGTTTCAGTCAAATTGTTTTCAAAATATTCAGCTGGTCCAGAGATATAGCCCTTAGAATATGTTGTCTGCAAAAACTCAGCAGTCAGACAGTTAAATGTTTTTTGTTTATTCACAGTCAGTGGTTGTGCTGAACTTGAAAGAGAAACGAGCTCGGCTTAATCCTTCTATGAGTTCCGATTCCCTTCTCAATCAAGACACGCCTAAAGAAAAACCTGCACCACCAGCGGGCTTTCTGAAGCACTTTGTCATTCCACGTATTAAGCCAGCAGATATCATGGACAAGACGAAGGTTATCGTAGTCAATCCTACAACTATCCCTGTTAATCTCAGATCACCGCCGCCATCAGCGTCTTCGGTATCACCATTTGAGGCACCAGTTGATATTGTGGTTAAAACAGAGGAGCTGCATCATACCATCGACATTGACCAGGTTCGTCACGTAGTATATTCAAAATTGTAGTTTGTAAATATCTGTTCATGATTATAATGAGGGATCGATTTCTAGCTACACCCATGGGACAGAATGCGTGAAAGTTTTAAGCCATCCATAGCAATAATCTCACATTTAATGAGGTCATCCAAACTGAACTGAGGTCATCCCCCCATAATAAGCAATGCAAATTTCTAGTATTTGAATTCATCCATGGATGACCTCACCTAAAATTGAGGTCACCCATAGCAATTTGAAGTCTTAAAAATGAGTGGAAGAGTGAACATTTTGCCCCATGGTTATATGCAACTCATTTCTATCTAAGCTCTGCCAACCTTTACATGTGTTGTAATCGATATGAAATCCGAATTTACAAGATCTAAATTTCAAGGTAACTATCAAGGTAAACTGTTGAATATTTCTCAGCTCCCAGTCGGATTACTTTCAAAATATTCAACATAATGTTTATTAAATTGTAAACTCATCAAAGACATATATTTATACATTTTTGTGACAGGCTTCATGTTTCGTGATGGAGTTATGTCATTATTATTGTGACATCAGTTAACATGTGGCTATTTCATTATGCTGTCAGATACTTCAGCCTGCTACAACTATTTAGGGTTTAGTATTGATATTGTTGGCATGAATGTTCAACTTAAACCATTTAACGGTCAACCGGGCCCAAACTAGCCTCTGCGGTGGTCTTGAGGAATGTCCAACTCCAGACCAAGAGAAGACTTAATTTGAGGTGTGTTGAAATTTAGATTCTGGGAGTTCTAGTTTCAAAGTCTCAAACCAATTCCAACCATCTTAAAAAGTAGGCGAACTTTAGCTAGAAGTGGACTGGGCATTGCTAGACATGGATAGCTCTATTGGTCAGTCTAACTATATATCTATTTTGCAATAACGATTCACAAAATTTGGTTTCAAACTGCCTTATAATTGTATTTACCGTATACCAAAGTAATTTTCATCTAAAATGTAAGATTGTCTGATTTGTCTCTTTTTAGGAGATTAAAGAAGAAGCTGTGCCTGAGACTACAGAAGAGGTATCATTACCTGAGGAACCAGCACCACCACCATCACCAGCAGAGAGTCTATCACCCCCGGTAGCATCCATATCTAATGTCATCGTTACAGACACTCATTCTGCTGCTGTACTTGTCAAAGAGGAACCTAGTGCTGAGCAAAGTGTCTTACCTGTAGAGTTGATAAGCTTCAAAGAGGAGACTATTGACATGGAGACGGATAATGTTTCTGAGGTGAAAGTCATACCTGAGCAATCACCATCACCTATCTTACCCGTGTCACCCATAGGTGATTCATCATCACCATTATCAAGAAAGCGTAAAGCAGAGTCCCCACTCCCAGACCTTGAACCAGAATTCGAGAGTGTTGTTGTCATGGAAACTGAGACAGTAAAACTGGATAATATTGTTGAGCACAAGCCAGAGAGTCCTATTGAATCCGAGAGGTTGCTGCTGAGATCTGCATTAATGGAGAACGTACCTGTGAAGTCTTCATTCACTACTGACACTGTTACTCAAAACACTTCATTCATCACAGACCCCATACCTCACACCTCCTTGCTCCCTGAGACACTACCTCCTTGGAGCTCATCTTCACTCCCTGAGATGCCGCCTATGACCACTTCTTATTCTACAGTTGTCCACTCTGTGGTCAGTGTTCACGATGGAGATGGCCACAATAAGAAAGGTCCAGTCAAACTAAGGATTAAGGTCAGTTTTAACCTTTTAACTCTCAAATTTGTTCAAGAAAATTTGAATCTTCTCATAGAAAGTGTCCATTTGCAGACCAAGAGAAAACAATTTTTGAAAATTTATCACTGGAATGACTGGCTTGGTAATTGAGCCAGTCATTCGAGTGGTCAATTTTCAAAAATAGTCTTCTCTTGGTCTGCAAATGGACATATCTCGAGAGCACTGCAGAAGCCGGTTTTGGCTGATATGAGGGTTAAAAAGTTGAGAGCTTATGAATTATAGTCATAAACTGTTTTGATTCGTCTCCTAATTCCACCACCCTTGTGACTTCAAAACAAAAGCTGAAAAATGTCTTCATTGTAGTATATTCTTTAGGTTTTACTAACTACACATGGTTTTGGTGTATGCTATCATGTAGTTAATTCTATCGGTACCGCGAAGACGGATATGATAAACAAATGTACATCTGTTTTCCCCAGACTGGAGTGACAGATACCAATAGAAAAATAGCATTAGTACTGTCACCCATGCTTTTCAAAATGTTATGACATCAATGTAGATGTCACTGGTACCGAATGAATTAATTTACAAAAATGTATATTTTAATACTAATGAATCTTCAAATGTCTTACTATCAAGGAGTGGCATGTTATGCATGACTTTATTAGTAAATTACTAATTTTTACTGCTAACATGGACATGGACATGGACAAGCCAGACAAAATTGGCTTATACAGTGGTCTTGAGAAACATCCATTCGCAAGACTATTTTCAAGAAATTAACATTGGTGATCAGCTTTCAAATAATTTCCTATTGGTCTATAAATTGGTTATTTGTAGGACAAAGTTTCCTGTGAATGATCAATTTCAACCATTAAAATATTTTTAAAAATTAACTTTGATTTAACAGAGGATAAATATGAATTGTGCTGAATAGTTAGGCAAATTTTCACATTCAGGTGTAGCTTACCCCTTGTAACTGAAACAACAGTAGCTCAATTTAGAAGTGGCCATACAAGATGGCTGTTGAATATTTTTAAAACTAATTTTATCTGGAGAGGCACTTAATGCGGTTTGGTAGTAAATTATTTAGTAAACAACAAGACCAATATATCCTTGCCCTTTCAGTGTTTTGATCCCTGATTTTCTGTTGAAAATCAAAGGTGTGAATTGCTAGTTTTACGTAGACACCTGTGCGTGCGTTATGACAGACAGACAGATAGATGGACGGATGAATGTATGGACAGACAGCTAGGCAGGTGGGCCGGCAGGAGGATGGATGAAAGGACAGACAGACAGGCAGGAATTCCAATTAAATGTTTCTATAACAGACACTTGTTCTGAGCACAGAGTGATAAATGAGTTGTATTCACCCTTTAAACGATAAATTTGTTCAAGAAAATCAAAATATTTGATGATTGAATGTTCATTTACATGTTACCAAGTCAGTCATTCCACTGATAAATTTTCAAAAATTGTCATCTGGCATACAAATTAACATTCCTCAAGACCACTGCAGAGGTCGGTTTTGGCCGTCTTCATCATAAAATGGTTAAGCAATCAGTTGTCTTTGGTTACATGTGCCAAAAGGGGTTTCTTCAATAAAGATTTGCCTGTATTTGCTTTCCCCACATGGGTCAAATGTTAATAACAGTTGATACCGGTATATTAGTTGAAGCTAACTGCATGATTAACCTTTATGCTGCTGTATCCAAGATGCTGTCGTAGAAGATGTCCATTATGAAAGCAGTATGCGCGAAAGCTACTTCAATTTCAAATAATACTTATCAGATGTACTATTATGATAATGTCTTATTATCTCTAGTCTTGCTGAAAATAAACCTAAATAAAACTTAGCACACTCCGTGAACCTGCTTTACGTGCATCTGGGAAATACCTAGTCACCGAGGCAATTCCTGTGTACAATCATTCTTCGCTTAATTTGCTTCACAAAATATCTAATAAAATTTTCTCCAAAAATTTTGATCGTTTTCTACGTTTCAAGAGTTTTTCTCATCAATTATTACAGCAACTATGAAGGGAAAAGGGAAATCAACACATGGACAGGTTGTATTGTTCTTGGAAACATGTGTATTTGTAGTTATTCTTGTGTAAATCTCCAAATTTTGGCACGTTTTAAAATTATCGCCATTGTTGAAGTCATTTTGGTACCCGCTAGCTTTATATCATTATCCTGGTACTCCTTTATTGGTAGCGATTCCTATTCCTCTGTCAAGATGGATGTTTCCTGAGCCAAGATGTCGGCGCCCTGTAATCTGTCGTTTGTTTTGATTAGGTGTTTTCCTTGCACTCAGTTTGTCCGTTTGCCATTGCTAGTCCTCACATTTATCAGCGAGGTCGTTTATAGGAAGCATCAGTCCTTATTATGGACGTTTCTTTGATAGTAAAGAGTTCTTTCACTGTCTAAGTAATTATTTTCGAATCTTATTCTAACTCGAGCTGCTTGACTAGATTACTTCTTGGCTTTTTCCCAGTGTAATCTAGGATTTTGTAATTAATCATTTGAAATTAATTACTTTTACTTGTGATTGTGTTAAAGTGCTCGGTGGCTGATGACTTGGTCGCCTACCCCTAGCGGAGGAACTCGCACCCACCTCCCTTAAGTTGTTGTGCCTAGATCTGACTCCGGAGATGTTGCTGGTGGAAGACTCGCTGTCTATGCTTGAGTTAGATCCGATAGTCGAGCCCTTCTCATCCCAGAGATGTCCTCCAGGATTTGTATGGGTTTCTCAACTGGTAAGCGATGTTGATGTCCTGAAGGGGATCTTCCACCCAGAATTTGAGGGATCCATCCTGCAATGGGAACCATATTTTAAGATCCTATTGGCAATCGGGAATCGAGTTTGATGGCTCCCACTGGAGCCGTACAAACCCAGAAGTTGCCGTGGCCATGTCAGTTGATTCTCCGATGCAGTTAGCCGTGCAGACCCCCTCGGGTCGATGCTGAACACTTCTTCATCCAAGAAGGAAGATGAAAACAATAGTCCTCTTATGAACGAGTCTTCATTCTGTTCAGATGCTGAGTGGGTGCAAGTCCTGTTAACCTAACCAGGGTTCTCAGCATGACCCAGCAATAGAGCAGATGTTAGAGCATGCTGCGAGCTCTCTGGCTAGACGTTCTTCACCCATGCCTGTTCTTCTGGATGAATAGACAACTGATATGCTGGAAGTAGCGGTGGATGAATAGACAACTGATATGCTGGAAGTAGCGGCGGATGAACACACAGCTGATATGCTGGAAGTAGCGGCGGATGAACAGACAGCTGATATGCTGGAAGTAGCGGTGGATGAATAGACAACTGATATGCTGGAAGTAGTGGCGGATGAACAGACAGCTGATATGCTGGATGTAGCGGCGGATGAACAGACAACTGATATGCTGGAAGTAGTGGCGGATGAACAGACAGCTGATATGCTGGAAGTAGCGGCGGATGAACAGACAGCTGATATGCTGGAAGTAGTGGCAGATCAACAGACAGCTGATATGCTGGAAGTAGTGGCGGATGAACAGACAGCTGATATGCTGGATGTAGCGGCGGATGAACAGACAGCTGATATGCTGGATGTAGTGGTGGATGAACAGACAGCTGATATGCTGGAAGTAGCGGCGGATGAACAGACATTTGATATGCTGGAAGTAGTGGCAGATGAACAGACAGCTGATATGCTGGAAGTAGTGGCAGATGAACAGACAACTGATATGCTGGAAGTAGCGGTGGATGAACAGACAGCTGATATGCTGGAAGTAGTGGTGGATGAACAGACAGCTGATATACTGGAAGTAGCGGCGGATGAACAGACAGCTGATATGCTGGAAGTAGTGGCAGATGAACAGACAACTGATATGCTGGAAGCAGCGGAGGATGAACAGACAGCTGATATGCTGGAAGTAGCGGCGGATGAACAGACAGCTGATATGCTGGAAGTAGTGGCGGATGAACGGACAGCTGATATGCTGGAAGTAGTGGTGGACGAACAGACAGCTGATATGCTGGAAGTAGCGGCGGATGAACAGACAGCTGATATGCTGGATGTAGCGGTGGATGAACAGACAGCTGATATGCTGGAAGTAGTGGCGGATGAACAGACAACTGATATGCTGGAAGTAGCGGCGGATGAACAGACAGCTGATATGCTGGAAGTAGTGGCGGATGAACAGACAGCTGATATGCTGGATGTAGCGGCGGATGAACAGACAGCTGATATGCTGGAAGTAGTGGCGGATGAACAGACAGCTGATATGCTGGAAGTAGTGGCAGATGAACAGACAGCTGATATGCTGGATGTAGCGGCGGATGAACAGACAGCTGATATGCTGGAAGTAGTGGCGGATGAACAGACAGCTGATATGCTGGAAGTAGTGGCAGATGAACAGACAGCTGATATGCTGGAAGTAGTGGCGGATGAACAGACAGCTGATATGCTGGATGTAGCGGCGGATGAACAGACAGCTGATATGCTGGAAGTAGTGGCGGATGAACAGACAGCTGATATGCTGGAAGTAGTGGCGGATGAACAGACAGCTGATATGCTGGAAGTAGTGGTGGATGAACAGACAGCTGATATGCTGGAAGTAGTGGCGGATGAATAGACAACTGATATGCTGGATGTAGCGGCGGATGAACAGACAGCTGATATGCTGGAAGTAGTGGCGGATGAACAGACAGCTGATATGCTGGAAGTAGTGGCAGATGAACAGACAGCTGATATGCTGGATGTAGCGGCGGATGAACAGACAGCTGATATGCTGGAAGTAGTGGCGGATGAACAGACAGCTGATATGCTGGAAGTAGCGGCGGATAAACAGACAGCTGATATGCTGGATGTAGCGGCGGATGAACAGACAACTGATATGCTGGAAGTAGCGGCGGATGAACAGACAGCTGATATGCTGGAAGTAGTGGCGGATGAATAGACAACTGATATGCTGGATGTAGCGGCGGATGAACAGACAGCTGATATGCTGGAAGTAGTGGCAGATGAACAGACAGCTGATATGCTGGAAGTAGTGGCAGATGAACAGACAACTGATATGCTGGAAGTAGCGGCGGATGAACAGACAGCTGATATGCTGGAAGTAGTGGTGGATGAACAGACAGCTGATATGCTGGAAGTAGCGGCGGATGAACAGACAGCTGATATGCTGGAAGTAGTGGCAGATGAACAGACAACTGATATGCTGGAAGCAGCGGCGGATGAACAGACAGCTGATATGCTGGAAGTAGTGGCGGATGAACAGACAGCTGATATGCTGGAAGTAGCGGCGGATGAACAGACAGCTGATATGCTGGAAGTAGTGGCGGATGAACGGACAGCTGATATGCTGGAAGTAGTGGCGGATGAACGGACAGCTGATATGCTGGAAGTAGTGGCAGATGAACAGACAGCTGATATGCTGGAAGTAGTGGCGGATGAACAGACAGCTGATATGCTGGAAGTAGTGGTGGATGAACAGACAGCTGATATGCTGGAAGTAGCGGCGGATGAACAGACAGCTGATATGCTGGATGTAGCGGCGGATGAACAGACAGCTGATATGCTGGAAGTAGCGGCGGATGAACAGACAACTGATATGCTGGAAGTAGCGGCGGATGAACAGACAGCTGATATGCTGGAAGTAGTGGCGGATGAACAGACAGCTGATATGCTGGAAGTAGTGGCGGATGAACAGACAGCTGATATGCTGGAAGTAGCGGCGGATGAACAGACAGCTGATATGCTGGATGTAGCGGCGGATGAACAGACAGCTGATATGCTGGAAGTAGCGGCGGATGAACAGACAGCTGATATGCTGGAAGTAGCGGCGGATGAACAGACAGCTGATATGCTGGATGTAGCGGCGGATGAACAGACAGCTGATATGCTGGAAGTAGCGGCGGATGAACAGACAGCTGATATGCTGGAAGTAGCGGCGGATAAACAGACAGCTGATATGCTGGATGTAGCGGCGGATGAACAGACAGCTGATATGCTGGAAGTAGTGGCGGATGAACAGACAACTGATATGCTGGAAGTAGCGGCGGATGAACAGACAGCTGATATGCTGGAAGTAGTGGCGGATGAACAGACAGCTGATATGCTGGATGTAGCGGCGGATGAACAGACAGCTGATATGCTGGATGTAGCGGCGGATGAACAGACAGCTGATATGCTGGAAGTAGTGGCGGATGAACAGACAGCTGATATGCTGGAAGTAGCGGCGGATAAACAGACAGCTGATATGCTGGAAGTAGCGGCGGATGAACAGACAGCTGATATGCTGGATGTAGCGGCGGATGAACAGACAGCTGATATGCTGGAAGTAGCGGCGGATGAACAGACAACTGATATGCTGGATGTAGCGGCGGATGAACAGACAGCTGATATGCTGGAAGTAGTGGCGGATGAACAGACAACTGATATGCTGGAAGTAGTTGCGGATGAACAGACACCTGATATGCTGGAAGTAGCGGCGGATGAACAGACAGCTGATATGCTGGAAGTAGCGGTGGATGAACAGACAGCTGATATGCTGGATGTAGCGGCGGATGAACAGACAGCTGATATGCTGGAAGTAGCGGTGGATGAACAGACAGCTGATATGCTGGATGTAGCGGCGGATGAACAGACAGCTGATATGCTGGAAGTAGCGGCGGATGAACAGACAACTGATATGCTGGAAGTAGCGGCGGATGAACAGACAGCTGATATGCTGGAAGTAGTGGCGGATGAACAGACAGCTGATATGCTGGATGTAGCGGCGGATGAACAGACAGCTGATATGCTGGAAGTAGTGGCGGATGAACAGACAGCTGATATGCTGGAAGTAGCGGCGGATGAACAGACAGCTGATATGCTGGATGTAGCGGCGGATGAACAGACAGCTGATATGCTGGAAGTAGTGGCAGATGAACAGACAGCTGATATGCTGGAAGTAGTGGCAGATCAACAGACAGCGGATGTGCTGGAAGTAGTGGCGGATGAACGGACAGCTGATATGCTGGAAGTAGCGGCGGATGAACGGACAGCTGATATGCTGGATGTAGCGGCGGATGAACAGACAGCTGATATGCTGGAAGTAGTGGCGGATGAACAGACAACTGATATGCTGGAAGTAGTGGCGGATGAACAGACAGCTGATATGCTGGATGTAGCGGCGGATGAACAGACAGCTGATATGCTGGATGTAGCGGCGGATGAACAGACAGCTGATATGCTGGATGTAGCGGCGGATGAACAGACAGCTGATATGCTGGAAGTAGTGGCGGATGAACGGACAGCTGATATGCTGGAAGTAGTGGCAGATGAACAGACAGCTGATGTGCTGGAAGTAGTGGCGGATGAACGGACAGCTGGCTGGAAGTAGCGGCGGATGAACGGACAGCTGATATGCTGGAAGTAGCGGCGGATGAACGGACAGCTGATATGCTGGATGTAGCGGCGGATGAACGGACAGCTGATATGCTGGAAGTAGTGGCGGATGAACAGACAGCTGATATGCTGGAAGTAGCGGTGGATGAACAGACAGCTGATATGCTGGATGTAGCGGCGGATGAACAGACAGCTGATATGCTGGAAGTAGCGGCGGATGAACAGACAACTGATATGCTGGAAGTAGTGGCGGATGAACAGACAGCTGATATGCTGGAAGTAGCGGCGGATGAACAGACAGCTGATATGCTGGAAGTAGTGGCGGATGAACAGACAGCTGATATGCTGGAAGTAGCGGCGGATAAACAGACAGCTGATATGCTGGATGTAGCGGCGGATGAACAGACAGCTGATATGCTGGATGTAGCGGCGGATGAACAGACAGCTGATATGCTGGAAGTAGCGGCGGATAAACAGACAGCTGATATGCTGGATGTAGCGGCGGATGAACAGACAGCTGATATGCTGGAAGTAGCGGCGGATGAACAGACAGCTGATATGCTGGATGTAGCGGCGGATGAACAGACAGCTGATATGCTGGAAGTAGTGGCGGATGAACAGACAGCTGATATGCTGGATGTAGCGGCGGATGAACAGACAGCTGATATGCTGGAAGTAGCGGCGGATGAACAGACAGCTGATATGCTGGAAGTAGTGGCGGATGAACAGACAGCTGATATGCTGGAAGTAGCGGCGGATGAACAGACAGCTGATATGCTGGAAGTAGCGGTGGATGAACAGACAGCTGATGTGCTGGAAGTAGTGGTGGATGAACAGACAGCTGATATGCTGGAAGTAGCGGCGGATGAACAGACAGCTGATATGCTGGAAGTAGTGGCGGATGAACAGACAGCTGATATGCTGGATGTAGTGGTGGATGAACAGACAGCTGATATGCTGGAAGTAGTGGCGGATGAACAGACAGCTGATATGCTGGAAGTAGCCGCGGATGAACAGACAGCTGATATGCTGGATGTAGCGGCGGATGAACAGACAGCTGATATGCTGGAAGTAGTGGCAGATGAACAGACAGCTGATATGCTGGAAGTAGTGGCAGATCAACAGACAGCGGATGTGCTGGAAGTAGTGGCGGATGAACGGACAGCTGATATGCTGGAAGTAGCGGCGGATGAACGGACAGCTGATATGCTGGATGTAGCGGCGGATGAACAGACAGCTGATATGCTGGAAGTAGTGGCGGATGAACAGACAACTGATATGCTGGAAGTAGCGGCGGATGAACAGACAGCTGATATGCTGGAAGTAGTGGCGGATGAACAGACAGCTGATATGCTGGAAGTAGTGGCGGATGAACAGACAGCTGATATGCTGGAAGTAGTGGCGGATGAACAGACAGCTGATATGCTGGAAGTAGTGGCGGATGAACAGACAGCTGATATGCTGGAAGTAGTGGCGGATGAACAGACAGCTGATATGCTGGAAGTAGCGGTGGATGAATAGACAGCTGATATGCTGGAAGTAGCGGTGGATGAATAGACAGCTGATATGCTGGAAGTAGTGGCGGATGAACAGACAGCTGATATGCTGGAAGTAGCGGCGGATGAACAGACAGCTGATATGCTGGAAGTAGTGGCGGATGAACAGACAGCTGATATGCTGGAAGTAGTGGCAGATGAACAGACAACTGATATGCTGGAAGCAGCGGCGGATGAACAGACAGCTGATATGCTGGAAGTAGTGGCGGATGAACAGACAGCTGATATGCTGGAAGTAGCGGCGGATGAACAGACAGCTGATATGCTGGAAGTAGTGGCGGATGAACGGACAGCTGATATGCTGGAAGTAGTGGCGGATGAACGGACAGCTGATATGCTGGAAGTAGTGGCAGATGAACAGACAGCTGATATGCTGGAAGTAGTGGCGGATGAACAGACAGCTGATATGCTGGAAGTAGTGGTGGATGAACAGACAGCTGATATGCTGGAAGTAGCGGCGGATGAACAGACAGCTGATATGCTGGATGTAGCGGCGGATGAACAGACAGCTGATATGCTGGAAGTAGTGGCGGATGAACAGACAACTGATATGCTGGAAGTAGCGGCGGATGAACAGACAGCTGATATGCTGGAAGTAGTGGCGGATGAACAGACAGCTGATATGCTGGAAGTAGTGGCGGATGAACAGACAGCTGATATGCTGGAAGTAGTGGCGGATGAACAGACAGCTGATATGCTGGATGTAGCGGCGGATGAACAGACAGCTGATATGCTGGAAGTAGCGGCGGATGAACAGACAGCTGATATGCTGGAAGTAGCGGCGGATGAACAGACAGCTGATATGCTGGATGTAGCGGCGGATGAACAGACAGCTGATATGCTGGAAGTAGTGGCGGATGAACAGACAGCTGATATGCTGGAAGTAGCGGCGGATAAACAGACAGCTGATATGCTGGATGTAGCGGCGGATGAACAGACAGCTGATATGCTGGAAGTAGTGGCGGATGAACAGACAACTGATATGCTGGAAGTAGCGGCGGATGAACAGACAGCTGATATGCTGGAAGTAGTGGCAGATGAACAGACAGCTGATATGCTGGAAGTAGTGGCAGATGAACAGACAACTGATATGCTGGAAGTAGCGGCGGATGAACAGACAGCTGATATGCTGGAAGTAGTGGTGGATGAACAGACAGCTGATATGCTGGAAGTAGCGGCGGATGAACAGACAGCTGATATGCTGGAAGTAGTGGCAGATGAACAGACAACTGATATGCTGGAAGCAGCGGCGGATGAACAGACAGCTGATATGCTGGAAGTAGTGGCGGATGAACAGACAGCTGATATGCTGGAAGTAGTGGCGGATGAACGGACAGCTGATATGCTGGAAGTAGTGGTGGATGAACAGACAGCTGATATGCTGGAAGTAGCGGCAGATGAACAGACAGCTGATATGCTGGATGTAGCGGCGGATGAACAGACAGCTGATATGCTGGAAGTAGTGGCGGAAGGACAGACAACTGATATGCTGGAAGTAGCGGCGGATGAACAGACAGCTGATATGCTGGAAGTAGTGGCGGATGAACAGACAGCTGATATGCTGGAAGCAGCGGCATTGCTCCAGCCAATGTAACATTGCCTAAAACCCCCAAAGGCATTCGTAGCAGAGTCTATATTACGGAGCAATCATATCATCAACTAGCTTCGAAGTCGAAGGATCATTCTCATCCCTTGGTATCTTGAGCCAATAAGGATGTCTGCAATAAGCTTTCACTTATTGAGGATGCAACAAGAGTGGACAAGGCGCAAGGGATGTTGACCTGCACTGCGGAAGGAGAAGAGGTGGTGCCGTTGTTGTACATGCTACCATGCGTCTTTCTTAGGATTGCCTGGCCAGGATTGCCTGACCACAAGATCATTGGCTGAGCGTTGGAGAATTGTTTTCGATAGTGTAGAACCAGGGCCAGAGTTTAGGGCTGTTTTATTTCAAGTGCCTATGATTGGTCTGGGCTTATTTCATGCCACATCATGGTCACTCTAATGTCACTTTAATGGTTGCTGAGCAAGAAGTCATTGTCAAGTCGTGGAAGACGAAGAAAAGGATGCCGCCACAGGCCTATCCATGATTCCCATCAGGGATCCTGTTCGCACGGTGGTTCTGGTCATTCATAATAATTCAATGAGCACATAAGTGGCCTGAGGATGAGAGGAAGGGGTGGCGGTGCTGGAAGAGGTAGTTACCGTAGGGACCACAGAGGTGGCCGATCCGGCAATCTCATTCCAAGCAATCTTGTGGAGGCTGTTCCAGCGGGATCCATTCCGGTGACATCCGGGACATAGGAAGTCATAAACCTAAAATCATCTCATTTAACATCGACCACAAATTATGTACAAGATCTAGCTGTTGGAGGCAGATTAAACAGTTCTCAAGCCAGTGGGAACGGGTCATGAAAGACTTTAGTCTGTCACTGGCAAAAAAATGTATGCAAACCAGCTTGGCTCATTCAGGAGTCTCTAATTCCGTTAACTACGACCTCAATTTGGACTCCAGTTCCAAGAGTGGACGATTGTTTAGAAGTCATTCGGTCAGAAATCAAATGAACACTATTCATTTAGTCCAAGATCAGACCTCCCAAAGCTTCTATTCGATGATGTTCATCGTTGCAAAACACTGGAGCTTGAAGACCGGTTCTCAATCTCAAGCCATTGAACAAATTCCATCTTTCACCCAAGTTTAAGATGAGGAGACTAGCAGCTGTTATGATAGGGTGATTTCAATCAATCTGAAAGATGGTTATTCTTATAATCCAATGTCAATTCATTTTCAGAAATACCTTCGATTTGCTCGATTTGCATTGCAGAGCAAAGTCCACTGCATTATTGTCCTGATTAGGGCAAACAACTCGGCACTGGTGTCCTAATTAAATCGCCAGGGAGGCACGAGGTGTGCGCGATGATTTTGAGACTGGCTGTGCTGCCATGAGAGGATTTATTCTCCGTGCAGCACATTATGAGCAGACTGAACATTCTAGCAGATGCTCTCACTCCAAGAATGGTTTGTCATCCGATGGAATGGCAGCTCAACCAATCTGTAGTAGGTCTTGTTAAAGCATTGGGGCCAGCCAAATGTAGATCTATTCACAATGAAAGAGGATGTGAAAATGATCTCTTACAGACCGGCAATGTTTAGCAATAGATGCACTGGCGATGAGTTGGAAAGAGATGTATGCGTATGCATACCATCCAACAATTCTAGTTTCAAAAGTATTGGGAAAGATCAGAGAAGGCACATGCCAAGTACTTCTGATGTTTCCTCATTTGCAGTCGGGGTGCCTCTTCCAGATCAAAGGGATTTGATCTCCTTAAATAGAAGTAATTTTCTTCATGACAGACTGGAAATTTTCCAATTATGGATGTTATCAAGCGTCGTGCAGTTGAGGGTGGCTTTTCTGAGCAAGCAACATGATTTGCTGCTTCTGCCAGAAGCGTGTCAACCACCCAAACATATAATTATAGAATCAACAAATTTGCAGAATGGTGTAAGGGGTAAAATACTGATTCCTTTTCTGCATCTGTTCAGCACATAGTGGATTTTATCTGTTACTTGTATGAAGTTGAAAAACTTGTACCCTCAACCATCACAGCCTATAAGTCTGCAGTAGCTTCTGTCGTTCCTAACCTGGCCAGTGCAGGAGAGAAGAATGACACTTTAAATGTAAGTTATTAAAAGAATGAGCAATTTGCAGTCTAGACAGCCTACTCCCACTCCTGCCTGGAACCTGTCCTTTGTTCTGCAGGTTTTCAGTCATGCTCTTTTCAAGCCTATTAGATCAATAGATATTAAATAGTGTTAACTCATATATCAGTTTTCTTGGTGCAGCAGCGGTGGCAAGAAGGCGCACGATTCATGCTCGATCTGGCGAACATGGACATTTCGCTGTCACGAGTGAAGGTTTATGACTGTTACCACATCTTTGTTTTCTAGCAAAGCATCAATTGTTAACGTATCCTGGTCAGCTGATCAATTTACCAAGTCTGACGAGACATGATCCAAGCTCTTCTGCTTGTTGTCCTGTCTGATGGCTGAAAAAGTATACAGAAAACACAGTGGAATGGAGGAATGATCCGATCTCTTTATGGCTTTCTCTCAAGGCTCTACATCTTTGCGCCTCAAAAGATACTGTTTCTCGTTGAATTGTCGATACGATTCAGATGGGTCATAAGATCGCAACGGGAAAACAAATTGATCGTGCATACGCCAATCAAGTTCAAGCACTTGCAGCATCAACTGCTCTTTATAAAGGAGTCGCCCTAGAGAAGGTGATGTCTGTCGTAAATTGGCATGCCAAGTCGTCATTTTCAGATTTTTATCTCCACAATATGTCTAGCGCACTTAACTCAGTTGCCATTGCAAATTTATCTAATGGTTGTAATTAGGTCAACTCTGACCACCACTTGCACAGTCATCGTCGAGACCATCAACCCGCATCAAGCACAGGTGACTTTCAAGACCAGCGTCCTAATGTGGATTGTCAAGCTTCCTGCATGAGGACTCTTCACACTTTCTGGAACTGCCCTAGCAGAGACGTAGGGTTGACATGAGTGCAGTTTGTGCTGACTCCCCCAGTCAATCCCTATGCAATTTTATCATGGACAAAAGAGGTGAGGTGGAGGAGCGCTGTCAAAGTTTTGATGCGCATCACAGGTAATAAAGCTTAGCAGAGCCCAAGTGGTTGCTGGGGTTCTCAGTCGCTTCATAGCCGTCACTTTCGGCTGGCTGATGAGAGCTGAATCTAATCCCACTTCTGCCCTCCAGAAATCATGGCTGTAAAAATCCAGACTATCATAATAGTACATCTGGTAAGTGTTATTTGAAGTAGAATCGGAAAAGCAATTTGCTTTTAGTTTCTACGAGAATTGTTAACACTGACCAGATGTACTATGGCCCCGCTCAGCCACCCCGGTGAGGGGAGGTGGAGCTGCTTTTGTCTATGCAAACTTAAGCTGAGATGATTGTACCCGGGAATTGACTTGGTACCTAGGGCTCTAGGTATATCATGGACGCAAGTAAAGCAGGTCCACGGAGAGTGTGACATTTTATTTAGATTTATTTTGAGCCAGGCTCGATAATAAGACATTATCATAATAGTACATCTGGTAAGTAGTAATAATTCTCGTAGAAACAAAAACAACATGCTTTTTGATACTGTATATGATCAGCCTTTGGAGACATAGCTTTCAAAATTTAACACAAGTCCTGCTGTACAGACATGCATCCTGGAATCTAATGATACAGCAGTGAAAGGGTTAATATAGTTGAATTTTCTGTGTGTATTTTGCCTTAAACAGATAGGCGGAAAGTCTTCGGAGGAAGAAGAGGCTGTTCCACTTACTCCCTCTGTTCCTCCATCTACAGGCGGTAGCGGCACATTTGCATCTGAGTTCTGCAGATTTATTGCGGTACTGCTATGTGAATGTCATAGTACTGCTTTAAATGTCTGCTTATTTAGATTTTGCACGATTACGTGATTAAATTTAACATAGCGAGGATTTTAAAATCATGAATTTATAAGATTAAAAACTAATTGATCGAATAATCGTGATTAATTTCTACCGCATAAACTATTTAAAATCCTACCTTTTAATTACTCTTTAGTGTGATCAATCATGAAAATTGACATTTTGCTGACCGAATATATTTGCATGCCAAGAAATTTTTTTTAAAAATATATCACTTGAATGAATGACTCCCTAGATTTGTCGAGCCAGGCATTCCAGTGATAGATTTTCAAAAATATTTTTCTCTGCCTGCCTTTGGACATTTCTAAACACCATTGCAGCTTTCGTCATTGATATACCTTTGTTGTTGTGCATGTAATTTATACCCAGGCTGATTATTCAAATAATCACGATTACTCCTAAGTAATCAATCACGTAATAATCGCACCAACCTATGCTTATGTTGCACATCTGCTTCGACTGTTGAGCGCAGTAATATTCTCGCATGCATGCATATTTATCGAAGGGATCAATTTCTAGCTATGCTCCACCCATTTCTAGGTAAGCTCCACCCATTTCTAGCTAGGCTCCTCCCATTTCTAGCTAGGCTCCTATTTCCAGCTAAGCTCCTATTTCCAGCTAAGCTCCTCACATTTCTAGCTAGGCTCCTCCCATTTCTAGCTCAGCTCCTCCCATTTCTAGTTAAGCTCCTCCCATTTCTAGCTAAGCTACCATTTTAGCTTAGTGTCTCCCATTTCTAGATAAGCTCCTCCAATTTCTAGCTATGCGCTTCCAATTTCTAGCTAAGCTCCTCCCATTTCTAGCTAAGCTCCACCCATTTCTAGCTAAGCTCCCATTTCTAGCTAAGCTCCTCCCATTTCTAGCTAAGCTTCCATTTCTAGCTAAGCTCCTCCCATTTCTTGCTAAGCTCCTTCCATTTCTAGCTATGCTCCTCCCATTTCTAGCTAAGCTCCCCCCATTTCTACCTAAGCTCCCATTTCTAGCTATGCTCCTCCCATTTCTAGCTATGCTCCCAGTTCTAGCTAATCTCCCATTTCTAGCTAATCTCCTCCCATTTCGAGCTAAGCTCCCATTTCTAGCTACGCTCCTCCCATTTCTAGCTAATCTCTCATTTCTAGCTAAGCTCCTCCCATGCTACGCTCCTCCCATTTCTAGCTAATCTCTCATTTCTAGCTAAGCTCCTCCCATTTCTAGCTAAGCTCCTCCCATTTCTAGCTATGCTCCCATTTCTAGCTAAGCTTCTCCATTTCTAGCTAAGCTCCTCCCATTCTAGCTAAGCTCTTCCATTTCTAGCTAAGCTCCCATTTCTAGCTAAGCTCCTCCCATTTCTGGCTAACTCCTCCCATTTCTGGCTACGCTCCTCCCATTTCTGGCTAAGCTCCTATTTCTAGCTAAGCTCCCATTTCTAGCTAAGCTCCTCCCATTTCTAGCTAAGCTCCACCCACTTTTTTAAACGTGTTGGAATTGATTTAAAACTTTGAAATCTGAATTTCCAGAAACAAAATTTCAAGGTTTCACTTGAAACACGTAAATTGTTGAATATTTTGAGACTAATGTGACAAACAACTCCCAGTTACATTAGTGTTCAAAATATTCAACAGAATGTTTATTAATTTATAAATTTATCGAATACATACAATTCGTACACTAGTGATGGACTTTTCAATTTTCACGACAACTATACATAACTATCATTGTGACATCAACTACAGGGCCATAACTGGTGACATAATTATTCCACACACATGCACGCACGCATGCACGCACGCACACACGCACACACACACACACACACACACATATACGGTGGTCATATAGCATTTGCTTCGTCCATCTGCCTGTTCATCCATTTGTCCGTCCAGTGAAATAACTCTAGCTCTACTGGAGCAACTGTCACCATGGGTTGAAGGTTGGTTTTGGGTGCCCAAAGAAGCTTATCAATTTTGGGGTCAAAAGGTCATGGTCATGGTGACCCTATTAATGACATTATATTGCGTTTCCAGATGATAACTCGAGTTCTATTGAAGGGATCTTTAGCAATCTTGGATGAGACATTGTTCTTGGGGTTCCGAAGAAGCCTATCAATTTTGGGGTCAAACGGTTTTCCTTGGAGTTCCGAAGGACACTATCCATTTTGAGGCAAAAGGTCATAGGTCAAGGTCACAGTGACCCAATTAATGACATTATATTACATTTCTGGATGATAACTTGAGTTCTGTTAAAGAGATCTTTACCAATATTTGGTAGCTGCTTGTCATTGCTCTTCCGAAGAATCCTATTGATTTTGGGGTCAAAGGTCAAGGTCACAGTGACCCAATTAACGATATATTGCATTTCCTGGTGATAACTTGAGTTCTATTGAATGAATCTTTGTCAGTCTTGGATGGGTTGTTGTCCTTAGCATTCTAAAGGGCCCTATTGATTTTGGGGTCGAAAGGTCATGGTCATGATGACCCAATTAATAACATTAAATTGTGTTTCCGGATGATAACTCCAGTTCTATTGAAGGGATCTTTACCAATCTTTGGTGGGACATTATTCTTGGCATTCCGAAAGACCATGGCCTAAAGGTGTGTCATGTATTAAAGTTGTGTGACCTACTTTTCACTGTTCATTGAACATCAGAGATTATACTTTGTCAGGTTTGTAGTTTCTTTTGTATACAGTAACCAAACCTGGTTTATGGATGCATTGTAATCTACTGGTTTGTCATTATCAAAAGTAGGTCAACCTGACCTATGGTTCACTGAGCATGATAGAAAATTCTGGACTTTAGTTTTATGAGTCTTTTGTATATGTTAACCAATCTTTGTGTATGGATGCATTCAGCTTCAAAATTAATGGACCTTTCCAAGTTTATCCATCTATCATATGACATCACAATCAACTACGTGACATGTAGGATGACATCATAATCATGGCGTCATGAAAGACTCGATGTAGTCCGTCATTAACCCTTAATAGTCAGACAAGTTGTAAGAATTGTGTGGTTTTGATATTTAATAAACATGCTGTTGTTGTATATTCAGCTTACCTGTATGGTTTTCTGGAAATTGATTGTCAGGGAGTTCAGGGATCGATCGATCGATCCCAACACAAGCGTGATGTGGGTGTTACTTAGCTAGAGATAGTGCAGGTGGGGTTTAGTGGAAGGTGAGGCTGTCCTTTGTGATGCAGGTGGTGTTTAGTGGAAGGCGGCACAATCCTTTGTGATGCAGGTGGGGTTTAGTGGAAGGCGAGGCTGTCCTTTGTGATGCAGGTGGTGTTTAGTGGAAGGCGAGGCTGTCCTTTGTGATGCAGGTGGAGTTCAGTGGAAGGCGGCGCGATCCTTTGTGATGCAGGTTGGGTTCAGTGGAAGGCAGGGCTATCATTTGTGATGCAGGTGGGGTTCAGTGGAAGGCGGGGCTATCCTTTGTGATGCAGGTGAGGTTCAGTGGAAGGCGGGGCTATCCTTTGTGATGCAGGTGAGGTTCAGTGGAAGGTAGGGCTAGCCTTTGTGATGCAGGTGGGGTTCAGTGGATGGTGGGGGCTATCCTTTGTGATGCAGGTGGGGTTCAGTGGAAGGTGGGGCTATCCTTTGTGATGCAGGTGGGTTCAGTGGAAGGTGGGGCTATCCTTTGTGATGCAGGTGGGGTTCAGTGGAAGGCGGTGCTATCCTTTGTGATGCAAGTTGGGTTCAGTGGAAGGTGGGGCTATCCTTTGTGATGCAGGTGGGGTTCAGGGGAAGGCAGCGCGATCCTT
This sequence comes from Chaetoderma sp. LZ-2023a, assembly GCA_034401795.1. NCBI lineage: Eukaryota > Metazoa > Mollusca > Caudofoveata > Chaetodermatida > Chaetodermatidae > Chaetoderma > Chaetoderma sp. LZ-2023a. The sequence continues at coordinate 251,394,452 of CM067369.1, forward strand.
TGTGATGCAAGTTGGGTTCAGTGGAAGGCAGGGCTATTATTTGTGATGCAGGACGGGTTCAGTGGAATGCAGGGCTATCCTTTGTGATGCAGGACAGGTTCAGTGGAAGGCAGGGCTATCATTTGTGATGCAGGTGGTGTTCAGTCGAAGGCAGGGCTATCATTTGTGATGCAGGTGGGTTTCAGTCGAAGGCGGGGGCTATCATTTGTGATGCAGGTGGTGTTCAGTCGAAGGAGGGGCTATCATTTGTGATGCATGTGGGGTTCAGTCGAAGGTGGGGGGCCTATCATTTGTGATGCAGGTGGAGTTTAGTGGAAGGCGGCGCGATCCTTTGTGATGCGGGTGGGGTTTAGTGGAAGGCGGGGCTATCCTTTGTGATGCAGGTGAGGTTCAGTGGAAGGCGGGGCTATCATTTGTGATGCATGTGGGGTTCAGTCGAAGGTGGGGGGCCTATCATTTGTGATGCAGGTGGAGTTTAGTGGAAGGCGGCGCGATCCTTTGTGATGCGGGTGGGGTTTAGTGGAAGGCGGGGCTGTCCTTTGTGATGCAGGTGGTGTTTAGTGGAAGGCGAGGCTGTCCTTTGTGATGCATGTGGGGTTCAGTCGAAGGCGGCGCGGTCCTTTGTGATGCAGGTTGGGTTCAGTGGAAGGCAGGGCTATCATTTGTGATGCAGGTGGGGTTCAGTGGAAGGCGGGGCTATCCTTTGTGATGCAGGTGAGGTTCAGTGGAAGGCGGGGCTATCCTTTGTGATGCAGGTGGGGTTCAGTGGAAGGTGTGCTACCCTTTGTGATGCAGGTGGTGTTCAGTCGAAGGTGGGGCTATCATTTGTGATGCAGGTGAGGTTCAGTCGAAGGCAGGGGGGGGGGGGAGCTATCATTTGTGATGTATGTGGGGTTCAGTCGAAGGCGGGGGCTATCATTTGTGATGCAGGTGGTGTTCAGTCGAAGGAGGGGGCTATCATTTGTGATGCATGTGGGGTTCAGTGGAAGGCGGGGCTATCCTTTGTGATGCAGGTGAGGTTCAGTGGAAGGCGGGGCTATCCTTTGTGATGCAGGTGGGGTTTAGTGGAAGGTGAGGCTGTCCTTTGTGATGCAGGTGGTGTTTAGTGGAAGGCGAGGCTGTCCTTTGTGATGCAGGTGGGGTTCAGTGGAAGGCAGCACGGTCCTTTGTGATGCAGGTGGGGTTCAGTGGAAGGCAGGGCTATCATTTGTGATGCAGGTGGGGTTCAGTGGAAGGTGGGGCTATCCTTTGTGATGCAGGTGAGGTTCAGTGGAAGGCGGGGCTATCCTTTGTGATGCAGGTGGGGTTCAGTGGAAGGTGGGGCTATCCTTTGTGATGCAGGTGGGGTTCAGTGGAAGGTGGGGGCCATCCTTTGTGATGCAGGTGGCGTTCAGTGGAAGGTGGGGCTATCCTTTGTGATACAGGTGGGGTTCAGTGGAAGGTGGGGGCCATCCTTTGTGATGCAGGTGGGGTTCAGTGGAAGGCAGCGCGATCCTTTGTGATGCAAGTTGGGTTCAGTGGAAGGCAGGGCTATCATTTGTGATGCAGGACGGGTTCAGTGGAAGGCAGGGCTATCCTTTGTGATGCAGGACGGGTTCAGTGGAAGGCAGGGCTATCATTTGTGATGCAGGTGGTGTTCAGTCGAAGGCAGGGCTATCATGTGTGATGCAGGTGGGGTTCTGTCGAAGGCGAGGGGGGTGGGGCTATCATTTGTGATGCAGGTGGGGTTCAGTGGCAGGCGGGGCTACCCGTTATGATGCACTGCATCATTAAAACTGTAGTAACGTTTTGTAAACATGTTATATTATTTCTGAACTGTTCTGTATATGGTCATTATGAATTTCATAAGCTGTATGTATTTTCAGATAGAATATCAAGCACAAATCAGATTAATACAATTTTAAAATGTCACTGAAGTGAAAAATCACTAGAGCCATGGATGTATTATCTGCTAATTATTTACCCATGCTAAAGAGAAATGCTTATGTTTTAGCTATCATCTGTGTATATGTTGGTGCATCCGTCCATGTGTCTGTGCATGTTTCACCTACATACAAAATACACCGCATGCATGTACACGCATGCACGCAGACAAGATATGCACTTATGCACACATCATAATGAAAATGATTTTCAATTTATTCCTATACATTTCATTTCTTTGGACTTATTTTATTTCCGGGTGATTTGTCTCCTTTTAACCCACAAGTTAGAAGAACGTTACAGTTTTTCAATAGACATTTGATTTCCATAACAGCTTATAATACTTAAGAAATCCCTATTTCACGACACCCCCACATATGATGTGCGGAAAAAACCGCCCATAATGGTCTACATGCTGGACAGAGTCATACTCTTGACCATTTAACGGTTAAAGATAATTGTGACAACCAGAATGTTCCTCTCTTGTTATAGCACATAGCTCACTAGGAGACACAGAGGTAATGATCTGACCTGTAAAACTAGTGAACATGGTTCACATCTCAGTGCATACACTTACTACTTGATATCCCTCCACCCAGGAATATAAATGTGTATGTGTTTCACTCTTTGATCATCAAGTGTGCCAAACTTGGCCTCTGCAATAGCCATCAGGAAAGTTCATTTGTACACCAAAGGAGACTATTTTTGAAATTGTATCACTGATATGACTGGCTTGATAACCTAGCCCTGTCATACCAGTGGTAAATTTTCAAAATCAGTTCTCTTGGCCTGCAAATGGACATTCGATGAGTAACTATTTAGAGATTCTTGACCAAATATGGCCAGTAAAGAGTCAAACATGTGTTTGTGATAGACAGTTTATACAGAGATTCGTGGCACTACAGTATTTAGCATCGACGGGTGATCGAATCCACAACTGATGACAGCGCCTAGCATCATAGCCCACAGATGTGCCATCAGACCCACACTTCATGACAAAAATCCTACTGGGCAGCTGGGCTTTCACAGGTGTCAGTGTCTCAGACACAGTGAAGTTCTGTGACACATTAGTCAGTTACAATTCACCTTTACAGAGTATCCATCGATGATCTGATGTCATACGCCATCATACTGAGATAAGCTGCGTGTAGGATGACGTCATAATCATAAATGATTCTATATGGCCCATCTTTATCTCTTAATAGTCCGACACGTTGTACGAATTGTATGTCTCTACTATTTAATAAACATTCTGTTGAATATTTTGAAACTAATTTGACTACGCAGTCAATTAGTTTCAAAATATTCAACAGCTTACCTGTATAGTTTTCTGGAAACATAGTCAGGAAGTTCAGGGATCGATCAATCCCAACACAAGCGATGTGTGGGTGGAGCTTAAATAGAGATGGGCGGGGCATATGATAGCTAAAGCTGGAACGTTCCATTAGGGTCTATCAGCACAGAATTGCACTGCATCAAAAAGCCACACTTATGAAAACCTGACCGGCAAAGTAGGATTTTATCCTGCAGTGTTGGCAACATCTGTGCGTGGGTTATGATGCTAGGGGCTGTCACTGTTTTTAGGTTTTATCACACATCAATGTGATAGACAGCTTAGCTATTTACTGTCACAGCACTAGAGATAATCTCTGGCACATCAGGGCTTTAGATTTACCTCATTTGGGTACACCATGTATCTGGTCCGGGATCCATCAATGTTCTTAGAAACTAGAGAATTGTGAAATCTGAGAGATTGATTTTGAGCCATTTTAGTTTTAATAGCACTATAAGACATTTGAATGGCCATAAAATGCCACAGCATCCATCTCTGAGTATTTAATTGACTGTAAATCAGTTAATTAATGTTCATAGCAGCATCTTAATTTGGCCTCAGTAATATGGGCAGATTTCATTTGGACATGACTTGTGAAGTCATAGCTAAGGGGTGATCTAAAGCCCAGCACATATTTAAGGTATGCCACAACTACACTCACTAACTAATGATGTTTACCTGTTTAATGAACACAGGTAAAACAGGAGAAAGTGCCGAATGAAGGGAAACCACCTCGTGCTGAGCGATCAATGTCCAAGTTCTCGCGCAGTGATAATATGAGTTGGTTGAGTGAAGACTCCCTCTCACCTCATGAGTCACCTCTTCATATGACCAGCTCTGGTAAAAATATTTTCATTTGTATTATAACTGTTTATCTGATAAAAAATTTCAAGAAAATTTAAATTTTCTCAGAAATTTGCAGACCATTTACTGACCAAGAAATTATTTTTCAAGAATTACTACTAGAATAACTGGCTGTTCTCATGCTGTTCTCTTGCTGTTCTCTTGCTGTTCTCTTGGACAACTGCAAAAGTCATTGTGGCCGGCTAAACCGTTAACCCTTTTACCAATAAATTCCCATAATCTCAATCTCAGCGCAAACAAACAGGAAATCTGTTGAACATTTTGAAATTAATATTCATGACTGGAACCCACCGTAAGCAGCAATGGCTTCCAGTCATATTAATTTCAAAATATTCAATATGCTATAAATCATAAAGAATTGAATTTTCAGATATTTGTCATTTAAAGGGTTAGCGGGGTGCTTCTCTCAATAGAGGCATCCTTTCTAGCTATGCCCCGCCCGTTTCTAGATAAACTCCACCCACCTTTTTACACATGTAAGAACCGATATGAAATTGTAAAAAAACCCATATTTCCAGAAGCTAAATTTCAAGGTAACTATTCAGGTAAGCTCCCAGTGAAATTAATTTCAAAATATTCAACAGAATTGTTATTAACCCTTTAACATGTATATCAGCCAAAGACGGCTTCTGCAGTGTTCTTGAGAAATGTCCATAACCGAGCCAGTCATTCCAGTGGTAAATTTTCAAAAATAGTCTTCTTGGTCTGCAAATGGACATTTTATATGAGAAAAATTAAATTTTTAAAAACAAATTCGAGAGTTTAAAGAGTTAAACTGTAGTTTATCAAGGACATACAGTTCATACACTTTCGTGACAGACTTCTATTTTTGTGATGAAGCTACATTGTTTTAATTGTGACATCAGCTAACATGTGATATATTTGGTTATTAAATTACAGCACAGAACTAGAACACATTTACTGAAGTAACTGTAAATCTGCGATGACTGGGCATTAAGGAGTATTATAAGCCCTCTTCTCACATGATCATTGAACATGTCTGATGATGATCTGATAAAAAGTGTTGTCGCAGTTCAAAGATCCATAGTTGAAATTCCCATAGTTTTACGCAGGATATGGAAAAGTTGATTTCTTGAAAAACGATAGCCTTGACCATAAAGTATAAAATAATGTGTCCTGATTTGCTGTTGTGAGATTTTTACCAAAATCAAGGAAAGGGCCATTAAATGTCAAATAGAGGAGAAATTAATGAATTAAAGGTAAAGGGAGGCAATTTATGTAAAAAACTGACTAATTTTTGTTTTTGGCATGAATTACCTCCCTTTACCTGTTGAAGTTGATTGAGTCAATTCAATATGACGAATTTCGATTCTCTCGGACTAAATGGGCCAAAGAAATTCATTAATTACTCGGTTATTTGAAACTTCAAGTCTTTTTCCTTGATTTTCATGAAAACTTTACTATAGGTATATCACACATGGCAGATCAAGCGGTGATGGTTTGAAAGTGGCCCGTCCAATATCAAGGTCAATCAGGGGTCAAAGGGACCAATTTTAGGTTTTGGCATGACTTACCTCCCTTTACCTGTTGATGTTGATCGAGGCAATTAAATCTGGTGAATTTCAATTGTCTCTGACTACCTAGGCCAAACAAAATTCATTAATTTCTCTATTTGACATTTGATTGTCTTTTTCTTGATTTTGGATCGGATGTGTGACTACAGATTCTGGAAGGATGTTAAGTTTCAACATGATCTACAGAAACCTTAAAGGGAGTTGCTATCAGAATATCACTCTCATACATTTCCTATGGGACATTTTTGGCATGAATAAGCGTATTCCTTGGAAAGTATTCACTGGATTCAAAAGAAAAATAAAAGCATCCCAAGTTTGGAGGCTAGAAATCTCAAATAGTACTCAACGGACCAGGAAAATATGTAGGTGTCAGATGCGGGGTAACAGATGCTAGAAGTCTGTTAAGTTTCTCCATGGTCTGCAAGAAACTCTAGGCCTAGTTGCTGTCCGAACAGCACTCCCGTACATTTCCAATTGGACTTTTTGGACAATAAAATGTGGAACTCTCGGGAACCATACACCAGATCCAATTTCTGTAGATGATCTATTCATGCCTTGTGCATACTAGAAATGTACCAAGTTTAGATGTGATATTTCTAAAGCTGGGTCATTTATCATCAAATCAATTTCCAATACATTCCCTATTGACATATTTGTCTATGATACAAAAATCTCAATATCTCATGAACCATTCGTGATATCGGAGTTCTGTAAATGGTGTCTGAGAGGCAATTCCGCCCCGGGATCAGGCGATCTAAATGCTGAAACAATCAGACCATGATTCCGTTATCTATCAGCAAATCATGGAAATATTGTTTAGTGTGCAAATTTGCAATAATAGAAATGTTAATATGTCCACTAGCGATTTTATTTTAGTAAGCAATAGTAGGCTCTGGTATCTAGGGATGTGAAAAACATTAACCCTCTGACAGGGACAGAAGTAAGAATTCTCATGATGTCAAATAATTGTTTTTAATGCAGCATTTTCTCAAAAACTGGTCACTGAACCGGGAAAAAAAATTTTGGTCAACTTGCGGGTCAACAGATCCTAGAAATATATTAGGTTTTAAGATGATCTGGAAAAAATCCTAGGAGCAGTCGCTGACCGAATATTGCTCCCATACATTCCCTATGGGACATGTTGGGAACGAAAATGCAGCTTTCTGAAAGGTTAACATGTTCGCCAGTGATTTTATTTTATTAATCAATAGTAGTATAATGTATCTATGTATATGCCAAATACCAAGCATCTGACCAACCTAGAAATATGAGTTATCGTGATTCCAAAAAATTGGGCTTATGCCAGATTTTCTCAAAAACGGGTCACCGGACCCAAACGATATTTGGGTCAACATGCGGGTCAAGACATGCTAGAGGTTTTTCCAGTTTCAAGATGATAGAGTCAAAACTCTAGGAGCAGTCAGTATCCGAATATTTGCTCTCATGCATTTCCTATGGGTACATGGTGGGCACGGAAATGCAGAGTTCTGAATGGTTAACATGTTCCCTAATGATTTTATTTCACTAATTAAGAGTAGTATAACACATCTACGTATATGTAAAATTTCAACCATATGACCGCCCTAGAAATATGAAGTATCCTGATTCAAAAAAATTTGGCTTATGCTGGGTTTTCTCCAAATTTGGTCACCGTGCCCAAAAAATATTCTGCATGCAGATGCAGATCAATACATGCTAGAAGTCTGAAGTTTCAAGATGATTGAGGAAAAACTCTAGGAGTAGTCGTCGTCCGAATATTGCTCCCATACATTTCCTATGGGACCGTTTGCCCGCGGAAATGCGGATATCTCGGAAACCCGACACCCGATCGAGAAGAAAAGTAATAGCAAACTAGGGGTAGTACAAGTTGACCAAGTTTAAAGTTGATCAGATCAAAACTGTAGGAGGAGATAGTTTGCGAAAATCCTTGAGAATAATTATAATAATAAGAATAAAGATCCTGAGAAAAAACAATAATCTGCGATAGATCGCAGATTAAATAACCAAAACAAAATCAGAAACACATTAGTAAGAAATGTGCCATTGAATATTTTGATCATAATTCGATTGGAAGACATTGCTGCCTCAGGCAGCGATGTCTTCCAATCTAATTATGTTCCAAATATTCAACAATATGTTTTATTTTGTTCTGGAGACATGTTTAACTTATTTCTGAGTTGTACTGTACATCAGATACTTGAGTGACAGATAGGATCCATATATTATGTAATGCCTCTCACATAATCTATTTTCTTCTTAAACTGTAAATTCCTTATTTATTAGATGCACGTTTGAGATCCAAGGTCAACTTACCGTCATCGCAGTTAACCTTGGCTCTCAAAGGAAGAATTTCCATTCTTAGAAGAACAAAGATTATGTTAGAGAAACGCTATCTCATTCCTTTCATGTGTGTTCTATGGACAGATTGTTTATTAAATAATAAAGACATACAGTTCATGCACTTGCCAGCCTATTGAATGTACATGACAGACTGAGATACGTCATCCACTAAGCATTTTGTTTGTGACGTAATTGATTATGAGGTCATATACTTGAGTGACAGATAGGATCTATCCAGTGGGATACTACGTCGTTATTACACTGCCAATATGTATATCTAACTTTTCTTATAGCAGTTGCTGACTGTGTACATCGTATCTCACCATAACGTTATTGCTTTTTCAGTTCCCGTTCTTTCTGTCACTGATAGCCAGGAAAAAGATAGGCTGACCACTTCTCATTCACTGCCTCTAGTCCTGTCATCTGCAGAACCAGAGAGGGCCGAGAGATCAATCCCACCCCTTCATTTAACGATAACTCATGACAGGTCAGACAGGGGAGACTACCGCTCCAGCACACATGATAAACTAGATGACGGCGCGAGATCGTACCATCATAAAAAGAAGAAGAAGAAAGAAAAACATCGACATAAGCACAAGCATAAACATAAGCATGAACGGCATGATAAGGGAGAACGATCGTCGAGCAAAAGTGAACATCGTTCATCTGAAATGTCGTCACACAAAGGGGAGAGAACTGATAAGTATAGTGACTCTCATCATAGTTCAGGAGCGAGTAATTTGTCTCCGGCTGTTGTAGTACGATCACGGCCCCCGAGCTCGCCAGAGTTTGAGGTGATGTGAATAACGTGTACACTTGTGAATAAATACTAACATGTACATGTATAATAAATCATTTTCTATAAAATTAAGATATTTCGTTTTATTAAAAGTTATAATGATTATACTGACAACCCCACCTCACTGCCATATACACTCATAGCCTTCGGTATAAAATAATACTCTGCTTATGTGTTCACCTTGTTCATCAGCAGTCTGTCAATAACCTTCTTTACAATATTACCACTCCTCATTAGCAGCTGGCTGAACTTAGTCCAATCTGACTGGAAGAACACTGTAATGATAGGCTTCAAATCAGTTATACAGAAATATGATTGGTGAATTGTTGTTGATGAAAATTAGAATTTTCGCTAAAATAATGATTTGTTCGTTTACTCTGTATGTCTGTTTGTCTGTCGGTCGGTCTGTTGGTTGGCGTGCAATCTTAGTTAAATTTGGGGTTTATATCTCAGGATTGGCTCACCATATTTAGATTACACATGAACACATGCTTGCCCATATCAAGCAGGACTGTGGTTGTATTTGAAGTAATTTAAATACATTTTTCAGGTATTTGAAAGTGTTTGTATTTGAAAAGCATTTAAGGCAAAAGTATTTGTATTTACTAAATACATTGTTCATGTATTTGCGTATTTTCAAATACTTCAAAATACTTCTCTGTGTATTTCTAATAAATTCTGACATTCAATAAGAAGCAACAACCTCCGGTGAAATCATTGTCAAAATAATCAACAGTATGGTTGTCCTGAAATGTAGTTGCTAGGGCTTCAGTGTTAAAAATATGACCCAATAGTAGTATGATATTGTTATTATAAATACACAGACTACATCTCATTAAGAATAGAGCTAATTAATCTATAAATAGTTACAAATTGCCTTGAAATTATTTTTTTTAAATTCCTTTTCATACACACACGTCATCCTCAATTTTAATCAACCTGCTTTTAAAGAAGACGGAAATGAAATCTTTAGAATATTTTGAAAATAATTTAGCTGAATGTGTTGTCTTAGGCAGCAACAACTTTCAGTCAAATGTTTTTAAAGATATTCACATGATTTTCTCCTGTTTTATGTAACACACATTATCAATGCATATATAGAATGAAATGAACTTTGCTTCCAGTCTGGCCTTTGCTCGCCGTTAAATCCCAATTCATTACCAGTGTATAGTACTGTACTGCTCTCTAACTACATCATACTGCTTGAGTCTTACATAGCTGGTTTAATTCTCAAATTATTAACAATAATAGAATGGGCAATTATCTGCTTTCAAAGCAAGCTAGGATGAGCTGGTCAAGTTACAATACCACCTCCATTATACTAGCTTGCAGGACTCATACCAGTCTTAATCCCTTTCACCATGACTTTTAAATTCAACTCCTTCATTTAGATTGTGTGGGTGGGCTTAATTAACCTTTCTTGCACCTATGTCAAATGAAAATAAAAGCTCAGAATATTTTTTGGTACAATTTGAATACAATCTTTTCAAAGAAACCGACTTTAAGTCTGATAGTTTTATCACATCTAAATAAATAAAAATGAATAAATAAATCCTGCTCCATGTACCTCATTTATACCGAAATTTAAAATAACCTTGTTTCAAACTTAAGGTAAGAAATATCCCAGTGTGATTCTTGCCTGTCATTACAGCACTTCTGTCAGAATAACAATTGCTCGGTAAATGTTTGGTACTATTTGTTAAACATTTAGTGGTTACTATTATCAAGGTGATGGAAAACAAATAAATTGCGGTCAACGGTCAAGGCCACTGTGACCTTGGTATAAAACCCTTTTTTCAGTTAAGTTTTTGGACAACAAATTGTCTTATATCTCAGGATTAGTCCACCCTACTTGAACTAAACTTGGTCACATGTTACCTAGATATAATTAAGTGGCTGAAGCACAATGATATTGAGTTCAAACATCAAGGTCATTGTAATATTTGTGGAAGATGCAGATTTGGATAACTAGGCTCTTCTGTTTGGCTCATCTTACTTTATAAGCTCACCTGGTCAGAATTGCTGAGTGAGTTTATACCATGGTGACCATTTGTTGTCCATCTATCATCCATTAACTTTTTAAAGTGACCTCAAGAACCACCAGGCTAATCTCAATTATATTTGGCCAGAGGCATCCTTAAGGCATAAGGATCCAGGTTTGTTTAATCGAAGCCAATCGGCCAATTTGGTCAGTGGCCATCTTTTATCTTGGCCGATTTTTAGAAACGTCTTTAAAAAATATTTTCTGAAACCATTTGGGAGGATCGATTCCAAACTCATGAAACATCATCTAAGGCACCTCCTGGTTTGTTCAAGGGAACCTGATTGGCCAACTGCTTCGACGTCTATCTTGAATGATCTAGTTTTCGCAAAAACGACTTCTCCAGAACTATTGAACAGATCGGGCTGGAATTTGGCTCACTCTCATATTGAAGTCAAAGTACAAGGTCATTGGTAGCCTTGGTATAAAACTTTACGGGTAAGCTCTTGGTTTAGCTCAATATATCGATTTGTATCTCAGGATTGGTTCACCTTATTTAGTCCCTGCATCGCTATCAAGTGGATAAAACACAATGATACTGAGGTCATGATATCAGAGGTCAAGGTCACTGTGACTATATATATTTTGTATGATTACTATAAGTTTTTGGTTTAGCTCAACATATCATCTTATATCTCAGGATTGGTTTACCCTATTGGGACTAAACTTGGAGACATAGCTACCTATATTAACAGGATGCAGGACAGTGCTATTGAGGTCATGAGGCCAAAGCTCAAGACCATTCAGATCTTGGTATGAAATTTTTTTTGGGGGTGGGGTGGGGTGGGGGAAAGGGATTACGCTTTTGATTTAGTTCAATATGTTGTCTTATATCTCAGGATTGGTTCACGCTACTTGAACTATTTTGAACTACTTAAACTTTAAATTTGGTTACATGTTTACCTATATCACGTGGATGAAACACAATGATATTGAGGTCAAAGGTCAAGGTCATTGTAACATTTGCATAGTTTGATTCCACTGCTTAGCTCATCTTACCATTTCAGAAGTGGCCAAATTATTGGACTAAGCATGGTCATACAATAAGTGCAGCACAAAGACATTCAGACTTTTACGGTCAAGATCCATGTCAGTGTAGCACTGTTTATAACCGACATCCACTGAAATCATTCATTACAAACGGAGCGAAAACCTTTGTTATAGCGAATTTAGAAAATGCTGACTACTTTGATAAGCCGTAAATAAATCATATCAAATCAGGAGGTCAATAGAGTGCATGAAAATATTGAGCTCGTTTGATTGGCCTTAGGTTGGTACAACACTGGTGTTGTCATGTTGCCATGATATGATTATGACGTTTTTGTGAAAATTTGTTTGCACTAGTTCTGCAACACTCTGACATCACATTGATTCAATTATGATGCCATATTCATGTCATGCCAACGACCCTGATAATGCAGGTTATGAGCCGTTACTGTACCAATATCGGGCGGCCCAGAACCTGCATTATCATGATTGTTAGTAAACTCTGCTGAGCTCATTGTGTGTCTATGGGCTTTTTAAGTGATGACGTATTTCTGGGTTTAGTTCAATTGTTTAATACACAAAACAATGTTTTTGTTTAACAACACATGATGACGTCATAAACATGTACTTATGTAATAAAGCAAAATGCACACTTCCGGGATGCGAATCATGCGCAGTAACGTCATACTTAACAAGCCCATGCATGCGATTCAAAAGTACATCCATGCTCATCCAAAAATAGACAGCAATTAAAGTTAAAATAGACGGTAATTAAAGTTTACATTAATCCCACCGGACAAAATGCCACAGGACATAATCCCACTGGGCAATATCCCACCGGACATAATCCCACCCGGACATAATCCCACCGGTCATAATCCCACCAGACAAAATCCCACCAGACAAAATCCCATCCGGACAACATCTCAACCGTACATAATATCAATTTGTAAAATTGCAAATCATTGAATTTAATGACAGGTCATACTACATAGTGTAGACTGGAATGCACTTTCCGTAGGAATTGGATGTCCAGTGAGATACTGGTTGATTTCACTTCATAAGGGTATGAAATGAAGAAAGATTTTAGGTAGCAATTTTTTCGGCACAAAAAAAAAATCAAAAATGGCAGCCGTCGCTCATGTATACTATAAAGAATGCCATATTTCTGGAATCACCTGACCAATTTCAGTGATGTTAGAGTCCGTTTTATGGTTTTCAAATATGCCTGATCATTTGGAACTGGTTTCAGGTCAACAGGAGGTCAAGGTCATGACACAATGTCAAAGTCAACTTAATTTTTGGCCTTGGTGCAAAAATATATGGCTGTCTCTGGAGTTAATTGATCAATTTGTATGATGTTAGCCTCTATTGTTGGGTTTTCAAACAAGCCCGATCATTTGGAATAGGTTTTTATCTCGATAAGGTGTCCAGGTCACAGAGCAAGGTTAAGGTCACAGCAAATGTTGGACTCTCGGTGCAGAAATATGAATACCTCTCGAGTTAATTGACTCTATTGTAGGGTTTTCAGACATGCCTTATTATTTGCAATATGTTTCAGGTCGATAGGAAGTCAAGGTCATGCAACAAGGTCACGGTCATAATAACAATAATCTCTGTTAATAATTATCTGAAACAGTTTCCAAATAGTCAGGCATGTCTGAAAGCCTACAATAAAGTCTAACATTGATATCGGAACAGGCATGTCATCAATCGCCATATTATTATCTCTCACTTTCCTGAAGTCCAGTCAAGTCAAATCGAAGTACTTGTGCTCAAAACGATCGAGATTATATATAGAAATCAAACATGTCTGTGTGTCGTGTGTAAAAGTGACTCTAAACACCTTGTTGCTAATCCCGATATTAAACAGATATGTATTATATTATACTATGCAAAATGCTTAGCAGACTTAGGGGAAGTTAATTTCAGACCCCTATCGGATTAATCTTTCTAGATTATCCTGGCTTGAACTAGAAAAAATTAGATATCATTCAGTCGTAAATTTTTTTAAACAAGCCGGTTCTGGAGAGAGCCATAAAAGGAAGAGCCCGCTCTGGCTAACATTCACCAGGACTGTCAGCCAAGAGAGGCCGCCCAGTCAAAACATGCATGACAGAACGTCTACAGCGGCATACAGGTGTTGTTCCTAAAGAAATCATATGTTATATGCATATTTGCCCCAACTTATCACGAGGAAGAACTCCACAAGGTTGCATCTGACAATCATGGGCAAACACTGTTGGACATCAAGGCTAACACCATGGACGATCATATCAGGGCATCGCTGTCCAGTTTACATCTACCTGGTGATGCCCATGCCCAGGAAAAGTGTTACCATAGTAACTGTCTACAGGATGCTCGTAGGACGTGTTGTAGTGACAGTCGTGCTGACAATACACATGATAATATGATGAGGGCATTGTTCAGATTGCTATTGTAGCTCGCCGGGTGGTGTCGGGCCGTTCCGGTGTATCATGTCGACTCGCCGCAAGTGCACGACAAGTGATGACGCTGGTTAGCATCCGGTCTCGGAGTGATGGACCTTGTACGAGACTGCCCTGCGGGTAACAAAAACCGGCTCCTAAGGCCGGTGGAACTCAATCGTTCCGGTGGGGCCGTGCGACCATCGTCGCGAACATTAAACACAACTGTCTCATCCCAAGAATTTGTGTCACCAGTATGCCTGTCCATAGCAATTTCGTGATCTATGGACTTACAAGATTTGATTTGGTGACCTAAAAATATAAGTCTATGCAATGATTTTACCTAAACAATTATAAATATGCTAGATAAAACTATAATAAGAGCATACGAAAATATGAGACATAAAGACAGGTAGATGAACTTTTAAACATGGGTCTCCCGGAGGTACCACACAGACTCGTAGGTCCGCAGAGGTATCCCCGCAAGGGAGGCTCCCGTACACGAGACTTAACTACTTAACTTAATGTAAGTTATTATACCTCTAAGCTGAAAGGAAGAAGGTTATCTCGGACGAAAAGTTAGGTGCCTCACGCGGGCACTACTCCTAGTGCTAGTTTAGGTGAGGAGTATTATCCTCGCATGGACCGTCATCGCTGAATCCTTGCAAGAGGCAAGTGCCTCGTGCGGGCCTCCGTCTCGGAAAGGTGTCGCCACTTCTTAAAGCGGGAGAAGAGTAGTAGGCAAAAATATGCCCGCTCTAATATTTCAACCAAAAATGCTTGGGAAAGAAAAGACCATACCTAGTGAGATTATGACTATAGGGTTGCGTGCTGTTTTACGTGAAGACGGGGTGAGCGATTCCTGATGGATTCTCCCGTCACCGTCTTATGTAATTCTTAGAATGCTGAATTAGTAGTTGCCGCCTTATTTATGCGGGCCTTCTGCTTAGCTTAATTAGCGTTTAGTTGTTTTCAAAACAAGAACTATTTTTGGCCGCAAATGGCTGATATCTACCTAGCTATTAGACACAGGTGTCGCTGAGAACAGATGCCCTAAGACATCAATACTGAAGACAGAGCTCATACATGTTACGTAGTAAGATTTCCGAACTGGATAAGAATCTGGACATCCCGCTCCGTAACCACAAAACGTTACAAGACATAGGTTACTTTTCACGAAAGCATTATTAGACCATTGTCCTATCGTTATGGTGGGGGTGAGAGATGAATACCCACCGTAAATGTCCCTCCCGTAAGGGTGTGGCAGATCTTAAATATCATGCCCAGACATTCTGATGGAATTCGGTGGGGATATGCATCTCGCCCGTCACCGGGTCCTATGGAACTAACCGTTTGACCTGGCGTTAGGTTTATATACAAGTTGCCATGTTTTGCACTCCAGTGCGGGAGGTTTGTTCAGTAAATGAAATAATAATTAATATGTTTTCGCATTGCTTTCCTACATTGGCTAAAGTGCTAACTACTAAGTATCCAAAGATACACGGGGGATGTATGTGATACCGCACCCTGGCCATCACCGCTCGGAATCCCCAACAGTTTCTCGGAGTCGGATCAGCCCATGGTGTGGATGGGGACATCCAAACAATTAAGAAGCCACAAGGCTGAGTGGAGCATGAAGAGAGAGAAAATCTTGGAGTTATGAGTCTTACCGGAGTGCGGGGCTAGATTATTGCACTGCCGGAAGAGAAGAGTACATTACTGAGTTGGTAATGAAGAAAGTGTCTAATCATTTTGAACCTATCCTATCGAGCTGAATAGAAAAGCTTTAGTCGGTAGCGTGCCAGGCTAAACAGAGTTATAGCACGGACAGCGACCTCAGTGAAAAATTGTTGGTGGCGGGAGAAAGTGCCGTATATATAAGTGTTGCTGTATAGTGTTTCCTACGTGCACTGCAGTCCTATATTTTCTATAAATAAGCAAAACATATGAACGGATGGCCACTGGCCATATATATACATAATCTAACCAGAACAATCAATACGGTATCAAATGATCAAAGTTATATATATATTAGTACAAGGTTAACGAACCTACTATAGTGCGGTTAGCAACACATTGCGGAAAATGAGAATAACTATAAACAAATACAGAAATTATAACTAGCGGTCCTAAGACCGTTACGGTTCCTTTTAGTCATCGGGACCGTTCTTACGGATACAATATAATTAACGAAATACATATAGAGAAATAATTAAACTGTGAAGTATAGTTACTTGAATACTCGGTAGTCATTCTTAAGGTAGGCTACCATGTTACTGAAATTGATACGTCATTCCGTAGTCGACATGCGATGATGCGTTTGCAGGAAGCTGGAAAGTTCCCGCAGGTTGGGTCCCGCAAGCTGTTTTCCACAAACAAGATTTCCGCAAGAACACTCATGGCAGAACTACATCGCTCAGCACTGTAAACCTAATAGGATGTCTAACGAGCAGTCAGTAAAAGATACGATAGTACTACTGTGGTGAAGAAAGTTCCCATACACCGATGGCACGGATGGAAGGTGTAAACAACCCGATCACAAGCAGGGGTTGTCAGATGCGAATGAAGATACAAAACAAAGCTTCACGGTGCTGGGTACGTACCGGGCAGAGTTTACTTGCTGCAGTCGAAAGTCAGAAGAACCTACACGATATTAGTGCGGGACGGTTGAAATACCACTTTTCGGCGTGGCCGGCAGATCCGGCGAGTCATCCATCAAAGAACATCCTGCCTCTACAGCTGTAGAATTACATATTCACGCCGTAAAGGCCTCACCGCAAATTCGTGTTCTGAAGTAGATATTGATATTCGTGAACAATAATCAGAAAGTTCCAAATTACTCCCGTAAGTATGGAGTTACAAAATTGTTTTAGTGTGGTGGTTTGGGCAACTGCCAGCTACTGGAGAAAAACCCGACACATAGCGAAGTAATACGCATGTTGTTTGTCGCGCTGATAGTAGCTGGTACAGATCCAACCTGTTCGGCCCCTGGTCGAGGATTCTCTCGATTTCTGGATCGTGTCTCCTTTTATACTCCTCGTGACATCACAGGCGCATGCTCCAACCAATCATTGTTCTAGCAACAGCCAATCAGCGCGTACCTAATAATAGCGCAGACGAATGTTCTAGAACATTCTAGAAGTTCTGCGTCCACGTGGTTATGACGTCACAGCAATATTTTGAAGATAATCAAGAAGGGTTTTCGGTGGATAACTCAGTAATTTCTTGACCGATTTTAAAATGGTTTACAGATTTAAAAAGCCTGTTGAATTCTGGTCTTGATTAATGCCAGATTTAACGGGAACAGGCAATCAATAAGGATTACAGGGTACCATCTCGGTACACTAAAAGCGCCATCCCATCTTGGTCGTAAACTACGTGCTCTATCAAAAACAGCATCTTGATGCGCACATGCGCATCATACGTTTTAACGAACTTAGTCGTTTTCGCAACGCGATCTCTCATAGGCTCTTATACGCTTATGGCTCTACCCAGGGGGGGGGGGGCGTGTTCAGAAAAAGAATCCAGGACGGGCGGCGCTTACCCAGCTTAGCTGGTACGGCCGGTATCCGACCGGTCGATCCAAACTACACCATGCTTTCAATGTCTGATGCTGGTTTGGTTTTGAATATGGCTGAAATAAACAACATGTACTTGTCTATCCTCAAGGAAAACAACATAGAAAACTTGAAAGACAATCAGAGAAAGTATCTTGGTACAGGGTATGAACATGTCCTAAACATTACTAAGCGCATTGAGAACGCTGTGGTGCTTTGAATGACAGATATAGGTGGGTATTGTCTTCCAGGTATGCGCTGGTCCGCTATGCCATTCCTATCCATCGTGCCGCATATGCATGATGTACGGGAGGGCTGGTTATCTGTGGATCTCGGGTATGTGGATCCCATATCGTGTCTCTCCGGAAGGTACAAAAACCAGCCTCTAAAGCCGGTGGAACACTGATGTTCCAGTGGGGCTGTGCGACCATTGCCGCCGAGATTGAACCACACGTTGTCGTCCCATCTATTTGTGTCACCGGTATGCCTATCCATACTAATTTAGAGATATGGAATAAAGAATAATTAAACAATGAGAAATTTAATTACTATACAAACATTTCTATGCGCTTGATGGTAAATGAGCACAGTAACACATAAAGTAGAGCCATCCAGAGTTCTTTCCACATGGTTTCGCCGGAGGTACCACACAGATCCTTGAATTCGGCGAGGTATCCCCGCAAGTGAGAGTTTCCGCAACGAAGTCACTAGATAGTTTAATAAAAACTAGTATACCCCTAACACACACACAAAGAAAATATTGTTGTTGCGAGAGGAAAGTGCCTCGCGTGGTCCTCCGTCACAGGAAAATGCCTTCAACGCCGTAGTGGAGGAAGAGAGCTGGCAAAAAGGGCCACTCTTTTGTTCAACAGAAAATGTCAAGTGCTGAAAATCCTAGTGAAGCTACTGTTAAGGTGTTGCACGCTGGTTTACGTGAAGATGGGACGAACGATTTCCGAAGTAATCAAAGGTCACCATCTTATGTAGTTCCAAAGTTACTGCATTGGTAGTTGCCGCTTTATTTATGCTGACCTGCTACATCCTAACCTACCAATTGGTTGTTAGTAATGGAAACAAGCTTTGGCCGCAAGTGGCAGGGTTTACAACCTAACTTTTTAGATACGTTTATCGGTTGGGCGCAGATGTCCAGCTTCCCTAAGGTTGCCCCGCATAGCGTCTACCTCCAAGGATAATGTGCGTACATGTCATGGAACAAAGCTCTGAATCAAATAACAATCCGGCTACCCGGCTCCGCAACCACATATAACATCACTAGACGAGTTTTCACAGTTCACACAAATTTAAATACTGGCATGTCATTATGGAGAGACGGATATCCATCTCGAGCGTCCTTCCCGTAAGGGCGTGGTGGGCTCTAAGGCTTCAACCAGACACTACAACGAATTGGATGGAGATCCGTGTCTCGTCCGTCACCGTGTGCTACGGAGCTAACATTTGACCTGTCATTAGGGTTATTTTCCATGATGCCCAGAGATGCGCTGCAGGCCGATATCACAACATATAAATTAATATTATTATCATTTCGCAGTGCTTCCTACTTTGGCGGATCCGAAGACACGGGTGGGGGGGGGGATGGGGGGTGCGTGTATGTAAATCGGCACTAACTATCACCGCACGGAAACCTCCGATAGATTCCCAGGTTCAGATCCGGTTAATGTGTCGATTGGGAATCCAGACATTTAATCAGCCATACGGTTAGTGGATCGTGGAAAGAGACAATCACTCAATAAATATACGAGGGCCTATAGGTAGCTGGCCAATTTTACACAACTTTGCCGGCGCGTGGGGCTACATTACCACAACAACCGGAAAAGAGGCGTACACTATGCGCCTCTTAAGAGAGAAATTGTCCCTAACCACTTTAAACCTATCCTATTGAGCTGAATAGCCAAGTTTAGTCGGTAACATGTCAGACTCAAACATTTAGAGCATGATCAGCGACCTCAGTGTAAAATTGATGGTGGCGGGAATCGTGATGTGGATATAAATGTTGCTGTATAGTATTTCCTAGCATAATGCGGTCTAGAGTTTTTATAAATAAACAAAACATATTAACTAGATGGCTACTTGCCATATACACAACTAACCAATACACAATCTGACGAATATAATGATTACAAAGTATCACAGGTCATTGGACCCTACGGTGCAGCTAGTTGAAAGCTCCCACAGTAAACAAGGATAATATTCACAATAACAGAAATTATAAAGATGCGGTCCCAAGGTCGGTAAGATACCTATTAGTCATCAGTACCATTATGCGGAAATAATAATTAAATGTTCAATAGTATAGCTAACTGAGTATCTAATAGTCATCGGTATGGAACAAGTTCACGAGTTACTGAAATTGAGGCGCTAACATATGAGTAGCGTGAGATGGCACACTTTCTAAAGCTGGAAAAATTTCCGCAGGAAGACATCTGCAGGCATGTTTCCGGAAGCTGACTGACTCCTCCAGGCAGGTTGGATACGGCACATTCTCTGGACAGATAACGGAATGGTTCAAGAGATGTCCATTAGATAGGCATTTCACCCATACAGAATAGAAATGGTGTATTGTAAAGTTTAATAATAATAATAATAATCGTTATTTATTAAGGGTAAATCTTCAAGTACACGGCCTGGGAAATTTGTTGGAATCTCAAAGAGGAGTTGGATCGCCTTGTACCTATCCTTGCTCAATGATGACCCCATCGTCTCTGCCTTCCAACGTTTGGGCGATGGCGTCCTTACAAACACTGAATTGGTGGATGGTGAGCTGCCCGAAGAAGTGCGGCCTCGAGAGGTTTGTGTGCTCAGTATACAGTTCTCGGGGTCCAACTAGCATACCAGTTTTACGATGGGAACTATTCAGGTCAATAAATCTGGAGGGTGAAAAGCTTCCTCCAACCAGAGCAACACTGTTGCCCATGTCTTACGTACAATCTTTGTGGCTATGAGGGGCAAAAACCATACAACACCGCAGCCATACCTACCACCCCTAGAGGAGAATGGATAGGTGCTTGACATGGAAGAGTATGTTCCAACCCGGTGCCCCTACAAATCAGCACCAGTCGCCGTCGTAGAGCTGATCAAATGCGATTGACAGACATTTTGCAAGGGTCGCTGCTCATGCAAGAAGAACAACCTCCCATGTACTGCGCTCTTCAAATGTCACAATAGTGATTGCAGCAACCTTCCTGACTACATGATAATGGAAGACGAAGACGATGATGCATGGTTGCTGCACGAACATGAAAGAGGACTGTGTGGGGAATGTATGACCATAATTTACTTCTTACTAAGTATTCCCAGTGACATGCTTCATGATAGATACGCTGTACATGTATGCTTCAATAATCTACCCCTTAAAATTACATTACCGCTTACATTTCATTTGTTCAATGTGCTGCCTGAGTATGCGTATCTCCCTTTTGGTGTACTTCAGATAGGGGTAAGTTACTTGACATAGATGCATGTCACATAGGGTTCCGTTTTCAAGAATGGTCGATATGTCCTTCAAATCGCTTCAAGAGTAGTAGTAGTAGTAGTAGTAGTAGTAGTAGTAGTAGTAGTAGTAGTAGTAGTAGTAGTAGTAGTAGTAGTAGTAGTAGTAGTAGTAGTAGTAGTAGTAGTAGTAGTAGTAGTAGTAGTAGTAGTAGTAGTAGTAGTAGTATTTGCATGGCGATTGGTTATTACCTTTGTACTTGTATTTGTTTATCTGTATTCAGAGTCTTAGACTTTTCATTGGTTTTGACCTTGAACCTGGGATTCTGCATTTGTTTCCTTGATGTTTTACCCTTGTATTCTATTTTACTGTCATTGCAATTGCCACATGACGAACTTGTTATAAATTGAATTTTATTGAATGTTCAGCATATATTGACGTTTCTTTTTACCTGGCCATGTGACTTTGTAGTCCAATCGACCTGAAAGCTGATCAAAATGATCATACAAGTGTGCAAACCCAGCAATACACTCAAACATCATGCAAATTGATCAATTAACTCGAGTGGTACTCATATTTCTTCAGCGAGAGGTTAACATGGCATTGACTATGATGTCCGACATCGACCTCATATCGAACTGAAATATAATCCAAATGTACAGGCATTTTGAAAACCATACAATAAAGTCTGAGATCATGCAAATTGATCGATTCACTCCAGCGGCGTTCCGATTTCTGTACCGAGGGGCTAAAAATGGATATGACCTTGACCTTTCTCTGTGATCTTGACATCCTATTGAGATAAAACATATTGCAAATGATTGGGCCTTTTGAAAACCCAACATTAGAGTCTAACATCATGCAAATTACCTCCAGATGTGCTCATATGTCAGCACCGAGAGGCCAAAATCGAGTTTTACCTTGATCTTACTGCATTACCTTGACCTCATGTTGACCTGATACTTATTCCAAATGATCAGGAATATTTGGAAAACATAAAAAGGACTCTAACTTTATTGAAATTGTTCAAGTAGTTCGAAAATTTTTTAGCACCATAATGAAGCTAAATCAACCACTATCTCAATTTGGGCATTCACTTCCAATGGGACTGTGTTTTTGATACATGACAGTCTGCACTAACACGGATAGGGTTCCGTTTTCAAGAACGGTCGATGTATCCTTCAAATCGCTTCAAGAGTAGTAGTAGTAGTAGTAGTAGTAGTAGTAGTAGTAGTAGTAGTAGTAGTAGTGGTGGTGGTGGTGGTGGTGGTGGTGGTAGTAGTAGTAGTAGTAGTAGTAGTAGTAGTAGTGGTAGTGGTAGTAGTAGTAGTAGTAGTAGTAGTAGTAGTAGTAGTACCGGTAGTATCGGTAGTATCGGTAGTACAGCTGCATCAGCAGCAGAACAGCTTTGCATGTAACTTGTTTGCTGAAAATGTTGGTTAAAAAATTGGGTGAAATAGAGTAATGCTCTATTTTTCCAGCGCAGCAACGTTTTTTGTTGATAATTATATGGTTGTACTACGTTCACACAATGCAGCCACCCTCATACTGTCCACATCCTTATCTATCAATCACTATCTTAAATCACCTCCCTTAGCGAAACTTATAAAATGGAGGTAGCGTCAGTAGTTCGACATCCCAGTAATCGGACAGCCCAGTGGTCCGACAACCCAGTAGTCCGACAACCCAGTAGTACGACAACCCAGTAGTCCGACAACCAACAGTCTGACAGAGCAGAGAATTTACAAAACCCAGTAGTCCGACAACCCAATAGTCCGACAATAGAAATCTAATAGTCGATAAAGTGGCTCTATTGAGCCGGACTATATCTATTACTTTGACAGGGTACGCAACGTAGTGCATAATAATGGTGCATGTTCAAATGTATACGCATGCACGCACTCACAAACGATGCGCGTGCATGAAAGATGTAGGGATAACGTTATAGTACATTATATTTTACTACAGGATGGGCGGATTGAATAAAGAAATAATAGGTTTCTTCCAAATCCCATAATCAACATACGGAGATGAAGTTTCGTTAATATACTCAAAGAAAATAGATTATGGAAGATGGACGGACCAACGTATTAACGAATTTATTTAAAAAAACAAGACATCAGTGTTACACTGAAGGGATATTAGCGAAAATCTTGGCATTTTGCATTTCCAAATTGAAATCTAGCTTTGTATCAAGATCACAATGGCATTGATCTCAAAAGGCTGAATGTCTGTGCGGCTCCTACTGGT
Organism: Chaetoderma sp. LZ-2023a; assembly: GCA_034401795.1. NCBI lineage: Eukaryota > Metazoa > Mollusca > Caudofoveata > Chaetodermatida > Chaetodermatidae > Chaetoderma > Chaetoderma sp. LZ-2023a. Next base: position 251,417,955 of record CM067369.1, read on the forward strand.
TGCGGTAACTGTATGACGATACCTTGTTCCAATACTTTTGCCAATCCTGAAACAAATGCCGGATAAGCATAGTAGAACCAAGCAGTTAAAGTCTGCACTTTATACATATATTACAATGACCTTGACCTTTGACCTCAATATCATTCCCCTTATTATATGTAAACATGTGACCAAGCTAAATTCAAGTAAGGTGAACCAATCCTGAGATATAAGTCACAATGTTGAGCTAAACAAAAAATGTAACCGAAAAGAAGCTGTATACCAAGGTCACGATGGCCTTGACCTTTGACATCAGTATCAGTGTGCGCCATCAAGTTGATATATGTAATCATGTGTCCAAATTTAGTCGCAATATAGTGAAGTCATGGAGAGGTATAAGCGGCTAGGTTGAGCTAAACCAAAGACCTAACCATAAAAATAGTTTTATATCAAGGTTACAGAAACCTTGACCTTTGACCTCAATACGATAGTGCGCCATCCCCTTGATATACGGAAGCATGTGTCCAAGTTTAGTCCCAATAGGGTGAAACTATGCTGAGATATAAGACGATATGTTGATTTAAACTAGTTTTAACCGTAAAAAATCGTGGTTTATATCAAGTTCTCCGTGCCCTTGAACTTTGACCTCATGACCTCAATATAATTGTGCTCAATTCGCTTGATATGAGGAAACATGTGTCCAAGCTTAGTCCCAATAAGGTGATCCAATCCTGAGATATAAAGCAATATGTTGAGCTAAACCAAAACCTGACCATAAAAATGAGTTTTATTCCAAGGTCGCACTGACCTCACGACGTCAATATTAAAATGACCAATTCAATTTCCCTTTAGGAGTGTTGAAGCATACCACACCACGATCGTTCCACACACATTTCCTTGAAATTAGGACATTGACAAGGAGGCGTAGTATTTTATTTAAATGATTTTCTCAAAAAAAATTTCCGAATTCCAAAATCCAAGATTCTGGCCGGAAAGATCGATCAATCAAAATTATTAATAACAGTTCTAGAGCCTACCGCAATAAGATTCTTCCACTAAAATTTGATTAAAATTTGTGAAGTGCTTTAGGAGGAGATATGTTTTAAAGGATTTCAGGAAATTTTTTGGAAAATTCAAAATGGCTATCATAACAAACAGAATTGTCCAATTAAAATTCTTGTTAGACTTGTTGTTCAAGCGTACCACTGTATGATCGTTCCAACTACCTTTCGGTGAAATTGGGGGCATTGATTAAGGTGGAAAATATCGTCTTAAAGGATTTCAGGAAAATGCCAGGAAACTCCAAGATAGCCACCGAAAAAAACCGACCAATCAAAATTCTGATATCTTTTATAGAGCCTACCACAATACGACCTTTATAGTGGAAGTCGCGATTTAGGAGGAGATACGTTTCAAACGATTTCCGGAAATTTTTCTGAAAATCTAAGATAATCACCAACAAAATTTACCAATCAAAATTCTTGTCTGATATGTGAAAGTCTACCGAAGGGTGGACGAAAGACGTAAGATGGACGGACGGACGGACGACGGACGGTCGCCATGCCATAATTTTTCAGGTCAGATGAGCTAATAATATGCTCCCAGAAAGCTTGGAACAAACATGTAGAGAAATGTTTAAGCTATGCTCGCATCTCTCATAAGCTGGTTAAAACCCGATGTAATGAGTATCTACTAAGTTACCAGCTTTTAAGTGCGAAAGCGAAATAGATGTGACATATGTAGCCTTTGTAAAATGTCACAGAAATTTTTTGACAGGCCGACCGATTGATTGACAGACAGACAGACCGGCAGATAGATGTATACTTTTTGTGGAGTCGCGGTTAAAAATTGTCCGATGAATAAAAATATTGAGATGCATAAAATACTGAGATGCATCCAACCGCGTTATCAATATTGCTGCTGCTGCTTCCTGCTGCAGAAGGTGCTGCTGCTTTTGTTGCTGCTGCTGGTGGCGGTAGTCGTGGTGGTGGTGGTGATGGTGGTGGCGACGGTGGTGGCGACGGTGGGGGTGATGGTGGTGGTGATTGTGGCTGTGGTTGTTGTGGTGGTGGTGGTGGTGATGGTGATGGTGATGGAGCTGGTGGGTGTTGGGATGGTGGTGATTGTTGGTTGGTATGGTTGTGCTGGCGGCGGCGGTGGTGGCAGTGTTGGTTGGCGGTGGTGGTGGAAGTGATGGCGATGGATGATGATGATGAAGAAGATGATGAGGAGGATAAAACGTTGATTAAATTTAAAATAACTTAGACACCAACAGTTTCCAGTTACGTAAATAAATAAACAAATAAAATGTACTTGAATTGAATTTAATTTAATATGTCAAGGGATGTAATAGATCGCTGACAAGTTGACAACTATTCGAAATGTGACGCCGATATATACCGTCTTTCTCTACAATATTGAGTTGATTCCGGTTGGTCCCTAATGGAATGGGCATAAAATCCAGTGGGATTCTCTTGGGTGGGATTTTGTCTTGGGTGGGATTTTGTCTTGGGTGAGATTTTGTCTTGGTGGGATTATGTTCAGGTGAGATTTTGTATGGTGGGATTATGTCCGGGTGGGATCATGTCTGGTGGGATTTTGTCCAGGTGGGATTTTGTCCAGGTGGGATTATGTCTGGTGGGATACATCTGGGCGGGATTTTGTCCAGTCATATTATGTCCGGGTGGGATTATGGCCGGTGGGATTTTGTCCAGCGGGAGTATGTCCGGTGGGATTTTATCCGAGCATCGTCCCAATAACTCAGAAAGTACTTTATTGTTGCAACGTTTGGACAATTTTACCAGGTACTAGTTACTAAAGAGAGCAAGTGTTGAAGCTAAAGTTAAGTAACTGACTCCAAGGTACGAGATAATAAAGTTTTGTCATCCAATTTTAAGAAAATTTTGAAGAAAAAGTTTAGTAACTAGCTCTCAGATACCGGTTACTAAAGGGTTTACATCAGGAATGTAAGAAAATTCTGAAGAAAAGGTTTAGGAACTGGCTCTCAGATAAGAGTCACTAAAATTTTCGCCTCCGAATTTGCGAAAATATTGAAGAAAATGTTTAGTAACTGGCTCCCAGATACTAGTTACTAAAATTTTCACATCCAAATTTGCGAAAATTTTGAACATAAAGTTTAGTAACTGGCTCCCAGATACCAGTTGCTAAGGTTTTTACATCCGAATTTGCGAAAATTTTGAAGAAATTGTTACTAACTGGCTCCCAGATACCAGTTACTAATGTTTTCACTACCGAATTTGAGAAAATTTTTAAGAAAATATTTAGTAACCGGCTCCCAGATACTAGTTACTAAAGTTTTCAAATCCGAATTTGCGAAAATTTTGAAGATAATGTTTAGTAACTGGCTCCCAGATACCAGATACTAAAGTTTTTGCATCCGAATTTGAAAATTTTTTTAAGAAAAGGTTTAATAACTTGCTCCCATATACCAGTTACTAAAGTTTTCCCATCCGAATTTGCGAAAATTGTGAAGAAAACGTTTAGTAACTGGCTCCCAGATACCGGTTACTAAAGTTCACATCCGAATATGCTAAAATTTTGAAGCTAAAGTTTAGTAACTGGCTCCCAGATACCAATTACTAAAGTTTTCCAATCCGAATTTGAAAGATTTTTGAAGAAAAGGTTAGCAATTGACTCTCAGATACCAGTTACTACAGTTTTTGCATCCGAATTTGAGAAAATTTTGAAGAAAATGTTTACTAACTGAAGAAAATGTTTAGTAACTGTCTCCCAGATACCAGTTACTAAAGTTTTCAAATCCGAATTTGAGAAAACTTTGAAGATAGTGTTTAGTAACTGGCTCCCAGATACTAGTTACTAAGTTCTTGCATCCGAATTTGAAAAATTACCAGAAAATCTTTTTTCTATAAAAAATCGTCCGGAGATTGCCAAAATGATACTCCTCTCAAACGACCTTAAAGCTTTCAACCCAAATTTCCATATTTTCCGGTGCAAATGATCCAGGTGAGCAACACTGACCCTTGGGCGTTTTGTTATGGTGGTCATCATGAAAATATTACTGTTGGGCAAAATTATTGCCTCTCTCTCTCTCTCTCTCTCATATAAATACTCAATATGATGTACATGTATTATAATATTTATTCTGTTTATACGTTTACTTTGTTATTTTGTGTATATGTTTATGTTTGCCGCCTATACATTTTTTCTGTAGAGAGAGGGCTTTTCTAAGTTTCGAACAACTTGTGCCCAATCCCATTGTAATATGTATAAAATATGTTTAAATAAAAAAAAATACCAGTTACTAAAGTTTTCAAATCCGAATTTGAAAATTTTGTGAAGAAAAGGTTTAATAACTGGCTCCCAGATACCAGTTACTAATGTTTTCACATCTGAATTTGCGAAAATTTTTAAGAAAACGTTTAGTAACTGGCTCCCAGATACCAGTTACTAAAGTTTTCACATCCGAATTTGCCAAAATTTTGAAGTTAAAGTGTAGTAACTGGCTCCGAGATACCAGTTACTAAAGCTTTCACATCCGAATTTGCCAAAATTTTGAAGTTAAGGTTTAGTAACTGGCTCCCAAATACCAGTTACTAAAGTTTTCAAATCCGAATTTGAACATTTTTTTAAGAAACGGTTAGTAATTGGCTCTCAGATACCAGTTACTACAGTTTTTGCATCTGAATTTGAGAAAATTTTGAAGAAAAGGTTTAGTAACTGGCTCCCAGATACCAGTTACTAAAGTTTTCACATCCAAATATGCGAAAATCTTGAAGATAAAGTTTAGTAACTCGCTCCCAGACACCAGTTACTAAAGTTTTCACATCCGAATTTGAAAAAATTTTGAAGAAAATGTTTAATAACTGACTCCCAGATACCAGTTACTAAAGTTTTTACATCCGAATTTGCGAAAATTTTGAAGAAAATGTTTAATAACTGGCTCCCAGATACCAGTTACTAACGTTTTCACATCGGAATTTGAGAAAATCTTGAAGAAAATGTTTACTAACTGAAGAAAATGTTTAGTAACTGTCTCCCAGATACCAGTTACTAAAGTTTTCAAATCCGAATTTGAGAAAATTTTGAAGATAGTGTTTAGTAACTGGTTCCCAGATACTAGTTACTAAGTTATTGCATCCGAATTTGAAAAAATTTTTAAGAAAAGGTTTAATAACTGGCTCCCAGATATCAGTTACTAAAGTTTTCGCCTCTGAATTTGCGAAAATTTTAAAGAAAATGTTTAGTAACTGGCTCCCACATACCAGTTACTAAAGTTTTTGCATCCGAATTGGCGAAAATTTTGAAGATAAAGTTTACTAACTGGCTCCCAGATGCTGCAGTTACTAAAGTTTTCACATCCGAATTTGCGAATATTTTGAAGATACGGTTTAGTAACTGGCTCCCAGATACCAGTTACTAAAGCTTTCGCCTCTGAGTTTGCGAAAATTTTAAAGAAAATGTTTAGTAACTGGCTTCCACATGCCAGTTACTATAGTTTTTGCATCCGAATTTGCGAAAATTTTGAAGATAAAGTTTACTAACTGCCTCCCAGATGCCAGTTACTAAGGTTTTCACATCCGAATTTGCGAATATTTTGAAGATACGTTTTAGTAACTGGCTCCCTAGATACCAGTTACTAAAGCTTTCGCCTCTGAATTTGCGAAAATTTTAAAGAAAATGTTTAGTAACTGGCTCCCACATACCAGTTACTAATGTTTTTGCATCCGAATTTGCGAAAATTTTAAAGAAAAACTTAAGTAATCTTGAAGATATTGAAGATTAGCTAACTCACGTAAATTTAGTAATTAGTTAGGATCTAGGAACTAGTAACTAACTTCACAATCTTTAGTAGCCATTTAGTTGCTAGGATCTAGTAACTGACTTCACACCAAAATTTAGTAACCATTTATGATCTAGTATATAACTTAACGGACATGGCCTACAAATTGTAAGACTCTATACATGTATTTCCAATTTTACTTCAATACTAGTTAACTGATGTGAAACTGTTATTCCTGACGTTAGAGGCCTGAGGCCTGCTGTCAGATGTCCTTTCTTTGTAGCGTTGTATCAAGTGCATGCATATGTTAACAGCCAATTGCGCATTCAGATGTTAACTGCCATTAAAACAAATTATTCAGTAATAAAATGCATATTTGCAATTGATCATTTAGCGGTAAAGTATGATTCACAATAATAGATAAATAAATTTTAAAAACATAAATTTAATTAAATAAATAAATAAAAAAATTAAATACAAAAATATAAATAAAAAATGTATAAGATAAGAATTATATAAAATTTAATTTATCAATTAAATGTTATAATTAAATTAAAATTAATAAAGATAAGCTTTATTTAAGTTAATTAAATTAAATAAATAAATAAATTGGGACTACTGCACTTTAAGGGCCGCCAGTAATGGCCGCCGAAATCTCGCAAAATACCGCGACTTCCGGTAATCCACGAGATTTCAGTGGTTGCTAGGAATCCTCTTGTTTCAATTGTGATTGGCTAATGGCAGTCACATGTTCATGATTATGACGTCATCGGCACTCCAAAATTAGAACGCGCTTGATTATGACGTCATTAGCGTTCTAATATTAGAATTTGTTTGTAAACAAACGGATTAAAGAGAGATTATTATGTAAAATGTAAATGTAAAATAATATGTGTAAATCATATGAAATATGTCAAATTCTAAATGTATCAGATACGACGACCGATATGAAATTACTAAAGATCAACATAATTTAATATCATGGCTAATAAAGCAAGGATTGTTATTTGATTTTGAAGGAGTTTGTGATAAATGTTGTAGTGGTTTTGTGTCGTTAAAACAGGATTTAAGTAAAAAAAGACAAATACGTCTGGAGGTGTAGCCGAAGAAAAAAGGTGTATGCCATAACAAAATCAGTATAAGACAGGATTCATATTTTGGGTGAAATCGGATATAAACATCTCACGGTCAACTACAGTGTAGAATTTGTAAATTCGGAAAACGGTGCGTGCACTAATAAGATAGAAAGTACGTGGCATAGTCTAAAATTATCGTTACCAAGGAGTGGTACACGTAACACTCTTTATGAAAGTTACTTTCAAGAATATATAGTTAGGAAAAAGTATCTAAAACATAGTGAGGATTCTTTTCTATGTTTTCTTGAGCTAATAAGGCGTGTCTATAAAGAGAACGTTTCACCACCGCCATCTGCAGATCACAGCTACATAAATATGCATTAAGGTATGTTTTAATTTATACATTTTTGGGGGAATCCCTTTTTGTATTATTGGAAAATCCCTAGCAACCAATGAAATCTCGTGAAATCTCGCGAGATTTGATATTTTGCAAGATTTCGGCTGCCATTACCGGCGGCCCTTAAAGTGCAGTCTAGCCAATAAATTAATAAATTTAAGTTCTAATAAATAAATAAATAAATAGTGATCCATAAAGTATGCATAAAAACGTCGAAGGGATCTGGGTAGGCGCGAAAATAAATAAAATAAAAGTAGAATTTAAAGAAATTAAAGATATAAATAAATATATTAACATCTAATAATGCAATTTGTACAATCAAAGAGAGTACAGCTCAAGCTGCCCGTGATTGCGTGATTGCCACCCAATTCAATCCCCACAAACATCCACGTTGTTTCAAAATTAATGTAAACAGACAAGCTTACACACATCATTTTCACTATCAGAAATCCAGACACGCCTCTGATTGGTCGATATTTAATTTCCCATGGTAACAATTGTTGTCGACGACGTCATTGGCTAAAATCCAGACACGTGACTTCTCCTGAATGGCTTGAGTAGTTCAAACATGGCTGAGACAAGTTACATCTATTTTCGTGTGTATTCGTAACCAATTTACGACATGAAATCAAAATAATAAAAAACGAAACAATATCATCGATGCCCGAAACTTAGATGCATTCTCAGTCAACCAGTTGCGTGCATTAGGGTACTTTCAAAGACAATAAACCTGTATTCTGACTGCCTAACAACCAAGTTTATAGTCCGTTTCCAGCGGTACGCCAGCCGTTTTGTTCGTTTTCATTGACATATTGAGTCGGGCCTGGCAAATTATAACTATGCTACTGTTGCCACGAAGTATGCCTGATGACCATGACATCATTGGGAGTGCATCAGAATTTATAAGAGGTAAGTTTTAATTATCAAACAATGTAAAGAGTAACAACGTTTAAATTTCAAACAGGCCGATACTCATCCCTTTGATGATAATCCCAACCTAAATAGTTACGCTTGACTGATTTTGATAACGTAAGCTAAAGGAAAAACTGCCTGTAATTGAACATATTAAGACGTAAGAGTGATTTATGTTATCATGATTTAGCAATTAGCATAAGTGAGATCGTAAGTATGTTGACATTTCAATTGTTTTAAGTCCATTGAGACTAACATTTTGACACTAATTTGACTGGAATCTGTCCAGAGTTATGCTGTGCACAGCTATGCTATCCAATTAACTATCGGCGTGCCAAATTTCTGCAGACTACATTTTCCATGGGCTTACCTATCAACCGATCAAACATAATCTATATCCTGTAAGAAGGCCTGTGAATATGCTGAATATTTTTAGAACAATTTGACTTAAATTTCAGTCAAATTGTTTTAAATATTTAGCATATTCATAGTTAAACGGTAAGCCCATGAAAAATGTAGTCTGCAGAAATTTGGGTATTGCCCATTTAAATTATTACTGTCTGGTGTCTTTCACCGGTCAGCCAGTTAAATCTGTCAGTGTATACTCAAGGCAGGTGGTCTCTTAATACAAGTTTGCCATATCTGTCACTGTCATGACTGAGGAAATTGATCTTGCAATCAAGCATCTAATGATGTATGGATCAAAGAACTTTTGTTCCTTTAACAAGTGAACGATCTGTCCAGCCAAATCCAGCCTCTGCAGTGATCATGAGGAGGTAAATTTACATGTTTACTGGCAAAAAGAAGACTATTTTTGAAAATTTCCCATTGGAATGACTGACATGATATTAACAGAATCATTCCATTGGTACCTTTTCAAAAATAATGTTCACTTGTAAATTTTGGACTTTCAATAGAATGAAAAACCAACATTATCTTTCAAGATCATTTAAAGTTTGGGTTCAAGATTTGTACAGAAAATCTAAATGGCTATATCTTGATTCTAATCCCTTCCATAGGTTTACTATGGGCTCTCACTTTGCCAGAAAATCTGGGTAAAACACTAAATAAAATTATCTATAATGTTTAATGTCTAAAACATTTTGATAAGTAAGGCAATACTTCTATGATGCTTTTTTCGCTAAACGATGAAAGCAGTAAAATTAAATAACAGAAATAAACGCGGTTTATCACTTTTCGTGAGGGGTAAGAATAAGGATATAGCCAATCTAAATCAAAGTGTCCACTTGCTGGCCAAGAGACGGAAGGATATTAAAAAAAATGTATCTCTTGAATTAGCGAATAGCAACCCAGGCATGAAATGATGAATTCAAGTTCTATTTTAAGAATTGGCCATTAGTTATAAATCTGGGCCAGGAAGTGGACATTCCAAGATAGAAGCTGTTTTGACAATTGGAGAGTTAATATTGTACTTTGAGTTTGACATCTTTGTTATCTTAACATAGATCTACATGCATATGTACCATGTGTGCAAAGAATTACAAATATACCTACTATATAATACACACCTGTTATTCCATGAAAATACAGTGTGTATTAAAAGGACTTTACCGTAACCCCTGTCTTTATATAGTTTCAAGGCGACAATTGCCTCTTATTATGTTGCATAATAGTATTTGACATTTCTCTATTTTAATTTAGATCGCCTGTACTTTGCCACCCTGCGTAACAAGCCACGCTCAACTGCTCAAACACATTACTTCTGCATCGATGATGAACTTATCTATGAAAAGTGAGTTACACATAGTTTGTTTTAAGTCATAAAAATACCTTTTTTAATCGTGATCCATACAGATCCGTACATCAGAAAATTCACAAATCCCTGGAATTTTGAACTGATCCTTGTTGTCGTATCTGTAGTACTGCACAGATCAAATGTTCTGAATGCGCCATGTACACTGTACTATTAGGATAATTAATCATTTTATCGTCAAGAGGTCAGAACATTTCCTGACATAATGTCCATTTACAGGCCAAGGGAATGTGATTTTTGAACATTTACCATGGGAATGACTGGCTCATTTATCGAGCCAGTCCTTCTGGTGATAAAATTTCAAAAATAGTATTCTCTAGGTCTGCAAACGGACATTGCTCAAGCTACTGTAATGGTTATATTTGATCGGCTTGACCACTAAAGGGTTAAAACAGCACAGATTACACTAACTGGTTGATGAAGTAGACAGTAAATCATGCTTGGAATTGCTTGCTTGAATTGTGTCATACAACTAGTCCACAGTGATCCAGCCGGATCAGTTATTGTCTTAAAGCAGTGATCCATTACTAATCCATATAAGAAAAAGTCAGACAGATCGCAGGATCAGTGCTTAATTTCTAACCCTGGTACAGGTTTATGTACATTTGTACAGAACCATGAGCTAGTTCTCAGGATGTTCTAGGGCGATTCCATATATGTCATACGGGACATCCTGAAAGGTTTTTCTATCCTGGATAGCAAACTACATTGTATTAGTATCTCAAAACACTTTCATTATAAAGTTTGACTATAGCCTATCATATAACAATAGGAATATTAGATGAATAACTATCTTTGTAGAAATAATCCTGAAAATTGTATTATGTCGTACGGGACAGCAAAAAGACACAACTTTTTTAAGCACATCTTTCACTCAAAAACTCTGAAGTGTTTAGGGTATTCCTTCTAATGATGGATTAATCTAATAATAGCAATATACCAGAAGCAAAACTAAACTCATTTTAAAATCAGAATTCCTTTAATATAAAAATAGCACTCAATTTAAGACAGTTATTATGACTAAGCCAATTAACCCCCCACAAGTAACAGAGTTTAAAGGATTTCATGTCAATCACATACAAACCCATACACGTATGCAACTTGTGAAATGGTTTTTGAAAGCTTTCCTCATAATTTGTATATTGCTTGTATTGTATGTGAGGGCATTTGCTGTCAGATATTTAGACGCGTCCCGTATGACATAATGCTTGTCCCGTACGACATATTTTCTGAATTGAGCACTATTTCTATATTAGAGGAGTTATGATTTAAAAATTAACTTGTTCTTTTAGTATTGATTATTGTAACCAGTCATGAACATACCAGGTGGCCAAAGAAATGTAAGCCTTTGCAGTTCATAAAGAACAGATATTAATGTCATTAACAAGACCTTAACACTCTGATGTCAAAAGTCTGCTTTAAACTGACCTAGAAGAAGACAGACTGATATACATTTAAAAAATAATGTTGTCGAGAGTAGTTGGTGTCTTATTTCCAAAAAGTGACTAAACTCAGTCTTCAATAGACTCACTGACAGCAAGAGATTTGACATCAGAATCGTTACTTTGTCCTCGTTAACCCTTTAACTGCCAAACCAGCAAAAACAGGAGTTATCATCCGGAGGCGCAACACAATTCCATTAATTGGATCATTATGACCTTGATGTTTGACCACCAAAATTAATAGGGTTCTTCTGGATACCAAGGGCCACACTGTGACCAAATGAGTTTGTTGATGGTAGCTGTACATAGTAGAACTTGAGTTATGAAACATAACTGAAACTCAGATGGATGATCACGGATAGATATCAGCCAGATGGACGGATTAATTTAGGGTGGGGGTGGGGAGTGTATGTGTGTAACAAAGGAATATATTTGAACATGGATTAAACTTGTATTCCACTTTAAACTAAAATCGTTAACTAGTGTGACTCTACATTTATCAACTTTCACCTTTCTTAAAGCTTTATTAGAGTTCAAGACAGTCAAAAATGGCTTCTGCAGTTGTCTTGAGAAATGTCCATTTGTCGTGTTTGTAGACCAAGTAGGCTATTTCTGAGAATTTACCAGTGAAATGACTGGCTCGAACACTGAACCAGGCATTCCACTGGTAAATTTATTCTCACAGATAGTCTTCTTGCTCATCAAATGAACATTTTCTATGAGAAAATTGAAATACTTTTGAGGAAATTTGTTTGAAAATTTTTTGTTGCATAGCAAAGAGAATATTTTGGAAATTTGACACAGGAATGACTAATCTGAGCCTGCCTTCGCAATGAGACTAGCATATTCTACTACAACATGAAACACTTGCTGAACAGTGGAATTAAGATGGTAGTAAGCTTAGGTCTGCTGCATGTGATGTCTGGGTCAGAACTTAGTCTTGAAAATGAACATTAGGTTGAATGCTAAAAGATTGCAGTGTGTGATCTACATGGTTTTGTGTTGACCAACATGACCAATGGCTAATCAAAGTCCGGAAACTCCGACAAAATTCTTGGTCCCATTCTCATAACCATGGCTTGGGGACCTGCTAATTTCTTTACTACTGAGCTCTGTTGGTAGAAGAGTTTGTCAGTTTGAGCTGGCCACGTAAAGTATTTTTCTGCTCTGTGCATGACGTTTACTTCAAATTCACCAAATTTGATGTCAATCACCTCATCAGGAAAATGCTCTCCCTCATAATCAACCACACACCAATCTCCTAATTCAAGTTGTTGAGTTTGAAGTACCGGTAGTTCATTGGCTGGAGTCAGTGGTTTTATATGACCTTGGATGGCAAGTGTAAGCTGTTCTGTCTGCATTTTCATATAAATTAATGGCACCACTTGGCAGACAACAGGCTATGTGCATCTTCTGAATGCCGACAATGGATGTGACATCATATCATGATACTAAGATTCCAATGCATTTCTCAATCTCTTCATTGGAAATATGCAAAACTTTTGTTTTATCCATACGGTTGGATACAATCCTGGCACAATCTTCTGATGACTGCACTACTGTTCTTTCCAACTTTTTACTCATCACCTCTGCTCGAACTATTGATTTGGCCCGTCCACCACACCGTTACCATGGCTGTGGCAAAGTATTTCCATGAAAACTTGCGCTTGTATTTATCATTTAGAACCTGTAACAACCTCATCATGAACTTGTTTTTGAATTCGGAAGAGGGACCATCTGTCCATATAACTTCCTCTGTTGCACTACAATTTACAGGTATTATATAATTCTGATACAGGTGATCTATAAATATGGCCACTGTGTCCTTGGTCTTATCTTTGGTGTCGGAGCATACAAGGTATGTCTTACATAGACGAAGGTGCATTACTGCAGCAGTGAATAGAGTGACACTGCTCCTATTCCAAAGAGCACTCTGAACTTCCTCTTGGTACTCATAAGAGTAATTCATTGCAAAATCCACTCGTAAAGCTCTTTTGGTTGGATTTGCCTGATCATTTCGGAACTCCTCAGCCTGAATTCTCTTAATGTTGATATGTCTAACAATTTCCTCAAAGTCTGTTTCTACAAGCTCCCTCAATTCAGCAGGACAACCCTCATGCAACACAGATTTGAGCCGTTTTTGCTTTTTGCAGTGTTCATTTTCAGTCACACAGGTTTCCCACTCTCTCCAATTCACCATCTGTTCCTGATCTAAACTTACAACCACCTTTTTTGCATCAGCACATTCAAAACATTTTGACTGCCAACATTTGGAATTCATGGCAGTATCGCATAATACAGATTCCCAAAAGTTACTTGAATCGTACTTAATATGCAGTCCGTTAAGTTTGAGGAAAAAGTTTTCATGAACTTTACATTTGCATTGTTCAGCTGGTGTTTCATGTAGAAGGAGAACATATCATGGTCGAAGGGTACAAAACTTTGAGAAACCAATTTTATTATCTGGGTGTAATTGACTATATATGGCATAAGCTTCTCGAAGGAATAGTTTTAGGTAATATTTCCGTTCGTTAACTTTCTTGCCATCAACCCAAAGAGTTATTTCATCTTTCATGCCTGGCATAGTGTAGGATATATCTGGATTGATATAAAAGTCCTGAACACATTGAATAGTCTCAGTCGACAGGCTTGAACCATGACATGGACTATCGCTAACATTAGCATTCATCTTGCTTTCAAGTTGCAAACCAACCCTTTGAGCAACACCTGCGACAACTGCATGTTTTTTTCTAGAAGAATAAGGTAATTTACAAACAAGTCTATTTATCGCTTTGCCAAGGGTTTGTGGTCTTTTGTAGGGGGTTTCCAATGATCCAGCAAAAGCATGTGCTTAACTTCTCTAAAAATCAAAAAAATACAAGTCGTCTGATTGGTTGTTCATTCATGTACACAATTTGAGAAACCTGATCTGATTGGTTGTTACCGTGGATGCAATGTAAACATTTAAAAAATGTTTTTTTCTATTGAAATTATTACAAATAATAAGAAACAATTGCAATAATAACACAAATAACACACATTCATAATGATTATACTATTATTAGACCTTATATACTAAAATAGGGGGGCAATTTAAAATTATGTTGTACGGAACATGTCCCGTACGACATAATTATGTCGTACGGGACAGACATTGATATCTCATTTTTAGGTATATAATATAAAATTGCCATTGTACATCATAGCTCTGTGTAGGTTGGAGCCTGAAGTTAGAAAATACTAAGAGATCTTTTTGTGCTTTGTAGTTAACACAGAGGGAAAACTTTTAGATGTAAATATGTCGTACGGGGCATCTGCTTAAACTGATATTCATTTAACAACCTGGATTTAAAAAAAATGTTCTCTCTTACAAATTTGTGTTTTGTATTCAGAATATAACACTAATGACTCAATAACATTTTAAGATTAAAAATGTAATTTATTCTAAAATATCTAAAAAAACAACCTGAAAAAGCTAATTACCCCCCAAAAGACAGCAAAGTTTGTACACCAATACATTCATCTCAAAATATACATGTTTGTCAAACTTTAGACCAAAAATTTTGATATATCCCGTAAATTGATTAGTTTAAGTACGGAAATAACCCATTAGTAAAGCTTGTAAGGCATTTTGAATTTTTACTAAGAATGTCCTCTGTTTCATGGAATCGCCCTCTTCATAATTCTCGTGAATTTTCATAATTTTGTCAACACTTGGCTATGTGATCCGGATGATGTGCGTTGAATGATCTGAGAATTGTGTAGAATGTAAGTTTTTAAAAATGTTGTGAATGCTCGACCTTGTCAACGCCAATGCTTCTAGTTATGTATAATAATATCAATGCATACCACAACAGTGCAGTTGCCTTATGACAAGAAAATGGTGAACTTTGCAGAAATTTCAAGCATGAAACTGGTATCCAATTTAAGTGACATAAATTAAGGATACAATTGCTTGACCCTTTGACCCTCGAATTTGTTCACGAAAATTTCAATTTTCTCAGAAAATGTCCGCTTGCAGGAGGCGCCTATTTAAAAAAATTTGCAACTGAAATAACTGGCTCGGTTATCAAGCCAGTCATTGCAATGGTAAATTTTCAAAAGTAGTCTTCTCATGGTCTGCAAATGGACAATTCTCAAGGCCACTGCAGAAACAATTTTTGGTTGATATGAGTGTTAAAGGGTTAAGGCCAGCTGTTGAATATTTTAAAACTAATTTTTGATTGGAGGACATTGCTGCCTCAAAGCTTACATCCCCTTTTCTTGACTTACTTAGGTTACTAATCATAAGTTTGCTTACACCTTGTAGATATGGGATTGTCTTCTGGGGAGTCATGACCCCGGGGACATCTTACATTTGCAGTCTAAGACCCCAGTGAATTACCATATTTGAATACCAGGCGAGATAAGGAACGGATAACACGATGAACGAAAAATGTAATAAATGTAATAGCGCGATCTAGTGCGTGCTCAAGTCGATGTGCGAAACTAACTTGAAAACGTAATTAATACAGTAAGTAAAATTGGAATAGAATAGACTAAGATTTAGGGCAGCGAGCTGATGGAATATATCGGCGGTTGAAAGATGAAAGTTGTTGCCGCAGACACGGCATAACCTTTTATCATATTCAGCAGAAGTTACGACCAATAGTTTTCTAAATATTCAAGCAAGAGCGTCGGTAGGGGCTACGGACAGAATGTATGTATGTAGCACGGATTGAATGAATCATAGGATGACATACTAACGTGGCGACGACCGACTTACCGAATTTCTATAATTGTATAGAGGCGACACCCACGACACCAGATACGGGGTGAAGTGGATAGGCCACTTGATACCTACTTCGTGACACCCTTGCAAAATACAGGCGCAGGCCTAATAAGCAAGGGGCTGGACATGGACATGGAAGCGTCTGGCGCCAAGAAGATTAGAAAACCAGACGAAAAATGTCGAAAATACTCATACATCAGTATCAAATTTAGGGAGGTATCGGATAGGATTCCATCACTTAACTTGTTCGGTGTTCTATTCATAAGAGAGAAAATCGTGATTTGATTAGTCAGGATGACGTCACAATCAATGGGAATCGAGTCAAACTCTGGAAAGAAGAACCAGAACGAACATGGTAGGGAACTCCAGAAAAGTATAAGAAATGGACTTTAACTTTTAATCAGAAGTCCGGTCCGCCTCGCACCTCGTACAAGTTCTTACTGAACGTTTATTTTGAGTAAGTAAGAGTTGGTTGAATAGCATATCATACCAGCCGAATCTGGGAGTAATGTTAGCTAAGCTAGGGAGTATAAATTCATAAGTCAACTAAGTCGAATAATTTAGTCAAATTATAAGTAATTTTAATAATCGTATTTTGTGGTAGCAGAAACCACCTTCCTGATATAACGTATATTGCATAGTAGAGTTAGAGAATAAAATCATCACCTTGTGATTTTACTACAAGGCAAGAGTTCGTGTTATTAATAAAGTTACTCTGATAACTACGGAAGACCACCGTAGCTTACCATCATCTTCAGAATAGAATAGTCAGATCAGGCCCGGATACGTAAAACAAATATCGTTGTTTACATCTACATCTACCAACGAGGCGAGCTAGTATCCTGTTCTTTCGTGACTGGTAAGGTTGGTTGTCGCAGCAACCTTACATACAAGCCTTACCCGAAGCGAAAGAGATTGCAAAATCGATTGTATACTAACAGTACGTACAAGTAGTGTTTTGAGTTACGTCATCAGCTTAGGTGACGTCATCAAATCTGCAGTGGCTAGCGACTGCCAGGATTCCAGAGTAACTAAACACAGTGAGTAAAAGTTGTATGGCCCAAGCACCAAGCGAACGACCCGCCAACGTAGTATTAAGAGACCTCGCTGACCGGGTGAAAGTTTTTATAGAGAGGGCCCAGTTAACAGAGACAACGAGGGTCAGCCAACATAGAGAGTATAGCGACAGCACCATAATTAAAATAACGACAGAAATAGACTGCCCTGAGCAACCAAGACTAACGAAGATTACCGTTACACTAGAATATCGCTAGCGAAATGGAAAACCCACAAGAACCCCCTAGCGTGACCCTGCCTGGCATCGACCGACGAATAGAGCTACGTCCTGAGACCGTGGCGGCCATGCAGACCATGGGGAGGGCGATGGCCGGGGCGATCGTCGAAAGCAGCGACCGCCGAGAAAATGAGCGGGTGTACCGGAAGGAGATCCGGGACACAATCTACCGAATACAACCCTGCGACGGAGTAGTGCCGGAGGAGGTGAGAACCTTCCTCGACGAAACCAGACGAGCATGGGTCGCCAATGAAGGGCGGCTAGATGGCATACCAGCCTACATCGTCACGCGAGCGGCACGAGGGCAATTATCCAGAGCCATAGATGGGTTTCTCGTGGGAAAGGTCAGGGAGAATATTACTTTCGGAGAATTTCACGAATACATCACACTGAACTTCATATCAGCGAATGAAGGAGAACGGATCAAGTATGATCTGGAGGGTACACGGCAAAGGCGGAACGAAACCGTCGTGACATTTAACCGACGTTATCGGGAACTGAGTACCCGGGCTTACCCTGTCGAGAACATTGACAACAGGAGGACCATCTTGGGGATTTACCTCAGGGGTCTATCTGATCGCCGTCTCAGCAAGAGAATTGTCCGCAAGAAGGCCACCACCCTGACCCGCGCTATTGAAATCGCGGAAGAAGAGGCCACCTGTGACGACCTGCTCCAGGCCATGAAAATCAGTGAAAGACAGGAAGAGGGCATGGAGGTGAACGTAGTGGGTCCAGGGGAGGAAAAGGAGATATGGAACGTAGTCAATACGTTAAAGAAACAAATTGTTCAACAGAATAGAATGGTTGAGCAATTGTGTGGGTTGGTGAGCGACCTACAGCTAGAGCGGCAGACGGCGACTAGGGCCGCCAAGCCCGAGAAGAGAACCCCACCGCTAGCAAAACCACGTACCCCACCCTCGCCCCGACCAGGCAGAGCGGGACGAGAATTGCAACACATTACCTGCTACAATTGTGGCCGGGTCGGCCATTATAAGAGTGACTGCCGTCAGGCAGTGCAACTAACCACACGAAGACCACAACCGCGACCACAGCCCCGACCGCAACGACCACCCATGACGTGTTTTACGTGTGGCCGGGAAGGACATACAGCCCAGAATTGTTTTAGGACGTATATGAGCCGGCAGGCGACTCCTGCCGTAACAATAAAATGTTTTGGGTGTGGTAAAGACGGCCACTACGTAAGAGACTGTCCGCTGCAGAATGGTCCTGCCGGGACACAACAAAAGGGTCCGGCTAACCGCAGGGCGATCAAGCGTCCCCGCACTGACGAAATGGAGATCGACGAGTTGAACGATCATCGACGACGCACGACACCCAGCGACTGTTCACGTAATATTCGAATGGATCTGAACAATGCTAGATGCAACCGTGACGACTACACAGATCGCGATGGCTTTGTGTTGACTGGGGAGGGGACGGATGAAATGGGCCGTCGTTCATACGGTGTCGGATACAGTTCATCCTCCCGCCGGAACAGTTACGCCGAAATAGTTAGTGGACGAAGGAGCCCGGGAAACGACGACGGAGAGAACCGTTGGTGAGATCACCGACCGAGCGGTTCTTAATCCGTCTAAAAATGGATAAAGACGGTCCATCGGATCAGGGTAAGTACCTGCATGCCTTAGTGGATACTGGTGCTAGCACATCCTTGATCCGTAAGGATATATGGCGTAGCATGCTGAATGCTAGGCCATTGAAAAGAGCAAAAACGCTCTTAGCTGTAAATGGTTCCCCGATAAAGTTGTTGGGGGAAACACAAGTAAAATTCAAGAACGCCCGACCCATCCCCAGTACGATTGTGGGCAGAATGAGGCATGAATGTTTACTTGGAGCGGATGCTTTGCACCTGGGAAATGCAAAGATTGACTATCGGGCCAAAATTGTAGTATGGTTTGGCCAGGTATATCCTTTTGAATATCCGCATAGAGAGCAGACAAATTATGTCTATGCAAGCTGTAAGGAAACGACCGGATATAAAGATATCGACAAAGTCATGGTGGACTTTGCAGATATTTTTGATACGGCTCGTCCAAACACGTTAGGACTGGTCCCCAAAGTGAGGTGTACGGTACCAACAGGAGATGCTTATCCTATAAGGCAAAAAGCCTACCGTCTACCGTTGGCCAAGCAGTATATAGTCAAGAATCAAGTGGCTGAAATGCTGGCAGCGGGCGTCATAAGACCGTCGTCATCGCCATGGGCGTCGCCCATTACGTTGGTCCCTAAAAAGGACGGGGGGACTAGATTTTGTGTCGACTACAGAAAGTTGAATTCTGTGTGCAAGAAGGATAGTTATCCACTGCCAAACATAGCAGATATTTTTGATTCGATGTGCGGCGCAACGATATTTTCGACTATGGACTTGAAGTCTGGCTATTGGCAGATACCAATGGACAGCCAAGACATAGAGAAAACAGCGTTCGTTTGTAGTGAAGGCTTGTTCGACTTTGTTCGGATGCCGTTCGGTTTTGCGAACTCAGGTGCCGTATTTCAGAGGGCAATGAACGATATTTTCCGAGAATTCGTGGGAAAATATCTGCATGTTTTCGTCGACGATATAGTCATATATTCGAGAAATCCGGCTGAGCATGCACAGCATTTGCGTAAGGTTATGCGTAGGATTCGAGAATACAATTTACAGGTTAAGAAAAAGAAATGCGAATTTGCCCGTGAGTCTGTGGACTTGTTAGGGTATCATATTTCTGCACAAGGAGTAGCTCCTCAGGTTCAGAAGGTCAAGGTCATAAGAGAAATGTCACCGCCACGCGATGTGAGTGAGGTGAGAAGTTTCCTTGGAGCTACAGGTTATTACCGCTCTTGTGTGCAAGGCTATGCGGAAATTGCTAAGCCTTTGATAGAATTGACTAAGAAATATAAACGTTTTGAGTGGGGTCAGGAGGAACAGCAAGCGTTTAAGAAATTGCAAAACTTGCTGTGTAGTGAGACGGTTCTCACATATCCGAAATTGAATGCTCCGTATAGATTGTATACTGATGCGTCTAGCTATGCGATAGGTGCGATACTGGTACAGGTAGATGACAAGGGTATTGAGCGGGTGATTCAGTATGTTAGCTCTACTCTTAAAGACAGTCAGTTGAATTGGCCTGTGATAGAAAAGGAAGCTTATGCGGTAATATATGCGCTAAAGAAGCTTAGACCTTATCTATTTGGCGCGCAGTTTACCGTGTATACCGACCACAAACCCCTAAAGAGTTTGTTTGTGGGCGAAGTTAAAAACACGAAAGTGCAGCGCTGGGCGGTACTGATTGCCGAGTACGGATGTAAGATTGAATACATCCAAGGCTCGAAGAACATTCGAGCGGACATGTTGTCCAGGTTACGTCGACCGGTGGAAGTCGCAACGTTAGATACAGGCGACTTTGTGATACCAGATGTCGATGAGGGGGTATTACCCCACGTCCCTCTAGAGGCATTCGACATACCATATGTCGAATTGTGTGCCGAGCAGACCAAGGAATACCCGGAGTTGTTCAAAAACACCCCGGAGGAGTATATGGTCAAGAATGGCATTTTGTATTCTTTAATTACGCCTTCAACGTTGGACGCTGAGTACCCCAGAATTGTTTTACCTACCCTGTTCCGTGAGAGAGTGCTCCGGATGGCTCATGAACGAGCTGGTCACCAAGGTCTGCAGAAGACCATCGGTATGGTAAGAGATTCTTTTGTGTGGACGTCTTTAAGAAAAGACGTAATCCGTATACTTGAAACATGTACGAAGTGCCAGGTCAACCGACCCGTCACTACCCGACCTAGGTATAGTGAAATGCCCATGGCCAATTATCCGGGTCAGATAATTGGAATGGATTTGATCGGTCCATTATTAGAATCAAATAAGGGTAACATATATATCATGACTGTGATTGATCACTGTTCTGCGTGGGCAGAAGCATATCCAATTGCAGCGAAGACATCTCAAAATGTGGAAGAAAAGTTCTTCAACGAGTATGTCGCGCGTCATGGCGTCCCTGAGATTGTAATAACCGATCAGGGTAAAGAATTTTGTTCCAATTCTCTGGAGGAGCGGTTTAAGGAACACGGTATCGACCATAGACGGTCTAGCCCATACCATCCGCAGACCAATGGACGTACCGAGAGGTTCAACCGCACTCTTAAGGAGTTGATCCAGAAAGGGGTGAACAACGCCTCGCGGGCGTGGGAAGACGAGTTGGGAGCAGCTTTGACAGCGTACCGCAGTACTCGTCATGCGACGACCGGATATACGCCATTTTATTTGACGTATGGACGACGGGCGAGATTACCAATGGCCGTTCCAATCGATGCGTCGCAGGACCTTGGTGAGAGACTAACGTATCTCAACAACGCCTTGCTACGTGCTCGGGAGGGAACAGCTAGATCTCGAGAGATTCACAGGGAACAAATTAATAAGCGTGCGAACGCTGGGGAGTTTAAAGTGGGGGACTCGGTGGTCGTAAAAGCTGAGGAGAGGATGAAATTGACCTCTCGCAGTGACCCCGAGTATGAGATCTTTAAGATCAACGGACCTGTGGCGCACGTCCGCCATCAGAGGTCTGGTAAGGTGCGTGTAGTTAATATATGTAAGCTGCGCGTAGTCGACTCGGAAATGTGCTGGGACGGGGTGCGACCACGCCCCATTCGTAACCCTACCAAGGGGACGAAGGCTAGCCATCACCCCAGGGCAATGTTGCCCGAGCCAGAACCTATGGTCACCGACGCAGATACGACACCCCAGGTTCGTAAGAAGCGGCCAGCTTCGGATATGGAACCAGAGGTGCGTACAGGGGGTAAGAGGGTTGACCGGAAAAGGGTGCAACCCAGTACGAATCGCAGTCGAAACCATGAGTCACCAAGTGACGTCATCAAAACTCCTAAGCCCATAGTGATTGACGCTCCAGAGGCGGCACCAGAGCTACCCTCTGAACCAATGGAGATGCTTCCATCGCATCCTTATATGCTGCGCAAGCGCAGACATATACCAGATGACGATTCTGACAGCAAGCAACTCAGGTTAGACTTGAAGCGAAAGCAAGGGTATGGGCGGGATAACGAATCCGGTAACAAGCGACTCCGAATTGGCGTGATAGACCCCGCCCTTTACGATGACGCGCTATACGCTGATTTCATCAGTCGTATAAATGCCGTTATTCGGCGGCACAACCGCCATTAGGTGTATTGTATCGCTATACTTAACATCGCAAATAGCTAGTGCGTAAAATATCGTAACAATTAAAAACTAAAATCGTACAAAAAGTTATTCGTTTAAATTGTGAGTTTTAGCTTTGTACCGGTAGGCATCCCAGGGCGTGGAATCATGTATATTTTACGGTTAAGTGTGATGGTGGCCATGGTATGTTTAATAAACGGATTGTGTAAGACGTCTAGTGTGCATAGGTTACCGAACGGAGTAATGATAACTAAACCGGAAGATATATCCATTATCCGGGCTGAATGGACCGTAGTGGTGTCTATCGACCACCCACATTTGCCCGCCGGATTTGTGGAACGGTTAGCACAATTCCGTGTTCTTATTGCGGACGTCGGCCGAAAGACATCATTAAGCTTTCAAGACACTTTCGGTTTGCAACATCGTGTTAGCAATATTAGGAAGATCGCTGCTAAGACACGACAAAATATGGTGAGTAGGGACAATATACGACACAAACGTGGCTTGTTCAACTTTGTCGGGGACATAGCCTCGTCCCTATTTGGCACCGCTACCTCGGGTGATATAAATGCGATTAAAAAGATAGTCAAAATTGCTATGAGGGATATGAATCGTCTGGTACATTTTTCCAACGAACTGGCGTCCCATGTGAAACTGGCATTCGTAGGGATCAACACCAACGTTGACCGTATCAATGAAATTACCACTGGCCTAGTAGAATTAACTAAAAATGTGAGCGATATGTTTACGGTGTACGCCGCCCGACAGACCGACTTGTACGCATTAGTGCGACTGGGACACGTTATTGATTCCGCCGAAAGTGTAGTATATAGTTACCAGAGGGCAGCGGCGCAGTTTCATAGACGAACGGCGTCCCTAGAATTAGGTAGGCTGACGGAAGAATTATTCAGTTCTGCTGACCTAAGTTCAGTGGCCAAACAAGTTAGTGTGGGGAATCGACTGATACATCCATATCAGTGGTACTACCGCAACGTGGTCGTGTATCCGTTATGGAAAGACGACTCACGGCTCCATTACGTAGCAACGTTACCGCTAATTGACGGGGGCGAATATATCGAATACGGGTTGCATGCGTGGCCGGAACCGTTAAGTGCTCGGGGATACTACATGCAAGTACGGATAGCGCGGACCAGCATCGGTCTTGACACCAAAACTGGGTGGTACTTCACGCCATCCGAGTGTCGTGGGGAGGAGCCCCGGGTGTGCCATGGTCCACTACGGGTCGACAAGACCCACGTTCCATGCATTGTAAGCCTGTTAACTAATACGACCGACCGTGCTTGTAATATTCAGCTCTCCAAATCGAATGAAACTTCTAGCAAATTGTTTGCCGGTAAGCAGATAGGCGTTGTGTTGCAAACGTTCGGGGAAACGATGGATATACACTGTGACGGACGATTGACCGACCGTTGTGTGGTGGGTAATGGGGTATATGCATTAATGTCTGCTGAATGTGGTTATAGCGGGAAGGGCTGGCAATTCGAGCCTGTTGCGTCTTATAGTCGGACGTACACTCGAATAGGCCTAGCCATTGAAATGCCCCATTTGGATGTGTCTGGCGTTCTAAATCAATCCATGATAGTGGACCATTTAAAACTACAACCATGGGACCATTTACAAAAATCTAAGTACGTACCGCTAGCACCATTATCCATGATCGACCCGGTGATGGTCGATGGCATTGGGGTACATTCTTTCATATCATATTCAACTGGCTCCTTCGTAGTTGTGCTGGTAATTGTGCTTATATTATATAAATGTGGCGTGTTATCACGCATGTGGAATGCGCTTAAATGCAAGCCACGTGCGGCCCATAAACGCAAGCCACGTGCGGCCCATAGTAGTGAACCGCATACTGCAATTCGAATGTGTACACCGACTATTCAGGCCCAGCAGCCCCCGAGACCTGCAGCTCTACGGGAGCCGCTGCTGATGGCAACCGGGTCGTCGCCTAATGCGCCTAACGCTAACGCCGGGACTGAGATCGACCCGACGGCTGCCGACTGGATAGAGATGGAGATGTACGCTGACATGGTGGATCCTAACGTGAGCATAAACCGCTTGGAGGTATCACCATGACGTTTTGGCACTAACTTTATATGTTTCTACTGGAACAGTAATTGGTGAATATTAATAATTGTGGCGCGAACTTTATCATGATACCGTACTGTGTACTGTTTTATTAATAGGAAAAATTCACATGATCTGTAATGGTATTTGCACTGTAGGATTAAGGTTTGGAACTATAATGTTGTGTCGTGTGACGACGAATCGTACGACACTGTGTCGCTGCTGACCATATTGTCACTGATGGCTGTAACGGCAGTTTATATTAATACATTATGTAATATATATATTCACTTGTTTTAAACTGTA
Organism: Chaetoderma sp. LZ-2023a; assembly: GCA_034401795.1. Lineage (NCBI taxonomy): Eukaryota > Metazoa > Mollusca > Caudofoveata > Chaetodermatida > Chaetodermatidae > Chaetoderma > Chaetoderma sp. LZ-2023a. The sequence continues at coordinate 251,442,943 of CM067369.1, forward strand.
CCGATTGCCCGCTTTTATTGTTAAGTTACGCGTGAGACGGGTTACGTCCACGGTTTAATGATGCTATTAATGTGTTTCCGGGGGCGGTTAGCTACCCGGACATGTATGTTTGTATAGTTATCAACCATACACTAACAAATACTACTAACTGTATTTCCGAGCATTCCGCTACTCGGACAAGTATTGGTGTATAATATATCGACCTGTATTATTATCTTGACTAATTGGATGAATATCAGGTGCTATCCGTCCAGGCTGCTGGTATAGGTTTGGGTTGTTGATAGTCCACAACGAGTTAGTTGACACTCTCTTTAAGGCCTTAAGAGAGATAGTCAATTAACTTTGGTTAAGGGGCGTATGTAGATATGGGATTGTCTTCTGGGGAGTCATGACCCCGGGGACATCTTACATTTGCAGTCTAAGACCCCAGTGAATTACCATATTTGAATACCAGGCGAGATAAGGAACGGATAACACGATGAACGAAAAATGTAATAAATGTAATAGCGCGATCTAGTGCGTGCTCAAGTCGATGTGCGAAACTAACTTGAAAACGTAATTAATACAGTAAGTAAAATTGGAATAGAATAGACTAAGATTTAGGGCAGCGAGCTGATGGAATATATCGGCGGTTGAAAGATGAAAGTTGTTGCCGCAGACACGGCATAACCTTTTATCATATTCAGCAGAAGTTACGACCAATAGTTTTCTAAATATTCAAGCAAGAGCGTCGGTAGGGGCTACGGACAGAATGTATGTATGTAGCACGGATTGAATGAATCATAGGATGACATACTAACGTGGCGACGACCGACTTACCGAATTTCTATAATTGTATAGAGGCGACACCCACGACACCAGATACGGGGTGAAGTGGATAGGCCACTTGATACCTACTTCGTGACACCCTTGCAAAATACAGGCGCAGGCCTAATAAGCAAGGGGCTGGACATGGACATGGAAGCGTCTGGCGCCAAGAAGATTAGAAAACCAGACGAAAAATGTCGAAAATACTCATACATCAGTATCAAATTTAGGGAGGTATCGGATAGGATTCCATCACTTAACTTGTTCGGTGTTCTATTCATAAGAGAGAAAATCGTGATTTGATTAGTCAGGATGACGTCACAATCAATGGGAATCGAGTCAAACTCTGGAAAGAAGAACCAGAACGAACATGGTAGGGAACTCCAGAAAAGTATAAGAAATGGACTTTAACTTTTAATCAGAAGTCCGGTCCGCCTCGCACCTCGTACAAGTTCTTACTGAACGTTTATTTTGAGTAAGTAAGAGTTGGTTGAATAGCATATCATACCAGCCGAATCTGGGAGTAATGTTAGCTAAGCTAGGGAGTATAAATTCATAAGTCAACTAAGTCGAATAATTTAGTCAAATTATAAGTAATTTTAATAATCGTATTTTGTGGTAGCAGAAACCACCTTCCTGATATAACGTATATTGCATAGTAGAGTTAGAGAATAAAATCATCACCTTGTGATTTTACTACAAGGCAAGAGTTCGTGTTATTAATAAAGTTACTCTGATAACTACGGAAGACCACCGTAGCTTACCATCATCTTCAGAATAGAATAGTCAGATCAGGCCCGGATACGTAAAACAAATATCGTTGTTTACATCTACATCTACCAACGAGGCGAGCTAGTATCCTGTTCTTTCGTGACTGGTAAGGTTGGTTGTCGCAGCAACCTTACATACAAGCCTTACCCGAAGCGAAAGAGATTGCAAAATCGATTGTATACTAACAGTACGTACAAGTAGTGTTTTGAGTTACGTCATCAGCTTAGGTGACGTCATCAAATCTGCAACCTGTGTGGATTTTGTTAGTATTTCAAAATATTCAACACCTTACCTATAGTCATGATAATATTATATTGAAATTGGCATTCTGGGAATTTAGTGTTCAATGCATATTTAAATTTATTTCAACACATGTAAAGAAGTTGGTGGATCTTAGATAGAAATGGGCGTGGCATCTAGTTAGAAAAGAATCCCTCTATATTACCTATTCATGATTACCATGCAGCGGATAACAGAATTGATCTGGAAGTCAATGGTGATATATTTTCTCTCACACAGGCTTATTTCGAGGCGTGTAAACTTTGTAAAGCACCAAAATGATTCTAAATGCTTTAGATCTGTGTATTAGTGGTGCATTTGCATCCGTACCAATTCTAATACATATAATATGCAATAATGAGCAGAAAATGAATACAGTATATACCGCACTAAATAATGAACAGCTTAATCTTTAATGTAGTTATAATCCTCAACCATTCTATAATAGGTATTATATGTAAGTACTTAACCATTTCATTGGCCAAAAACATTACAATTTTTGTTTAGTGAATTCCCAGTTGCAGGCCAAAAGAAAAATATTTTTGAAAATTTGCGACTGGAATGACTCGCTCGGTTAGTCATACTGGTGTGGTAAAATAGAAAAGAGATAGTTTTGTCTTTGCCTGTAAATGGACTGTTCTCCAGATCTCAGTAAAGGTCCATTCTCCTTCGATCAATACTCACCATTCTATTACTTCTGATAACAGCTAGCCTGGATAGCTGGGACCTAGGACTATAGACGTAGTAAGGTTTACCGACTCCTGGAACCGGGTACTCGGCTCCCAACTGCCGAGTAGCCATTTGCCATGAAGCTCATTCTTGTTTGCATAGCAACAAGAGCTACATGCTTTTTTGTGCAGTTGGAGTCTTGAGTTAATTTAAGTCTCTTTCTGTGTAATTGTGATAGCTTTGTGCGCTCTCTAAGGATTATATTGGATTACCATGGATGCAGCTGATGATAACCAGGTCGTATATTTCCATGTTATTCTATAGTTAAAAGATTTAGGTCTTTAAAATTTTGTCTGTGTCGCATGTTCCAATATCTGACCCCAAAGAATCTGGGACGTGTGTTAACAACGAAATATGCCAGATTGATCGCCTTCCTTTAAACCCCAACAGGCGATCGGCAGATATGAAATAAGGTGTTGGCTTTACAGTGTTTTAACACGAAAATCGGCTGACGTCGTTCTCCGTAAGATCCGAGCGGGTGACGTCACACCCGTGTTGCTCGGATGTTTATGTGAAGAAAATGTTTCATTAATTCGCGCATCTGATTCTGGGTGCTGTGTACTTTATTGGTACCAGAAAAACTTTGGAATTTCAAGTTTTGCGTGTTATCACGATCTGTTTGCAATGATCAGTGGTTTCAAAATTCTTGATTTGAGATGTGTGTGGTCTGTGGTTTTACCGTGTGCTACAGCAGTTTGTTTACATTTTGTTGTTTCTTCACATATCATTTTGGCCTTCGTTAGGAGTATAATTTATATTGATTAGTAAATATACCCCAAATGTTATGCGATATGATTCCTGGTTCCGTTATACATCCTTGAGGATCAGTGTATGGGTGTGTTATTGCCGGCTTCGTTCTTGTCGTCATAATCAATGCGATCTTTGCTGTAACGTTGCGGGGTGGGGTGCGGGAGGGTTACCAGTTAATTTATGATCAAAATATTTGAAAATTAATTGTCTGCCTTCCATTCCTGTTTCGTTCCGCTTGCTTATTGTAGGTTTGTGCTTATAGGCCAAGCCAGCCCCGCCATCATGTGACGAGTGCCATAAATTCGTGAGGGTTATATTCAAGGACCATGTCTGTTTCCGTTGTACCAAATGTAATCTTGACAGTAGGTGTAACGTTTGTGCAGTGTGGGCATCCGACATGATGGTTACGTTCCTTGCCCAGAAGGACTTGGCAGTGTCTGACGCGGGGTCAGGCGGTCAGAATGCAAATCGTGGAGCGTCAGTTTCGGCCCTTGGGGCGTTCCATGTCTGCAACCGGAGGTGGCAGAGATGGCACAGCCGACGTGGTTTGATCCTGCTATGCAAGGCTTCTTGCATAGCGTTCTGCCAACGCTGGTGTCGTCCCTACTGCCAAAAGTTGTAGGGCAGTCTCTTCCCGTGTTTGATTCGGACCCTGTCCTTGGACAGGGTTCTGGACTGGCCACCGAGGGAGCCGTCTCGTACAGCCCCCTGGCAGTCCTGTCGGGCTCCGGCCTGATGGGCTCTGTCTCTCTGCGGCCACCTCCGGGTGGTCCAGTAGCGGTGGCCGGTTCATCAGGCATGGGAGCCGTCCGCCAGCTCCACGGTTTCCTCGTCTAGTGACGACTCTTCGGGGTCTGAAGATGAGGAAGCCGAGGAGGATAGATTGTTGTGGCCTGTGATGCCGCGGGTGGAGAGCATGGAGGTCGATTCCGTCCTGGACGGAACCGTCCTCCATCTGTCTGGCTTGGCGCAAGCCAGGGCAGTGGCTCCGCCCATGGTTGAGGCCACTCCGGTACCGGGCACCGGTCCCGTGATGGTTGGTTTGCCGCCAACCGACACATTGACGGGTGTGGCTGGCCAGGCGTGGTACTCGCCTATCTCGCCTGGTCCGACGGTCAGACATGGGGCGCCGTTGGCGCCCATGTTTGGCCACGGTTCTTCAACCGTTACGGGTCCGACCGGTTTTCTGTGCGGGCCTACTCCATGGACTGGTGTTTTTCATGGGGTTACAGCAGAACCGTACGGTACAGGAGTTCCTGGCATATCAGCAATGGCTCCTAGCTGGGAGGCCGTTGCTGGTAGGGCCATGAACATGTCAACAAGTCTTCAAAGGGCAGAAAGAAGGGAGCGGATCGTACCTGAGTGTACGAGGGCTCCCTTCGTATCTGCCTGGAGCGCACCTGTGCGACAGGAACAGTGGTGTCAGTTAGACCGGCCAAGCCAAGACCAAAATGGTTCTCTCTCTCTCGTCGAGAGAGGGGGGGGGGGGGTCGAGCGGATCGCGAGCCAGGAACCCGCATTAGGCGTCGATGTGTCTATAGTGGGTGGAAAGCGCATGCGTTTCGTCGAGGCTTGGCGAGGTGTGACATCAGACAGTCTGGTCCTGGGATGGTTATCCCAGGGGTACATGCCGGAGTGGTTGGATTTTCCACCGCAGAATCTGTCTTTGGCACCTGTTTGGACACCCGTACCACGGGAACCAGACAAGTTAGAAGCCATTCAAAACGAAATGTCAGGTTTGCTTCTGAAGGGAGCAATAAAACCAGCAAACCGGAACACTCCAGACTTCTATTCAAACATGTTCCTTGTCCCCAGGAGCACAGGGGGATGGAGACCCGTACTCAATCTCAGGCCATTAAATTGGTTTATCCATACGCCTTGGTTTCAGATGGAAACGCCAAGGTCGCTAATGGCAGGATTGTGGAAGGGAATGTGGTGTGTGTATCAATCGATCTGAAAGATGCATATTTCCACATTCCAATGAACAGGAGTTGTCACAGGTTTCTGAGATTTGCGTTTCTGAATCAAGTATGGGAGGTCATAGTCCTCCCATTCGGCCTGTCGACAGCTCCACAGGTTTTCAGCAGAGTGGTCCTTGCGGTGACAGCGTTTCTCAGAAAAGAGAACATGGCGCTTCACACCTACATAGACGATTGGTTGATCAAAGCAGACACATCAGCCAGGTTAGAGGTGGATACTGCTCTGACTCTTAAGTTACTTTCAGATCTAGGCTGGATAGTCAACAAGTAGAAATCTGAGTTGACACCCACTCAACAGTTCGTTTATTTAGGGATGCGATTCGACCTCGAGGAGGGCAGGGTTTACCCGTCAGAGCCCAGAGTGGTATCGCTGTTAGCCATCCTCAAGAGTTTTCGATTGGGAAACCACATTCAGGCGAGGCGGTTTCTTCAGATGCTGGGCATGATGGTCTCCATGGAGCAGGTTATCCCGTACGCTGCTCTGATGCGAAGACCTATCCAGTTGTATCTGATGTCTCTGTGGAAACGGAGAACAGAACCCCTGTCAAAGCTGGTGCCAGTTTTGGAGCCAATAATGTCGCATCTTGTATGGTGGAAAAAGCTTCAGAATCTCCTAGTAGGGGTTTCACTGCACCTACCCCACCCCCAGCTGTCCATGTACACGGATGCATCGCTGGAGGGATGGGGGGGGCCTGTCTGGGAGAACACCAGGTCTCAGGGACATGGACTCTCCAAGAGAGCCAGCTGCATATCAATCTGTTGGAAATGATGGCAGTGGAACTGGCATTGGAAAAGTTTCTTCCAAAAGTCAGGGGCAAGGCGATATTGATACGGTTGGACAATTCGACAGTAGTATCATACATAAATCGCCAAGGCGGGACCAAGTCACCCACACTGTGTATCAAAGTGTGGCACTTGATTCAATGGTGCAGGAATTACTCGGTTGTTTTGAAAGCAGCTCACATTCCTGGGCGATTGAACATTCTGGCGGATGCTTTGTCTCGGAGACAGAGAATTCTGCCAACAGAATGGTCTCTCAACCCTCCAGTTCTTCACAGGATCTTCGAGCATTGGGGCAAACCCAACGTGGACATGTTCGCCACCAAGGAAAATGCTCAAATCATGACTAACACTTATGTCTCGCCGATTCCAGATCGAAATGCTGTCGATACAGACGCTCTGGCGATAAGCTGGAGAGGGATGCACGCTTGCGCGTACCCACCCACCATTCTTCTACCGAAGATATTGGTGAAGATCAGGGAGGAACCGTTCCTGGTCCTGCTAATAGCGCCATTTTGGCCCAGCAGGGCGTGGTTCACGGATCTTCTAGATCTGCTGGTGGAAAAACCAGTGCAGTTACCCGAGTTTCCGAACATAATCTCCCAGGCCAAGGGACGCTTCCTACACGAGCACCCCGAAATGTTCAAATTGACTGCGTGGTTGTTATCAAACAATGTTCCATGTCGGAAGACTTTTCTCGACAAGCTGCAGATTTCATCGCAGCTGCGAGAAGGAGGTCAACCTTCAAGTCATATAACAAGGTTAACAGATTTGCAGACTGGTGTGAAGGAAAGGGTGTTGATACCTTTCAATCCACTATTCAGCAAATAGCAGACTTTCTCTGTGAGCTGTTCTTTTCAGGACTAGATACAAGTCAGCTTTGGCATCAGTTATCACTTGTCTAGCCAACAGGGATAGTCCAGAGGTGGCCCAGTTGAATGTGATGGTGAAGGGAATGAGCAATCTCCGACCGAGACAACCTGTAGTCATTCCAGCCTGGAGTCTATCTTTAGTGCTTAATGTACTGGCCAAGCACACTTTCGAACCGTTGCGTTCGGCTAGTCTAAAGCATTTGACTCTAAAGGCGGTCTTTCTATTGGCAGCTTCTTCAGCTAGAAGGCGCAGTGAGATCCATGCACTTTCAGCAGAGAGGGACCGATTTATTGTCTCTGAAGAGGGTCTGCATTTACTGCCAAGAGCAGAGTTTATGTCAAAGAATCAATCTTTGAGATATCCCGGCAAACCGATCATTATACCGAAACTAACTAGGTTTGATCGTGATGCCAGTGTCTGGTGCCCAGTCCGTGCTTTGACTAAGTACAAAAAACTGACAGACTCGATACGGTCGAATGATAGACATCTGTGGATCTGCCATAAGAATCCATATGGCGCCGCATCCATGGATTCTATCTCTCGTTGGGTAGTCGAATGCATTCAGACTACCCATGAGATTGCAGCTGGGCACCAGGTGCAATGGGCAAGGGCACACGATGTTAGAGGAATAGCCGCCTCGACCGCCCTTTACAATGGTGTTCCGTTAGAGGACATCATGGCTGTTGCACAATGGCACTGTGAGTCCTCTTTCACGGATTACTATATGAGGGATGTGTCAGACTCAGCCAATCCGCTCGCTTTAGCTGTTTTGAAACGATAGTTATACGACCACACTGCTCTTCTCCATTTTTTGGTATTTGTAAGAAAGATTTAAGAAGCAGACATGGTCGAGCGAGTGGATGTCAATCAGCTTGTGTCACTGATGGCCGGACGAGTGAATGGTTGAAGGCTCCATGTCTGAAATCCAAATATCATGAGGTAATTCAAGATTGAGATTTTTTTGTATTATGTTTATATATCATGTTCATTCATCTTATATATTCATGCTCATTCCCAGGCTAATATATGCAAAGAGCAGTTAACCCTCTTGGCATATTTATGTTTCAGGCGAGATGCATGTTCGTGAGTTCTCTCCCTTTTCTTAGGTGGTGGAGGGGGGGGGGGGGTGGAGTGATGCGAATGTGATTTGGTTCCATTAACTTGATGGTCCTTTTAGGTCTCCATTAATCAAGTTTAAGTCTAGCTCTTTCTCCAAGGGGCAAAAGTAGCAATTGATGGCTTGCCCCTTCCCACCAGGTTACTGTCTAAATCTGGTGTATATCAGAAGTAGTAGAATGGTGAGTATTGATCGAAGGCGAATGAAGGAAATTTCAATTTCCCTTTCTCCGAGATCTAACAATACTCACCATTCTATTACGGACCCAGCCTCCCTGCCCCACGGAGGCAAGCCATGGGTATCTTTTGTTTGGTGGCTATGCAAACAATATGAGCTTTATAGCAAACGGGTACTCGGCAGTTGGGAGCCGAGTACCCGGTTCCAGGAGTCGGTAAAGCTTACTAAGTCTATAGTCCTAGGGCCCAGCTATCCAGGCTAGCTGTTATCAGAAGTAATAGAATGGTGAGTATTGTTAGCTCTCGGAGAAATTGAAATTGAAATTTCCTTCATTCTGGCTGAGATGACCATTAAAGGACCTTTCCAGTTTTATCTATGCCCCGCCCATCTCTATCTAAGCTCCACCCACACCTCTTCTGTCTTGGCATCAATCGATCCCTGAACTCCCTGACTATCAATTTCCAGAAACTACGGGTAAGCTGTCCAGTCAAACTAGTTTCAAAATAATCAACAAAATGTTTATTAGATGGTAAAGACATAAAATTTGTACAACATGTCAGACTATTAAGTGCTAATAATGTTCTCAAAATCGCTGTAAGGCCATTGTTAGGAAATAGTTTTGCATGACCATGTCCTTTATGGAAAATTATGTGAAATTATTGATTATTACTTACAGTTATTAACACCAAAGCTGTAGATGCTCTATACATAGAATGACCCCAAATTCATCATATCTCCATATAACAATGTAATTACTAGGAAAATTCTGCTCTGTCAGATTGAGTGGGTTCATTGTTTCATCAGTTGAAATAATTTAAGTTCTATTGAATAATTATTTTTGTTAGGGTTCAACATAATAATTAAAATACTTGACTATTGAGTAATTATTTCATCCAAAAATATCGATGCGAGCGGGTCATGCTAAACTAACAATTTCCTAACAATGACCTAACAATGACCTAACAATGACCTAAAGGCCCATTTTGTCTGGCTTTCCCATTAATTGTCTAAAGCTATCAAATGTACAATTTATTTTCAGTTTCTATGCAGATTTTGGCCCGTTAAACTTGGCCCAGACATACAGATACTGTTGTAAGCTGAACAAAAAGTTAAAAGTAAGTGATACTGCTCCTGCATTGTAAAGCTAGAAACTATAAGTATACATGTACAGCCACTACTGTTTGCGCGTGTTACAACATGAATATTTGTGAATAGATAAATGCAACAATAATATACTTCCTGTAATAGCTGCTTAGAGTGAGCTTTTGCAAAGATCTCCTCATGATTGGGTTTATGTACACATGTTTGATATGTACCTGTAGTGTTTCTATATACCAAATGTTGATTGCTGAGCTGATTGGCCAATTCAACATGACACCCCCTTTAGCTGTAACTTAGTGAGTGCCCTGGTGCAAATTCACTTGAAAATCACTGAGGGCATGTGGATCTCAACAGTCGGATGCCCTCATGAGCAGGCCAATTTTTCCTGCTTGGGAAAAATATCAGTGACTTGAATAATGAAAAATCCATAGTTGGTTGATTTTTTTTATCTCATCATTGTGTACCACTCATAACGTTATCTCCGCAGCAGCGTACCTGTACATGTCATAAAATCTTAGCTGAACAAAACAATCATTCTCCTGACAATTACCTGAATTGGAATCATCGTGAGTGATTTGTCATTCAACATAATACTGAATTAACACTATTAACCGTTTAACCCTTAAATTTAATCCAGAAAATTTCAATTCTCTCAAAGAAAATGTCCATTTGCAGACCATGAGAAGACTATTTTTGAAAATTTACCACTGGAATGACTGGCTCGATAACCGAGCCAGTCATCCCAGTGGTAAATTTTCAAGAATAGTCTTCTCTTGGTCTGCAAATGGACATTTCCCAAAAGCACTACAGAAGTCGTTTTGGCTGATATGAGCGTTAAAGGGTTAATCATGTAACCGGGTTCCCAAAAAATTTTCAAATTGTATTGTCTGATGTACTTGTAATCATTGGTGTGTTTAACCCTTTAGCACTCAAACTGGCCAAAAATGGCTTCTGCAGTGGTCTTGAGAAATGACTTAATGTACATTTGCACATCAAGAGAAGAGTATTTTTGAAAATTTAACACCTGAATCACTGGCTCGATAACTTAGCCAGTCATGTCAGTAGTAAATGGCCACTTTCTATAGTAAAATGGAAATTTTCTTGAACAAATATGAGCATTAAAGTGTGAAATTCTCAAATATATTGACACCATGGTGTGCATTGTTTCTCTTGGCATCTAAATTTTGAATGTCCAACAGACCCCGCTCACTGAAATCTGGGAGTCCCAAGCTGCAATCTGAAGTTCCCAAACTGAAAATCTTGGTTTCCAATACAGTTTTTCTGATCCATGCTAAAATTAGAATGTACTATGGAGTAATTGGAGTCACAGCTATGAATTATATGCATGGCAGGCTAGTTTTTGCGCAAAAACCTGTAAAACTAATTAATATTTAACGATCATACTAAATTTTCAGGGGTCCCATTAGACCCTCTGCTACAGCATTTTGGGGGTATATATTAAACCATCAAAAGGCCCCTTATGAGAATCCATAATGGTGTGCGGTGTTTGACTAGATTTGAAAACTAGAGCTATTGTTGTCTAAATTACTGTTTACAGTCATAGACATTTTACATGTATCAACTTTATTCCAGTTTATTGAATTTTTTTATTTTGAATACACACAGTCATGACTGTAGCATAAATATTACGTTTGGGGTTGAGCACTTATAAAAGGGTACAGATTAAAACACCTTTTTATAAAAGGATACAGATTAAAACACCTTTTGGCTCTGTTTTCATATCTCGCTAGCGTCTAGTACAGGTAGTAATAGAGCATTTTGTCAGGTAGTTAACCTAGTTTTGCTTAAGCCGGGATTAAATATGGAGCTGATCATTTCCTTCCTAAAACATTGTGTTTGTTTAATTTAACACATTTATCACCAATACCTGAAGATCCTGCATTCAAAATAACCACGGATACTTGCCAAACGTGTATATGTTGAATATTTTGAAACTAATTTAACTAGAAGCTGTTGCTGTTTTAGGCAGCAACATCTTCATGGCAAATTAGTTTCAAAACATCCAATGCATCATATTGTTACATCGTTACAGAAATTATTGTACCCTGTCTCATTTGTATTCCTTGTAGGTACTGTTGTTTACTCATCCAGAACTGGACAAACAAGTCTGCTTCTAGGATATATATATATTGTCAGCTGAACACTGGTTCATGACTCATATGATGTCATATGTTTATATACCTACTTTCTATCGTGACCTGTAATTCACATTACAATCCGGCCAGCATTCTCACAGGAGTAATTGTGATGTAATTGTCAATGAAACTCTCAATTTAGATCCTATTATTATTATTTTATAAACTACCTGAACAAGGATTTATTACCCTGGCCCTGTACAATAGGTGGAAGAGGGTATTGTGACGACGTCTATCTGTTTATCTATCTATCTATCTATCTATCTATCTATCTATCTATCTATCTGTCTGTCTGTCTGTCTGTCTGTCTGTCTGTCTGTCTGTCTGTCTGTCTGTCTGTCTGTCTGTCTGACTGACTGACTGACTGACTGACTGACTGACTGACTGACTGACTGACTGACTGACTGACTGTCTGTCTGTCTGTCTGTCTGTCTGTCTGTCTGTCTGTCTGTCAATCTGATAACTGAGCCAGTCATTCCAGTGATAAATTTTCAAAAATTCTATTCGCTTGGCCTGTAAATGGAAATTAAAAACGCATGTTTCTTGACGAAACTTGACCATTAAAGGGTTACCTACCGTTACTAAGTTTACTTAAATATTATATGATATGCCATGAAAAGCTCTCAACTGTACGGCTGCTTCTCACCACCAGACAAAAATTCAATGGGCAATAACTCTGGACCCGCTGAATATTGAAAAATTAATTTGACTGAAAGTTGCTGGTGGCCTATCCACCAACAACTTTCAGTCAAACTTTTTCAAAATAAAAAACATCCAGAGATTGTAAAACTTCATGGAAAATGTAGTCTGCAGAAATCCAGCAGGAAGACAGTTAAAAGCGAGCTATCCAGGACAGATCAGGTTGACATGCATAAGTACTACGCTACATAATGTTTATAAATGCATCTCATCTGCATTCACAAATGTCATGTTGATACAAACTGCAGCTTCCAGATAGAATGATACAGACAAATTTGGTCAAGAAATCTTAAAGATTTTCTTAGTGAATGTCTATATACAAGCCAAGAGAATACATTTTTTGAAAATTTATCACTGGAATGACTGGCTCATTTATCGAGCCAGTCATTACAGTGGTAAATTTCCATAAGTTGTATTACCTTGGCCTGTAAATGGACATTCCACAAGACCATAGAGGCTGGTTTGGCCTGCTTGACCAGTAAAGGGTTAACGTAAAAACGCAGCTCTTCTACATGCTAGAGAGTAATCATAGTAGCATATTTTATATATATACACCTGTGCAAAAGTTAAGCACCACCCTATTTTTATGCACATGCGAGGGTATATTCATGTGCTATGAAGAAAGCAATAGCATAAACATTTATGTACCCATCCATCTTAGTGCAAGAGGTAATAATGCAACTAGAGGAATGCTGATTATGATGGTGGGGAAACACTATGTTTTTGTTTGAACTTGAAAACGAGGCCTGAATATGGTTACGTTGACACAACTGACAACTATTGCCCTACAGTTGACACACGTGGCTAGATTGTCATTAATGGTGTCTGAAAACGAAGTTTAACATCTGTGCACGAGTTTGAGACTGTCATTATTAATACCGGGTATATCCACCTTGTGCCTGGATGACGGCCTGGACACGACGTCTCATGCTGGTCACCAACCGACTGATACGCCATTGTGGTATTCGTTGCCATTCAAGATGGAGTGCGTCTGTTAATTCCTGTAGGTTCTGCACAGGAGGATCCCTCCTTCTCACCATGTTTCCCAGAATGTCCCAGATATGCTCAATAGGGTTCATATCAGGGCTCCTTGCTGGCCATGGTAGGGTTTCGATGGCATTCTGGCGGAGGTATTCATGCACAGCTCTAGCACGATGTGGTCGGGCGTTGTCATCCATGAATATAGGGTGGGTTCCAGGTGCATGATTTACAAAATGAGGCACCACAGCTCTATCCAGTATGGAATCTTGATATCTTTGTCCATTTAGTGTTCCAGGTACAGTCAACAGATCCAGCTTACAATCAAATGAGATGCACCCCCATATCATAACGGAACCTCCACCAAATGGAACTTCTTCCATGATGTTACGTTGGTCGTACGCCGTGCGTCTGGACCTCCATACACGAGTTCGACCATCTGTGGCATGAAGCAGGAACCGACTTTCATCGGACCAGTGTACCCGTCTCGAGGATCTCATGTTCCAGTGTCTTCTTTCGTTGCACCACCTCAGACGCTCCTCTTTGTGGTGTGCAGTGAGGAGAGGACGTCTGACAGGTCTCCTAGCTTTCATGCCAGCAGCATACAGTCTCCTTTTGACGGTAGACATTGACACTCTATTGCGCGTTTCCCATTGCTGGCTGAGCACTCTGCTGTTGGTGAATGGAGATCTCGGAACAAGGCGTACTAGGGCTCGATCATCACGGGCAGTAGTCTTCTTCGGTCTTCCAGATCTAGGCATGTCGTTCACCTCGTTAGTTTGCCCATGTTTTGCAATCAAACGGCTGATTACAGTATGGTTAATGTTCAGCTGTCTGCCAATCTCTCTGCATGACATACCAGTGGTATGCATGCCTATGATTTGCCATTTCACACGATCACTTAACCTTCGTCTTGCCATAGCGGTTCACAATCAAGAGCTAATTCTCTCTGTACAAATAAACCACGGTCATGAACACAAAATTCCTAATCTTGTCGCCTAAATCTGTATGTAATGTTCTACACCTCAAACTGGACTTTTACATAACTGAACACGTGTGCTGTTTCCCGCCACGCACGGACATCAAGCGGCGTGAAGTCATGCATGCATGTGCATTTCGTACTTGGAATTATGTCAGCTAACGCGGGGACAAAAAGTATGGCAGCCTAGTTGTACCATCATGTATCTACGTTCTATTGTTTTTGCTGGTGCTTAACTTTTGCACAGGTGTATATGTATATATTAGTGCTGCTAATTTTCAATTATCTAGATATTCGATTAATCGACAGTTCAATCGATCAGTTAATCGGTCGTTGATCGATATTCTCATAATTCTGAACAGTAGCTTGGCCCTGTTATTTTGATCTACCTTCCTGTTATTTTAACATGAGCACCGTGCGCTATTCAGATTATCAACAGTTGGCACTTGCCGCCTTTATTCTATAAATTAATCCTCGGATTAATGTGTAATAATAAAGATATGTGTTGGTAATGCACGTGTCTTGTAATCATTACACGTGTTATTGCCACTACGACAGATTAGCGTGTCAGAACAGAACTGGAAATGAAAAACTAAATAAAATAAATAAATAAATAATAATAAAATAACAATTTCTCGATTACGAATTTTCATAATCGATCACTGATTCAATCGATCGATAATCTAAAATTGATTAGCAGCACTAATATATATATATATATATATATATATATATATATATATATATATATATATATATATCTTCTACATGCTGGATTCTACCTATTGTATGAATATTTATGTGGATCATGCACTTGCGCCCTGCTAAACCGTCTATATGGCCGTACCACTACCTGTCTATAGAGGACAGTATCATCTTTAGGGGCCACAATATGACACTTCTTTAACTCTGATTGTCCTATGATCTTCCACCTTAATGAACCACACCAAAGTAATTTTTTGTGTTAACTTAAGTGCATTGATACATCACATGTACTGTGACCACTTATTAACCCTATTGTGCTCAAGGTACCTACATGTAGACCCGGCCCACCGGGACAGTGACTGGTCTTGACCATTGTTTATTTGCGGGCCAATAGAAGACTATTACTATTCTTGAAATTTAACCCCAGGAATGATTGACATGGACATGCTGGAATGAAGAAGACTATTTTGTATTTTGTAAATTGTATCAACTGCTGGAATGACTGAATTTATTTATAGTTGAGCCGGTCTTTCCAGTAAGCTGTGGTAAATTTTCTAAAATAGTCCTCTTCACCCGCAAATAAACATTCCATGAGCATAGACTTCAATTTTATTGCTGGATCTTAGCTATTAGGGGGGTGGGGGTTACTGTTCCCAAGAGTTACCATGGTTATAGGCCCATGTTTTAGCATAGTCTTACATGTCCTAGGCATTCTACTTGTAGTCTCGCTGTCATTTACAGAATCTACATATATAAATATTCAGCATTGTGCAATTTTCAGATAACCTGCACCATTTCATCAATAGAGGAATCCAGTGTCTCAGTCAATCATATAACGTCGGTCATAATCAAAGTTCTAGGTCACATGTAGCCTGAATGTCCTTATCAATTACGTCATGAATAACGCGATTACGTCTGTCATAAATGCTTAATAGTTCATCAGGTTGTACAAATTGTATGTCATTGCTAATTAAAAAACATTCTGTTAAATATTTTGAAACTAATTTGACTGGGCACTGTTGCTATATGTTTCGAAAGGCACCAACAACACCCAGTCCAATAGTTTCAAAATATTCAATACCGTACCTGTATAATTTTCTGGAAAGTGATTCAGGGAGTGCAGGATTGATTGATCCCTACGTGGACAAAGCGTGGGCGGAGCTTACATGTACACGTAGCTAGAGCTGAGCGGGGAATTGACTAACTTTGGGATTGGATTGGTTTTAACTAGTAGCCATTTGATGATGTGTGTCTAATCGCTTCTCTGTGGATATTTGCTGGTATGGTAGAATCTCACAGCATGTACATTTTCTCAACAATTTTCTTTATTATTTTTAAGTCACATAGCTGCTTCTAAAGTAAGATCTAGTTAACCATTTAATAGTCAAATTGGTTAAGAAAATTTAAATATTTGCCTATTTAAATAGGCCAAGAGAATACAATTTTTGAAAATTTATCACTGAACTGACTGGCTCGGTTATCGAGCCAGTCATTCCAGTAGTAAATTTTCAAAAATTGTATTCTTTTGGCCTGTAAATGGACATTCCACAAGACTAATAATATTATAACAGAGGCCGATTTTGGCTGACTTGACCATTAAAGAGTTAAATTAGTTTCAGTTTAATTCTTATAATTGCATTTATCATGTTGATTGCCTTCAACTTGAAATACATGAACTTCTCTTTCAGTGTAGAATTTTCAAAGCTCAAGCTGTATCTGAGATAATACTGATTGTTATGTGTCTTGTTGTTTCAGTCATTTTCTCTTGCCAAGAAGAGGATAGTACACTATACTGGCTTCGATGCTCGTAAAAGAGCGAATGCTGCCTTCCTTATCGGAGCATATGCTGTAGGTGTTCATTTGTATACCAGGCTGCCATAAATAAATCATGTACACACATCACTGATGGAAACCATAGAAAAATTGGTGTCAAGTGCAAATATTTTGAAAATAATTTGACTGGAAGCAATTGGTTTCTTAACTATCTGACTGTTACAAGCCACCAGACAATAATTTCAATGGGCAATAACTCTGGGCATGCTGAATATTTTGAAGAGTGACTGAAAGTTGATGGTGGTTTAGCCACCAACAACTTTCAGTCAAATTCTTTTCAAAATGTTCAGCATATCCAAGGTTAAACGCCATGGAAATTGTAGTCTGAAGAAAATTCATTCAGCAGGCAGACAGTGAGGCAGAAATAAAGAGATTCACTTTTGGTTATGCCCCACCCATTTTAGTTTAGCTCCGCCCACTTTTTATGGGTGCTAGAATCGATTTGAAACTGAAACCTAAATTGTGAGTAACTGAATCTAAATTTCAAAGTTATTGAATATTTCGAAACTAATTTAACTGGTGCTGCCTATGGGAGATACATCCCCCAGTTAAATTACTTTCAAAATATTTAACAGGATTTTTATTAAATTGTAAATTAATCAAAGACATACAATTCGCATGCTCGTGAAAGATTTCGATTTTTGTGAAGGAAGTATACTTCATTTTGCTGGTGACATCAGCTAACATGTGACATGTTTAATTTATCTGACATCTTGACCAGAGAGTCTCATAAGGGTCCTTTCGAGGGTATTTACACAGATAATCAAGCTTGTGATCATCATAATTCATAGGTGTGAGCCCATGCTACATGGTTTGTACATGTCTAATTTTAGTATGGATGGGAATTATTGCTTGGGAACACCAGATTTCAGTTTGGGATCCTCAAATGTCGGGGGTGGGATGGGGTACCCCCCAGATTTTAGGCTGTGGTATCCCTGGGACTTCCAAGAGTTTGATGCCATGAGAAACACTGCTCTTGTCTCCATTTTCTTACATCATAGCAAATTTGTTTTATCAGCGAGATTGCGAGATTACATTTATCCCTACCACACTTTCTCTATCCGACTAATTAATAAGCCTTAATTAGTGTTTGATTAATTTGTGGACCGGGTTACATGGTAGTAGTGTAGCTGTAAGATTATGCAATTACACAATATTTAGCTATATAATATCAAGACATATTGCCATGAGTGTTGGTATTGATCTTTATGTGCTACATTATTGTGCAGATTATATACCTGAAGAAGACACCTGAGGAGGCGTACCGACCATTGGTTGCAGGCTCCAACCCACCGTACCTTCCTTTCAGGTAGGCAATTAGTCTTGAAAAATTTAAGTGTTGAAGTGTTTTCCAAAATAAAATAAGGCGTACTATTAAATATGTTTAAAATAATTCGGATGGGAGGAAGTTGCTTTCTAATGTAGCAATGTCTTCCAATCCAATTATGTTCAAAATATTCAAGAAAATATTTCTTACAATGTTATGAATGTGTTCAAAATTTTACTAACAAAATTGTTTAAGGTTTTTGTTTTGAAAACATGTTAAAGTTATTTTTGAGTTGCACTGTATCTGTAGAAATGTATATAATTTTAATACAAATTTCTTTAAAACATCGTTCTTCTTAGGAGACATCTAGCTTCATTATATAATGTCTCCTAGTACTTCTTACTGTGTTTCTCTTGGTTTGAGATTGCTCACCAGAGTGAAATATTAAAAAAAAATTGTTTAATTATCCCCACATTTTTCGAAGAAAAGTGTGGATTATGCCGTGCAACCCGTGTGTGTATTTGTCCGTCTGTTTGTGCAGAAAATTTATTGTAACGCAACTCCTCCGAAACCGTTACTGTAGATGGTATTCCTCTAAATTTGATATGTGGTTGACCCATACGATTGCTGAGTGTAACAGGCCATTTACATTTGGTTCTGCTCCCAGGGGATGGGGAGGGGGTCAAAATGTCAAATTTTAACGTACGGAAATTGATTGTAATGCAATTCCTCCAAAAGCATTGGATGGAATTTAACCAAATTTGGTATGTGAGTTACCCATATAAATACTGAATGCCTTTGACCCTGCCTCCAGGAGCTGAGCTGTGGAGGGTACAAAAATCAAAGCGGTGAACGTGGGAAATTTGTGATGATGCCTCAGCGACTGAGCAATCTAGTCATTTGATAAAATTTCTGTTTTGCATTAACAGTATCAAAAGACCTACCTGTACATGTTTTTAAAAAGTGACAGCACATTAAGCTCAGTTTAATCTTCTCTTACAGAGATGCATCATTCGGTGTGTGTACATATAATCTCACATTGTTAGACTGCCTACATGCTATCAGTAAGGTAAGTCACATTGTTAGACTGCCTACATACTACACGCCATCAATAAGGTAAGTCACATTGCTAGAATGCCCACATGCTATCAGTAATGTAAGTCACATTTCTAGACTGCCTACATGCTATCAGTAAGGTAAGTCACATTGCGAGACTGCCTATATGCTATCAGTAAGGTGAGTCACATTGCTAGACTGCCTACATGCTATCAGTAAGTTAAGTCACATTGCTAGACTGCGTACATGCTATCAGTAAGTTACGTCACATTGATAGACGACCTACATGCTATCAGTAAGCTAAGTCACTGCTAGACTGCCTGCATGCTATCAGTAAGGTAAGTCACATTGCTGGACTGCCTACATGCTATCAGTAAGTAAGTCACATTGCTAGACTGCCTACATGCTATCAGTAAGGTATGTCACATAGCTAGACTGCCTACATGCTGTCAGTAAGGTACATGTAAGTGTGCATATATAAATTCTCACATTGTTAGACTGCCTACATGCTGTCAGTAAGGTAAGTGTGCGTTCATAAAATTTAGCATTGCTAAACTGCCTACATGCCCTCAATAAGGTAGAATGTAAGCGAGTGCGTGCGTGTGCATATATATATATATATATATTGTATGTGTGTGTGTGTGTGTGTGTGTGTGTGCGCGTGCATGCGTGCGTGCGTGTAGATATATATATATATATAATTATATATATATATATATATATATATATATATATATATATATATATATATATATAATCACATGACTAGACATGCTG
Source organism: Chaetoderma sp. LZ-2023a (assembly GCA_034401795.1). Taxonomy (NCBI): domain Eukaryota; kingdom Metazoa; phylum Mollusca; class Caudofoveata; order Chaetodermatida; family Chaetodermatidae; genus Chaetoderma; species Chaetoderma sp. LZ-2023a. Next base: position 251,462,756 of record CM067369.1, read on the forward strand.
TGTCTCGTGAGCAGTATTTATCTATGTAGTTTTTCAGATATTTTGGTCATACATGTTGTCTAACTCATTGTTTCCTGCGTTACAGGCACTGGCAAATGGCTTCTTCAACTTTGAAACATTTGATGTGGATGAGTATGAACATTATGAGGTATGTTAACAACTAACGACAACATGTATGTTTATGTGAATAATGTAAAAAATGTGCAACCTTGAGATAAGATTTGGATCATATTTGCATCAAGATGATTGATGGAACAAATTGAAAAGGCTGATTTACGCATTTCTCATCAAGTCGACAAAAATGGCTTCTACATGTGCAGAGAAATGTAGATTTCCAGGCCACAAGACAATTTTTGAACATTTAGCACTGGACAGACTGGCTCAAAAACCGAGCCAGTCATTCCACTGATTCCAATGGTAAATTTTTAAACATTATCTCGCATCACCTGCAAATTGACATTCACTAAGCCAAAATTCTTAAATTTGTAAAACGCTATTTTAAAGATACATTCGCTGATAATGTGCACTCCTATTTCTTGGCATGAGTAATTATTTTAAATATGAAACATTCCTATTGGGAGGAACTAAAACAATATTGGATATGTCTAGCCAGTTTGGCAATTTCAGACAAAATACTCAGGACAACTTTTACAATCCTCATTGTTCACAAAATTTCAAAGGACTCAGTGTAGAGCAGACCTGTCCAACTTGAAAATGTGCACGACCAATTTTTGGGTTAAACATATTTGTTTTAGGTAACCTACATGTATTTTGTTTTGCGTAGTCGTTTTTCATGTATTTATGTAAAACATGAAAGGAATTGCGTTCACGCAAAAGTTATGCCAATATTTCTGACACAACCTCACTTTTGCATAAACGAAAAATGGGTTACACCAATTTGCAACTTAGCAGAGGATGCAAGCGACAACCCTTTAAAGAAATGAGCTACTGACATAATCGCTTATAGCGAGCATACTTGTACTCTGTGAATTATGCAGGTAATTATAAGTGAGTAATAGTCTGGTGTTCTCTGAAACGGTAGCGATTTCTGCCATCAAATTTTGTTTTGATATTTTTTCTAATTTCTATATTGCATCTTTTGCAATCTCTTGAGACATCTCTTGAGACACTGCATCTATAAAAATCGAAGATCAAGTGCTACTATTGACCCTCTAGAATCAATTTAACTATTTACTGGGCAAGCCAGCCAGAACCGGCCTCCGCAGTCAACTTGAGGAATGTCCATTTACAGGTCAAGAGTAGACTATTTTTGAAAATTTACCACAGGAATGCCTCAGTCGATAAATGAGCCAGTCATTCCAGTGGTAAATTTTCAAAACTAGTCTTCTTGGCCTGCAAATGGACATTTAATAGGGAAATAATTTGATTTTTGTGACCAAATTTGACCACTAAATGGCTACATGTGAATACACATACTTCTGTATACATAACATTTATTGATCTACGAGTGAATATATATTTAAGACTTGTATTACAAAATGATAACATGGATGTTAGGCCTTATGATATGATGTAGTTACGCTGTACAGGGCCAGTAGAAGAAAAACTACAGTACATTATGGACACAATATTGCTAGAACATATGGCACTGCCTTAGACAGCCAAAGCTTACTTCAACTTCCAAAATGAACATCGATTATAAAGATTAGAGTAGAGTATATTGTCCAATAAGCCATAGATTAACCTCTGCAGCTCTGCTAGAACTCAATCTCACAATCTCAGGGGAGTGCAGAGAATCAACAGTCGAGTAGCAGCAGTCAGGACAGGCTCAACTGTACTAAGACAACACTCCCCACTGACTTGTTAGATAAAAGCTTTATAACCTAAATGCGGGAGAATGGGGTTCAGGTAGGCTTGGCCAAAGTTAATAGACCCCCCCCCCCCCCCAGTATAATGTACTACATTACATGTTTTGAAAATATTGTTAACATGATTTAATTGTATTTCAGGAAAGATAAAGCTATGAAGTGTATGATATAGAAAGCTACAGACTAACAATTATTTGCCATATATATTCAATAATCTGCTCAATATCATGAAACGAATTTACTTCACTGTTGCTAACAGCAAATTTCAATCAAATTAGCTTCATAATGTTGCGCAGATTTCTTCTATTCCTTGGGTGGGGATGATGATCTGTTTAATGATGCCTTGTAGTGACTGAGTTAGCTACATGTTTGAGCCGTTCATGTCAACTAGTTTTCATCTCTTTGTTGGTAAATACATTTTTTCAGAAAGTTGAAAATGGAGATTTCAACTGGCTTGTACCAAATAAAATGCTGGCCTTTTGCGGACCACACCCTAAAACAAAGATAGAGAATGGTAATTGAACTCATTCTGCTAGAATCGTAATGTAGTAGCCATATAGGACAACTTTTAAATCTGGAAACTAGTGTTTGATTGGGTTTTGATGGATAAGATTTCAGCTCTCTCATTGGTCATTATTTCTATATGGCTGTATGATAACTGACCCGGTGTGAATTTTGAATAGAGTGTTTACTGCAACAGCCTGCATTAGCTGTCTGACAACTGTAACACAAAGCAGACAGTACTTTCAATGAGCAATAATTCTGGATATATTGAATATTTTGAAAACAATTTGACTGAACGTTGTTGGTGGCTTAGCCACAACAATTCACTCAAATTGTTTTCAAAATATTCAATATATCCAGAGTTAAATCCCATAAAATATGTAGTCTGAAGCAATTCAGCAGGCTGCGAGTTAACGATGTATTCAAAAGTCAAAGCTCTTTTACTAGCAACTTTTAAAATGTTAAAATTAGATTTTTTTCGTTCAAAATCATGAAGTTTTGGGAATAGGCAGTCCTGATCGAAAAACAAAGGAAATTGATTAAATTAGTAAATTATTGAATTTACACTCATGCTTGTATCCAGATAAGCTGTCCTATGCTGGTCCTATATTACACTGTGCATGTTATTAGCTGTAGCTTTACAGACACATTAGACTATATGCTTAGAAAGTGTAATGCTTGCTGGTAGTATATAGCTGCGAAATATTGATCTTTATTGTGAAAGCTTTTCTGATCTTTTTGTGAAATTAACATATTTGAAATGAATATAAATATTCAATGTTTAAAAAAAATCTGCTTTTCTATTTTCCCCTTTAATGGTCATACCGGCCAAAACCGGCCTCTGCTATGGTCTTATGGAATGTCCATTTACAGGCCAAGAGAAGACTTTTTTTGAAGATTTACCACTGGAATGACTGGCTCGATATCGAGCCATTCATTCCAATGATAAATTTTCAAAGATTGTATCATCTTGGCCTGTAAATGGACATTCAATAAGAAAATATTTAAAAGTTTTGGACTAAATTTAACCATTGAAGGGCTAATGGTAATTCTAAAAGACATGGCATATTATGAGCTAAGATTTATTCCCAGCATGCTCTGCACTGTCTTGCACTCGTCTTTATCTAATATATGCTATTATTATTTAAATGTTTTCGTAAATTTAGCGTGTTGAGAATGGCGATCTCAACTGGCTTATTCCTGAAAAGCTGATGGCATTCAGTGGGCCACACCAGCGCAGTAAAGTCGAGCATGGTAGTAGTACTAATACACAAGCTTGCAGTTGTGAATGCTGTGCTCTGATTCTGTTTGTTTAATTTGTTTTATTTTGCAATTTAGTTTCAATGGGTGGATCCACTCTGTCACATGCGTCACAATCGAATGACCTACATGTATGTCTGACGTGTAAGGGACAAAGATCCAACAGTAACCGTCTGAATTTGTCTGGTGAATTTGCTCGCTTGCTGTCAAATTAGTTTCCGCATATTCAACCGCTTACCCGTATCTAGTTAACCTTGAAATTGTGATTTTAGGAATTCAGGCTTCAGGGTGTTGAAATCACTTCAAACAAGCATTGAAAGTTGGTGGAGTTTAGCTAGAAATGTGCTGGACATGAATAGCTGGATTGTTCCCTCTTGGCTTTCATTAAAGACAGTCATGACTCCAAAAACGTTTATCTTAGCACTGATTAATGTAGGTAGCATATAATGACAATTTGTTGATTTCATTTGGTCAGTATCTTCCCATTTGGTGAAATGGAAGAGATTGGTCTACAGTAGTTGATGTTCAATAACTTAGTGATTTTACTGCTGAATTTTCAGCGTCCATTATTCACGGACCCCTCTTTTTATACCCTGCCAAAAAATTTGGCGGGTATTATGTAATGGCGCGTCCGGGCAGGCGGTCGGTCGGGTGTGCGGGCGGCAGAGTGAGTGTTTTCCGGATGATAACGCCGTTACCGTTTGTAGGATCGCATTGAAACTTCATAGGGTGGTTGGACTAGGTCTTGGGAAGAAACCTATCAAAATCAACGATGATCCGAAATCCAAGATGGCCGCCAGCCACCGGTGGCCATCTTGAAAATTGGTTTCTGGATCATAACTCCGTTACCATTTGTCGGATCGCATTGAAACTTCATAGGGTGGTGGGACTAGGCCTGGGGAAGAAACCTATCGAAATTGACGATGAACCGAAATCCAAGATGACCGCCAGCCACCGGTAGCCATGTTGAAAATTGGTTTCTGGATGATAACTCCGTTACTGTTTATCGGATCGCTTTGAAACTTTATAGATTGGTTGGACTAGGTCTGCAGAAGAAACATATTGAAATCGATGATGATCTGAAATCCAAGATGGCCGTCAGCCACTGGTGGCCACCTTGAAAATTGGTTTCCAGATGATAACGCCGTTACCGTTTATCGGATCGCTTTGAACCTTCATAGAATGGTTGGACTAGGTCTGAGGAAGAAACGTATCGAAATCGACAATGATCCGAAATCCAAGATGGCCGCCTGCCACCGGTGGCCATCTTGAAAATTGGTTTCCAGATGATAACTCCGTTACCGTTTATCGGATCGCTATAAAATTTCATAGGGTGGATCGACTACCTCTGGGGAAGAAACCTATCGAGATTGACAATGATACAAACTCCAAGGTGGCTGGCAGCCACCGGTGGCCATCTTGAAATTTGGTTTCAAAATGATAGCTCTGTTAATGTTTATCGGATCCCTTTGAAACCTCATAGGGTGGTTGAACTAGGTGTGGAGAAGAAACCTATCGAAATAGACGATGATCCGAACTCCAAGAATGCCGCCAGCCATGGGCTCCCATCTTGAAAGTTGGTTTCTGGATTTCATTTATTGGATCACTTCCTACGGTCATTGGAATATGTCTGGTGAAGAAACTTATCAAAATTTACGATAATCCGAAATCTAATATGGCCGCCAGTTAGCGGCAGCCATCTTGAAATTGGTCTCCTTGACTGTTTAGCGGCTCTCTTTGACACTTCATAAGGATGACTAGTCTGATGGGGCTGAAGAAGAAATAAATATTTTCTGATAGCTCTCATTCATTGGTGTGTCATCATGGCGGGGTATTACGCGCCGTTTGCGGAGGTCTTGTTGTGCACAGTGTTGCTTAACCATTTCATGGTCAAATCTGGTCAAGAAAATGTCCATTTTGCGAGCCCAAGAGAAGACCATTTTGGCAACTCTACCACTGGAATGACTGGCTCGATAATCGAGCCAGTCATTTCAGTGGTAAATTTTCAAAAATCGTTTTCTTGACCTGCAAAATGGGCATTTCCCAGGACCACTGCAGAGGTTGTTTTTGGCCGGCTTGACCATTAAAGGGTTAAAGCTTGGTCTAAGACTGTGAACTGTTTACATCAAATCCTTTTGGTTTAGGGTTAATTGTTACATTCCTGGGTGCTGGTGTTGAAGAAGGAATAATGTGTGTCATGTTGTATTTAACTGCACTATGTGTGTGCATGTTTCTTCACATGTCTTCACATTACATGCTTAGTACTAGTGTGTTGACTTCTCTTGTACAACTAATGCATTTATTATTACGCGTTAGGAAAAGGACAACAATTCACTGAGCTTCTCTGACATGTCTGATGTTTAGTTAATGCCAATTTTCCTGACAAGAGAAAACTAATTTTTATACCCCACCAAAAGATTTGGCGGGTTATTATGTAATGGCGCTGTTCGTCCGGGCGGGCGGGTGTGCGGGTAGCAGAGTGGTTTCCGGATGATAACTCTGTTACCATTTGTCAGATCACATTGAAACTTCACAGAGTAGTTGGACTAGGTCTTTGGAAGAAAACTATCGAAATCGGCGATGATCCGAACTCCAAGATAGCCAGCCACCGGCGGCCATCTTGAAAATTGGTTTCCAGATGATAACTATGTTACTGTTTATTGGATCACTTTGAAAGTTCATAGAGTGGTTGAAATAAGTCTCGGGAAGAAACCTATCGAAATCGACGATGATCCGAAATCCAAGATGGCCACCAGCCACTGGTGGCCATCTTGAAAATCAGTTTCTGGATGATAACCCTTTAACCATTTATCGGATCGTTTTGGAACTTCATAAGGTGGTTGGACTAGGTTTGGAGAATAAACCTATTGAAATTGACAATGATCTGAAATTCAAGACGGCCGCCAGCTACCATCTTGAAAATTGGTTTCCGGATGATAACTCTATTCCCATTTATCGGATCGCTTTGAAACTTCATAAGGTGGTTGGACTAGGTCTGGAGGAGAAACCTATCAAAATTGACGACGATCCGAACTCCAGGATGGCCGCCAGCCACGTGCTGCCATGTTGAAAGTTGGTTTCTGGATTACATCTCCATTATCATTTATCAGATCACTTCATCGGGTGGTTGGAATATGTCTAGTGAAGAAACTTATCAAAATTTACGATAATCCAAAATCCAATATGGCCGCCAGTCAGCGGTGGCCAACTTGAAAATTGGTTTCCGGACGATACCGCCTTGACCGTTTAACGGATCTCTGACACTTCCTAAAGCTCACTGGTCTGAGTCTGAGGAAGAAATAAATATTTTCTGATAGCTCTCATTCATTGGTTTGTTATCATGGTGGGGTATTATGCGCCGTTTGTGGAGCTCTTGTTAATATTTCTCCATGGAATGAGTTACTCGGTTATCGAGCAAGGCATTCCAGTGAGAAATTCTCAAAAATTGTCTTCTGGCTTGTAGTTTTACTCTGATTCCAATTGTTCAGTGTTTTCAAATTACTTTGACTGGATGAAGATGGTGATGCTTAGGCATCAACGGCTTCCGGTCAAAGTAATTTAAAAACATTCAATATGTCACTGTTGAAAAGATAAATTTAAAGATTGAGCATCGTAAAAACTCGCCGTCTTTTAACGAATCATGATCGATCCAAATATTGAAGTATCACACACCCCTATTTGAAACTCAGTTTCTTACAAAGTCCTGTTAAAGAATCTTGTAGCCGTTCTTTGTTCTGATTGGATTTGACTAATAACGTGTGTTAAATTTAGCAGTTCCTTTGTATTTAATTAACAATTTTTGTTGCGTTATAATAACATGCATGCGCAGCACCTGGCTTGTGTGCATTCTGTTCCATTAACTACGATCGTTCTGCATGTATTATTTGTGCATTGTTTAATCGATCATGCATTTTGGTTCAATCGCACTTGCACATGCACACATACTCAGCACACATACGCACATGGCCACGTAGATCTAAGCGGTTTAAATTCGTTTATATGCGATATTAGCCATGCGCATGTAGTCAAGAGTATTTATCACTTTCTTAACCCTTTAACCATTAAATTTTGTCAAAAAAATGTACATATCTGCCTATTGAATGTCCATTTACAGGCCAAGGGAATACAATCTTTGAAAATTTATCACTAGAATGACTGGCTCGGTTATCGAGCCAGTCATTCGAGTGATAAATTTTCAAAAAATTTATTCTCTATACCTGTAAATGGACACTGCAATAGACCATAAGAGGTCAGTTTTAGCCACTAACAATTAAAGGGTTAAGTAACAGATCTATATATATATATATATATTATATATATCTCAAAATATTGTGCAGACATCGTGTGCATCTTCATCCTGTAGTAGTACATGTAGTCAGCAGGTGTTCATTATCTTCAGTCTATATTACCTCACCATATTTTATCATATCTACAGTACAGCTCAGAAATAATGTAACATTTATAAAAAGGCCAAAACTAAATGTATTGAACATTGAATATTTTGCCTATGGCAGCAATGGCCAATGCCTTCCAAATCTAATTATGTTCAACATATTCAAGAGAACATTTTGTACTAACAAAAAGGTTTCAGTTTTTGTTTGGGAAACATGTTACCTTATTTACGATCTGTTATCAGGTATTCACCATTGTTATGTAAATTACTTTACATATATCTGTTAATGTAGTTTATTCTGTGATCATTTAACACTTTAATCATCGAATTCTGTCCAAAAAATTAACTTCTCAGAATAGAAAATAGAAAATGAACATTTGCGGAAGAAGTGATTATTTTTTAAACAATTTTCACTTAAATTTCTAGCACTGTTATTGAGCCAGTCATTCCAGTTGTAAATTCTCAAAAATAGTCCTTTCTTAGTCTGCAAATTAACATTTCCCATCAAGACTACTGCAGAAGCTGTTTATTTAATTAATTATTTGATCTTTACATCTTCCCAGGGTATCCTCTACATGCACCAGAAGCATACTTCCCGTACTTTCGTAAGCACAACGTCACAGCTATCGTGCGACTGAACAAGAAAATATATGATGCACGACGGTTTGTGGATGGTGGTTTCGACCATCATGATTTGTTTTTCATTGACGGAAGTGTTCCGACAGATGCAATCGTAAGGCAGTTCATAGAAATCAGTGAGAATGCAGACGGGGCTATTGCTGTGCACTGTAAAGGTAATAGAGGAATCCACCCACACTTAGCCCATGTTGAGATCGATTGATCCCTGAACTCCCTGACCATCAATTTCTACCTGTAGAAAACTATACGGGTGAGCTGTTGAGTATTTTGAAACTAATTTAACTGGGTGATGTTGTTGCAACAACGCCCAGTCAAATTAGTTTCAAAATATTCAAATGCATATTTATTAAATAGTAAAGACATACAATTCGGAGAACAACACATAGTCCGTCATCAATTAAGAGTGTGTGATGAACTTATTACGTCATTCATAATGTCATTGATTATGACATCGGCCTACACATCACGTAGTTGATTATGACATCATATGATTGATGGATAAACTGTTAAACCTGCTGCATGCGAAGAGATTTAAAAAAAAATTTTACCATAGGACTGACTGACTGTGTTATCTATTTTCAATTACATGTGTTAAATAAAGGCATATTAGTCCTAATTACAAGACAATGATGGGATATTGCCAATGTTTAGGAAAATCATACTTGGGAGTTTCTTCCAGCTTTCTTCCAGAAGAAAGGAAGGAAGTTGGAAGATGCACTGTTCTGCCAGGTTCTTCTGACAGTTCTGGAAGAAATATAGGTTTCTTTCAGAAGAAACCCAGTTCTGTTTACATTTGTTATTTAGGCACCGCCCACTGACGCATGCGCATGCACACACGCACACGCCTGCTCGGCTGACATAAGAATTACATGTGGTACTGAAGCAACAATGCTTTATTTGGGATCCGCATGCCTCGACAAATCCCACTGGATTTCTTTTCAGCAAAATCTGTCTATATAATCGTCAACATTTCATCCTCTGAACAAATTTAAATTCTGCTTTCCAAACCATAAGTTTAGCTTCTGTGTGCACTAGCATTGTGGTACATTTCCTCATCACTGGTCTTTCATTACGAGCAAGCATGGAAATGTGTCATACTCGATTGTATCCGCCGAGTATTATGTATACATGTAGTGTAGATCTACAATATGTATGTGTTTTGCTTTCAGCTGGCTTGGGTCGTACTGGTACATTGATAGCATTATATATTATGAAGCATTACAAATTCACCGCAGCTGAGACGATAGCATGGTGTAGGATATGCAGACCAGGCTCTGTTATAGGGCCGCAACAACATTATCTCGAAGAGTAAGTTAACTGTCAAATAGCGCTCAAAATGTTTGTTGGTCTTTCTTTTGTGTGTACAATGAATGGATGTGATGTGTCACCCAAGTATCATAGTCAATTACATCTGGCCACATGTAGGGGTGTGCTCGTCGCTCGCAATTTCCATTTTTATCGATTTTTCAACCTACGAAATGATATCGATAATTTATTTGGTGATCGTGAAAAATTCAAAGATACAATATTTCGTTGACTAGCAAATTTAAAATTCACTAACAGTATTTATTTCATCCTCGCTAGTTTAACTGATTTGAAATGAATTTACTGGACTTAATTCCACCCAAAGTCTGTGTTATTTAACTAAATAAAGCGCCTAAATTTTAGCAAGCCATATATATAAAAAAAGATCGCTAGCATCCATTGTTGCAAGATATTTATTTTTGCACAATGTTCTAGATGCTCTCTTCTAGTTATGCTCCTCTTACATTTTGATTGGCTAGTACGATGCGATTGATCACAAAGTACAGTAAACTCTTCTACCGGGAATGAAAATTATCGAAAAAAGAACACGCTGGCACAACTGCGCATGATTGTGCACTGCGCATGATTGTGCACATGTTCACCTAGAAAACTTGATAGCTCTTCTTCCTACACATTCATCGGCTAGTGCTTGAAGTTAGTCAATGCAAATCTAGTTTTCTCTTCATAACGGAAATTTAGATCATAGCATAGGCCATAAAGTGAGTTTAAGCTATCACTCTCGTAGCTACTCTGGTATGTACTCAGTTCTACTCTCCTATTTAAATGTGTCTGTGACGGTACCTACCGGCTACAAATATTTACATTTTCGTGCTACTCAAGTAACGCGAGAGCGACAATCTAAACTAGTCCTTGGTGGGTCATCATGTGATTTATATCTTTTTGCGACGACATTTTGTGTTAAACCTTTGACAAATTTTGATGTAATAAACGATGTTTATTAAAGCATACGCAGTATTTAGGCAGTCCCATTTAATAATTTCTCTCCCACGATGATGGTTACGAGGTATACATTAAGTATAATCGTAAGGCGTATTTAGTCTCCGTCATGAACACTGAATAGTCCGTCAAGTGTACTAATTGTATGCCTGATGGATCTACTATTTAATAAACATTCTATTGAACATTTTGAAACAAATTTGACTGGGCTCTCTTGCTTCCATAGACAGCACCCAATCAAATTAGTTTAAAAATATTCAACATCTTATCTGTATACAAGTGGTTATTGGTACCTTGAAATAGGGAATCTGATAATTCAGGGTTCAAAGTATATAAATCATGCCATGTTCACACAGTGGGTGGACCTTAGCTTAAAATGGGTGGGCTATAGCTAGCAATGGATGGGGTAGCTAGAAATGTGTGAAGTATAGCTAGAAATGGGTGGTGTATAGCTAGAAATGGGTGGTGTATAGCTAGAAATGGGGGGCGTGTAGCTAGAAATGGATGGGGTATAGCTAGAAATGGGTGGCATATAGATACAAATGGGTGGAGTATAGCTAGAAATGGGTGGGGGTATAGCTACAAATGGGTGGAGTATAGCTAGAAATGGATGGCGTACAGCTAGAAATGGGTGGAGTATAGCTAAAAATGGGTGGAGTATAGCTACAAATGGGTGGAGTATAACTAGACATGGGTGGAGTATAGCTACAAATGGGTAGAGTATAGCTAAAAATGGTAGAGTATAGCTAGAAATGGGTGGAGTATAGCTAGAAATGGGTGGAGTATAGCTGGAAATGGGTGGAGTATAGCTAGGAATGGGTGGAGTGTAGCTAGAATATATCCCTCTGTAGAATGCTGTGTATAACAGGTACTGGTTAGCACCGTTAACTCTAAAACATTTATGGACCCGAAAGAACAAATTAATTTTTTAAGTATAGAGAAATAGTCCGTTGAATATTTTGAAACTACTTTGAGTGTGAGCTGTTACCGCTATGGCAGCAAGAGTTTTCAGTCAAATTGGCTTCAAAATACTTAAAAGCTTACCTATTTGTCTTGTAATTTAGACAGTGGCATTTCAAGGGGTAATAGGTTGTTAACCATTTCCTCGCCACAGACCAGATACAAAAACTTCTTTACGATGTAGGGAATATTATGTTATAATATTTTGAAATTAATGTGCCTGAAAAAATTATTTCCGAATGATTCAACTATTTATAAAATACATTATTCAATAAAATGCACTGCTGTGTGATGTAAGAAATATAGTAAACTATTCATCCAGGACCAGGATGATTTGACTGACTGAAATTCAAGTATTACTATGAACATGACAGGTCAGAAGAGACTCATGCATCTCACCTGTGAAGGTAAGTATTTTTGAAACTTTTTCGACCGCTGTCAACTTATGTTAGAAAGAGATACTTTGTTCAATATTTTGAAACTAATTTGGCTGAAAGCAGCAATGCCCTATGTTTATGATAACTATTCAAATTTAAGCTGTTTGGAAAGATTTCCAACTTCCAGCTGGGATAACTTCATGTATGAGTAAAGTTCATGATTCTAAATCGATTTAACTGTTGTCATTCCAAAACTGATGTTTTTCTTCAGAAAACAGGCATGGACGTGGATGCAAGGTGACTTGCATCGTGCGAAACAAAAAGAACGGGGTCGTGTCCGGCATACAAGCGTATCAAAAATACTCTCTGCTGTCGACGATATGAGGATCCAAGATGTGCTCGATGGTGAACAAGACATCTATCCATACAATAAATATGCAGCCGAGGAGAAATACCAGGACAATGAGCACGATGTGAGAGAATTCATAGTAAATGTTGTTGATATTGTTCAGCATAACTATCTGCTTGAGATACCAGCTGTTTTGTAGGAGCATGTGCTGGTCAGCATCTTGACCACTTGTCCTCAACCAAGCCAGGCAGATAAATGGCCTCTGCAATGGTCGAGAACTCTTATTTTGCAGATCAAGAGAAGTGTATTTTAGAAAGGTTATCTCTTAAATCATTGGTCCAATAACTGATTTTCATTCTGGTGCTAAGTTTTCTAAACTATACTTAGAATCCTTAGCCTGCAAATTAACATGTTTTATGACAAATTTTAGATTTTCCCGACCATTTTTGGCCAATACTGGATTAAAGAAATACTGACCTAAGATATGTATTTAATGATCACAATTGGGCCAGAAATTACACTTTCAGTTTTTAAAACTCCATTACTAAATCAAGAGAATTTTCTACTGGAATGACTGGCTCAGTTAAAGAGGCAGTCATTTCAGAGGTAAATTTGAAAAAAAGAATCTCTTGACCAGCAAATGGACATTCTGTAAAGCCCCTACAGAGACTGTTTTTTGCCAAGTATTGTAGGATTAACCCCTACCATGTCTGATGTCAATATTCTATCTTTTACTGTGTCAATAGCAAAGAAACTGGGTGTACATTTTTCAACAATTTTGGTGGAAGATGTTGCTGTCTATGACGGCACCGTCTTCCACCAAATTTGTTGAAAAATTAATGCCAGTTTATCTTTTAATTTAAGTTGAAAATTCAAAATTTTGTCATCAGAGTGGTAATGGTTAAGAACATAAGACGACACCATCCGCTTTATGATACTCCCAACTATGGTTTGTTTACCAAATTGTTACATTCTATGTGCCCCTCTCATGATTGCCATAAATCTTAACAGTAAACTCTTTAATCATTTATCTCATTCATGAAAATTCTAATTTTCTCTGAAAATGTCTATTTGCAGACCAAGGGAAAAACGGTAAATAAAAGTCTTCTCTTGGTCTGCAAATAAGCATTTCTCACGACCAGTACAGAACTGATATCTGGCTAGTTTGTGTGTTGATGGGTTACAGTAAGTACCACTGATTTCGGTGCACGATCGTTACAATGGACTCATTAACATTTATTTTTTTTAAAACCCCGAAAATTAAGCACCAACATACCACTAGTCAATAGTCATGTTAGTGGGAAAATCATTTAGACCTACCCGCATGTAGATCTATGGTTGTTATTATGACCTACGAGCAAATATGTCCCAGAATTCATGTATAGTAATAAGCCAGGGCTGTTATGTTAGGCAGTTAGGCGCTGTGTGCTTACAATCTAAATAATTACAAAATGTTGAAATGACTCCTTTAATTTTAGAACATTTGATAGAATTTGATCTGTAGAGGTTACGAGATTAGCTTGCGGTACTGTACTTCTTTTATTACTCATTGAAGACAACAAAAAAATGTATTTAATTTTATGCTTGATTATGGTATGTTCATGCTAACCTATTATCTTGCATGCATAATTTATTCATCATGGTCTTACATTTCAGCCACACTATTCTGGTCCAGTCACGCGGAGTCGGCAAACACAGGGAGACAAACTTAATCAGCTAAAACTTTTCCGTAGTCGGCACGCACGATCGGCCACAACTGGAACTATTGGGTAAGTACATCTAGTATTTCTCCATATCATTATGTATGTTCAAGATATCTACGAGTAGAGGGTATTTATAAGGAATATGTAACCCCTCCTCAATCAAGCCAGCCAAAACCGCTTCTGTAGTCATGTTAAGAAATATCGATTTGCAGACCAAGAGGAGACTATTTTTAAAAATTTATCACTGGAATGACAGGTTCGATACATGAGCCAGTCATTCCAGTGATAAACTTTCAAAAATAGTCTCCACTTGGTCGGCAAATGAAGATTTCTATGAGAAAATCTAAATTTTTTTGAGCAAATTTGAGGGCTAAATGGTTAAGCACTAAATACAGTACCAATGCATATTTATACATTGAAACTATTAGCCGTGTATATATGATCCTTAAATAGTTTTATTGTAGCCATTCACAGGTTTATAATCCTTTGATCAGCAACTCGACCAAAAATTACCTCTCCAGTGGTCTGGTAAATATCCATTTGCTAGTCAACGGATGACTACAAATTTACCACTTGAAAAGATTGTGCGATAACCGAGCCAGTCATTCCAGGAGTGAATTTTCAAAAATTGTCTCCGCTTGAGTGGACTTTCAATAACAAATAATTAGATTTACTTGATGAGTGAAGGATTTACCTGTGGGTAGCTAACATTTATGTACATGTATCACTCAGTATTGTAAATAACAAACTGTTGCTTAAATATAGATATTGTAGCATACAGTAACATTAATCCACTAATAATAATAATAATAATAATAATAATAATGCAAATAATAATAATAATAATATTAATAAAAATAATAATAATAATAATTAATAATTTAAGCACCCTTTCATGCCTGAAATTAAGTATTATTTTAGAAAAATTAAATTAGTTTCAAAATATTCAAAGTAGTATTTCTTATTTCATAAAGAATTTGTTGACTGAAACATACAGTGGTGTATTAAGGATATGTTTGGCAAAATGGAGTACAATCATATCTGGTTAAAAAGGACACATCACGGCCCATGTAAAGATGTCCTTTATACATAAGTGTCTAGAGAGACAAATACATTGGCTCCTTGATTTCCGGACTAATTAAAAGTGTCTTTATATGGATGTGTCCGTTATATGCTTAGAGCCATCTGACTGTCTTTATATAATCAGTGTATCATTCTGTGTCCATTATCCATCCATACATGTAAATGCTAGCAATTGGTTAGAGTTCAATTAATCTTCTAGCATTGAAACTCCTACAAGTTTGACATATATTCATAAAGCCATTGTGGGGAGAATATATTCTGTAAGATTCACTAGGTTTCTAGTGTTTGGTGGTTGAGGTTTGATAACTGTTCTGCTCTCACTGCGCTTGCTGTGTGCTTAATGACCGTACTTCATTCAGGCCAGCACGCATGTCACCATGACTTTGATAATCTATGTAGGCTGTTGTCTGCGTAACGTTAATGCACTAAAGCGATGTTTGGTATTCATTCAATCGGTGTAAGAAGACTGGTTGGTGGTTATTATGTCATGAGAATGACCTTCCAATCTTAGCCTTACAGTGTGCATGTTATTCTCGGAACATGCACCAGTCATTGAGCGATTACATTAAACCTTACAGTAATGACAAATTCTTTATGAAGTAAGGATGATTCTGTTGAATACTTTGTAACCAATTCAATTGGTAGCTATTGCAACAGCCCCCCCCCCCCCCCAGTCGATTTAGTTTCAAAATATTCAAGAGCTTACAGATCTGTATAGTTGTCTTGGAATTGAGATACTGGAATTTCAAGAAAATAATCTTTAGTTGATTTTATTTTTGTGGCATAAACAGACGTTGTATATGACAATGTTCGGTCATCTATTATCATTATAAATAGTTCTCTAACCCTTTAATGGTCATACCGGCCAAAACCGATTTCTGCTGTGGTCTTGTGCAATGGCCATTTACAGACCAAGAGAATACAATTTTTGAAGATTTACCACTGGAAATGACTGGCTCGATAATCGAGCCAGTCATTTCCAGTGATAAATTTTCAAAAATTGTGTTCTCTTGGCCTGTAAATGGGCATTCGGTAAGAAATATTTGTATTTTCTGGAGCAAATTTGAACATTAACTGATTAATTATGTACAGTATTGTACTGTGAATACTAACTTAGCTAAGCAATTGTGCGCATGGATGTATGTGTGCCTGTTCTGCTATGTATACATCCTGCCCCCTCTCTATGCACACTGTTACTCTCATACTGCAGTGTGGATGAGAGCAAAGCACATAAACGCTCGACAACGCAGCCGCTGCGGTCATCGCTAGTTAAAAGCGCTCAGGGCGCGATTGTATCTCCGCTCAAGTCATCCAAAGTCTCGGCTACGGTAGCCGCTAACAACCACACAAACAGCACGATCAAACGCTCCTCTGCACGATATCGTGACTCTCACGGGTCGTCGTCAACAAGTGCCAAGAGGTTAGTTAAGTGTAGGAGTTGATTTGTGTGTGATTTACAGTCTATACCTTGGGTATTACTACAGAATATAATGTTGTCCTTGTTCTTGTTCTTGTGCTCCGTGTATAAAGTTCTATTTAATATGCTGATATTTGTCATTCTGTATATCCCAAAAATTAATTTACATGTAGATAAAACTCCCGAACGTTGGTTATTTTGAGAATAATTTGACTGACAATTTTCATCAAATTTCCTTCATAATCACCAGCATGGCCGAATCTCCAGATGTGCCTAGAACTAGAATAAGGACGATTACTCCCCTCACTAACTATACGATATCGCATGTGTATAAGTGTATGCTCAATATCATGATCAATACATGTATGCATGCTTGTTGTTTCATTAACCCTTTAACACGTGAATTGTTTTTTAAAATTCCAAGTTTTATCGTAGAAAATGTCCATTTGCAGACAAAGAGAATACTATTTTAGAAAATTTACCACTGGAAAGACTGGCTCAGTTATCGAGCCAGTCATTCCAGTGATAAATTTTCTAAAATAGTTTTCTCCTTGTCTGCAAATGGACATTTCCCAAGACCACTGCAGAAGCCGTTTTTTTGGCTGATATGAATGTTAAGGTGTTAATGTTGCATGTTAATACTTTCCGGCGCACACTAACATCAAGTTCTGTTTGAGTTTCAGTTTGTTGCACATTCATGACTACATGCGTGTCACTTCCCGGTGTTTTGTCTATAAACAAGATTTCTCCTCATTCAGGATTAATGTAACCCTTTAAATGGTCAAGCCGGCCAAAACTGGCCTCTGATATGGTCTTGTGGCATGTCCATTTACAGGTCAAGAGAATACAATTTTTGAAAATTTACGACGAATGACTAGCTCGATAACCAAGCCAGTCATTCCAGTAATACATTTTCAGAAATTGTATTCTCTTGGCTTCTAAATGGACATTCAGTAGGCAGATATTTAAATTTTCTTGACCAAATTTGACCATTAATATGTTAAAGAAATACAGTAGCAGGATCCATTACTGGCCATAAACCGGCTATTTGTCGTTAAGCTCTGCACACATGGTGGAATCGATTTGAAACTGATTGCTGAATTTAAATCTAAATTTCAAGATAACTATACAGATAAACTGGCAAATATTTTGAAACTGTGGGACTGGCAAAGCTCCCAGTCAAATTAGTTTCAAAATATTAAGTAGTGTTTATTAAATTGTAAATTCATCAAATATAAACTCGTGACCTTGTGATGGACTTCTCAGTTTTCGTGACAGAGCTACATGATTTTGATTGTGACATCTGCTAATATGTGACGTATTTGATTATGACGTCAGATGCTTGAGCAACAGATTGGATCCCTGTATTGATAAGCCCAATAAATATAAACAATGAACCTGTATTCAGCACAAGCAGATAGATGATAAGAAACTTATGTCCAAATCATCGAGTTTGTCTCTACTTTTACTAGTCTCTGGTCATCCAGGATAGTGACTCATACATTTCAAACCCTGTGCTTTCCATACATTTTCAATGATGGTAGAAACTCATTTTGATGTTAATACTCATCACATGGTTTCCAGATTTCTGTCACGAGGCAAGCTTCCTTTCATCGGTGTTTCGATTATGTTTACAATTGCTTCGAAAAAAATGGCTTCATTTGAGATTTGAAACGATCAGTTTATGTCAATCAGATTTGGAATCTAATCTACAGACTGGCAGGTATGGCACGGTTAAGTCCATTTCATACCGAATGTTCATAAGCCTGTGTTCGAGGAACATAAAAAGACGACGTATTGACTATTTTTAACAAATTTACAGCGTCGACCACTACTGTAGTGGAGGAATCCATTTATAGCTATGCCCAGGCCCATTTCTACCTAAACTCCGCCTACTTTGGTACATATATTGCAATCGATTTATATACTTTGAACCTGAATTCGCAGAATCCCAATTTAAAGGTTATACAGATAAGCAGTTTGATATTTTGAAACTAATTTTTGTTGGAGCTTTTGCTTCAATTACCACAGCAGCTCCCAGTCAAATTAGTTTCAACATATTCAACAGAATGGGTATTAAATTATAAATTCGCAAAGGATATACAATTCAAGCTCGGTTATTGTTGGACATTTGCAACTTCCGTGATGGACATAGGTCATTTGTGTGTGATGTCAGCTAACAAGTGATACTTTGAGTGATGGATCAGATCCCTCCATTGTGACTGCACTGTCATCATCCATGTATGTCCCTTTAACTCTTGAATGATCAAATTTAGTTAAGAAAATCAAAATGTTTATGTATTAAATGTCCATTTGCAGGCCAAAGAGAAGACTATTTTAGAAAATTTCTAACTGGAACAACTGCCGCGGTTAGCGAGCCAGTTATTCCAGTGATAAACATTTAAAAAAATAGTCTTCTCTTGGCTCTTAAATGGACATTACTCAAGACCTCTACAGAGGTCGGTTTTGGCCGGCTTGATTGTTAAATGGTTAACGCATGCTCCCTCAAGAATGTCTGAATTTCTGTTGCTTGGTGAATCCACACATTTGCAGGCCAAGTGAAGACTGTTTTTTGCAAATATATCACTGGGATTGCCTCGATTATCGAGCCAGTCATTCCAGTGTTTAATTTTCAAAAATGTTTTCTCTTGGCCTGTAAATAAACAATCCTGAGGCTTCTACAATTGTGCTCAGCCCTTTAATGGTGGGAATGAAATGTTTTAAAACAATTCTCTTTTAGCATGTTTATTGTTAAGCTGCCCAAAATCAACCTCTGCGGTAGTTATAAATGAATGGCCATTTGGCTGGTGGAATTGAGCCAGTCATTCTAGTGGGAAATTTTTGAAATTATTCTCTTCGCCCGCACATGGACATTTACTGAAACAAAAATTATGTTTTTCTTGTCTAAACCTTATACCTTGGGTAACTATGCATGCATGAATGAAAGTGTTTTCATGTACACGCATGTGTGAGGAACTTGAGACAATGGAGTCAATTATGAATTCATTGTTGTAGATTTACACAAATTCCCATCCTCATGGTATGTTGTGCTGTATCGTTTTATTGATTGCTGTTTCGTAGATAATTTGACGATCAATCTCGTCATGTCAGGTAGCTGTGTATTTGATCTGCATGTGTGTTGTTATCCTGTTTCCCAGTCATAGGAAATGAATAATTTTGTGTGATACAGCTGTCACGACAATGAAGGATGGGCTGAGTTGGTGTTGTGGTGTTGTGATTGTGTACTGGATTTCCGGTGTTTGTATAAATATATATTCATTGTGAGCTGTTTAGATGAAATATGTTTAACTCTGATGGTGAAGCCAGCCAAAAGCCGCCCTCTGTAGCGGTCTTGATAAATGTCCAGTTGCAGGAAAAAAGAAGACAATTTCTGTCAATTCATCACTGGAATGCCTGGCTCGATAACCGAGCCAGTCATTCCAGTGACAAATTAAAAAAAAGAAGTAATTTTGTCCTGCAAATAGACATTCCATAAGCAAATATTTAAATTTTCTTGAACAAATTAGACCATTAAACCTTTAAGGACGAATCCGGCCAAAACCGGCCTCTGCAGTGGCCTTGGAGAATGTCCATTTGCAGTCCAAGAGAAGACTATTTTTGAAAATGTACCACTGAAATGACTGGCTCGATAACCGAGCCAGTCATTTCAATGGTACATTTTCAAAAATAATCTTCTGGCCTGCAAATGGACATTCTATAAGTAAGTATTTAAATTTTTTCAACAAATTTAGTCATTAAAGGGTTAGATGATTAAAGCCCCATAATGACATTCTAGAGCATGTTAGCTTACATTTACTATGTAAGGATTACGGTACAGCTCGGGGGGGGGGGGGGGGGTGGGGAATAATTTAACATGCTTCAAAAACAGAAACATGTTAGTCAGTGGAATTTTGCACATGATGTAGGAAATTCTGTCTAACCATAACTTCCAATCCAATTAAGTTCAAAA
Source organism: Chaetoderma sp. LZ-2023a (assembly GCA_034401795.1). Classification (NCBI taxonomy): domain Eukaryota; kingdom Metazoa; phylum Mollusca; class Caudofoveata; order Chaetodermatida; family Chaetodermatidae; genus Chaetoderma; species Chaetoderma sp. LZ-2023a. Next base: position 251,483,502 of record CM067369.1, read on the forward strand.
TATTCAAGTGTGTTTTGTTTTGTTTTGAAAATATGTTAAGTTATTTCAGAGCTGCACTGTAGGTGGCTGAGCATCACGTCCCTTAGGGTGTGAGACCAGTGCTCTGGTTATGCTATGACTCTTGCAGGTTGACCATGAGGTGTGAATACGTGGTGATAGTGATGTGAGACCAGTGCTCTGGTTATGCTATGACTCTTACAGGTTGACCATGAGGTGTGAATACGTGGTGATAGTGGTGTGAGACCAGTGCTCTGGTTATGCTATGACTCTTGCAGGTTGACCATGAGGTGTGAATACGTGGTGATAGTGGTGTGAGACCAGTGCTCTGGTTATGCTATGACTCTTGCAGGTTGACCACGAGGTGTGAATACGTGGTGATAGTGGTGTGGGACCAGTGCTCTGGTTATGCTATGACTCTTGCAGGTTGACCACGAGGTGTGAATACGTGGTGATAGTGGTGTGGGACCAGTGCTCTGGTTATGCTATGACTCTTGCAGGTTGACCACGAGGTGTAAATCCGTGGTGATAGTGGTGTGAGACCAGTGCTCTGGTTATGCTATGACTCTTGCAGGTTGACCATGAGGTGTGACTACGTGGTGATAGGGTATGAGACCAGTGCTCTGGTTATGCTATGACTCTTACAGGTTGACCATGAGGTGTGAATACGTGGTGATAGTGGTGTGAGACCAGTGCTCTGGTTATGCTATGACTCTTGCAGGTTGACCATGAGGTGTGAATACGTGGTGATAGTGGTGTGAGACCAGTGCTCTGGTTATGCTATGACTCTTGCAGGTTGACCACGAGGTGTGAATACGTGGTGATAGTGGTGTGGGACCAGTGCTCTGGTTATGCTATGACTCTTGCAGGTTGACCACGAGGTGTGAATACGTGGTGATAGTGGTGTGGGACCAGTGCTCTGGTTATGCTATGACTCTTGCAGGTTGACCACGAGGTGTAAATCTGTGGTGATAGTGGTGTGAGACCAGTGCTCTGGTTATGCTATGACTCTTGCAGGTTGACCATGAGGTGTGACTACGTGGTGATAGGGTATGAGACCAGTGCTCTGGTTATGCTATGACTCTTGCAGGTTGACCACGAGGTGTGACTACGTGGTGATAGTGGTATGAGACCAGTGCTATGGTTATGCTATGACTCTTGCAGGTTGACCATGAGGTGTGAATACGTGGTGATAGTGGTGTGAGACCAGTGCTCTGGTTATGCTATGACTCTTGCAGGTTGACCACGAGGTGTGAATACGTGGTGGTAGTGGTGCGAGAACAGTGCCCTGGTTATGCTATTAACCCTTTAACACATCAGATAGCAAAAAAAAGTCGTCTTGAGAAATGTCCAATTGCTGACTAAGAGATTAATTTTGACAATTTACCACTGGAATGACTGGCTCGATAACTGAGCCAGTCATTCCAGTGATAAATTGTCAAAATTAATCTCTTAGTCAGCAATTGGACATTTTCTATGAGAAAATTAAAATTTTCATGAAGAAACTTGAAGGTTAAAGGGTTAACTATACTAACTTTACATAAAATTATTTTCTTTCAGAGCTCATTACTCTGTTCTCAGAAAGTCATCGAAACGAGACGTGTAAATACAATTTAATATATAACCCTTTCAACCCTTATGCCCGGATATAAGTCTCTTTTACACTATGTACTTATGCGAACTGTTCTGGGTATATCCTGAAACTAATTTGACCAGAAGCTACTTAATGTTTGCACAATAGCTTTCAGTCAGATTAGTTTCAAAATATTCAAGGACTTGAAAAAACCCACTTTATTGTCAAGATTCTGGGATTTTCGGGATGAATTGATTAACCTTTTTCTCATATTTTTAATAATTTTATTAACTCATTTACTGCCGCACCCAAAAGTGAAATTTAAATGAAGCAGTTCTTGTGAAAAAAACTTGTCTGAAGGTTGTTTTTGCAGTATTATTGGTTACGGCTGTTGCTGACTGCAACAGTTTATGGCAACCATATTTTTAAAATTGAAAATGAGTTGTCACACCAAATGTGATGAAGAATGCATGTCGATCAGGCTGCAGTAAATCAGTTAATTCTAGCGAGTTTGTGGTTTCATTTGCTTTTTCTAGATAACCATTTAAAAAATATTATTTTATTTTTTATTTTTTTTATTTCACCTGTCATTCTCCATGGTAACGATTTGTTTTTAATGACTCTGGTATGTGTTATTCCTTTAAAGGTCACCTGGTACATGGTAGATGGGATTTGATCTGATGTAAGATATTTGCCTCAAAAAGATTTTTCATTACTTTTGACTAGGGGACAAATAGTAAAAAAAATAAAGGGGCAGACTATAGGTGCAGATTTTGAACACTATATCAACATTGATATTACATGCATTCAAGAGACTAAAGTAGCTACCCACTCAGAGCAGCAGCTTCTAACATGTCTAACAGGCCACAAGTTAGTACCCATGGAGCAAAACATGCCACATACCATGGTTTGGGCTTCATAATCGGACCAATGTTTCTGGATCATGTAATTTTTTGATACATCAGTGATTGTGTTGGATTCAACGACCTGGTTATACCAACGCGAAAACGCACCACCACTAAGTGGCACATAGTCAATGCATATGACCCATATTAGATTCCTTCTATGCAGAACTGAGCTCTGCCATTACCATCCCAGCCAGATGGCAACTGTTCATGTGTGGAGATTTCAACTCCAAGCTGGGTAAACTCACCAATGCAGACATGAAATCAGGACATGGGAATTATGCATGGGGTCATATGGAAAGGGCACGTGTAACAACAATGGAGATGCACTGGTGGCATTCTTTAATTCCAATGGCCTATTTGTCATGATTATGGCTTTCAAACACCCATGCCATCGGCTGACAACATGAATAGGACACATTGCTAATCACAAAGCCCCAACAGGCTCTATCGCTACATCAATCTTTAAAGAAATAGACGTCATACTATGTAAAACATAAGCAAAGCTCATACTTCAGGAAGCTCGTTCATATGCACCTGCAGACCGCAAATCTGACCACATGCCAGTCATTACATGCCGTCAGATGAAACATCTCTACCTAATGTACAAATGCCATACAGAGCAAGAGGGTATATTCACATGCAACCTACATTTGTACCCAAGCTCATCAGCGACACCCAAATGTCAGACAAAAAGGCTCTGGGGGAGCAGATATCTAACATCGGCATCAGCTCTGATCCAAAGAAGCCCTAACAAAAATATTCAAATGTATGGAATCATGAGTTAGCAGCGACATAGTTTAAAAAAAAACCCCAAGCTAAGCATACTGATGACCCTATAGTAGTAAAGCTATCAGAGGAGCAGAAAGCATTAGGGTTATACATCTAAGATCTTACTATTCTACAAGCAGACTCCCTAGCAATGGATTCGTAGATCAAAGATGCCCTTGATAAAGAGGCTACGGTTATACAATGCAACCTGTGTATCCTTGATGCTGTACAACTGTAACAGCTGAGCAGCTCCAAAGGCAGCTCTAGACAAACTCGACGCCTGTCACCGCAAACACCTACGCACCGTCACTGGACACCGATGGCCAGACAGCATAATTTTCAACGATGCGCTGTACAGGATGTGTAATACGTCCCTGCTGTCTGTAAAATTCGCCCAGCAAAGATTGTTCATGTTTCGCCATGTGCTAAGATGCCAGAAGAGACACCAGCACAGAGAGCCTTGGAATTCGCCCAACTCGGAGCCAGCAAATACAAAGCCAGGAGAGGACGTCATTGCATAAATCTGCTAAGCGTGCTACGAGGTGACCTCAAGAAAGCAGGACTCGGTACACTCAAGTCAAGAATGGACCTGAGGAAGCTAAGGATTAATGGCTGAGGACAAGACAGTGGGCAAAAGCGAAAAAGGACTGATTGCAGCTGTAGGATGTTTCTACTACTACAGCCACAGAATACAGTAATCATACATACATACTCCCTAGCAGATGAAATCACTGGCACAGATGACTGCCACAAAATGTTTCGGGCTGCCCTGAGAGTTACTGACCACACACTATCACTCTGTACACAACTCTGAAGGACACTTTATCAGGACGGACCACGGCAAAGCGGATGCCCATGGAGAATGAATGGCTCATGGTACAGTTCCACAATCATGATGAGCGCTTGCACCCATTTTCAGGTGACATCAGGCCATTACTAACACCAATTAAATCAGCAGAAGTTGATAAGGCACTGAATTCCCTGAAAAATGGCAGAGTTTCCAGATTTGATGGCATGAGGAATGAGCTATTCAAATATGCAAGTGACATCTCAAAAGCGACCATGCATCTGATCAATTCAGCCTTCTTGCACCACCTTCCCATCGATGCTGTAGGCCAAGGCACTTATCAAGGCACTAACAAAGCCCAAGAAGCCACCCGGCCTCCCAGCCAATTTACAGCCTATTGTGCTCCTCAACAGCATACAGAAGATCCTGTCCAGTGTTACTCATGAGGTGAGCTGAGCTGCGACTAATGAGACTACTGCTTGCAGACATCAAGCTGAGAGTATGAGTCAAGTCAGTAAAGTCTGCAGAGTTTGAGACATCAATCGGCTCCACACATGGAGATGGACTATCCATGTGCTTTTCACCTGTTACCTTGCTGTTGCATTGAAATCTGTGCAGGAAAGTGCCATAAGACCAAACCCCAGTGTCAATACTGGGCATGCTGCTAGAGATGGAATATGCCAACGATGTGGACTTCATAGATGAGGAAAAGAAATTTTGACGAACTTCTCCCAATAGCTGCAAGCAAACTAAAAATTAATAATCTCTTTATGAATGAATCGAAAACCTAGTTCACCTACATATACCTATCTAGCGTGAAACTAAAGAAAATGATGATCCACTTCGTGACGGGGAACCATGGAGGAAAAGTAAACTCCTGGGTTCACTTCTCAGCTGTACTGCTGACATTGCTGCATACAGTGTCATGCGGAATTTAGCTTTCCAGTCCTTCTGACATAGCTGCATGCTGCATCATGGAGAACATAGCTTTGCAGTACTGCTGACATTGCTGCATGCTGCATCATGGAGAACATAGCTTTGCAGTACTGCTGACATTGCTGCATGCTGCATCATGGAGAACATAGCTTTGCAGTACTGCTGACATTGCTGCATCATGGAGAACATAGCTTTGCAGTACTGCTGACATTGCTGCATGCTGCATCATGGAGAACATAGCTTTGCAGTACTGCTGACATTGCTGCATGCAGTGTCATGCGGAATTTAGCTTTCCAGTCCTGGAAGCTATGGATTCGTAAATCAAAGATGCCGTGACAAAAATACTACATTTATACAACTGAACCTGTGTATCCCTGATACTGTATAACTGTAACTGCTTGACGGCTCCAAAGGCAGCTCTAGACAAACTTTGTCTGCTACTGCAAATACCTCTGCACCATCACTGGACACGGATGGCCAGACAGCATAATTTCCAACGATGCACTATACAAGATGTCTGATTCAAGCTGATGTCCGTAAAAGTCGCCCAGCAATGTTTGGCCATGTGCTAAGGATACCAGACGAGACACTAGCACAGAGAGCCTTGGAATTCAGCCTACTCGGAGCCAGCAAATAGAGCCAGGAGAGGACGTCATTGCATAAATCTGCTAGGCGTGCTGAGAGGTGACCTCCAGAAGACAGGACTCGGTACACTCAAGTCAAGAATGGACCTGAGGAAGCTACGGATTTCAGCTGAGGATAAGACACAGTGGGCAAAAGTGAAGAAGGACTGATTGTAGCTGGAGAAAGTTTCTACTAGTACTACAGTCTCTGAATAGAGTAATCCTACATTTTACAAATAACTCTCACACCTCTTTTAGTGCAAGAGAGTTTCTTCGGATAACATTAGGACAAACAAAATAATACATTTTTAATTGTAGCCCCCCCCCCCCCACCAAATTTTTTTTGGGATATGTGGAGCTATGTAGGGAGTTTTTTTAAGGTCAACTGATTGGTTTCATTCGCCATGTTTTTGCTAAGCGAACTGAATTCAAAATAGAAAAAATGATATATTTGTACGTAAGTGGGAGATACGCTAATAAGACATGTCTTATTGTGCTGCCACATAGACTAAGAAAGTAAACCTTGTTTAAAAAACAATGAGTCTAATCTCCAAACTTTGCCTGTCATAAATATAGAGGTTCTTTCACATTGTATGGACAGCTAGGTTGCAGCGATTGTTGCAGGTAGGTAGAGTAGCCAGAAATATAAAAAACAACGTTTTAACCATTAGTCTCTTGCATGGTGAGTGCAATTCTGGGGAACTTGAGTTTTATTAAGTTATATATACAAGATTGACTTAAATTGCATTTGTATAAATTCATTAACCTTTCAGACAATTTGTGTTCGTCCGTAAGAATGTTCATTTGCAGGCAAAGAGAAGACTGTTTTGAAAATGTATCATTAGAAAGCTGGGCTCATTGACTGGGTCTGGCATTCCAGCGATAAAGTTTCAAAAATAGTCTCTTGGCCAGCAAATGAACATTTACTAAGGCCGTGTTCTCACTAGAGACTTAATCCAGAATAACGCCATACTGTTTGATATTATTCAGGATTAACTCTATAATGAGAACACGGCCTAAGTAACAATGTCAGTTTCCTTGACTAATCTTAGAATTAAGCTGTTAAAGGCCTGACAATCCTCATGCACACACTGGTCAGTGAAAATCTGAATGAGTCACAATATTCAGAAACTTATTAGATTCCTGCATGTACCCTATTATTTCCAATGATTTAGTTTCTTTAATTTATTATATTTTTTTTGCAATGAAGGATCAAACGGGCGGCTTGTACGCACTGAGGTACTAGTGAAAGAGGAGAGGGTTAACCATATAATAGTCAAGCTCATTATGCAATGGTCAAGAGAAATGTTGAAGATCTTGTGGACTATTTTTGAAAATGTAACACTTGAGTGGCTTGCTCGAGAATTGAGTCAGCTATACCAGTGGTTAATTTTCTAAAATAGTCTTGTCTTTGATTGCAAATGGACACTCAGTAGTCATAAAATTTAGGTTTTCATAACCAACTTTCGCCCATAAAGGGTTAACTGCCTGTATTCATGAACTGAAGTATTATCACAATGCTGGGTGCATTCACTTGTTTTATTACTGTGGTTTTTGCTTGAACTATTATTTCTTGACAGTTATATATATATGCTGTGATAGCTACATAATAAAACATAATATCAGTTTGTTTGAGCTAACTCTGTTATTATTTGTGTGACATGTACTCTGCTTATTTATTTTCTATTTGTTTATATCATTAACTGTCTGGCTGCTGAGTTTCTGCAGACTACATTTCTCATCCATGGGGGTTAACTCTGGGACTGGCTGAATATGTTGAAAAATATTTGGTTGAAAGTTGTTGGTGGCTAAGCCACCAACAACTTTCAGTCAAATTGTTTTCAAAATAATCAACAGATTAAGAATTATTCCCCATTGAAATTATTATCTGGTGGCTTGCAGCAGTCAGGTGGCTAACTGATTACCAAACTGATGTTTCATTATTCTTATATAAATTATCTAATTTAGTGTATCTTATCGGGAACAATATCCCTGAGTGTTTATCTGCATTTGTACCTAATATTAAATGTGGTCTGTTATATAAAGTGAGATAAGGAGATTTACTTTTCACCGGCCTGCCCTAACCTCCCCCCCCCCCACAACCCCATCTGTCCCTTAACTCCAACTTTGCTATCACAAAGAATTACATTTTAAAACGTTTTGTTGATGGATGACTGACGTCTATTTACAGAAAGCATGGTTAAAATTATGTTACTTTCATAGGTCTACGATCTTTTTAGCAGGACAATTTTCTAAATGACAAAATGTATCCCTGGAAATTTTAAGAGGGAACTGCTCGAAGGCTGCTCATTGACGTTTCATTTCCTAGCACTACCATTTAAATGTTTATGGTGTTTTTAAAAATTTCAACTTTCTCAGAAAATGTCTATTTACAGTATAAGAGATGATTTTTGGAAAATTTACCACTGGAATAACTGGCTCAGCCAAAAACGGCTTCTGCATCACTTGGTTTTGGGAAATATATCTTTGCAAACCAAAAGAATATTAAAAAAAATTTATCACTGGAATGACTGGCTCGATAAATGGACATTTTCTATGAGAAAAATTAAATTTTCTTGGGCAAATTTTGTGGGTTGAATCATTTGAAGAGATTTCATGTAATATTCATGTAGTTTCCAAATCATCCCTAAATTGAGAGTTACTACCATGGCTCTGATCATGCCGGTAGAGCGATCTATCTCTAGCTATGCCCCACTCATGTCTAGATAATCTTATTGTGGCTGTTGGAATCAATTTGAAACTGACCCCTCGACTTCAAATTTCAAGGTAACTATACAGGTAAGCTGTTGAATATCTTGAGAATAATTTGTTTGTTGGTGCCTATTGTAAATTCATCAAAGCCACAATTCACCTTTCCAGAGTATCCATTTGTGATTTGACGCCATATCACGTCATACTCAGCTAAGCGGCGTGTAGGATGACGTCATAATCATTGCATCATAAATGATTCTCTTAGGCCCGTGTTTAACTGTTAAGAGTCCGACACATTGTACAAATTGTATGTCTCTACTATTTAATAAACATGCTGTTGAATATTTTGAAACTAATTTGTCTGGGCGCTGTTGCTGCCATGGGCAGCAACTTCGCCCTTGTCAAATTAGTTTCAAAATATTCAACAGCCTACCTGTATAGTGTTCTGGAAATTGATAGTCAGGGAGTTCAGAGATCGATCGATCCCAGCACGATTGAAGTGTGGGCGGAGCTTAGCTAGAGATGGGCGGGGCATAGCTAAAAATGGAAATATCCATTCATAAATTAGTGACATGCTTTGTTTCTCGTGATGGAGGTATGTCTTATTATAATTGGGACATCAGCTAATTAGTGATGCTATTAATTAGCTATGCCCCGCCCACTTCTGGCTAAGCCCCACTCACACGCCGCCTTGCTGGGATTGATCGATCCCCGAATTCCCTAACTATTAATTTCCTGAGAACTATACAGGTAAGATGTTGAATATTTTCAAACTAATTTGACTAGGTCCTGTTGCTGCCTATGACAGCAACAGTGCGCTCAGTCAAATTAGTTTCAAGATGTTCAACAGAATATTTATTAAATTCCGTAGTAAATACATAGAATTTGTACAACAACGCATGGTCCGTCTTCAAATATGCATTCGTGACATACTTATTTATTTCATTCATGATGTCATTCATTATCATGTCATTCTACACGTCATGTAGTTGATTATGACATCATACGATGGATGGATAAAGTGGAAATGTCCATCTGCTGAGTAATCTTTACTTTTTACAGAGCCAAGGACATATATACACTAGACTAGTTATCATATAACATTGTATAAAAAGGAATGAATATTTTAATCCGATATTTCGGTGGTCTAGGGCTACAGGTAACAGTTCTGGAGGTCAATAGTTCTATGTTCATGTCAATCAGTTGGTGGTTAGGGAAGCGTTTTGCATTCTGTAAATTTCTGCTGAATATGCCCACAAGCCATTGTTTACGATATCTGTGTTTTGCTTGAATTATCCCGCAAACGTTTAGCCTTGAAACTCTGCTAATGACGAAAGCTCTTGAATAATGGGAAAATGTACATTTATTAGAATACAAAATATTTACCAGAGCGACTGACAGAACAACTTATACTGGTTGCGAGTTGCAATTAAAAATGGAGGGATCTGATCTGTCATTCAAGTATCTGGCATCATGATCAAAATAGGTAACTTATTAGCCGATGTCACAATCAGATCATGTACATTCGATACAAAAGGAGTGCACGTCCGACAGTAGGCGCCTGAATGCTATTTTGTGAATTTGCAATTTAATAAACATTCTGTTGAATATTTTGAAACAAATTTGACTGTGAGCTCAAAATATTCAGCGGCTTAGCTGTATAGTTATCTTGAAATTGAGATTCTGGAAATTCATGTTTTGAAGGGTTAAGATTGATTCAAGCATGCATACAAAATGGATGGAGCTTAGCTTGAAATGGGCGGGGCATAGCTAGAACTGGATTGATTCCTCTTCTCAGTTTGGTTAGCATGTCTGCCAGCAGTTTATGGTTAGAATTTAATGGATTGATAGAATTTTAAATAGTTATTATTCAATTTGCTACAGGTTTTGTTCACTGCTTATCTCTCTGACTGCTGCAAGACATCAGACATTAATTTGTTTCAATAGGCAATAACTGGGTATGCTGAATTTTTTTAAAACAATTTGACTGAATGTTGTTGGTGGCTTAGCCACCAACAGCTTTCAGTCAAATTGTTTTCAAAATGTTCAGCAAATCCAGAATTAAACCCCATGGAAAATGTATTCTGCAGAAATTCGGCAGACAGACAGGTAAATTTTGATTGTTATTTTGCTATTTTTCCTGTGTTTTTGCATGTAGACCGAGTATCGTTGATCTTGGTTACCATTACCATGACGATAAAAAGAGTGGCTTGAAATCTCATCACTACCTCAGTTCTTCCACGACAGATATATTTAAAATGACATCGAGTTACGACTACGGCACGTGGCCGTACAAACATACTTATCGCACAAATAAGAGTGTGAGTTTAGACGTTTGATTTCTCCACCAGTTTCCATATTTTAGTTCAGTCTTCATTCGCACAGTATTATTGCGTATGCTCGCAAAAAATATTTTAACATTTTGGACTCTAACAACATAAACAAACATCTTTGATATGTACACAATTTTTTTTATTATCTCGTGTTGAAGATTCCTCCTTTGTTTGGTGTTAACATAGTGCCGAGAAAAAGCTTTAAGAGCTTATTATTGTGACTGATAACAACAAACAAAGAAGGTATATTCAACATGAGCTGGTAAATGACCATGATGATAGAACACCAGTGAAATTTTGAAAATCAATGTGCTGGAGAAATGTCTAGGGTTGAGCTCAAAAGAGTTGATCTGCTCACGATATCGTTTTGCCATGCTTATGATATCACAAGACCAATTATCAATATCGTATTGTTGGTTTAAAATCAGTAATCACGAGCAATGAGCACAACCCCAGAAGTGTCCATTTGCAAGCCAAGAGATAAGTTTTGTAATTTTACCACTGGAATCACTGGCTCGATAACCGAGCCAGTCATTCGAATGGTAAATTTTCAAAGATAGTCTTCTTGATGTGCAGATGATACAGAGCAGAATTTTCAAATTTTCTAGACAGATCTTGACTTTTAAAAGATTAGAATTGTTTTAAAAATCAAAGCAGTTATATTGGTACACGTTCATTGTTATATAGTATAATAAGTAAATGTCATTATTGAGTCTGCCAGGTAACAGCTTGAACATAATCATTAGGTATCACAGAGGTTACTGGTCACTAGGTCTGTTGACCAGTGGTTCATGCCAGGTTAAATCCTGCATGTTAGCATTATGAAGTACAGTTGTCATTTCATTTGCATATTGGAACAAATTCTCTTTTCCAAAATCACTTATGTTCAGGACTCTTGGCCAGATTACACATTGTTTTTGTACAGTACAAGCAAATATATACCACTTTTAATCGTGTCCAAAATGTTACAATAATTACTCCTGTTTTTCCTAACATACAGCTTTTAATAATTTTGCTTGCTACGTATTAACCCTGTATCCCTCATATCAGCCAAAAACGGCTTCTGCAGTGGTCTTGAGAAATGTCCATTTACAGACCAAGAGAAGACTATTTTTGAAAATTTACCACTGAATGACTGGCTCGATAATCGAGCCAGTCATTCAAGTGGTAAATTTTCAAAAATAGTCTCCTCTTGGTCTGCAAATGGACATTTTCTATGAGAAAATTAAAATTTGCTTGCGTGTTAAAGGGTTAATGTTTTCAGTTTTGTTTAAATTCCGTTTTAATGAGCTTTCTTCTGTTGGTAACTCATAACACATTTCTCAGCCATTATCACACTGCTGTCAAAATATCAGTTTTTACAGAGTGTATAAACGAGAGACAGGAGTATATTTTGGAAGCAATATTGCTGCTGTCATGGCAGCAAATTTGTTTCTAAAATGAGCACAGACTTTTGTAGTATTAAAAAATGAATGTAATTTATGAATCTGAAATTTCAGTGCTCAGAAGTGATTACGATGTGCGATGTAGATAATTGAGAAATTGCGATATAGAGATAATATGAACTGTTGAACTGCGCTAGTATGTACTAACTAGAGTTCTAATTCTGACTCACACAGTGATGGTAAAGCCCTGAAGAAAGAAGGCATAATCCATTGTATATCCTCGGCATATATATGGCTGAGTGCATGTGCATGCGTGCGTGTGTTTTCACACATATCTGTGTTCATCCATATCTCTCAACATCCATGTGTACAGATGTTAATTTTCATTGGATAACTTAGCAAATAAAGTATTTGACCTTCCTCTTTAGGTTGATGGGGTATGTAGATTTTGGTCCAATCATCCATACGACTGGATGACCATGTGTGCGTGCTGTTAACCTGTGAACACTCAAGCCAGTCAAAAACGTCTCTGCAGTGGTTTTAAGTAATGTCTATATGCACACCAAGTTAATACAATCTGTGAAGATTTACCATTGGAATGACTGGCTTCATAACAGAGCCAGTCATTCCAGTGAGACATTTTTAAAGAATAATCTCTTGGTATGCAAATAGACATTTTCTATGAGAAAACTGAAATTTTCTTGAGCAAATGTAGGGGTTAATTTGGTTAATATCATTAGCTCACCTGGCCATCTGTCGTCCATCAACTTTTCCTTTAAAACAACTTCTTCTCAAGAACCACTGGGCCGATTTCAATTATATTTGGCAGGAAGCATCTCTAGGGCATAGAGATTCAACTTTGTTCAAATCAAGCCGATCGGCCAAAATCCAAGATGGCCACCGGCGAAAATAGCCGATTTTTAGAAACACTAAAAAATCTTCTCCGAAACCACTGGAGGAATTGATTCAAAACTCATAACACATCATCTATTGCAACGGTGGACCCAAGTTTGTTCAAGGCAACCTGATTGGCTTATTTGCCTGGTGGCCATCTTGGATGACCTAGTTTTCGCGAAAATGACTTCTTCTCCCGAACCTCTGAAGCGATAGGTCTGAAATTTGTTAAATATGCTTAGGGACCAAGGTCCATTCAAGTTTGTTCAAGGGAAGTTCATACGTTAAAAAACGGCCGCCATCAACCAATCAAAATTTAGCGTTTGTTGGTCATATTGGCTTTTTTGTATTTGATGTGTTTTGATGGCGAAAATTGCTGTATATATGCTTGTCAGTGTGGCGAGTTCAAATATGCCAATTTCGAGACTGTCGGATAAACGCTTTGGTTGCCATCTTGGTTTGTTTTCCCTCCAAAGGCTCCCATAGTAAAGCAATGGGCCGATAGTAAAGCAGTGGGGAATTCTTTAAACGACTTCTCAAGAACCGCTGTATATTATGTTTGGGAGGAAGCATTCATAGGGCATAGAGATCTAAGTTTGTTCAAATGAACCCGATCGGCCAATTTGTCCGGTGGCCATCTTGGATTTATGCCGATTTTAGGAAATGTCTTTAAAAATCTTCTCCCAAACGGCTTGGGGGATTGATGCAAACCTCATGAAATATAATTTATGGCAAGGGAACTTGATTGGTCAAATGGTTCGGCGGCCATCTTGGTTGACCTAGTTGTAGTCAAAATTACTTATTCTCCAGAAGCGCTGAAGGGATCGGGCCGAAATTTGGCAGATATGATTAGGGCCTAAGGGCCATTACAGTTTGTTCAAGGGAAGTTGATCCGTCAAAAAACCTGGACACCATGGGCCAATCAAAATATAGCATGTTTGGTGTCCATATTTGATTTTTTTATTTGATGGATTTTTAGGCCGAAATTGTTTTTATATGTGTTTTTGGGTATTCTGATCTCAAATTTGCAATTTTCGAAACTGTCAGATAAATGGTTTGCTGGCCATCTTGTTGATAAAGAGCATTCTAGTTGAAATGCCTATTGTCCAGGTGAGCGATACAGGCCCCTTGGGCCTCTTGTTTATGTTATCCCGTATAAGCCAATTGAATTGTTAGATTCGTCAAGACTCAATTCTTTTTGTTCTCATGAATAATAAGTACTCAAAGCTCATGTTGATTTTGGAAACGGAGCACTGCTGTGTCTGCTAGCAAGAACTGGCAGCATCTGTGTTAACTCCAAAATGTATACCAGTCTTCTACTTGCTCGTTGTTAGCTCACCTGGCCTGAAAGGCCAAGTGAGCTTATGTCGTGGCGACTGTCCGTCGTCCGTCCGTCTGTCTGTCCGTCAACTTTTCCTTTAAACGACTTCTCAAGAACCACTGGGCCAATTTCAATTATATTTGGCAGGAAGCATGCTTAGGGCATAGGGATCCAAATTTGTTCAAATGAAGCTAATCGGCCAATTAGGCCGGTGGCCATCTTGGATTTTGGCAGATTTTTAGAAACGTCTTTAAAAATCTTCTCCGAAACCGCTTGAGGGATTGATGGAAACCTCATGAAATATGATCTATGGCAAGAGCTCAACCAAATTTGTTCAAGGGAACTTAATTGATCAGATAGTTTGGCAGCCATCTTGGTTGACATAGTTTTAGCGAAAATAACTTGTTCTCCAGAACCGCTGAGGGGATCAGGCCAAAATTTAGCAGATATGATTAGGGACTAAGGGCCAGTAAAGTTTGTTCAAAAGAAGTTGATCCATCAAACAAACATGGCCGCCGTGGGCCAATCAAAATATAGCATAGCATATTTGGCGGCCATATTGGATTTTTTTATTTGATGGATTTTGAGGCCGAAATTGGTTTTATATAGGTTTTGGGTATTCTGATCTCAAATTTGCAATTTTCGAAACAGTGGGATGAACGGTTTGGTGGCCATCTTGGATTATTTTCCCCGCCAAAAGCTCCCATACTAAAGCAATGGAAAATTTAAAATGTCTTCTCGAGAACTACTGGGCCGATTTCAATTATATTTGGTGTGAAGCATCCTTAAAGCATAGAGATTCAAGTTTGTTCCAACGAACCCGATCGGCCAATTTGGCCGACGACCATCTTGGATTTCGGCCGATTTTTAGAAATGTCTTTAAAAATCTTCTCCCAAACCATTTGAGGGATCAATTCAAAACTCATGAAATATGATCTAGGGTAAGCGCTGAATCAAGTTTGTTCAAGGGAACTTGATTGATCAAATGTTTCAGCGGCCATCTTGGATGACCTAGTTTGCACAAAAACGACTTCTTCCCCAGAACCACTGAAGCGATCAGGCCAAAATTTGTGATATATAATTAGCAACTAAGGGCGATTAATGGTTGTTCAAGAGAAGTTGATTCGTCAAAAAACATGGCCGCTGTGGACCAATCAAAATATAGTGTGTTTGGCAGCCATATAGGATTTTTTTATTTGATGGAGTTTGAGGCCGAAATTCGTTTTATATAGTTTTTTGGGTATTCTGATCTCAAATTTGCAATTTTCGGATAAACGATTTGGCAGACATCTTGAATCATTTTCCCACCAAAAACTCCCATACTAAAGCAATGGGAAATTTAAAATGTCTTCTCGAGAACTGCTGGGCCGATTTGAATTACATTTCGCAGGAAGCATCCTTATGGGATAGAGATTTCATTTTGTTCAAACGAAGCCAATCGGCCAATTTGGCCGGTGGCCATTTTGGATTTCAGCCAATTTTTAGAAATGTCTAAAAATCTCATTCTCCGAAACAGCTTGGGGAATCGATTCAAAACTTATGAAACCTCATCTAGGCAAAGAGGTAAGCTAAGTTTGTTCAAGACAACTTGATGGACAGAATGGTTCGGCAGCCATCTTGGATGACCTAGTTTTCCCGAAAATAACTTCTCCAGAACTGCTGAATGGATCAGGCCATTAAAGTTTGTTCAAGGGAAGTCGCTCCGTCAAAAAACATGGGCACCGTGTGCCAATCAAAATGTAGCGTGTCTGGCGGACATATTGGATTTTTTTATTTGATGGATTTTGAGGCCAAAATTAGTTCAATATAGGTTTTTGGGTATTCTGAGCTCAAATTTGCAATTTTCGAAACTGGGATAAACGGTTTGGTGGCCATCTTGCATAATTTTCTCGTCAAAAGCTCCCATGCTAAAGCAATGGGAAATTTAAAATGTCGTCTCGAGAACTAGCAGGCCGATTTCAATTATATTTGATAGGAAGCATCCTTAGGGCTTAAGGATCCAAGTTTGTTCAAATGAACCCAATTGGCCAATTTGCCCAGCGGCCATTTTGGATTTCTGCCAATTTCAGGAAATGTCTTTAAAAATCTTCTCGGAAACCACTTGGGGAATCGTCATCTAGGCCAAGAGGTAAGCCAAGTTTGTTCAAGAGGACTTGATTGACCAAATGGTTCGGCGACCATCTTGGATAACCTGGTTTTCATGAAAATGACTCCTCCAGAACCGCTGAAGGGATCAGGCCGAAATTTGGGCCAATAAAATTTGTTCAAGGGAAGTTGATCCATCAAAAAAACATGGGCGCCGTGGGCCAATCAAATTGTAGTGTGTTTGGCGGCCATATTGCACTTGCAAAATTGTCCACAAACTCATTTAAGACTGCTAAACCACCCACCAACAATTTTGACAAAAATTGATGGTGCTCCAGGTGAGCGACACAGGCCCCTTGGGCCTCTTGTTATCTTGGATAATTTCTGATATCAGAATGACCAGGATTAAGGTGGGAATTTGAGCAAGTGTGTGTATATGCGTGTGTGCATGCGTGCACGTGCATGTGGGTTTTCTGTAGAATTGCTGTAGTTCTAGCTTGTAAACATAACACATTAGAACGTGCATAGTACTTAGTCACGTGAGTTTGCTCCTAGGTTAGTTTCATGACATCTGGTACTGAGATTAGTGGACTTAGCGGATTCATCATATATTCCATTGTTCAGTCTTCCAATTATCCCTTTAGCCCTCAAATTTTTTCAAAAAAATCTAATTCTTCTCATGGAAAATCTCCATTTGCAGGCCAAGAGAAGACTATTTTTGATAATTTATCGCTGGAATGACTGGCTCGGATATCGAGCCAGTTATTCATGTGGTAAATTATCAAAAATAGTCTTCTCTTGTCAACACCACTGCAGAAGTGGTTTTTGGCTGATGAGTGTTAAAGGGTTAACCACTGATATTTCAGGGTCTCGGTTACAAGATGAATATTCCGGGAAGCTGGTGAATATTTTGAATCTAACTTGACTGGAACCTTCTGCTGCATATGGTAACAACATCTACCAGTCACAATAGGTTCAAAATAATCTACAGAATACTCCTTACATCATAAAGTATTAGCCACATCCAGTCCGTAATCTTAAGCCTCATCTAGGTAATACAGACTTAATTACAAGCACCTATAATGTATCGTACTGTATCTACGGTGAAAATAAAAGTAGCCAAATGGACCATGACCTTTTAGCACTCATGCCTGCCAAAAACGGTTGTCTTGTGAAATGTACATTTGCAGAACAAGAGAAGACTACTTTTGAAAACTTAGCACTGGAATCACTGGCTCGTTACCTGAGCCAGTCATTCCGGTGGTAAATTTCCAAAAATAGTTTTCTATTTTTCTGCAAATTGACATTTCCTATAAGAATCTTTTCACCAAATTCAATGATTAGGGTGTTAAATATAGCCTTTCCCTGTAACCGATGCTGAATGATATTTTATTGAACAAATAGAATTACAGATATTTCCGTTTTTATAATGCTTGATTTCGTTCCATTACCTATGCTATGAACTATTTGGATGTATTCCGTTTTAGGTTCAGCATAGTCTATATCTGTTACTTATTATTGTATCAGTGTAGTACCTAACAATTCACCTTTCCAGAGTACCCACCCATCATATGACGTCGTAATGAACTGCGTGCTGTGTACAATGACATCATAATGTATGACGTCATGAATGACGTCGATAAGTACGTCACGAATGCATATTTGAAGACGGTCTATACATTATTGTACAAATTGTTTGCTTTTACTATTTACTAAATATTCTGTTGAATATTTTGAAACTAATTTGACTGGGCGCTGTAGCTGCCATAGGCAGCAACAGCATCTAGTCAAATTAGTTACAAACTATTCAACAGCTTTCCTGTATAGTTTTCAGAAAATTGATAGCAATCCCAACATGGCGAGGTGTTGGTGGAGCTTATCTAGTGATGGGCGGGGCATAGCTAAAAATGGAAAGGTCCATTACGATGTACCAGTATTTTCAGCTAATCTTTTCTTGCCAGGTCTTTAACTGCAGCATACTATAGCTTATCTAGACAAAATTATTTGATTATTTGAATATCAATCAATTAATATCAATTAACAGTCATGACAGTACTCACACTTTACTGGTCAAGCCACACACAACCAGCCTTGATGAATGTCCATTTACAGGCCAAGAGAAGATAATTCATCACTGGAATACCTAACTGAGCCAGTAATTCCAGCGGTAAATTATCAAAATTGGTCTTATGATGTCAGTCTGTAAACAGACATTAACTAAGGAAAAACTGAGTTTTTCTTGACCATAAATGTGTTAATGATCTGAATTTGCGCAAGTCTCATAGATAATAATTACGCTTGTGATTATGTGCACTAGTCGCATAGATAATAATTACGCTTGTGATTATGTGCACTAGTCGCATAGATAATAATTTTGCTTGTGATTATGTGCGCTAGTCGCATAAATAATGATTTTGCTTGTGATTATGTGCACTAGTCGCATGAATAATAATTTTGCTTGTGACTATGTGCACTAGTCGCAAATATAATAATTTTGCTTGTGATTATGTGCGCTAGTCGCATAGATAATAATTACGCTTAACATCTGTATTAATGCATTAACCTTCAAATTGGTTCACAATTTTATTTCCAATTTTTACATAGAAAATGTCCATAATTTGCAGACCAAGAGATTATCTTTGAAAATTTCCCGCTGGAATGACTGGCTCGATTATCGAACCAGCCAGTCATTCCAGTGGGAAATTTGGAAGAATATTATTCTCTTCATCTGCGCATTGACATTTCTCAAGACCACTGCAGAAGAGGTATTTCACCGACTTGTTTTACATCCGTAGCTGATGATTAACTTTATTTGCTCATAGCATTTTAATTTATGTGCCTTTAGTCATTGAACTAATTCATTCCAAGTGTGTTTTGTCTAATCCAACTATAACATACTTACAGATCATGCGCATGACGTGCAATAAGTGAAAAATAGGAAATGTAATGTTTGTGCTTGAATTTGTGATACAGGTAGCTGATGTACATCTTAACAGGGTTCTTTGTGATACATATAGCTGATGTACATCTTAACAGGGTTCTTTGTGATACATATAGCTGATGTACATCTTAACAGGTTTTTTTGTGATACATGTTAAGATGTACATCTTAACAGGGTTCTTTGTGATACATGTAGTTGATATACGTCTTAACGGGTTTTTTGTGATACATATAGCTGATGTACATCTTAACAGGGTTCTTTGTGATACATATAGCTGATGTACATCTTAACAGGGTTCTTTGTGATACATGTAGCTGATGTACATCTTAACAGGGTTCTTTGTGATACATGTAGCTGATGTACATCTTAACAGGGTTCTTTGTGATACATGTGGCTGATGTACATCTTAACAGGGTTCTTTGTGATACATATAGCTGATGTACATCTTAACAGGGTTCTTTGTGATACATGTAGCTGATGTACATCTTAACAGGGTTCTTTGTGATACATATAGCTGATGTACATCTTAACAGGGTTCTTTGTGATACATGTAGCTGATGTACATCTTAACAGGGTTCTTTGTGATACATATAGCTGATGTACATCTTAACAGGGTTCTTTGTGATACATGTAGCTGATGTACATCTTAACAGGGTTCTTTGTGATACATGTAGTTGATGTACATCTTAACAGGGTTCTTTGTGATACATGTAGCTGATGTACATCTTAACAGGGTTCTTTGTGATACATATAGCTGATGTACATCTTAACAGGGTTCTTTGTGATACATGTAGCTGATGTACATCTTAACAGGGTTCTTTGTGATACATATAGCTGATGTACATCTTAACAGGGTTCTTTGTGATACATGTAGCTGATGTACATCTTAACAGGGTTCTTTGTGATACATATAGCTGATGTACATCTTAACAGGGTTCTTTGTGATACATATAGCTGATGTACATCTTAACAGGGTTCTTTGTGATACATGTAGCTGATGTACATCTTAACAGGGTTCTTTGTGATACATGTAGCTGATGTACATCTTAACAGGGTTCTTTGTGATACATGTAGCTGATGTACATCTTAACAGGGTTCTTTGTGATACATATAGCTGATGTACATCTTAACAGGGTTCTTTGTGATACATATAGCTGATGTACATCTTAACAGGGTTCTTTGTGATACATATAGCTGATGTACATCTTAACAGGGTTCTTTGTGATACAGGTAGCTGATGTACATCTTAACAGGGTTCTTTGTGATACATGTAGCTGATGTACATCTTAACAGGGTTCTTTGTGATACATGTAGCTGATGTACATCTTAACAGGGTTCTTTGTGATACATGTAGCTGATGTACATCTTAACAGGGTTCTTTGTGATACATATAGCTGATGTACATCTTAACAGGGTTTTTTTGTGATACATATAGCTGATGTACGTCTTAACAGGTTTCTTTGTGATACATATAGCTGATGTACATCTTAACAGGGTTCTTTGTGATACATATAGCTGATGTACATCTTAACAGGGTTCTTTGTGATACATGTAGCTGATGTACATCTTAACAGGGTTCTTTGTGATACATGTAGCTGATGTACATCTTAACAGGGTTCTTTGTGATACATGTAGCTGATGTATGGCTTAACAGGGTTCTTTGTGATACATGTAGCTGATGTACATCTTAACAGGGTTCTTTGTGATACATATAGCTGATGTACGTCTTAACAGGGTTCTTTGTGATACATATAGCTGATGTACATCTTAACAGGGTTCTTTGTGATACATATAGCTGATGTACGTCTTAACAGGGTTCTTTGTGATACATATAGCTGATGTACATCTTAACAGGGTTCTTTGTGATACATATAGCTGATGTACATCTTAATGGGTTTTTTTGTGATACATGTAGTTGATATACGTCTTAACGGGTTTTTTTGTGATACATATAGCTGATGTACATCTTAACAGGGTTCTTTGTGATACATATAGCTGATGTACATCTTAACAGGGTTCTTTGTGATACATGTAGCTGATGTACATCTTAATGGGTTTTTTTGTGATACATGTAGTTGATGTACATCTTAATGGGTTTTTTTGTGATACATGTAGTTGATATACGTCTTAACGGGTTTTTTTGTGATACATGTAGCTGATGTACATCTTAACAGGGTTCTTTGTGATACATGTAGCTGATGTACATCTTAATGGATTTTTTGTGATACATGTAGTTGATGTACGTCTTAATGGGCTTTTTTGGGCTACATGTAGCTGATGTATGTCTTAACGGGGTTTATGCCTGTACAACATAACAAGTGTCTGCTCTTGAAAGATGTTGGAGGGAGGGGGGGGGGGTGTCGCACAAGGTTGAAAAAGTACTTGAATTTCGATATCTGCTTTGGAAAGCCTGAATGTATGGCCCTTTGAAACACACTAAGTTTACTTGAAAATTACATATTAAATGAATTGAAAAGCCTTTGAAATTAGCGTATTTTACCGCTATAAGGAAGTTGTTTTATAACTCCTAAAACAAAAAATGTTCATCTAGTTTCCAAAATTTTCCCCAGTCGAAAGCTACCCCCAAATTACATTCATCTTTAAGCTCTTGAAAATTTGGAAATTGCTCCCTTAAAAAGCCTTGATTAAAAGCTTTTGACAGGTTATGAACCTGATTAATGTTTTGTAAGATAATACAAATTTCAAAATAGCTAGTCTGATGAACTGTTCAACCATGAACAACTGTTTGGAAATTTTGTTTTATGACCACAGCATCATTAATGGCATTGTCGGTATGGTTGTTTTGTCATGTCATAGGTTAGGGGAAGACTACGCCTCTAGGCCTATATAGTTATTAGTAGGTTAATCTTGTATTGCTTAACTGTATCAGATTTCACTCTTAAGCCAATGTTTGGGTATAACAGAAATTCTTCACATGTCATTCTCATTTACAGTGTTGAACATTTTCATACTAACTTGGCTGGAAGCTGTTGCTGCCTATGGCAGCAACAGCTTCCGGTCAAATTAGTTTCAAAATAGTCATCAATTTGTGGTCTTAGCTGGAGGGCTGATTTTGTGAGGTGAGAGTTCTGGAATAAAAAAATAAAAATCAATCATGGACATAAACTGCATTGCTTGATCGTAAAGTTTAGTCATCAAGCTGGTCAAACATAGCCTCAGCCGTGTTCTTGGTGAACATTCAGTATTAATGTTTTACCTTTTTTGTCTTTCAGAGTCCCACTCAATCGTACTACAAGAGCATCCCTGATACGATGACTAGTATCCAGCCTGTCCGCTTTTAACCATCACCTCGTCTGTGCCTTCTATGCAGCCGTCACATACTGAACCATAGTTGAAGTAGAATCGTAGAAATCAATAGCATAAATTTACAGAAATAGTGACTGGTTTATTTTTAAATCGGAATGCAAACCATAGGATATTATTATTATTATCCTTTTAGTCATTTGTTAAATCATTTTAGATATATAGGTTTTTATGAAATTTGTTTTACATAAAAATCTTGAAATCCTTCGTTCTTTGTGTAACCACTCATTTAAAATTTCTTATAAAGTAATTATATAGTATAGTATATTTTATTCATATTTCCATGTAATGTCCATGTCTCTGTTGATATATTATTATTATTACTAATTATATGAAATAGATCATGTTTTATTATTATTCTTCTAATTATTATTATTAATCTTTCATGTGTATGTAAAGTGCTTGCTGTGTATGCATTAAGAAATTGTCTATATTATGTATTTTGTATTTATACCTGGTTTTAACCCGAATCACCGAGTGAGGTAAATTGTCTTTTTTTAAGATGTTAATTTTCAACCAGGGTAGGGTATTTTGTCTTTAATTTTCACCTGCATTGCTAGGAATAATTTTTAAAAAATTCTCGTTCTTGGAGATGGAGATTTGTTTTTGTTTGAGTTAGACTCAATTAGTAGACAGATTAAGAGAGAAAGTGTTTTAGTATTCTTTTCTGGACTAAAGATGGACATCGCTCTAGCTATTTAGTCATGAAAGGATGATTCCTATTGTGTCATCATTCATATACACCCATCAATCAAGATCAGAAATTGAGTGTGTAGGGAAAAAATTCAAATTAATTAAGATAAAGAGAAATTTTGTTGACTAACTTATGTTATGAGGATTATCCACATATCTCCACGATGAGAAAATGTGGTATCGCATCATTTGCCATATGTTTACTTATTGTTAATAAATGATACTCTTTTTGTTATCAGTCAATAGGCATGCATCTTTAACACTTGTGAGGTGCGGTGCGATAGAATGGAGAGATTGTATCCGTTCACTGTACTTGTGAGGTGCGGTGCGATAGAATGGACAGATTGTATACATTCACTGTCTACTTGATTATGTTAATCAATGTGTTTGTAGGTATGATTAAATTCGTTATTAAATGGACGACTGTGTTTATTGTGTCAAAAACACTACTATGTATGCTTTCTGGTTACTTACCTTGATTCTATGCAGAAAGGATGCTCTGCGTTGTTTTAACCTTGTTGAGAAGATGCAAAGCTTTCCAGCGTGATACATCTGTATAGATTTATAGCACATACTCACACTCAGAACACATGCACATATTTATTATACTGTATTCAGTATGCATAGGGAAAGCTGTACATTAATTGGAAATACATATTGTACAAACACGCACACGCACATGCACGCGCACTAGCATGCACACACACACACACACATGCACACGCTACTCTGCACATTTTCTATCAATGATGCCCCTCAGTCCCTTATATTGTCAGTGTCTCAATTTCAACTATACAAGAAAGGGATTGAATATTTTGAAACTAATTTGACTGGAAACTGTTGCTGCCATCGGCAGCAACAGTTCCCAGTCATATTAGATTCAAAATATTCAACCAAATAATTTCTATGTCATAGCGAAGTTGTGGTTTGTTGTCCGTGATGTGTGTTAATTTCATTCACGGTGTATCAAACAACCTTAGAGATACATGTTCATAATAAATTATTATTTTAAGCTTGGTTTGAAAAAAATGAATACTTTTGCTCCGTGAATCTCGATATGCAGGCTAGGTAAAGTCAGGTGGAACATTTTCAAATATAGTCTTTTTGGGCTGTGAATTGACGCGTCTCAACACCACTAGAAGTAGTTTGTCTCTGGGCTATTCATTAGTGTTATGTAATTTTTATAGTAATTCATTTGTCATTATATATTCCGGTAGTCCCATGTTAATTATTGTTGGTTTATATTTCCCCTGACTGTCTCGCACATTCACTCATGCACG